>CM034153.1:202342311-203542311 GCA_019776745.2 Taxus chinensis | reverse complement strand
TGAAGACTACTTATACATTGATCTATCAATTGAATGATGGGTGTCGTTATTCTCTCAGTTAATCAACTCTTGGTTGATTTCATATTCAAACCAGGGGTGTGTCTGAAGCTATATGCAATAAGAAAAATCTTAGTGATCTAGTAAATGATTGTAGGTATTTATTATTTATATTTTTAGGGGGTTTTAAGGTGTCTTTAAGATTTCATAGCTAAATCCTTATTAAAGATAAACTATAAGAAACTTGCTGAAATAAACACACATTGTGGTAATAAGTAAATCTTTCAGAATTGAATGCACAGCTGGAAATAAAAACTTTTTACAAAATGAAACAAATTTCTGGAAATAAATATACCTTGCAATGTTAAACACACTGCTTAGAAGTAAACACACATTGCAGAATGAAACACACTTCTTGGAAATAAACACACATTTGAAAATGTTATTGGAAATGCTTTCAAAGAAATAAGAGTTAAATCTACAACACCTACAAGGAAAACCACATAACAGATTTCAACTGAAGAATCGAAAGCACTTACAGAACTACTACTTAACATATTTTACATGAATTTCTTGAAAATATAAATACCAATAAAATGAAGGATTCTATTTCTTGGAGGAGTGGGCCCTTACTAGACCTTGAATCAGGAGTTGAGAAAGTCATACAACACTTTGAAAATGAAATGGGTATCAATATTACTTGGAACTATTCTATCTTATAGAGGAAAATTGCCAACATCACCTTGCATGAACTTTCTCAAATAATTGAACAAAGGTATATCTTCAGGTGCAAATATATATGACTAAAATAAATCCGAAATGCAATTACAACCACAAGACACTAAAGTATATGTCCATCTAGCTAGAGGTTCTAGTAAAGACAAGTTTGAGGTTCCTCCTTTTATCCTCACTATGAAGGATTTTTTTGGAAGAAGGTGCCGGACATATAGATGTTGGTGGAATCATAGGGCTATCAAATAATGTCATGGAGTGTGAAGAATCATGTGTAAAAATTTTTCTTGTTTGGACTGTCACCAATAAAATCTCCATCACTAGAAGATTTGTTCAACATAGATAGATTATCATTGAGGTTCCAAAACTGATGGAGAAGTAGTTGGAACTGAAGGGAAACATTCACATGCACCACGCCTGCTAAAGTTCCATAGTTCAAAATTTTATGGATTGCCAAAACTAAGTGCTGGAGGACATATCAAATGCATTCTGACATGTTACAGAACTAAGTGAGATAGTGTCCTAAATATCTGAAGTGAACGTACATGGCCACTGATTCTTCATCACGTGTGGTTGGCTTGATAGGAGCATAAACCAAATGAAAGCCATTTGTAGACATAAAGACCAAAATGAAACATATGATTTCATTCATAATATAATTACCTAGAATGAACGTTTGACATGTTTTAATTCCAATAGACATTATAATTTCCATACTTTGACCATCGAACCACAAAACAAAGATGAATTTCACACATTATAAGTGAATCAAACTATAGAATTTGGACAATTACATCCTAACTTGATGGGGCTAGATTCTAAACAAGGTTCAAGTGCAACAATTATGTTTAGTCAACCCCTTGACTAAAAGGAAAGTAACTACTTAGATCATTCCTATTCCACATTGATGAGGCATATTTTGGCCTTTTCATCTCAAAAATACTTACTCGAATATGTAAGTCATGATTTTAGGACTCTATAGTTCAAAAATCTGATTATGCACATTATGCATTCCAGATGTTGACAATGTTATGGTCAACTGGTTGAATTAGTGATTAATCCCAATGCTGAAGAGTCAGAAGTTGTCAATCTTGATCCCTCATCTATATGTTAGAAGGTACAAACATCAAAGCTGAGTGGGATTTCAATGAATCATTTCAACCCTTTAATATCACCCTGGATTACTAAAGGAGAGAGAAGGAGCATTTTATGATTTGTTCTCAGCCACGTCCACATGCCCACGCATTTTTTGGTGAAGCTAAGTGGAAGAGATTTTATGTTGCATGCATAAGCTCCTTGACCCTTAGTTCTAGGTAATCCATAGAAAAATTACAAGTATTCTATGATGATAATAACTATCTCTTCTTCTTAATTCTGAATAGTTATTGTGAAACTCCCATCTCTCGAGTCATAAATTATAGATGAAAGAGAAATGATTTATGTCTTCATAAGGAGGTGAAGGCATTAATACTTGATTATGCAGGCTAGCAACGATAGGGTTCCTAAAATTAGTTGTACAACAGACATCCCAATTTAAGGAATTGTATCACCTAAGAAATATGGTTTTCCATAATAGATATCTCATAATAAGAAATGCTAGATGAACAATAACCTTTAATAAGTGTTCAGTATCCCTCTCTTTCTAAGATGGTCTGATTTAAAAGTATCCTAAAAGAAACAAATGTGAACATTCAGCTGACTAAGTTGCCCTACGAGGTAGATAAGGAGATCATTAAGCCTCTCTTCTTTCTCATTATAAGGATTTGTAGAGATTTAATTCATAGAGAAGACCTTAAGTCTGCTTTGCATTGGCATGAGGTCACTATTCATGTCATATCATTCAAAGAAGGTCTGAAAAATCCTTTATATAGAAATGTGGAAGACTGACATGTTTTCATTCGAGTCAGTTTGGAGATGAGAAACTAGTATGTTGTCTAGTAGAGAGACACTTGTGGGAAGGTGAAGGTCTCATAGAAATGATGTGAGGTATTTCACATGGAGTGAAATGATATCGCAACCCTATCTTTATCCATATATATATATATATATATCCCCCATATATATATAGAGTATAATGTGTAATTCCCATTACTTTCATTAGGAACTTGTCATCTTCCATGTTGAAAATGTATGTTTGCAGCATGTGATATGTGTGCCATGAATTAAAAAAGAACTATGTCTTCTATGTATCATCCCATAACTGAATTATAGTGTGTTAATAGGTTAGCTCAATGTTGAGTCACTATTAATGATCCATATGATATTTATCATTGTCATGGCAGTGGGGTTCCTCATCTCAATGTTACATGAGTGTTCCTATTTTACCACCAGTATGGAATAGGGTTTCCCATCTCAATGTTATTAATAATTTTCATTAACTAAGTATGTGAGCTGGATTTTCTCAGTTGTTCAATGAGGTATTTCCCTATGCTCCAATTTGTTAGTGGGAAAGTTTATTTCCTCATCCATATCTGATGTTATTGAGAAGTTTGTTCTCTAGACCAAAACTTGTTAGTGGAGGTTATGGTTTATCCTATCTCATTTATTTATTATGCATGCAGGCCTTACACTTGTGTTAGCCCTACAGTATGGACCAGGGTTTCCAAAATCTGCATTACGGTGTACTAGAATGTGTGGAGTTATCTTACCAAGTTATGGAGCGAGGTTTACCATCTCAATGTATAATGAGAATTTGCTTACTTGTACCAAGTATGGAGTGTGGTTTCCCATCTCGGTATTAGCGATCCTTCATTTGCACCAATATGGAGTGGGGTTTCCTATCTCAATTACAATGACCAATTTTTTTACTAAGTATGAAGTGGGGTTTTCTATCTCAATGTTAATGAGCCTTAAATTTTTACCAAGTATGGAGTAGGGTTTCCCATGCCAATGTTACTGGTCCTTTTTTACCAAGTATTGAGTGTGATTTCCCATCTCAATATTACTGAGAAGTTTTTTTTACCAAGTATGTAGTGTGGTTTCTCATCTCAATGTTAGTGATCCTTCTTTTACACCAAGTATAAGGCAGGATTTATTATTTTCATGTATTCAGAATTTGTTAGCACTTTTCTGTAGCATGCATTTTTATCCAAAACAGAGCGCGCCATTGGATTGGGAAGGTGCCGACCATGTTTTTAGAAATTCAAATCTGTACATAAATATGTACCCTCTAGGTGCATTCTTTTATCCATTAGATATTAGTGTGTACCTTCTAGATGTATTATTTTACCCTCTAGATATTTCTATTTTTGATGCAATCTTTTATACACTAGACATTGATTTGTACCCTCTAGGTGCATTCTTTTATCCATTGGATATAAGCGTGTACCTTTTTGATGCATTATTTTACCCTCTAGATATTTCTATCTTGGATGCAGTATTTTATCTAGTTGACGCAAATCTGTACCCTATAGGTGCATTGTTTTATCCATTGGATATAAGAGTGTACCTTCTGGATGCATTATTTTACCCTCTAGATATTTCTATTTTGGATGTAATATTTTATCCACTAGACGTAGATCTTTACCCTCTAAGTGCATTCTTTTACCCATTGAATATTGACATATACCCTTTGAATGCAATGATTTACCCTCTGAAAATTTAGGTTTTGGGCGTAGGATTTCATCTATTGGTCACAAAAATGTATCCTGTGGATGCACTCTTTTACCCTTTGGACATTTGCGTGTCACATTTACCTTTTAAAAAAATATTGGCATTAAAATATTATTTTAATAGCAAAACCTTCTAGAGCTCATAACTTTTTATTTGTAGTTTAGATTAAGCTGATCATTGTTTTGAAATTGTGTATTTTTTCGAGATCTATGCATTGGTGACATTTTTATACACATATTTCCAATGTAAAATGTAATTTTACTCATTGTAATATTTACATGCAGTCAATCATAAAGTTCCAAATTTAGGAGGGTATTGTAATCACTTGTGGACGTAATTTTGGTTGAGCCCGAAGTCCTCAAATTTTTGGGTGTTACATTCTTTTATCTATGGGTGTATGCATTTATCTCTCTCTCTCTCTCTCTCTCTCTCTCTTGGAGATATTATGGATCTATATTTTTAACACTTTTTTTGCCATGTTGACAGTCTCTCTTGTGGGGGAGCTATTCTGGTGAAGCCTAGTGTTAGTTTTTCAGTGTTTTAGTAGTTGATTTTGGAAAATCATACAAATCTATGGTGTCACTCTACCCATTCAGCAGTATGAGAGGGTGTGGTGTTGATATTGATTCTTTCAGTTTTGTTTCCTTTCCTTGTTACATTTTGATACTTCTTCTTTGGGTTTCATGTCCTTGCCTTGTTACCTTGGCTTTTCTTGGATCATGGAACTCCTAATTATTTGGATCTCATGTCCTTGCGTTATTTCCTTGGTTGTTCTTAGATCCTGGAATACCTATTTGTAGAAGTTAATCAATTTATGTTTGGTTTTTTTTTTAATTTTTGACATCACTCCATTGACAATCTCCTTACATGGAGCTATTCAAGTGAAGCCGAGTGTCAATTGTTTTTGAGTTATATGACCCGTGAAATTGTTGATAACTTAGCCACATAAAGTCTCACTCTTATTGATATGCATGATATAGCTTAACATTACCTCCTCCTCTTCCATAATCAAATAAGGACCCATTGAATGATGTTTCCCTTGTTTACTAATCCCTTGCATGTCAACTACTACCTTAGTATTCCACAAAAATTCCCATCCTGGTTGATCTTTTCATCCAAAAATTTAGGGCCACTTATGTTATAGCTGCATGACGGTTCCACACTGTGTGTGTTAGTGTAGGTTATTATTTATCCTTTTATTTATTTATTATGATAATTCTTACACTTGTGTTAGACCTACACTTGTGGGGTTAGCCTTGCTTAGGTGTACTAGTTGTGTGGAGTTATTTTACTAGTTATGTTGAGTTAGCTTCTCAGTTATGTGGAGTTAGCTTACTAGTCTTATGGAGTTAACTTAACTGCCAGTATCATTTAGTGGGAATTCTTCACCACTAATTTAGGTAGTGGTTGTGATTCTCTCCTCCTATATGTACATCTTTCTTATTGAGTAATTCAAGTCATTACATTGTAATATATTGAGCATTATGCATTATGATGGATTTCCATATATGATATTTTAGCTCTTCTATTTTGTAAATCTAGTTTGGTGTGCTATTATCATCTGAGATCGTGGCTTGGAACAATCTTCTTATCGTTCCTTTAAAAACAGAGCCTTCCTAACTTGTTATTTCTCCTCTTTTTCAGGAAGTTCCTTAGGGAATGAGCATTGCTTTTCTACCAAAGGGGATTTCCCTAGTTATTTCCAAGTTGCCAATTCTTCTTCCTCATGTGATAGTATTACTGAGTCACCCATCTCCTAAAAATCCTACTCTTCAAATATTCCATCTTACTTCTCCAGTTCCTTAGTTTGACTTAGTAGAGGAGGAGACATTGCCATGCTGCCTAGAATATCAGCTACTTATTTCTCTAAACCCTCTTCTAATTTAATATCCACTAGAGTTTCCATATAATTCTTATGAACTCTTTTTTATTTGAGGAGCTTCAACAGTTCTTGAAGTGGGATTTATCCTTGAAATTCTTTTTATTTTTACTTCACAGTCCAACTTTGGTGAACTGTCATTGTTAGAGACAGGTATTAGTTCTTCTAGTATTGTTATAGAGGAAGGAGTTTCTTTTGAAGACATGATAGGTTTTGCATCTTTGATCATCATTTCAGATCTCCTCGAGTTTGGAACTTTAACCCCCACTTATTTCCTTCTGATAATATCAGGGATTTGTCTGAACTTATTGAGGAAATTTTCCCATGCTTCTTCTCCATTTTTCTTTGAGAGAAAATGGTTCTGATAGACCAAATGGAATAATCTATGGTCCCTAATTGTCCCAATTCCCCAGGAATATCTCTGATCTATTTTCTAGATGGATTCAAAGAGGAAACTAGGAAGATTTACTATATACTCCTATTTTTCTGCCCCATACCTAAGATATATCAACATTTTAAAGACCTCCCTTCCTACGGTCCCATATTGACCATCACAAGTTAGGTAATTAACTACCCAAAATGATACCATGTGGAAGGTTTTGGGCATGCTAGCTCTTATGACCCTCTTGATGATCCTCTTATTATTATAAATATATAGGGGTTCAGATTCACCCTCTTGTCTTAAGGTTTCCACTAATTCTTTTAGGGTTCCCTTTACAGAGTTTGGAACATTTACAATTGGTACCCTAGATACATTACTTATTTTATTAATAGTAAAGGTAATTATAATTATTTTAAACTTAATTCTAGACTACTCTAAATTTACAACAAATTCTCTTACCAGTTCATAATTGTATTTTGAGAATTTCCTCAGAAATTCCAGCCAACTTGCTTGTTCAAAAATGGCTACTAATTCTCCATCTACAAGATGTTTTGTATCATCCTCTGGCTTTGACTTCTTTTTGATACCCATGACAAAGAGTAAAATTCAAATTATTTCTTCTTTCATATCCTTACTCTTTCGAGAGATAGCTGCGGAACTACTAGATTGACTGTGGAACTACTAGATTTAGCTGCGGAATTTCAAATATGATTCTACTCTTTCTTCCTTAAATTTCTCTGCAGCTTCTCAATTTTTCATTTATTCTTCCCAAATGATATTTCATTATTAATACGCCACCACTTTTATTTATTTATTCGGCATCACCTTCATGATTACTTGTTTTTAATCATATTGTGCAATAAGTGACTCATTATACCACCTACTTAAATCAAGTCTAATCACACATGCAGACTTTTAATTTAACCTTTAATAATATCAAGACATAATTACCATCCTTGCTAATGTAATTCATCCGCCTTGATAACTCATCATTCCTAAAAAAGTGAAAAATAAAAATGGTTAGAAAACACAGTTGGAATTCCGAAGAATTTCGTTTTATTTGAATTAGCCATTTATTGAGGATACCAACCGCCATTTCTGGTTTTCATTTGGTCTTTGAGAGAAGAAGTTTTTTGGGGAAGAGAATGCCATTTATTGGTTTTCATTCCCTTCCATTTTGTTTTTTTTTCATTTTTTTAAATTTTTTTGGGAAGAGAACATCAATTGCTGGTTTTCATTCCCTTCCCTTTATTTTGGATCCTTGCATTTGATCACTTCATCATTTTGGAAGAACTAGGTTCTTCCATATGATAAAATTCCATGTTTGCTTCAAATTGCTATGAGAATTCATCCTTGGTAGTTGGCTTGCTATAGAGTTTTAACCTATGTCCATTGACCGAAAGTGTATTTTTACTGCCATCAATGGGAAGTATCTGAATAGATCTATTGTCATATATCTACTCAATTTGATAAGGTCCTAACCACCTGGTTCTCAACTTGCCTTTGAATTGCTAGTCCTTGGAATCAAATAGTAATGTCCAATCTCCTACCTTGAATTGTCTTTCCTTGATATGTGTATCATGCCACTTCTTCCTTTGGTATTGGATTATCTCTGTCTATTGAAGTGCTTCCAATCTCATCTCATTCAACTCATTGAGTTGTAGAATCCTTTCCTTTTTTGTTGTACCCAAATCAATACCCAATTTAGTTATTGTCCTTAGTGTTTGTAGTTCAAATTCAATGGGTAACAAGAGATTTTACCCATAGAATAACTCATATGGTGATAACCCTATTGTAGTCTTCCAAGTTGTGTTATAAGCCTAGACAGCCTCAGGTAGCCTCTTCACTCAATCTCTTCTACCTCCTTCAATTTTTTTGGTTAGAATGTCCTCTAATTCCATGTTTTTCACTTTTGCTTGTCCATTTTATTGTGGGTGATAGGGATATGAATTCCTATGGTTGATTTGATAGTACATTGTGAAGGCCTAAACCATATTGGAAATGAACTATGGACCTTGGTCTGAAACTATACTTCTTGGTGCACCAAACTTCATCATAATTTTGTGCCAAAGGAAATCAACAACTGCATCTTCATTAACATTTGTTAAAGCATGCACCTCTACCCACTTTGTCACATAATTAGTACATACAAGAATGAGCTCTTTTCCTTGTGAAGGAGGACTAAAAGGGCCAAAAAACTCCAGCCCCCACCTTTTAAATGGTTCAATCACTACTTGAGGTTGCAGAGGCATTTCACTAGTGAAATTTGGTTGTCACATCCTTTGACTGAAATCACACTACTTGATGTATTTATTCACATCTTTATATAAAGATGACCAATAATAGTCAGTGCCAAGTATTTTGTGGCTTGTTATCTTATTGAAAAGTATCCTCCACTCAGTTCATCATGACATGCCCTAATTATGTAAAATATTTAATCTTCTCTCACATACCTGCGTAAAACCAAATCAGTGACATATTTAAATAAAATACCATTTAACAATTTAAATTATGCACTGGTTTTGATTAATCTTTTCATTCATTTCTTAGTAAAAGGATGAAACTTCCCTGTTGCAAGATAATTTTTCATATCAGAAAACCATGGTGTATCAGATGAAATAACAAATAATTAATCATTTGGAAAGTTGTCCTTAACTGGATATTTCTTATTTGTTCAAAATTTCTCAGTCCACATGGTTTGAAGTATTTTCTATCTCCCTGTATGGATGTGTGAAACTCTTTCTCCTTCATTTGGTATGTCATTGTGAGTCCTTTCCTTTGGTCGTGGATCACGTTGAGCTAGGTATTGTTTATAGTTTCTTTGTTCATGAGAAAGAATTTGTAATTTGGGCGTGAATTTGGGGTTTCCCCTTCCTTTTATTTTTCCATAGTCATGTTTTCCCTATCAAATTTTTTCCCAACATCCATGGATACGTGGTCCTTTCTGATTGGACACGGCCTGATGGTCTTTTTGGTGAACCTTGTCACTTTTGTTACATTTGTAAAAAATGCCAAATTGGTCCCATGGCCCTGATAGTATATAATTGGCTATTCAACAATATGAAGTGGCAGGGAAAATTTATTACTTTGACCCCGAAGAAGGACACATGGTGGAGTTAAAGGTCAAAGGCAGAGAGGTGGGTCATTGGAGCATTTTGAATATTTTTACCTTTCTGTGAAAAGGAGAAAAGTTATAAAATGATCCGCAACTCCGCAGGGGACAAATTAATGTCACATGTTTGAGTTAGCATTGAAAATTCAAAGCAGGGAGGCAGGTCGGGAAGCATTTTGAGAGTCTATTAAGCTCTGCTTTGAAATGGAGAAAATTATAAAAGTGATCTGGACTCCACTGGGGCCCACATCAAAAGTTAGAAGGCAGGGTCACCGGGGCATTTTGAGATTCTTAGGTACTACTTCAACCTTAAATCTGGTCTTACCTTTGGAGTTGTGCCAAGGAGACACGTGGAGGCTTTGATAATTAGACTTTTCAAAGCACCTGATGCAACTCTTAGGCCTAGGACACGTGGAGGGCCCGCACCTATTTGGGGACTTACCCCTGACTTTACTTTTGAAAGAGTGCCAAGGAGACACATGGAGGTTTCCATTGGATCTTCCCATACTTAGACTTTTTTTAAGTGTCTAGTGTAAATTTGTTGGACCCTTGACATGCGGAAGGCCCGTGATTTTTTGGGAGTCCTTCTTTTGAGCTTCATACCAAAAAAGTGTCAAAGAGACACATGGAAGACTCCACTGGTCATGCCAATACTTAGAATTTTCAACAGCCAAGGAAAATTTCTTGGACCCTAGACACATGGCACCTTCCACTTGTCCTTAAACTGATTTCAACAACTTTTTTAGGATGAGACACGTGGAGAGCCCATGCTTGTTTGGGGTCTCCGCTTTTGGGCACCATATCAAAAGTGCACCGAAGAGACACATGGAGGCTTCCACTGGCTCCTCTTTATATTGAGACTTTTTCAATGGCTAAGGAAACTTTCTTGGGCCCAGGGCACGTGGAGAGCCTGCGCTCATTTGAGGTCCCACCTCTAGACTTCATCTTTGAAGTTGCACCAAACAGACACATGGAAGCTTCCGATGGACCTTCCCATACTCTGTTTTTCAGCAATTTGTGCAACTCTCTAGAGTTCTAAACACGTGGTGGGCCCATGCTCATTTGGGAACCTGCCTCTAGAACTTCACCTTTGTAGTTGTGCCAAGGAAACACTGTGGAGGTTTCTGCTAGCTCCTCTTTGCACTTGGATGACTCGGACTCGCAGCGTAGGTATGTGGTATAATCCATGTGAGGACACTCATTTCTGAGAGGCATGAATGTAGGTATCCATGCGAGGGAACTCATTTCTCAAGGTGTATTCTCGAGGGTGAAAAGGATTGCTTGTCAGATCCAGCCATATGGAGCCACCTGAAAATTATTAAAAAGGGATTTCTTGCATGATAGAATAAAAAAATGATTAAGAAGACTATCAAAAATTATGATATGGCATCCTAATCATAGTTGAGGGTCTGAGAAACGTGATCAGTTCATGATTTATCCACCTAGAAGATTTTTGGGTGTAAATTGTTAAAAATCACTTTCTGGAACAAACTTGTAACAAACAAAGGATTCCTCGAATATTATTCTTTTGGGGGGGGAAATTTGGGATGAGTCAGCAAGTGAAATTGTATAAATGCAATGAGAATACTCTTGAATAGGGTCGAGGGGTTAACTTTTCTGAGAAAAGTTTGAGAGAAAACCATTTTTCCTGAGAGACCGTCTTAGAGACTAGTTCATTTTCCTTTGTTTTAGATTTAATCACCTCAAGGTGGTTGCAAGTGTATAACCATTGAAAATATCTGAGATTGTTTGAGGAAACTTTCCCTACTGATGAATCTAATGAACCTTGAATGACTCTGTGTTGATCATGAGCATAATTGTGTTTGTTGTTATTTTAGAATGTTTTCAAATAGTTTTTCTTATTCCTATTGCAATCTTATGTTAAATCTCTCTGAGTCACATAAGATCTCTTCCATGTGTTAGTATTGTGGCATTTGCAATTTCATTATGAGAAGAGCTTTCATCTGGTAATGAAATAAACAATTTAAAATAACTTTACTTTCATTATGTTGATAAATATTGTTTGTAAGCCTATGAGTGTATCTTAGGCATGACGAACCAGGGATTTCAACATTTAATTGAGTCTTTAGCATGAGCCTTTGTGTTGAATTCTTTTAAGAATGTGTGAAACTATGCATCTTTAAGCCTCCATTGATACACACCTTCTGGTTGAAGGAATATCGTTGGCTATTCTGAAGCATTTGTGTCTATGAGTTTTCCAATATTTGTAAAGGCTCTCAAAGATATTGTATAATAAACTTTATCTTGCTTAACTTCCCACCAAAAAACTTCTCAAACGATGAATCCTACATGAACTACCCCTATTTGTACTATGTATCCACAAATGAACAAATTTAAGTTGAAAAAGTATGTAGGGACAATAAAGGATTCAATTATTGTCTTTAGTAACCCGAACCTTTCCTAGGAAACATCTCCACTCTCTAGTGTGACAACTTGTGAGAGTTATCTTGTGTTGCATTGATCATCTTTCCTCAAGGTTCTCATTAACATTGTAGAGAAGGGTCTGTTGATGTCCTTCACCAACACTGGTTATAGAATAGGTCATCTCACCCTTTTTAAAGGAGCGACATAAAGTCGTGAGGGTAGATCAAACCCTTAGTGAGGTGATATCCACTTCTCCAATGCTCGAGTGACAAAGAGTCAGTTGAATCCCATCCCCAGCTAAAAAATGACTCATATCATGGTTCATCTATCTCTAAGCATCCTGTCAGTTTCATGATGTTGCTCAGCCCTCGTGGGAGAATCAATTTGGATACCAACACCAAATTGGCAGTTGTCTGGGGATTATTTGTTGCAGGGATTATTTGAGCTCCAAGACCTATTTGTGTGGCAACAACACCGAAACCATTGTTACTGTATTATTTGAAATACTGTTTTGTGTGGTAACAACACTGATTATTTGCAATTGGGGATTATTTGAACTCTGGGACCTATTTGTGTGGAAACAACACCAAGTGGCACTTTATTTGAGGATTATTTGTATTTGGCAACACCCAAAGTGGTGCCTTGTCTGGGGATTATTTGAACTTCGGGACCTATTTGTGTGGCAACAACACCAAATTGGAGCTCGTTGCCGGGGACTATGTTTTACAAATTCATACACATGCTGACCTTGGTAATGTTTCTTACATGATTTAAGTACAAATACATTTTTTAAACATCATCCTTTGTTGAGATTTGTAAGATTTGTGCAAGATTACAAGTTCATTGTGTAGTATTTCCAATTTCTAGTGGTTATTGCACTAAATTTACATCAATAGTGATAAATGTGGGTAAAGGAAGGTCAGATCTATTAAGCTTTGTAGAAATTAAGCATTGATAGACACTTGGCAAGTTACTTATAGTGCATCTGCACAACTAAGGTGAAAATCCTTAGTGGCGACTCCATGTTGAATTGAAATTTTTATGATTACAAGTGCCTTCACCTATGTTAAGTGAAATTTATCATCAATCTGTGCAAAGTAGGAGGGAAGAAGATCTCTCTTCACTAGGGACCCTTACTAGAAAGTTATTTCTAGAACTAGGAAAAGAAAATTCAGAAGGAAAATAAGTCTGGAAAGTTTGTTGGAGATCAAGAATCAAAAAAAGAGATATCAGTCTTGAAGGGTGATCGATCTTTGGTTGAATATTACCATACATCTTTAAGTGATTTTTAACCAGGTACTCTTTATATAAATTTGATTTCTCCAACTAGGAGAGGGGCCATAATTTGTATTTGAAAAGTGTGCTTCTCAGTTTTCCCCTGTTTCTTCCAAGGTTGATAGGGTTTTCCAAGAAATCTAAGTCATTAGAGAATATCTATTTTGAAAGCTATATTCCTATGCTCCAAGGACCCCTCGTTCCCTATCATTATGTTTCTCCTATAAGATCACCGCCTCAAGGCAATATGGCCCAACCTCCACCTAGACCTCATTTTTTTGTCAACACTTTTGGACCTATAGATTTCAGAGGTATGGATGGATATCCTAATATAGTGCCACAAGATGTCAGAAATAGGTTGTAAAAATTTCAAGGAAATAATGCCATCACTGGTGACCAACCATTTAAAACTATTTGTCAATATGATGGAAGATTTTGAAATTGAGTTTGAAGACGTGTATGTAAAGTTGTTTATTCATACTCTTGAGGAGGATGCATGTGACTGGTACAAGTATTTACCAGATAATTCAATAGATTCATGGACCGAGATGAAAAATGCCTTTAGATTGCAATATGGGGATAAGACAGATCCCAAGTTCCTTTTATCTGAATTTGAAAATATAAAGAAAAATCCAAATGAATCTGTCCATGATTTCAATACTCGGTTCAATAAGACCTTGAATAGGCTACCTATAATCCTAAGGCCAAGTGATGTGTCCTGTTTGATAAAATATTCTGATGATTTTGATAAAAAGGTCTCTTATTACTTGAGAGATAAGAACCCAGGAACATTGAGGTAGGATTTCACCATGGCCTTACAAATATAAAATAACATCAAAGTAGTTGTCAAGCCTCCTAAGAGAGAAGGTGTTAAGTTGATCAATCATGAAAATCCTCAGTCAAGCAAGGCTGTGGATCTGGAAGAGGTTGTAAAAACTTTGGCTGGAGTAGTTAAAGAGATATCCTATAAACTGGCTAGAGCAGAAAAAGGGATAGGACAAAGTTCCCAGGGTCAGCACAAGCCACAAGGTCACGAGAGATTTAGAAATCATCCCATGGTGATCACAGACTAGATGATAGAGGGAAAGGGTTCATGGGATCAGGAAATAAACAACCTCAACCCAAGGGAGAATAGACTGGTTCCTGATCCTTTGATTACCAGGGTTTCTACTGTGGAGGAGGCCAGTGCTATCGAGTGGTGTCATAGGTGTTTCTTACCACACTCCCCTTGTGATGTAGATCAAGAAGTTGAGGAAGCATTGATGATGATGATACATATAATGATTTGTTGCATGATGGAGATCACCCTGCAAACTCACAATAGGTGGCAACCTCAACTAAATTGATAAGTGTCAGAACTGTCTGAAAGATTTCTGGGATTTTGTCCATCAGGTATTGCCTCTTCCTCCTATTAATACTTTTGAAATTGATATGGTACAAGCATTTGATCTACCCAATCATGATTTTGAATACTTAAGGGATTTGATGATTAAAAAGTATGATGGAGGGATCCCTTCCGAAGAGGACATGAAACTATTGATGAATGCAGTAGTTTGCTCACGAGAAAGAATATAACACCAGAAGTAAGGTTGTCAAAGGGGGAGGGCCAAAATCCAAGCCAAAGATTCCAATCCTTACCAATATCCCTAAGGATACCCTTAAGAAAGATACATCTGGCAAAGGCTTAATTTCCCCAAATAAAACCTATGCTCTTGCCCATGCCCAGACTCTAAAAACTCCTATACTATCAGATGAAACTATGAATCTCCCTCCTAATACTGCCCTATCTAAATATTATCCTTGTGACATAGACCAAATACTGAGTCAAATCAAATTCGTTGTTTCCATTGTTGAATTACTGGGGATCCATGAGCATAAGAAAAGGGCATTTGAATATTTGGGATTTAAAGAAGAGAAAATTACCTAGGGCAAGAGTGTGAAAAATGTAGAGGTTCCTCCTATTATTGTAGAATCAGAAATACCACAAGCATTGGAGGAACTGGGTGAATCATCTGAGGTGTATTTGGGAACTTCTCTAGTTGAATCTCAGCTTAATGTGGATCCATTTTTTACCACTTTGATTATTAAAGATAGGTTGGTACATAACTACATGTTTGATTCAGGAGCCTCATGTAATGTAATGCCTCTTGAGGTCATGAATGAGTTAAATATCAAGGTAACAACAAATTTTGGGAAATGTACTTCTATGGATTCAAGAGAAGTTCTAGTAGTTGGGTATGTCAAGGGATTAGTAGTGTAGTTGGCAGCTTTTCTAGGAAAGTGCTTAACCATGAATGTGGTTATTGTGGATTGTCTTGCCAAATGGGGGATGTTATTATCCAAAACATGGGTAGCTAGCATGGGTGGGAGTGTGCAAATGGACATGTCTTATGCAACCATACCAATTGAGGGTAACCTTGTGAAGTTATATGGTGAGAATAAAATGTTATATCTCATTGAGCACCCTAACAATGCTTCTTATGAAGTATTGTACACATATGTTGATGTCGAAAACTTTGTGGGTTACGCTGATTTTAAGAAGCATAAAATTGATGAGTGCAAGTATCTTGAGTAGATTAGTTCTCCCTAGACTCTAATGTTTGATGGGGTTTGTTCTAGATCTAGTAAAGGCACAAAAGATAAACCTCAAAAAATATGGCTAGGCATAACAACTTGGATAGAGAAGAAAAACAAGCATATGTCTAGTTGTTAAACAAGTATCAAGACTTCTTGGCTTGGTCATACTCTAGAATGGCAAACACTTGAAACATTTCCTTGACTGATTTCTTAGAATCAAGGCACACATCATTATACAGTGTATAGTCTTTTGTTTTTGTTCTATTTTTGCATTTTTCTGTTTCGGTTTGTCCTAGTCCCTGGTGACCGGTTTTTGTTGGTTTCTCGTTTCATTCTTAGGGGATTGGTTATTGTTTTTATAATTTGCAAGCTTGTTCTTGACTTCATTTCCCAATGGATTTTTGGCACATGGTCTGTTGTTCTTGTGGAACTCGCAGGTAGTTCCCATCCCCGAGTGGGAGCCGATGTTGGTGCTCAATTTAATCTCACCTCATTTGTTCAAAATTTCTTAGTCTACATGGTTTGAAGTATTCTTTGTCTCCCTATATGGATGTGTGAAATTTTTTTCCTTCATTTAGTTTCTGTTGTCACTAATTTCCTTTAGTCATGGATCACATTGAGCTAGGTATTGTTTATAGTTTCTCTATCCATGACAAAGAATTTGTAATTTGGGCGTGAATCGGGTTTCCCCTTCCTTCTATTTTTCCACAATTATGTTTTCCCTATCAAAAAATTTTCCAACATCCATGGATACGTGGTCCTTTTTGATTGGATGTGGCCTGGTGGGTATTTTTGGAGAAAATTTTCACTGTTGTTACATTTGTAAACAATACCAAATTGGTCCCACAGCCCTAATAGTATCTAATTGGCTACTCCAAATTATGAAATGGCAAGGAATATTTCTTACTTTGACCCTGAAGAAGGACATGTGGCCATTTTTTAGGTCAAAGGTGGGGAGGTGGGTCGGAGCATTTTGAAGATTTTTACCTTTTTTGTGAAAAGGAGAAAAGTTATAAAATGATCTGCAACTCTGTTGGGGACAAATTAATGTCACATGTTTGAGTTGACATTGAAAAGTCAAAGTGGGGAGGTATTGTTGCAGAACTTTGGAGTTTTTAAGAGACTCAAAATTAGAAAGTGCGCGACTCCACTTCACATCAAATTTTTCCATGTTTCTCAATGCCCTCTTCAACTCAAATCATTTTCCACGGGAGGGCCTACGCTCATTTGAGGATTCACCTCTCAGTTTTACCTTTGGAGTTGCGCCAAGGATACACGTGGAGGATTCTGCTGGCTCCTCTTTTTACTTAGACTTTTCAAGCACACGATGCAAATTTCTTAGGCCTGGGACATGTGGAGGGCCCGCACGCTCATTTGGGGACTGGCCCCTGAATTTTACTTTTGAAAGAGCACTAAGGAGACACATGGAGGTTTCCACTGGATCTTCCCATACTTAGAAATTTTTTCAAGTCTCCAATGTAACTTTGTCAAACCCTAGACACATGGAAGGCCCACACTTGTTTGGGAGTCCTTATTTTGAGCTTCATACCAAAAAAAGTGTGCAAGAGACACATGGAATATTTTTCTGGCCCTACCCATACTTAGACTTTTCAATGGTCGAGGAAAATTTCTCAGACCCTAGGCATGTGGCATCTTTCACTGGTCCTTAAACTATTTCAATAACATTACCGGGATAAGACACGTGGAGAGCCCACACTTGTTTGGGGTCTCCAATTTTGGGCACCATATCAAAAGTTGCACCAAAGAGACACATGGAGGCTTCCATTGGCTCCTCTTTATATTGAGACTTTTTCAATGGCCAAGGAAACTTTCTTAGGCCCAGGGCACATGGAGAGCCTACGCTCATTTGAGGTCCCGCCTCTAGACTTCATCTTTGAAGTTGTGCTAAACAGACACATGGAAGCTTCCACTGGACCTTCCCATACTCTGAATTTTTATAAACTAGTGTAACTCTCTAGGGTTCTGAACATGTGGAGGGCCCGCGCTCATTTGGGAACCTGCCTCTGGACTTCACCTTTGTAGTTGCACCAAGGAAACACATGGAGGTTTCCGCTGGCTCCTCTTTACACTTGGATGACTCAGACTCACAACGCAGGTATGTGGTATAATCCATGCGAGGAAACTCATTTTTGAGAGGCATGAATGCAGGTATCAATGCGAGGGCACTCATTTCTCAAGGTGTATTCTCAGAGGTAAAAAGGATTGCTTGTCAGATCCAGCCATATGGAGCCACCTGAAAATGATTAAAAAGGGAATTTTCTACATGATAGTATAAAAGAATGATTAGAAAGACTATCAAAAAATTATGATATGGCATCCCAGTCATAGTTGAGGGTCTGAGAAATGTGATCAGTTCATGATTTATCCACCTGGTAGCTTTTGGGTGTAAATTTGTTAAACATCACTTTCTGGAAAAAACTTGTAACAAACAAAGGATTCCTCGAATATTATTCTTTTGGGGGGGAAATTTGGGATGAGTGAGCAAGTGAAATTGTATAAATGCAATGAGAATACTCTTGCATAGGGGGTTAAATTTTTTGAGAAAGTTTGAGAGAAAACCATTTTTCCTGAGAGACCGTCTGAGAGACTAATTTATTTTCCTGTGTTTTGGATTCAATCGCGTCAAGGTGGTTGCAAGTGTACAACCATTGAAAATCTCTGAGATTGTTGAGGAAACTTTCCCCTGCTGATGAATCTAATGAACCTTGAATGACTCTGTGTTGATCATGAGCATAATTGTGTTTGTTGTTATTTCAGAATTTTTTCAAATAGTTTTTCTTGTTCCTATTACAATCTTATGTTAAAATCTCTCTGAGTCACACAAGATCTCATCCATGTGTTAGTATTTTGGCATTTACAATTTCATTATGAGAAGAGCCTTCATCTGGTAATGAAATAAACAATTTAAAATCACTTTACTCTCATTATGTTGATAAAGATTGTTTATAAGCCTATGAGTGTATCTTAGGCATGATTAACCAGGGATTTCAAGCATTTAATTGAGTCTTTAGTATGAGCCTTTGTTTTGAATTCTTGAAGAATGTGTGAAACCGTGCATCTCTTGGCCTCCATTGATACACACCTTGTGGTTGAAGGAATATTTTAGCTGTTTTGAAACATTCTCTCTGTGATTTTTCCATTTTTCATAAAGGCTTTCAAAAATATGTTATAATCAACTATATCTTGCTTAACTTCCCACCAAAAACTTCCCAAATGATGAATCCTACATGAACCACCCTTGTTTGTATTGTGTAACTAAAAATGAACAAATTCCATTTCCAAAGTATGTATGGACAATCAGGGTTCAATTATCATCTTTAGTAACCCGAACCTTGCCAAGGAAACATCTCCACTCTCTAGTGTTACAAATTGTGAGAGTTAGATTGTGTTGCATTGATCATATTTCCTCAAGGTTCTCATTAACATTGTGCAGAGAAGGATCTCTTGATGTCCTTCACCAACACGGGTTACAGAATTGGTCCTCTCACCCTAGTTGAAGGCACAACCTAAAGTAGTGAGGGTAGATCAAACCCTCAGTGAGGTGCTATCCACTTCTCCAACGCCCTGAGTGAGAAAGAGTCAGCCGAATCCCATCCCCGGCTACAAAATGACTCATATCATGGCTCTTCTGTCTCTAAGCATCCTGTTAGTTTTGTGATACTACTCGGCTCTTGCAGGAGAATCAATTTGTTCTCTTAATATTGGGATAGTGATTAATTTTTCTTTAATCTCTTCAAAATCATGTTGACACTTTTCATCCCAATGAAATTCACAATCCATGGTAAGCAAACCAAACGTGGGGGAAGAAATTTTACTAAAATATTTGATAAAACACCTATAGTATCTAGCATGTCCTAAAAATTACTTGATATCTGTAGGGGTTTGAGGAATAGGTAAGTCTGAAATAATCATGATTTTGTCTTGGTCAACTTGAATTCCTCTTTTTGAAATGTGGTTTCCTAGTACAATTCCCTAATCAATCATCATCAAGCATTTTTCTTGACTAAGAGATAAATTGTGTTGGTCACATCTTGTTAATATTATGTCTAAATTTTTCAAGGCATCATCAAATGTTTCTCCATGCATAGTACAATCATCCATTTATACTTCTACACAATCATTGGTCAGATCTAAAAAAATTTCTAGTACAACCCTTTGGAAGGTTGTTGGAGCATTACATAGTCCAAATGGGAATACCCTATAGGCAAAGGTACCCCATGGAAATGTAAAGGTAGTTTTGTATTGATCCTTAACAGCCACCATTATTTGAATATATGCATTAAATCCATCCAGGAAGGAAAAGTATTGTTTACCTTAAAGGTTGTCTAAAACTTGATCTATGAATGGTAAGGGAAAATAATCTCTAAGTGTATCTTTGTTTAATTCACTACAATAAAAAAAATTATCCATTTTCCATTCTTTTTAGGTGCAATCATAAGAGGAGACACCCACTGAATATCTGAGATAGGGTAGATAAAGCCTACTTTTAATAGCTTTTCAATCTCCTACTTGACTATGTCCCTCAAGGCTGGGCTGATCCTTCTCAGAGGTTGTCTAACTGGTTTAACATTTTCAATATAAATATGATGGGTACAAATACTTGGATGGATTCCTGTCATGTATTTATAGTCCGAAGAAAAATATTTATTAGGACCTTTCAAAACATCAAACAATTTAGCTTCTTGATTATTTTCCAACCAGTTGTTAATGTTCAAAATTTTACTTGGTTGAATCTCAATTAATTTGGTTCGAGTGTGTAATGAATTGATTTTTTGAAAATTTTTCATTAGGGTCTTTAGTGAACATGAATGTGGTAACAACATATGATATGCATCAATATCTGTAAAGTTCCCTTGAGAAAGAATACTGGACAAAGGGCAGTTTGCAGAGTTATGATACTTATCTTGTCATTGGTCAAACGCCTCATCACTGTTGTTTTCCAAACATCCCTTACTGTTCCCTGATATCTTTGAGACTAAATCTACTGATTCTAAAGCTATTTCTACCCCTTCTGAAGAGAAATCACATTTCTCTAGAGTGAAATTATTTACATCTATATGGAATTGATGTGGTTCTGGAGATAAGTCTGAGTGTTGCGGAATAAATTCCGAAGGTTCCGGAACTATCTCCGATTGTTCCAAATACATTTAGTCATTAGTGAATGGATGATTAATCATATTCTTCACCTCCTACAAATGATCCTACAATATTATCATAGCAAAAGAAGACAATTTGTTTTATTAGTATCAAGATCATCAACCCATAATTGTTCTTGATTATCAGTAAAAGGTCATGTAGAAGGATATCGGGAAATTTTCTAAGAATTCTTACCATTTGGGATAGTCATATCACGTAATCTACAATCAATTAAGGAAGCAACTGCAACTAACCATGGTCTACCCAAAATAATGGGATAGCAATGTGTTTTACCTTTTGATCATAATATAAGGAAGTCCACTGGATGCTCCCTTGAATCCACCATAATTGCCACATCTTCAATGACCCCTTCTGGTTTTGCTATCGACTGATATGCTATCTGTAATATGGTGTTAGTAGCTTGTATACCTGTTAATGGTAATGTTTTCAAAGTGTCTATTGTCATCACATTTATATCTACTCCCAAATCAACCAAAACATTATGTAAGTGTTTATTTCCTATAGCGATAGAAATAAAAAGGCTTCCAGGATCCCCGTAAGAGTTTTCCTGCCAATAAATCAGCAAGTTTCCCATCTACCCTAATAGTCCTAGGGTACTACTTCTTGCTTCTAGGTCTTTTCAGACATAAAATTTTGATTAATTTGTCTAATTCAGGAATGTCCTTGATTCCTTGCAACAATGGTATTTCAATATTTAGTTTCCTCAACCCCTGTACTAATTCAGATTCCTTGGTCTCAATAACTTTAAATCTTTATGGAAATGGAGTTTCTGTAGAGATTTTATCTAGATGCTTCTCTTTTTATTTTTCATCCTCTTTAGGAATAACTAAACTAGGAGTTTCAGTTTCTTTTGTCATCTCAATAATTATAACAGGTGGACTATTAATTATTTACCAGGTCTTGTTTGAATATCCTTACATTCCATTGCATTAAGATCAACTGGTTTTTCTTGCTCTGTTCCATAGACATGGGTTGTTTGTTTATTTTTAGGATTATCCACTGGTTATGATGGTATCTTTGTTTGAACCACATTTTTAGTTTGTGAACCTTGTGTTGGAGAACCCAATATGCCCCATTGCTTCTAGTTTGGATATTTTTTCCCTTGAGCGTAGTTATTAGGGTTCCACCTAGGTTATGACCAAGCATAAGGGTTACTTTGACCAAACAATGGTTGTTGGTGTCCTTGAGAATATTGAGCTTGTGCTGACCAATACTGGGGATTATATGTTGGTTGAGGGGCCCAAGGTGATTGTCCCAAATTATGTGGTATTGTATGAGCCACCCATAACATCATCTATGGATTAAAAATAGATCTTGGTATGAACTGCCCCTGGCTAGGTTATCTCTAGAAACATTTTACTTCTTCAATAGTGGATGAAGTACTGGTTTGATTAAGATTATTTTTTATGAATGGAAGAAGAGAACAAGCATTAAGTTAATGTTCCCTAGATTCACAAATAAGACATATTTTTGTTTTATCCAGAGGACAATCCCTTATTGCATGAGGACAATACATAGCTAATGGTTCCTTATTAGCATTTTATTTGGCTTGAAATCCATCCATGGTGGAAGTTAATTGAACCAAGATATCTGTTTTAAAGTTTTCTAGTTCATCCTTAAGTTTTTTCATGTCTATATTTGCACTTTTAATAGTTTTTCCATTCCTAGGTCAACCCCTTAATCTTGAATAACTTCTTCCAAGGTCTTTAATATAATCCAGTACAAATTGATTTATGTTTCCACCTCCTATTACATTAAGGGCTTCCCTAGATTCATCATCTAGACCTTTAAGAAAAATGCTTTTTCTTAGCTCTTCTTGGAGAACAAATCCAAATATTTTACTTATAAAGAGGAATCTATCTAAATAATCTTCCATATTTTCATCCTCTTCCTATTTGATCCTATAAAAATCTTCCTTCCTGTTTCTCCCTCTACAATAGTCCTGATATTCTTCTAGGAAGGTAGTTTCCATTTTCCCCCAAGTAGTAATAGAATTGGATGTTAATCCCATAAACCACCTCATTGCTACATATTTCAGGGTAGATGGGAACAAATTGAATTTTTTAATTTCTATTTTGTACTCAGAGTTTTGATCCAATACTTTAAATTCAAACAAAAATTGGTAAGGTTTCTCATATGACATCCCTCTAAATGTAGGCAAGTGTGTAGGTGAAATATTCATCATAGGTGTATCATCATCCTCCAACTGAATTGGATAAATAAAGGCCCTATCAGCTTCTCGTGCCATTTCTGAAATATCTTCTAGGTATTTTTCCCAATCAATTTGGCATGTGATCCAATTTGGTGAGGGTAAGAATTCAAGAGTAGGAGGTTGAATACTCAATTGAGAATCAAGAATTTCTCTAAGTGGGTCTTGGGATATTATCATTCTCCTAAAATTTTCACTTCCTTTTGGTGATTTATCCAAAAATTCCAAAGGTAGAAGTTTTTCTTCTTGTTTAACAGGGGAAAATGGGGCTTCTAATTCCTGTTCAACTTCCTTATTTGTACTAGAGGATGCTGATAATTCTTTTTGAGATATTTTTGGGAGAAATCAGCCCTTTGAGTCTCTTGGTCTACTCATAAATTTAATGATAATATAGGGAAGATTTTTCAATTACCAGATGTATGATTGTTGCTCTTGTTGACACCTAATTACACAATTCTAACTAGTAGGTCCTTGACAACAGAACCAAAAATGATGGGTGTCGTTATTCCCTTCATTTAATCAAATCTTGGTTGATGTTATATTCAAACCATGGGTGTATCTAAAGCTATATGCAACAAGAAGAATCTTAGTGATCTAGTAATTGATTGTAGGTATTTATTATTTTTATTTTCTAGGGGGTTTTAAGGTGTCTTTAAAATTTCCTGGCCAAAGCCTTATTAAAGCTAAACTATAAGAAACTTTCTGAAATAAACACACATTGAGGAAATAAATAAATCTTTTAGAATTGAATGCACTGCTCGAAATAAACATTCTTTGCATAATGAAACAAATTGCTAGAAATAAATATATGTTGAAGAATTAAACACACTGCTTGGAAGCAAACACACATTTCAGAATGAAACACACTGCTTGGAAATAAACAAATGTCTGAAAATTTTGTTTGAAATGCTTGCAAAGAAATAAGATTTAAATCTACAATAGCTGCAGGGACAACCACATAACAGATTTCAACTGAAGAATCAAAAGAACTTACATAATTACTACTTAAATGATTTTACATGAATTTCTTGAAAGTATAAATACCAATAAAATAGAGGATCTTGTTTCTTGGAGGAATTGGCCCTTGCTCCACCTTGAATCAGGAATTGAAAAAGTATAATATTCTCAAAATTAAAAGGCTATCTTATTACTGAATTGTTTTGTCTTACAAAAACTTGTATATGTATGTATATCTATATCATATATATATATATATATATATATATATATATATATATATATATATATATATTTCATCATCCAAAATGCATTTACAACCATAAGTGCTTAATAGATATCCATCCATCTATAGGTTTTAGTGAAACAAAATAGTGCTCAAAGTAGATGTGAAATTTTGAAACCTTGCTCGACATAAAGATGTTTGGTCCTACATAAGTATTTCTTGAGTATGAAGAATCAGTAATGCGTTGATCTATTCCTGAGGGGAGGGCCTAATTAATTTCTCTATCACCAAATTTTGTCAAAATAAATAGATTCCCATTGATCCTGGAGCTTTAAAGAAGTTCCCGAAAAAAAGGGAAACATTG
The DNA here is from genome assembly GCA_019776745.2 of Taxus chinensis. Taxonomy (NCBI): domain Eukaryota; kingdom Viridiplantae; phylum Streptophyta; class Pinopsida; order Cupressales; family Taxaceae; genus Taxus; species Taxus chinensis. Next base: position 203,517,426 of record CM034153.1, on the reverse strand, counting down.
TGGAACTAACTACAAAAGTTCAAGAGATAAGTGCAGGAGTTTTGGAACTAAGTGTTGGAGTTCTGGAACTAATTCTTAAGGTTTCGTAACTAAGTGATAGATTTATTTAGCTGAGTGATTGAGTTCTAGAACTAAGCCTGAAGGTTCCGAAATTGACCCGCATTAAAGCCAATGTACTAAAAATGGTCCTGGTTGCTTCATACTTTACTTATCTGACCAAGTGTGACCTGTTTTATTCCAAAAATTGAATTTCCATACACATTGTTAGGAACTACAAAGTTTTTAGACGTGAAAAATAAATTAAAAAAAATCTGGACATTACATCCTAATTTATACTAGATCAAACAAAAGCCACAAAATACAGTCAAACATGACTAAAAGGAGAGTAAAATGAGATCATTTATTGCACATTGATGAGGCATATTTTAGCCTTATCAGTGAACTCTCCACATCATCTAAGTGATGTATGGTATGTTGATTTGGGAGGCACTCAACATATGACCGACCATAGAGACTAGTTTAATTTAATGAGGGACACATCTTCGAAAACTTATGTTTCATTAGGTAATGATTCTTCATACATAGTACAGGGGATTAGGAACATTTTTCTACCCTTGGTTCATGCAACTGTAGATTTTCAGATGTACTACATGTCCCTTGGTTGACAAAGATTTTTTTTTCAATTAGTCAAATTATAGATCACAACTTGAAAATTGACTTTGATAGTCATTCCAGAAAGAAAATGTGTTTAATTCGAGACAAATCACAAGGCTTGAAAATAGTTGCAAACACCTCTAATGTGGGACACATGTTCTAGCTTGATTTTGTCCATGAAAATGATCAAGCAATTGTGGCTAAGAACTCGACCTTTGCATAAGTGTGGCATCAGAGACTTGGTCATATTAGTTTCAAGTATCTTGAGACACTTCATCGACACAATATGGTTAAATGATTACCATCTCTCTAGAAGGATACAGATAAGTGTCCTCACTACCTAGCAGGTAAACATTATTAAGATTCATTCCAGAAGATTTCTTATCGAGCTCATGGTAAGCTTGATCTGGTTCATACCAATCTTTGTAGTTTGATGCAACCAAGTCATTCTATATTTTAGTACTTCATGTTTTGTGTTGATGACTATTGGAGAAAAATGTGAATTTTTTGCCTTCACAATAAAAGTGAAGCTTTTGAAAATTTCAAAAAGTTCAAAGTGGTTGTTGAGAATGAAACTGGTTGTCACATCAAAATTCTCCACTCAGATCAAGGGGGGAATTCACTATTGACGAGTTTAAGGACTACCTACAAACTTAAAGGATTCATCAAAAAATGCCTCCTCCACACACACTACAGAAGAATGGTGTTGTTGAGAGAAGAAATTGTATTATCATGGAAATGGTACAATGCATTATTGATGATTCTAGACTAGCAAAGACATTATGTGTAGAAACAACAAAGACATCATTCTATTTCTTGAACAAAGTGCCCATGATTTCTCTTGACAGAGTAATGCCGAAAGAAGCATTGTCAAAGAGGAAACCATATGTATCACACCTCAGAGTATTTGGGTACAAATAAAGTATACTAAAAACCCAAGTAGAAAAGAAAGAAATTGGATATGAAATCACAAAAAATCATCTTCATTTGGTAGAATGATGATACTCTTTGGTATAGATTGATGGATCCTAAGACTAGGAAAGTCTACACAAACAGATATGTTGAGTTTTCTTATAAGAAGGAAATAGAGAATCCTTCAGACTCACCTAATGTAGATTTTTCACCAGTTGTAAAAATAGAAGCCAACGTTCCCATAGATGATGAAAGTGATTATGGTTATGATCAAACAGAACCATGACCCACGGGAGTAGTTTAGCATATGCCCAAGTGGTATACTAGTATGCTACGAGATACAAGAATGGATGCTCCACTAGATATTTCCAACACTGAACCACATACTCAAAGTAAAGTAAGAGAAGAAGTAACATTTTCTTTGATGAGTAGATTTATTGAATTTGATGAGCCCTCTACAGTCCAAGAATCCCTATAGTCAAAATCATCGATGCTGAATACAACTCAGTGATGAAAAAAAACACTTGGCAGCTTGTTGATCTTCCACCAGGAAAGAAACCCATTGGATGCAGATGGATATTCAAAACAAATTACAACACAGATGGGACCATAGAGAAGTCTAAAGAAATATTGGTAGCAAAGGGGTATGCACAAAAATAAGGCATTGACTACGAGGAGACATTTTCTCCCACAGTTAAGAGGGAAATGATTAGGAAGAGATTTTCTCTAGCTGTATAGTTTGGTTGGAAATTCGATCAGCTAGATGTAAAAAGTTCCTTTCTTAACGGATATTTAAAAGAAGAATTCGATATGACTGCACTTGATGGATATGTTGTACTTGGTCAAGAAGAAAAGGTACGAAGAATCAAGAAATATTTGTATGGCCTTAAACAGGCACCTTGGGATTAGTACATCAAAATTGATGAGTATCTCATACAACATGCATTTGTCAAAAATCCATACAATCTCAATCTCTACCTCAAAAAGAAATGGGGGGAGATTGTGATTATCCTTGTCTATGTCAATGATCTAGTCATCACTGGAAGTTCATTGAGGATGATACATGCAACAAAGAAATATCTTAACCGATTATTCGACAAGATAGATCTCAGGGTAATACATTATTGTCTTGGATTGGAAGTATGGAAAAAGGAGAATCACATTTTTTTCTCAATTAAAATATACCAAGAGAAATATCGATAAATTTAGGATCATGGATTACACACCTATTGTTACACCTATGGAGAACATATTGCATTTATCTCATTCAGATCCATCTCCTACATTAAATGCCACTCTTTATCGGCAATTGATTTGGACTCTCATTTACCTGACCTACACTAGACCAGATATCAGATTTGTAGTGAGGTATCTATGCAGGTTCATGCATGAACCCAAAGATTGTCATTGGAAGGAAGCAGGGAGGATCTTGGGATATCTCAAGGGAACAATGGATTTTGGTCTAGAATACAAGAAGAATGAAAACTTCTTGTCAAGATATTCAGATTTAGATCATACAAGAAAAATTAATGATAGAAAATAAACTTCAAGGTTTGTGTTCTTTATGGGATTTGGAATGATATCATGGGGAAGCAAGAAATAACACCTTGTTTCTCGTTCTTCCACAAAAGTCGAGAATTGTTCTAAAGGACAAGTTGTTTGTGAATCAATATGGTTGCGTCGCATACTTGAAGGACTTGGAATACCATAGGACAAATTGAACACCATGTATGTAGATAATCAAGGTGTTCTTAAACTTGTTCACAATCGATTTTTTCATGAAAGAACAAAACACATTGAGGTACAAGTACATTTTATACTCGACAATGTCTTGAAACACAATATAAAGCTTCAGTTTTTTCCAACCGCTGAACAATGAGTAGATATCTTCACAAAGTCACTTACATGTGAAAAGTTTGAGTTTTTCAGAGAGTCCCTCTCCTCATCCCTTGAAACAATGCAAAATTAAGGGGGAGAATGTTAGGTAAAATTGAGTTTACCTTGGTTAATTATGGATTTACCTTAGTTAATTATCAAATAATGGTAAGTTGTTATTAATCATTTATTATGTGTAATTGGGAATAGTATTCCCATACATGTATTTTTTATTTATTATATTTGTTATCTTGTTATACTGTTCAAAAACATATATTTACAAATTATATGTGCATGAGATTATTTATTATTACACTGTTGCAACATTTCATTTGTTTGTACATGGCTGTACAATTCCTATAAGAATTATAGCACTCCATTGTAATTGTGATTTGGTTTCTCATCAATAAAATTACCACGCTTCCTTCCCTATTCCTCAGCTTACATTACAAGATTATGCAAAAATAATTTTGCAGGGTATAATATTATGTTTTTCTTAGATGTCTATGTAGAATCTTGTTGGTATGTAGGATGCATTAGTTTGTTGATGCACTCTATATGCAGTGATGATTTTATAGGGTATAATATTATGTTTTGGTTTGGTGCCTATGCAAAATATTGTTGGTATATAGGAAGAATTATTCATAATATTTTTTAATCATTATCTTATGAGGTTAGTTTTGTATCCTTAACACACGTCATGAAGTCTGAGAAGGGCCTTTCTCTCTACATTTTGGAGAAAATTTCATTGAGAATCAATATAATTTCTCTATAGTGCATTGGACAATTTTTCTACATGTTAAGATAAAATTTGAGTGAGAACCATTTTATGTTTGAGCTTTTAGTGTAGTGAGAACATTAGTGTAATGCAACTATTGTCCATTTTTAGTCATTTTTATGGGATTAAATTTCAATGTAGATTAGAGTAAAAGGATCACTTATACTTCTGTTATTTTTTATTGTCAGGGATACAGATGGGAAAAAGTCATTTCAAATATTTAAACTCTATTATTCTCAATTATTATATGTGAGAACATAGAGGCTTAGTGAGAAATCAGATGCATATAGTCATGAAATTGTACTTCTGGAGTAGTTGACGGGTAGGAATTTTTGGACAATAACTCAAATTTTCTTCAGTTGTAAGATTTCTATTTCTCAATATTATTTCAAAGATTACTTTTGAATGTTCATGAAGTGTTTGATGAAATGAGTGATCCCTTGATTCCAAAGAATTTTCTGAAAAGATTCAGTTTTTATGGATTGTTCCCTGTGTCAAATAGAAATGGATAAGGTGAGCAAGAATATGGGAGGGTTATTTCTAATTCCAATGATTTATACTTCCATGCACAATCTCGAAATCCAATGGCATACGGATAATCAAGCTCTAGATAAAATGTCCCATTCCTTTTTTACAATGACATTTAGCTACCTCTAGAATCCAATAAAATATTTTTATTGACATTTAAAGGAGATCTTATAGGATCTTGGGAGGATACAATAACATACAATAAAATTTATGCCACATTTTTTGGAGCTTAAATGTCATTTACTACCAAACTATCATTACAAGCCATATATATAATTCCACACAAAATAAGTTATGTAAAACTTATTCAAGTTTTTGTGGTTATTCTACTTTACTTGCTTGTAAGTTGTGGAGTGCACAATCACATGCCTCTCATCCTCAAGTTTTCCTTTCTTAGAGAGTGAGCACAAACATTCTTCATGGTTCATGATGTTTGTCTTGATTTTTGTGTAGGTATGAGATGTGTTGTATAACAAGGAAGCAATGGACATTGTGGCTTCGTACTAACAAGACACATTATATCATACTTGTAGTGATAAGAAGGAAATAGGTTTTATTTTTAGTTTCTAAGAAGTTTATTCCAAGTGTTTGGAGAGGTAGTCAATTCTATTTTCATAGTCAAATGTATGGTATGCATAACTCCTATGTGTACTAATGGGTTATTTGTTAAAGAATTGTTTTTTTATGGAGACTTCATGACATTGAACTATTTTTCAGGAAGTTTGTTCATGTATGGAATGAGAAGCTCAAGGTGGAGGTAGAGAATGGGAAAAGAAAAATGAGAGTGAACGCTAGAAGGAAATGCAAAGATGTTGGCTAGTTAAAAAAGTGAAAGGAAGTGCTTACAAACAATCCAATGTTTGAATTATTTTTACTATTTAAAATGACATTACAGTTGTTTTTTAGAATTATCAAAATCTCTGAATTTTTCTTTTGTATAAGAAGAGCATGTGATGTGCATTCAAATTGTTTGACATAATGCTCAAACAAATACATTTCTAGTGATGACAATGATGGTATGATATCCATTGAATTGGCTCATTGATTGGGCCTTGTGACATGGGAAATGATTAGACTTAATGGAGATGAGGTCAAGCAATTTGTTGAATCAGAATTAAAACGTATTATCTATCTAAAAACAATGTCTACATTGTGTGTTCAGTATGAAAATGATTTTTGTTCCATGTAGGTTTAGTAGATGAGGTCTGTAAATACTTCAATGACATGATTATCTCTTATTGATTTATATTGTAAATGGATCATTATGTATAGATGGTTGACCTTTTGGCTGTGTTGGATATCTTAAAAAATCTCTAAACTTTATCATCAAAATTCCAGTTAAACTTATTGTGGTTGTGTGGATGTCTTTGATTGGTGCTTGTATATCACATAAGAATATAGGGCTAGGAGTATTTACAACAAATATCCTTTTTGAGTTGGACCCCAAAAATGATTCACCACTGCAAATACTTTAATGACATGATTATCTCTTATTGCTTTATTCTGGAAATGGATCATTATGTATGCATGGTTAAAATTTTTGGCCGTGCTGGCTATCTCGAGAAAGCTCTAAAATTTATCATCAAAATTCTAATTAAACTTATGGTGTTTGTGTGGATTTATTTTATTGGTGTTTCTAGATCACATAAGAATATAGGGATACGAGTATTTACAAAAAATCTCCTTTTTGAGATGGACCCCAAAAATGCTTCATTGTACATTTATCTGTCAAATGTCAATGCAAAAGTGGGCAGGTGGGGCGATGTTCTGAAGGTAATGAGATTGGTGAAAATTAGAGGAACTAAAAGGATACCTAGATGTAGTTGGATTGAAGTCCATACAATGGTACATGTGTTTTGTGTAGAAGACAAATCACATCCACAAAACAGGAGATCTATGAAAAGTTAGAGAACTTGTCATGGAAGATGAAGGAAACATGATATTTTCTAGATTCAAGACAGGTAATTAATGATGTGGAGGATGACGAAAAAAAGTGTTTCCTCTACCACTATATCGAGAAGTTGGTGATTGCATTTGGATTGTTAAACACATCCCCTGGAACTATCATTACAATTGTCAAGAACCTGTGAGTATGTGCTGACTGCCACAATGCAACTAAGTTTATTTCCAATATTGTTGCAAGGAAAATTATTGTGAGAGATGTGAATAGGTTCCATCATTTAAAATAGGGAAAGTGTTCTTGTGGAGATTATTGGTGATGCTAATTGAAGCAATATTTAAACAAAAGCTTGGACTCGAACAAGTTTTATCATGTCAGATATGCAGTGATAAAAATGAATCAAGTTTTATTTTCTATTTCTAATATTTTTTGTGTTTGAAGAGATAGTCCATGCTATTGAATTCATAAATTAGTTGTACAATTTGCATCATTGCTTATGGATTCTGATGGGGTATTTTTTATAGCCTTGTTTTATAATACCATGAAGGTATCATGATTGTGGATCCATATGACTATATGGATAAAAAAATTAATGGTGGTGTTATTTTCATAGTTTCTTTCAACAAACCCAAACATGTTACATTTTTTAGACTCACTACAACTCCAATTCTTAACTATCACATTCAATACCATTTTCACCATTTAACAATCCTGATCAAGTACATGTTCACTTTCTTTACAAAAATTAAGCCTAAATTTATTGTGGTAGGTTTGAGGAGAGGTTTTGATAATGTATAGTTCCCTAAAATTATTTGAGGAGAGGTTTTGAAAATATATAGCTACATATAAACCTTGTCAATTGGAACTTCCAATTATTTAACCGCTCAATATTATTGTGGTTTTCCCTTTTATAGAAGTGCATACTTATTATATAAGGGCTAGGCCGACTATGGTTTTTTATATTAATTTGAAGATATCTTGAATTGTATATGGATATCATGATTGTTGTTGTTGTAACATTTTTACATTATTTTAGAGGGACAACAAATTCTAAATATCAACTATCATAGGTAATGATAATCCATATGTGAATTCAACAATGAATAATTTGGAAATTACAACTTATAAGTTTGTTTATGTCTACCTTGAATTTATCATTTTCACAAATTACAACCTTTTTCCATTGTTTATTTTAGATTCATTCCCACATGTCTTATATTTTTTGACTCTTCTGTAATAGTGAGGTAGTAACGTTGATGTTATCCCACTCTCAACAAAAACGCATACTTGGCATTTCCCCTACTTTTTCATTCAAAAAGTAATAAAAAATGGTTCGCATATCAACACTTGGAGCAAGAAGAAAGGAGTCATGACTAATATCACTCAACCAAAACAACCAGTTGTGGCATTTACCGTCATTTTCCATTCCAAAGGTACTAAAAAATGGTGCACGTATCAACAGTTGGAGCAAGAAGAAAGGAGTGAATACTAATATCACTCAACCAAAACAACCAATCGTGGAATTTCCCCTCCTTTTTCATTTGCAAGGTACTAAAAAATGGTGCATGTATCAACACTTGGAGTAAGAAGAAAGGAGTCAAGACCAATATCACTCAACCAAAATAACCAATCGTGGCATTTCCCCTCCTTTTTCATTCGAAAGGTACTCAAAAATGGTGCACCTATTAACACTTGGAGCAAGAAGAAAAGAAGATTCAAAACTAATATCACTAAACCAAACCAAAACAACCAATCGTAAATATTAGCCTCTACTTTGATAACACCTCTACTACTACTTTACTCAACACTTCTTATATCCAAAGAGGTATCAAATGTATCCATGTTTAGTGCAAATAAAATTGGCTACAAATGTCTACCACTCATGATATAAAATATGGAAATGTACAAATGTCTTCATGTTTCATGTTTAGTTCAAATAAAATAGTCCACAAAAGGCTACCACTCATGATATAAGATTTGCAAATGTATATGCACAGATTAGTAACATATTTTAAATGTAAAACTATAACCTTTAAATGTAATGTTTCATATATATTACTACTCTTACAAAATCAATCACACCCTTTATCAACATCACCTACAAAATTAATAACTATCCCTCTAAATCAAATAACACATACTGTTCGGCATTCATATTATATTCTACACATGTGATTGCTAGTTTACAATATCTGTAAAAAAAAATTATGTTGTCATATTTATAAAGGACGTTTTTAATTTGTAATATTTACTTCTTGTTTACAGAAGGAAAATTTTAGTGGCAAATATTCCATTTTTGAAAATTTTGAAAAGGTGAATTTTCTGGTGCGGGTCAGTGACCTGTTCACCTAAAAATTACACTTTAATTTGTTTTAGGGGTCGGCTTCACCTACCCTTGAAAAATATCCCCTATATAATCCTAGATTATTCGCTAGGTAGAACACTTGTACTTCACATTTTGTCAACAATATGATATATCTTGTATTGCAGATGTGCGACAAGGGGGTAAGTTATTGACGCACGACAAGGAGGGTTTGCAAGCACGTGAAAATAGGGTTATTTGTCAACGTCTGACATTAACGAATAGTTGACATGTGACAAGGAGGTACTACAGATATTGACGCATAGTAAACGCACAACAAATAGTTTGTTGACACGCGACACAGAGGATTTTTTGATGTGCAAGTAGAGGGGGGAGGCTGTAGATGCGCAATAGGATATTTTCTGTCGCACGTCAAAAATATGCATTGACGCGCATCAACAGACCTCATTGACATGTGTCAAAAACCAAGTTGTTGACGCTCGTCAAATAGGTTTGTTGACACGCATCAATGAGGATGATGTTGGACAACACCCTCATTGACGTGTGTCAATGCATTTTTTTGACGCGTGACGGAAAATATCCTGTCACACGTCTGTAGCATTCTGTCACACCACTTGAAAATCAGGCGAAATTGTTTCATACAACCCCCAAAAAATTTGCCTTCCCGTAAAACTGGTTCCGGGGATATTCGCCAGGCATTTTCCACCTTTGATTTCCAAGAGGTCTTTTAAACTGAACTCTGGTTTACGGAGGAATTTCTTGTAGGGTTTCAACTTAAAAGTAGGTGTCCCATTATTTTATTGTTTATATCAAGATAGGTTGAAGTTGATAACTACCTTACTAAAATTCTTTCTATACATCTGTTTGTTAATGTTTATATTTTTCATAATTTAATTTTATACTAGCAACTACATGGAGTAGTGTGATGGAGATGTTGATAGGTGTAATGATGGATTGTAGTAGTGTACCACAGTATGCAAAAATGAAAAGTAGTGCCTTATGAGTGAGGGGAAGTCAAAGTTGAAATCTTTAAAATGTTAAAAGCTCGCCATTTGTTGAAGAGATGTGAGGCCATCTTCTTCTCGCCTTTTGATTTCGACATTTGGACCAAAGGACATTTTGGAGTGATGTTCGAATGAGAATGGAAGGGAAATGTGGAGTTATTCAAGGGATCAAACATTGGAGATTCTTGTGAAAGTTAGAACTTGACGTTATGTACCTCCAATATCTATAGTTACTTTGTACAACATTAGTTATTAACATTTTTGGATTGTCAAAGCTCGTGATGTCATTTCTAGAGGGAGTTGCTAGCGACTACCTTGTGAAATACTGCAAATAGGAACATGGAAAGCCTTGATCAGATCCCACAATAGTCCAATGTACTTTTCTAATTTGATGGCCACAACAAGAGGATCTTTGATGAATATTGTGAGGGGTTGTAAACAATCGTAACAAACTCTAGAGCTCAAGATCAAGCAAAAAAAGAAAAGGTCCAATAATTACATAATAGGTTGTACATCTACGAAGCCTTCAACCAAACAAAAAACTCCATGGTCTATCAAAATTTTTACTATGAATGGGAAGCTAAACCATATATATAAAGCACTATAATTGTGAGGTGGGGAAAAAAATTAAAATCTAAGCGATTCAAAATAAGAATAGGTCAATCATAATGAATCACCTTGACTTTGTCTTTACAACTACACTTTCACCATTAAAACACTCAAATTATTGAATATCATTCGTGTCCATATATTTTTTTATCCTACCAAATTAACAAATAAATTTTAAACACCATAAAATTAAGTAGTTTGGGCGAATCCCCATGCAACACGGGTAACAACATTCTTTAATAACGCTCCATCCATTGTGTACGAAGCTAGAAATCGGTGGAGAGTTGTGCAAATTTGAGGCATCTACCATCCAGTGTTTAAATTTGAATGGCTTTCCATCTAAACCGCACTCATTGAACATATAGATAATACGATTCACGAGTTTCTCAATTATGATCAACCATATTTTCTTGTCCCAGATGGGATCCTCAATTATGATCAGCTATTCACACTGATTTGTGAATATTTTGTGATGAAATATTCAAGACAAGACTACATAATGTGTTCTCCTATGTGTGTAATGAATGCATGTGACTTTGTCTTTACAGCTACACATCACCATAACAAATACCATCAAATGCGAACAATTGTACCCTTTGTATCCATACCAAATTAACATAAATAGAAGTCCAAACCCCATAAAATTGAATGGTTTCTCGAAATGTCACGTAATCTCCAGTGCATACAAAGTTGGAAATAAGGTGGTTTAGACTTGTACCATTTTTTCGCGTCTTCTCTCAAGTTGCAATTTAGATTATGCTTGGAAATAAGTTGCATGCTCATAATCTCTAGCACGTATAGAATTGAAAATAAAGTGGTGTAGACTTGGTCCGCCTTGTCGCATGCTCTCTCAATGCACGACTTAGACTAGAATTAGAAATAAGTCTCGTCCTCGTCATTCCTAGTGTATATAGAATTGGAAATAAGGTAGTGCAGACTTCTATCACAAGGGTGGAGTTGGGAAAACAATTACTATAAATCCATATGTAACATCAAACCCAAAAATTCTATCCTAAATCTTTGTATTTTTATATTCTTAGAGCGGAGATTTTGATAGAGCTCTTTCATTTATAGTCCTTTACTTAAGATATGCACTCAATTCACTAATAAGGATGATACTTGGGGCAATGGAGCCTTTGGAAACATTTCTAGAGGTAAATGGCTATTGGATGAACTACATGCCATCACAGGCATACGTTGTATCGAAGTGTCATGTGTGTTATACTACAACGTAGACATCCCTATCATAACAACCTTAATGACCACAACATCCATGTCGATGATCAAAAGAGTCATGTGTTATAACACAAGCTCGATTATTGAAATTATTTCATAAAACTAAGTGTAAGAGGAAGTGGAAATTAATGAGGAATGGTTATATCTAACTCACATGAATCCCTTGAGAGTCCTATGTATATGTGAGAAGTTATCTTCCCCAGAACACCTTCCTGTATTTTCCCCAACTATATCTATGTATTGAATTTTGACGAAAGCAATGCATGGTGCGTACAACTGACATTCGAGAGACATGATCGATACCTCAAACTGGACATTTTGACATGATCAATAGGTTGCAAAGAAAGTATTTATAGGCAAGGCAACTCCACGACCTCTCCTTCAAGAAATTGTGTCACTGCATTCTCAGTTATCTACACATCCATCTACAACAAAGCTTCACATAAGTATAATTATGCATCATGTAACACCCACAAAATTTCTTACCCAAAACCCCAAAACCAAACATAGATTATACTAGTAAAATTATGGAATAATTTTTTTTTGTTAAAGGACGAATGTAACGTTAAGCTAATCCCTAGATTAATAAACGATCATCACACAATTAATTAAATAATTATATTTTAAAAAAAGAATTTATTTAATCTACAATTAGGTTTAACATACTTCATTCAAATGTTCCTAAATACATTTAATACAGTGGTTTCCTACAGTCATATAAAATTAAATAGTTAAAGTCCAAGTCTAAAACAACCTTTTTATTTACGCCAAGCTAATTATTTAATTTTCTATTGTAAAAGTAATTTAAACTAATAATGGAATGAGTTTAGTTAAATTTAACAAGATAAGAGCAATAATTTAATTAACTCACAAAACACACAAGTGGCCCATTCAAAAAACGACCAATGTGACCAAACAATTAACTCACCTACCCTCACCTAACAATTGTAGGAGACACATTGGGCCATTGAATGAATCCAATCTAGGCCATAGGATGAAGGAATTCAAACTAAACCTAAAAATCCTTATGGACGGTGTTTATCCTTTTCCTTTGCTCATTTCTCTCTCATTTCTTGTTTTTGTAGGTCAAGGGAAGATATCGGAGCGGAGGAAGCCATGGATTAGAAGGTTGCAAGCTTGGGGATGGATATACACATCCCCCAATATTATTTATTTTAAGATTTTAGATTTCTAATCTACGTTACTCAAGGGATTTGTAATTTGTTTTTAATTTGTTAATAACAATATGCAACCAAAATACCCATTTGGGTATTCTCCATTTTTAAAATAAATCCATTACTTTCTATTTAAAGTTGCATTGCTTTATCCTCTTTTTTTTCATAAGAAGATACACACAATTAAATTTCTTTTTTTATAAACAATTATGTATGTGTGTGTGTATAATTCTATGTATATATGTATATACATATATTATATATGAATATTTCATTTCTTAAAAAAGGTAAACCCGAAAATGGGAAAACAAACACACACACGCACGCATGTGCATATAATATATATAAATATAATGTTAGTATTAGAAAATTCATGGCCGCGGTTTTTAAAAACACAGTCCGTGTTACCAAGGCGTCACAGGGAGGCCGAGTAATATTTATTTGCAAGGTTTGGTGGAGGATTATCCCCCACCATATTTGATTTAAGTTTATTATGGGGGGTGGGGAGGTGTCAGCGACCCCACAAACATTTTGTGGGGTCACCGACTCCTCCCCATCCCATTTCCTTTTTCTAACACACAACCGCAAGGCTAAAGTAAGATTTCTTTTATTTTTGTTTAACTTTATTTATTTCAAAGTTGGCAAATGTGAATATTAATAACAATATTAATATTAAAAGTAACAATATTTAATAATATTAATAATAGTAATAAGTGTAATTATATATTAATAAATATACATATTAAAATATAAAGTATTAGCATAGGTATATATATTAATATAAGTGTATTATTAATATCATTTCAATTTTGTTTGTATTTTAATTGATGAATGCAATGTCAATATATAATTATATTAGTTATATTGATACAATAATCATGTTGAGATAGTCAAATAACATGAACCCCTCTTTTGGATAGATATTAAGAGTGAGCTAGGGGTATTCAATTTAGTAACCAATTTCTAAAGTAATTACAACTTAAATTATAATTAGGTGCTCTCATTCTTGAAATTGATTTAGTTGATTAATTAAAACAAGTCATTTGTAGATTAGTAGGGCAAGTGAAGAATATGATAATTTCTAATTATACAAAGGAGCAGGAAGAAAGTTTGAGCAAAGTACTAACATTTTTTAGCTATTTCAAATAATTTGCAAGATAGTTAAAATACTATTTTCTTCCTTTTCAAAATTCTACTAATACATTTGTAGTTTAAAAAAACTTCAATTTACTTTCACTTAAGGAAAAATAAGAATAGCCATTCCATTTCACAAACAAGTGCAATCCAACAAGATGTTCCTCTTTTTTTTTAAAGAAAGACTATTAATGTTTACAATAATAAAATAACTTCCATTAAGAGAGATGCAATAGCATGCTAAACTATTTCAAATCATCCTTTTCACAAAAACTAAGTAACTTGTCACTTTTCTTTCACAAACTCACAAAACTTAAAAAGTACATTCTCATGCAATTATCTCAAAAGAATTTACTAAATATAAGGATATCGAAGTCACAAAATGAACTTCTTACGAGATTAAATATTTGCATACACCCACTCAAGTGGGGATAAGAAAGATAAAAAATTTACAACAAGGCTATCAACAAGCCAAATTTCAAGTCTTCAAAAGGCATGTCCTCATCACATTAGATAGCTCTGCATCTTGATTTCTTCCAATTTAACAAAGGAATCACAAAACAAGGAGGGAAAAGTAGGGAACACTCTCCACGCAACCTTAAATACATTAAGGGAAGAAGCCATTCCCTTAATGGTCCCTGAGCCCCAACTGAGGAACCATGAGGAGTATTGATCAACAATGACAACTTTGACAAGGTGGCTTCACAACAAACACATACAAGACATTCAACTCAAACATGACAACATACTTCACAAGATTACAAGTTCAAAATAACACAATAGTTTGAGAATCAAACCAAATAGAGAAAGGGTTATGGGAGAAGTGGGAGTCTAACCCAAGCCTCTAAGTGTAGAAAATAATCACATAAATCCTTATCTCTCCCTTGCAACAAGAAACAAATCCATGAATGCCTTTTCTCTCCCCATAGCTAAGACTCTCATTCAGAGTCCCACCAATTTTCATGCCTCATATAAAATATTTTTTCCTCCCTTAATGGTCTCAGAAGCCCTTCTCAACACACCCAACTAATGCCACCTACTCAACCAACCCACACAAACACCATCAAAAGACAAAAATACTTTTAACAACCACAACATTGCTTACAACAAACATGTAACATAATAATAAAATGGTGGAGAGTCTACCTCTCTATCAAGATCCAAGAAAACCTTCACAAGCCTCTTCAAATTCAATCCAAGCACTCCAAAAGCTCCCAAAATCCAAAAGTGCACAAGAAGCAAAATGAGAAAGTAACCCTCATTCCAACCAAGAATCACAAATAATTAGATTTGGGAAGTAAGGACGATGAGGTGACTCCATGTAGGATGCAAATTCATCATCTCTCATCCCCACACTCAAGTCAAACACACTAAGACCAAAACACATCAATGCACAAGGAAGGACCATGACAACCCACATGGCTCAAACTTGCACCCCATGCGTTCAAGGGACATAATAAATTGGGGTAGAAAGAAAGTACAATGATTTTCTTTCTATTACACTCCAAATGGATAAAGAAGTCAAAATAAATTTTTCCAACCCATATGTAAGGTTGTTGGGTCAAATTAAGAGGCATGGGACAAGTCTTGCTTGTCCCACAAGTCTCCAAAGTTGCCCCCAAGTCAAAATCTGAATTTTGAACTTGGGGTGGAGAAAAAAACTACCAAATCAACATAAATTCTTCTTACACAAGGAATATAAGATCACATCATCAATATTAGTCACATCTCTACTTTGGTTAAAGAAAACAAGAAGGGTTTAGTCTAATAAAAACACATTTACACATGTTAATAAAGTGAATTTTTTTCTAAATTTAAATACACAAAACATAAATAAACACATACAAAAATTAAATAAATGGACACATTTCACCCTATGGTCATATATGTGAAATCACCCCCATGGGAGACTTCCGAACAAGACATGCAAAACACACACTAAACAACATTACACAAGTTGTAAATTTTAGCCTCGTTGCTCAATGCTTGACATCATTCAATGGTTGGTTCCCTATCCCCTTCGATATTTTTTATAAAATTCCTACACACAACAAATTCCTCTCTGGCCTTTCAGCTGTATTAACAACATCGAGAACATATGCATATAAAATCAATGTTCATCACTCAACATTTAACAATTATATTTTCCATCAATATGTTAAACTCTAAACATAACATCCATGAGATTACAATTCTACTCAAAACATCCCAAAACATGATGTGTTAGTAGGAAATCCATATCATGAAAATCAACACATATCAACTATCTAACATCACTATCTAGTGCATCATAATAAAACCTAACATCATCGTATCAATAATCTACATATCAATATGGGTAAGTGTAGGAAGTTAATGGACAAATATAGGGTCATCCGTGAACATCATATTGCAAAAAAAGAACAAAATCTCAACTTGTAGGGATTATTAGCTATACGTGCACTTTAAATTAGAAAACTTTATATAAATATGAATCGTAGCATTCGGAACTAGTTTCTAAAATACTATTTTTTTCTAAAAATGGACAAGTTTAGCTATATTAAACACTTAAAATAATATGACTTAGTTTTTTTTTTTTTTTTACTTCTAAGATTGTAGTCCTTTTGCCCGCATTTTGGATGATCAAATCTTGTTAGTTTTTTTTTCCTTTGGTGAAACGTTAGATGTAGTTGTCTATCTTGGGATAGATTTTATTTTGTATTTTTTTGAGAAATTTTTTTTTAATGATTTTTTCAATGAAAGTGGTCTGAAAATATTTAGAAAATGGAGCACTTTTCGTTTGCCCACCATAACTATATCAAAAAATATTGAAATCAAATAGTTTTTTTTAACGTGTATAGAATTTTTCCATGCTTGAGATGGTATAAGTTTTATCATATTTTGATAAGCGAAACAAAAGTTACAGTCTTAAATGTAGACATGAACATTCATGGGAAAAAATGTCTTAAAGACCTATTGTTAGTAAAAAATTATAAAATGAAATATATCTTATTCTATTCACTTTAAAATCAATATTTTTATGAAGCTAACAGTCTCCCCTATGCGATGGCACCATTTTTGTGAAATATTTTCAGTTTTTTAGCAAGGTTC
Organism: Taxus chinensis; assembly: GCA_019776745.2. Lineage (NCBI taxonomy): Eukaryota > Viridiplantae > Streptophyta > Pinopsida > Cupressales > Taxaceae > Taxus > Taxus chinensis. The sequence continues at coordinate 203,500,208 of CM034153.1, read as the reverse complement.
AAGTCTTTGGAAGAGCAAATTTGAGGTTTTTTTACCTTTTACACTTCATAATGACCTTCCATAGCTTTGGTTGGGGAAAAACAAATATTTTATAAGGCTTAGGTTCAGTAGATAGATAAGTGGTCACAGTTTATAAAGTGTGATCATAGTTTTTTTAACACAAACCGCGAGTGCAATTTATAAACCGTGATCATGTGCTCATGGTTCATAAATCATATTTACACACATCCCAATGTTTGAATTATGATGTGATTTTTACTCTCTGACCTTACCGTATGAATTATTACAAAATTCTATCTTTTTCTGCACGTTTTTCTTATCACCGAAAGCAAAACATCATGGGAGACAACAAACGAAGTAAAAAAAGGAAGTCATTAAGTAAAAAACACCAAATAAATTAGAGGCCAATAAAATTCAAAATGTTGAGTGAATGTGGAAACTTTGTGAATCAAGAAGAGGTTCATCTTTAACCCCAACTATTGTAAGGAATGAAGAACTGAGTAATGTTTCTACTGTCAATGTTGAAGTTGAATTAAATACTCATGATGAAGATGTTTTTACTGTCAATGTTGAAGAAGATTTAAATACTCATGATGTAGCAAATGTTGAAATTGAAGGAGACAATGAAAATGTGAATAAGGAAATTCATGTTGAAACTATAGACTCGCAAAATTTGACAAAAACACCTCCTAGGATTTACGTAAGAAACCTAAAATTTTTATTGAAATTGATGAAAACATTTTGAAACCAGTGTCTGACAAAATTTCTGAATGAAAAATTAGAAGAAAAGCTACTAAAATTTAGGATAATCATTTTGAAATTTAAATGATTCCCAAAGATATCAGTTGTTGGTTAGTTTGATAAAATTGATTAAAATGAGACCTACATTAAACACATTAGGATTGACAGTATCTAATATATGTGGTCAAACCTCTACAATTGTTGAAAACCTTCATGATGCGTATCACACTATTGATGTCAACACACACATTAGGGATAGTAATATTGTGCATCGTGTACTTGCTACTAGTGTTGTAAGTGAATCAATAAAAAACAATGTTTGATTACGCAAATAAGTCGAATGTTGTAAGTTAATCTAAAAACTCTAATGAAAGTAATTAAAAGACGTAATATACTTCAATCACTCAATAATGCCAATTTTTGGGCATTTTCTGCTAGAGAATCGTGTAATGACAAAAATAATTCTAATGCTATAAGAGAAGTTGTTATTAATTTTTTGCATGATAACACTAGAGTTTCACCTAATACAAGAGATGTTATAAAACAAAGAGTTGGTTCTACTAATCGTGAACCACATCCAAAGCATTTCCTAGATATGACTCAAACTCAATTTTTTTGTAAGTTTGAACAAGAGAATCTAGAAATTAAAATTAGTCAAATTTTTTTTGAAATGTTGAAACCATTCTATGTGATAATTAACCACGCTTGCACCACTTGTTGTTGTAGGCAACATGTTGAATTTGCGATGCATTATGCTAAATTTTTACGTATTCTTTCTAATTTTCATTCTAAAACTATGTTATCGAAATGTGGTGTTCAAGTTCCACCAATATCTTCCATGGATTTCTTTCCTACCATATTTTATGAAAAAGAAGTTAGACAATTTTTTAATAGTCAGGATTGTTTAGATGGAAGTTGTAGTACATGCGGCGGATTATCTAAATTGGAAAGTTGCATCAATGAGAAAATTGAAGGTACAATAGGACATAATTTAGTTGAGTTTGATAAATATAAATCAGTTGCATACCATTTGAAAGATGAAAAAGAGTCTAAACGGTGTGAGCTAGTTATAGAACAAATGCCTATTTTCTAATTTTTGAGAAAATTTTACAATGAAATTGTTTATGACTATGTGAGGCATACACATAGAGCTCGATGGTTGGATGAATAGTTCAAGCTATGCAAAGACACATTTCCTATTCGTACTATTGTTTAAGTGGTTGATTTTGCAAAGAATTACACATTGAAACCTCAAACGGAGGTTCAATCACAATATTACAACTCAGTACAAGTTGTCATTTTTATGCATATAGCATTTCTACGTTCTCCTGACATTACAGAGAATGATCAAATTTTTTTAAGAGAGTAACACTTTTATATATGTGATGATCGTACTCATTCTACTAAATTTGTGCAAGGGTGTTTCCAGTTATTTTATGGAAACTTGTCTGATAGGGACATCCACTTCAAACAACATTATATATGGTCAGATAATTACACGTCTCAGTTTAAGAATGTATGAATGTTTTATTGGATGAGAAGAATGCACGTCAATATGGGTGTGCAACATATTTGGAGTTTCTCTAAGGTTGGACATGGAGAAGGAGAGCATGACGGTACATGGCATGTGTGAAAAGAGCTCTTGCAAGAGAAGAGTTGAAGTACAAAGATGGTGCTAAATTAAAAGATGCAAAGAGCATAGTGGAATGGTGTACTGACAACATGGCCCGGGGTTCTCAAGAAAATTTCATAGTTCACAAATATTTTTGGTTGATAAAGGAACAAAACATTGCTAACTACGAGGATTATATGACACTCACTGGGTCCAGTGATATGCACTCATTTTTTAGCTCAGACGCTACTTTGTGGGCCGTATGGACAAGAAAGTTGACATTTTTTTGTGCATCTTGTATCAAATTTTTCACTGCTGAGTGTGATTCACAAGAATGGGTGGATGGATGGATTTGTAGGCCTCTAACTCTGCTTCCTAGTTATCAACCTCCACAAGCATTACGAATTGTTTCTGCATATGAACTTGCAACATCCAAGGACTTTGATGAAATTTTGATTTTGGTGCAATAAGGTATATATGGTTATTTATTTAATTTTTGTATTGAGTTATGTCCATTGAAATTTTAATATGTAATTTAAATTTGAGTTGTTCAACCTTTATTTTTGTGTCGGACATGTGTTTGCAGTAATTACGATAGAAGAAAATGAAGAAGGAACAGAGTATTTGTTATGTCATAAGGAAAGAAAGAAGTTGACTTCTCCTATTATAGATGCGAAGATATTGAGTATCCTACAGGGTCAGTGGTAGTTACTGGAACTTGGCTTCGACGATATCCATTAAAAAACTCCGTTGTTTGGGTGTTTGAAGACTTTGAGACACACAGGAAAGTACACTTATATCCGTATCTAGTTCTAGCAACAAATATTCAGCTGTATAGATATCGAGGAGAGCCTAATAACAAGATTCTTTGGAAGATTTGAGAGTCAGGTCATGAAGTAATCTTATCTGCTATTCAGAATAGATCCGATCCTGATGGTTCATTAGAATGAATTTACGATGCTCATGTCTAGTATATATATATTTTTTTCAATATATATATAAATTTGTTAGTTTAAAGATCTAGATTTAAGTTTGAATATATATTATTTTAAATTTGTGTATTTTTTATATATAGATAATATATGGTTTTGATTTAAAACTTAAATTTTTTTGACTAACACTTTTATGTTTAGGTTAGTGGTGCTAGAAAAGCTTCCACCTTCATGTGGTTGGCACTGTTAGTAGAGAATTTTAAATTCTTGAAGCTAAGAGAAGCTTTCATTTTTTGAAAAAGTTATAAATTTTGAAAAATTTGTAAATTTTGAAAATGTTTTAAATTTTGAAAAAGTTGTACATTTTGAAAAAGTTGTAAATTTTGAAAAATTTATAAATTTTGAAAAAGTTGTAAATTTTGAAAAAGTTGTAAATTTTGAAACTATTGTAAATTTTGAAAACAAATCCTCCCCAAGTGTTTACAAGACCATACCTATGTGTGTGCACCGATATGGGAAGGAAAAATCTGAGAGAGGATATTATAGAGGGTCCCTGCACCAAGGTGTCGGATCAGACGAGATTTCTATAGGTGCCACGGAGTCCGAGTAGTCACCCGTTGAAGTTGAACGATATTTTAGTCTCAGGGCTCTTAAGGGACTACACCCGAATGAAGTAGCCCAGAAGCAACGAAGTTTTCACACACCAAAACACCACCACATCTAATCTTAACCTAGCCACTTAGATGTGCCGGTGTAGTTGGTTCTGTGCCACGACCCACCATTTGCAAAATATAGTGTTTGACAACCAATCACTAGCTCTAACTACACTATTTTGCGCGTTTGCAAACAATAGGGCAGCAAGAGCACTGAAATGAGAAGGAAAAACTGAGAGAGGATTTTGTAGAGGGTCCCTATGCCAAGGTGTTAGATCAAACGAGCCATCTCTAGGTACCACGGAGTCTGAGTAATCACCCGTCGAAGTCGAAAGATATTTTTGTCTCAGGGCTCTTAAGGGACTACGCCCAAACGAAGTAGCCTAGAAGAAATGACCTTGTTGTGTACCAAAACACCACCTCCTCCAGCATTCACCTGGCCACCCGAATGTTCCAGTGTAGTCGGATTGGTGCCATGACCCACTGTTTTCAAAATATAGTGTTTGACAACCAATCATTGGCTCCAACTACACTATTTCACGCATTTGCAAACAATAGGACAACGAGAGCACCGAAATGAGAAGGAGAAAACTAAGAGAGGATTTTTTAGAGGGTCCCTACACCGAGGTTTCGAATTAGATGAGTCATCTCTAGGTGCCATGGAGTCTTAGTAGTCACCTATTGAAGTTGAACAATATTTTGGTCTCAGGGCTCTTAAGGGACTACGCCCAAACGAAGTATCCCAGAAGTAACGACCTTGTCACGCATCGAAACACTACCTCCTCTAGCATTCACCTAGCCACCCAAACATGTCAGCGTAGTCAGTTTGGTGCTACGATGTCCTGAGGCATGACTTCTCACTCCTCGCCCCCGTTCATTTCCTAGGACACAAAACATTCAATGGCACTTATTTACCTTCCATCTCTCTTGTTCTCTTTGGACTTGCCTTTATCCTCTTAGACTTGCTTCATCACTGTCCTTGCTTTTCTCTCTTGATCTATGTTGTTGTCGTGATCTCTCTCCATCTTCTACTGCCCCAGCTATGTGCTTACATGCTCATTATTTTTGCATTGTAATAGGATTCTTCATCACAAATCACTAGACACAGAATTAGGAGTATAAGTAAATCATCAAACAATTAAGGGAACACACGTGTGAGCACCTTTTATTAATAAGTGTCATCATTAATTCCATGAGATTAATCATCTTTGCCTCAAATTAAAGCAATGTCTCCCATCTAAAACTTCAACCCCTTAGTCCAACAAGCAAGATCAAGCATTCATACTGCAATGAAGAACATGTGACTATTGGGTGAGCATGATCGTTGAAAAAGGGAACATGATCTATTTCCTGAGATTATCTCTTTGTGTAGATTGTTCTTGGTCATATTTTTTAAAATCAATAGGAATAGATTTGAGATTAAGAAAGAGAAATTCCATTGGGAAAATAATCTCCCATTTGCGAGTGAGATGAATAATTTTGATTCTCATTCCTTGATGAGCTCAGGTGTGTTTTCATCTGACTTAGAGAACTTTTATGACATTTTGTTTCATACCATCACCTAGAGGTTTGATGCTCTAAAAGAAGCCATTTCTGATTTTGAATCCCATGAGGAGAATGTATCGAAATTTTTGGAAGATCTTGGCACAAGAATGCATGAGCTTGGTACTCCTCTCAAGGAGAATAATTCCACATGAAGAATCTTCAGGATTCAAATTTTAAGAATTGGTTCAGGAAAATATTTGTGACCCTTTCCTTCAATAGTCAATACTTTAGTTCAGCCCTAGTAGAGATCATAGGTTATATCTCTAGAATCCTATGAAGAGTTAAATGAAAAATATTTTAGTCAATGTGGAAATATCAATGCCATTCTTAAGAACTGACTCAACACATTGGAGCATGTGAACATCTTGGAAGATGAGAAAGTTTCATTTGTAGTTTCCAGATTCAACAAGATGGTCTATGGAAAAGCCTCATCATTCAAGATCTTCTGTAGAGGAAGACATGAGTTGATTCTTTATTAGAGGACGATTATTCATGCAAAGGGTGGAACCTAAGAATACTAATAAGGGCTTACTATCAAATTTTTACCCTTTTCAACTTGGGACATCAGAATGCACCACCAAATGAAATCTCTCCCTTTCATCACTGAAGGCTTGTAACATTCTCACTAGGTATTCAATTCCTCAGCACCCCAACTTGATCATGTTTCCCCCTCTCATGAACACTTAACCCCTTCTCACATTATCACCCCTTTAAGTCCCTTTGTCACTTAAGGCTTATAACCCTACCCTGTCATGCCATGTAACCCGAGTTAATCCAGAATGGTCAAGGATGAGTTAGAAGGTGAGTTACATAGGTTAATGTCAAGAGGTGAGTATAAACATACACTTAGTAATTTTTTTAATCCATTTTTAATATTTCCTTTTCCTTCATTGCTGCTAGTATTTAGTTATGCTACTAAATTTTCAAGAAAACCTATTACAAAAATCACATTTTTGCTCCATTTCCCTTACAATTTTGCCCGTAACTTCTACTCATGAACTCCTTGAAGACGATTTAAAAATATTTTCCATTGGTACCCTAATTTTTTATAGCATCCCATTTAAAATATCAGAGAAAAAACATTTGTTTTTAGATCCTTACAATTCTAGAGATCGAAAACACTTGAAATTTGAAGCAGGAAACCATATGAAAATACCTAATCTAATGAAAAAATTTCATCTCAATCCAAATACAAGAAGACATGATTAAATATTTAAATCGAACATACATATCAGAGAACTAATTTAAATGGTTATGAAAACATACAAAGAAGGATATCATACATGCAATGAAATCAAATCAAACATATATAGTTCAAATTTATCATTATGAAAACCAACAAACATGGATATATAAGAATCAAACAAAGTGTTCTCCAGATGGTCATCTCTGAAAATATATACATATGTTCATAATGTATGTGTACATATCGAACTAAGTGTGTCATAATGTACATATGGGACCACATGTGGTTACAAAAGGCTATATATATACAATGAAATATATGAAGAAACATGTTCACTAGGACCAGATGGCCCATATATATATATATATATATATATATATATATCTATGTACATATAGGTGGACTATGAATCTACTCATGAAACATCTTCCCTCTCTTCGCCCTGCTAAAAGTAGCATGCCCATGACCTGGGGATGTAGTGAAGGGAGATGCCACTACGGATTTCATCTATGTGGTCCTAGGTGTCTGTAAGCATGCCTGCAACCTAACCTGCACATTCATAAACAACAAGTTTTTAACACCCAAAATTTTAAAATACATTCAAAATTTAGAAACTTGTACAATTTAGCTAAAATGCATGTGAAATCTTACCACAATGTCATGATCCCTATCAATTTGTTGTTGACGCATCGCAGGGACAACAATATATTCACGATGGGTAAGCTACATATAAATAATTAATTTTCAAATTAAATATTTCACATACATACAAAATTTGATATTGTAGATTTAAGTAATAAGAAACAATGAACCTCCAAAATTTAACAAATTTGAAAAATTGTACCTCAGTTAGTGGATCTACAAATGCTATGGCAGTATCTACAGCAACCTCCATAGTCTGCATATATGGAGGAGTCTCTCTAGCAGTCATAAGCTATACAAAAAAATCTACAAATAAATATTACAATCTACATGACTATGCACCACATAACAGAGGTCCAAAGCATTTAATCCACGTGAACTTCCAGTAATTAGAAACAAAGTGTAAAGAGATTTACTAACCTGTGTAAAACTCATGTGAGGCATGCCAGTAGCCTCAGTTCCCAAAACAGATGATGACCCGTCAGGCTCCTATGTATAAAAGAGAAACATATTAATATGTAAAACATACACATGAAACATTATAATAATAATATAGTGCAATCAAATGAAATTAAAAATGTAAGTTTTTACAACTTGAGACTTACGTTTGAAACACACCTAGCTGCAGTAGCTAGCATGTCAATGCCGGATGTTTCCTTCACCGGCTCTTACTATTTAAAATAAAATAAAAAATTAGTTTTTTACATGTATGTACATGACGTACAATCAAATATATATATATATATATATATATATATATATATATTAAAATCTCAAACATGTGAATTAAACTATTGTATATATATATTATTTATATTTATTTGAAATTTACCTTTGAAAGACCAATATCAGTGGCACCAATTCCAAAAACATTCCCCAACATCTCATCTATAGAAAAGAAATCTTATGAACCGGAAAATGATGTCTCACCCACATTGCATACGGCACCACATGATCAACAATGGTGTGGTGTGCTAGAATTGGCACCTCCACTAACATCACCAGATGCAATCTGGTCACTATGCAGGGTCATATTTTTAGTGAGCTCCCTCAATGGATGCAATGTATCAATCTCCACAACCTACTTCATTGTAGGAGGGATAACTAAGGCAGTGGGGGTTTTGGGGCATGGGGGATCCTAGGTTGACCTATGCATGCACCAGGTCTAATTTTTGCAGAGCCACCTCCTCCAGCAAAAAAGTTAGAAAAGTCAAAATAATTCGGGACCTCATTGAGCACGAACTTGCAATATAATTTCTTTAAAAAATAAAGAGGAACCTCATTGTTGTTACATGGTGGATAATCAAAAACCATCCACCATCAGTCCCAAAAATTGTTTTTGATTTGGTTATCGTGGCACCAATGGATTGGGAACCATTTGCAAGTAACTTCAGGGGGGGGGGCATTGGTTCTAGGGTCGGTAAATAATGCACAAATGAGATCTTTTCCAATTTTTTTATCTTTTACGGCTGCATGGGATAGTTTATCCGCATACCATCACCTACAGTCCCCTTTAAAGGTATTCCATCTATTTATTTGGTCGGTTGCGGACTCAGCTTCACTAATAAATGTTTGCAATGTATTGGCTAAAGTCATGCAGGATGGATTTGTAGCATGATTTTGTCTTATAGTTTGAATTAGGTTCTCAATGAAAATTTTATTTTCTTGTATTCTTCCAATGCTATTATCTTGTGTTCCTGTTGGCTCAGGTGGGACAGAACGAGCCACATGAGGCGGATCTATGTTTGGAGGAGGGTTTTGAGGAATGTTCGGAGGGTTTTGAGGAATTTTCGGTGGGTTTTGAGGAATTTTTTGATGGTTTGCACGATTTTGAGCTTTCTGACCAACTGATAAAACAAGAAAATTATATACATAAACAAACATTTCAAAAAACCCATGAAAATGTAAAAAATTAAACTAAAATGTAAAAAAAAAACCTAAAATGCAAAAAAATGATTAAAATTCGGGGCTTACCTCCTCATCTTGGTCTCATGGTTGAATCTATCACTATCCAAAAGTTTGATGAGAAATTTTGAGGTGGTATTCAAAGCTAGAGTGAAAAATGTCTAGGAAAAATCACAGTTTGAAATGAAAAATGGGTAAAATAAGGAGTCATGAGACTGTTAATTTTTGTCTTAGAGTTCCGCAATCACAGTTTATAACCGCGCTCGTGGTTCCAAACCACGATCTTAGTTTTAGGTTCATTAAGTTCTAAACCTAGAATTTAGGAACCACGATCGTAGCTTAAAAACCACGATTGCGGTTCCTGAATTTCAGGTTTTTATGTCCACGGAATTGTCCACCAACTTCATGCACTTATCGATATAATCTATCATCTACTAATCAATGTATCATAATCAAATGTATGAACATTAGTCTAATAGTATCAATATCAAGATGGAACAGTGTCAAAGAGGAGTGGGCACTACATCCTCCTTCCCTTGGACTCGACTTCCTCCTTGAAGTCACTATAATAGATGAGGAAACACATCTCACAAAATAATAGCATTCTCCCATGTGGTTGTAGTATCATCATACCTGGCCCAATGGAACCACACCTAGTCAATATCACAGCCTCAAAGGCCAAGGATACTATTCTATATGATGCGCATCGGCTCCACTAACACATGCCCCTGCTCTTGCACCTAAAATGCAGTCTAATCCAAAACATGAAAGGAATTTGGAATATATCTCATAATTAGAGATACATGAAATACATCATGCATGTGAGACAAGATGGGTGGAAATGCTAGATGATAGGCCAAGGGACTAATACACTCCAAGATCTTGAAGGGACCCACGAATATAGGATCTAACTTAGAGATTTTTCCATAACGGATTACACTCTTATGAGGCCTAACACGAAGAAACACCTTCGTGCCCACCTTAAAACTATGATCCATCCTCCTTAGATCGGTATACTTCTTGTTCCTATCCTGAGCCTCTTGAAGCCTCTAACGAATCAAAATAACCTACTGATCTATAGTTAGTACCAAAGCCGGCCCAAGAGAAACCCTTTCCTCTAATCTATCCCAACTCAAAGGTGTCTTGCACTCTCTGTCATGTAATTCCTAAAAAGGAGCCATGACAATAACACTCTGAAAATTATTGTTGTAGGAAAACTCCACCAAATAGAGGTACTCCTCCCACCTAGATTGTTGGTCCATGACATATATTCGTAACATATCCTTCAAGATTTGATTCACTCAATTTGTCTACCCCTCTGTCTTTGGATGATAAATTGTACTGAATTTGATACTCATACCAACAACTCACTGCATAGTAGTACATGGGTGAGAAGTGTACAAGGGATCGCCATCGTAAATGATCTTCAACGGAATCCTGTGAAACCTAGAAATATCATCAAGGTATACCCACACTACTACACTAGATGTATAGGTGGTCTTCACTAGAGAAAAATCAGCCACTTTCATCAATTTTTCCACCATGACCATGATGGCGTCGTGGTGGTATCTCGACATCGGTAGCCCTACAATGAAATCCACGGAAATGGTGTCCCATTTACACTCTGGTATGACATGTGGGTAAAGAATACTAGCTGGATGTTGATGCTCGAGCCTCACACTCTAACACTCTAAACAACATGACACAAATTGAGCTACATCCCACCAAAGGCCTCTCCAATGATAAAGTTGTCTCAAGGTGGCGTGCATCTTCTTCACCCCTAGATGGGCTGAATAAGATAGACAATGAGCCTCTGTCAAGATATCTTATCTCAAGCCTCCATCTCTAGGAACATATATGTAACCTCTGTGTCTAAGAAAACCATCTTCCTCTAATGAGAATCCATCAAAATACCCCTCAAGGGGTCTGTGAGACTCAATCTCTAATATTGCTGCAAGGTAGAAGCTATCATGAGGAAGCTACTACAAAATCCTGGTCTATAAATCTGTACCCACTGAAGCAGCCATAGCCATATGCCTCCGTATACTTGAGGTGTCTCCAACCACATTCTCCTTCCCTTTCACATGTTCTATCACCATTTCATACTCGTAAAACAACTCCATCCAACGCCACTAATGAGCATTGAGATTGGGTTATGTGAAGAGGTGTCGAAGACTCAAGTGAATAGTACTGACTATAAATCTTTGGCCAAGAAGGAAGTGTCTCCATTGAGCTAAGGCATGAACAAATACTACAAGCTCAAGGTCATGACTCAGATAATTGAGCTCATAATGCTTGCTTTTGCGAGACTACAAAGATACAACATGGCCCTCCTGCATCAACACACCATCTAGTCCTGCCAAAGAAGCATTTGTGTAAATGAAGAACTCATCCTGAGGATGTGGTACTGCAATAATAGGTGTTGTCATAAGGCATTCCTTTAGTTTCCTGAATTCCTACTCACATCTATTTGACCAGATGAACTTCATCCCTTTCCTCTGAAGGGAAGTTATGGGGTGCGTAACCCGAGAGAATTCCTGAACAAATCTCCTATAATATCCTACCTACCCCATGAAACTACACATCTCATTCACACTAGTGGGTGTTGGCCAATCCATAATGGATATAATCTTGGAAGGATCGACTGTGATACTTTACCCAGAAATGATGTGACCCAAATACTGCACATCAAACTAATAGAACGCGTACTTCTCTAGGTTCCTATAAAGCTACTGCTCACAAAGACATTGCAAAACCTGACAAAGGTGCTCCTCGTGTTCCTCATGCATACATGATAATATCAATATGTCATCAATAAACACGAGTACAAAAATATTTTAAAAATTCCTAAACACCACATTCATCAAACTCATGAACATTGTAGGGGCATTTGAAAGACTAAATGGAACCACTGTGAACTCATAGTGTCCATATCGCATGCAGAAATATGAGTTATGGATATCTACCTCTATGATCCTCAGCTAATGGTATCCTGACTTAAGATCTATCTTAGAAAATATTGTGTACTGTTTCATCTGATCAAAAAATTCATTAGTGCAAGGAAGGGGGTAACAATTCTTGATTGTTACTTTGTTCAGCTAATGATAATCCACACACAATCATAAGGATATGTCCTTCTTCTTGAAAAAAATCACTAGTGCACCCAAAGGGGATACACTAGGATGGCTTAGGCCTTTCTCAATAAGGGCCTCAAGCTGTAACTTGAGATCACATATCTTAGGTGTGTTCATCCTATAAGGAGTGTGTGAGATAGGTTCCACTCGTGGAACCAAGTCAATGTGGAAGTCTATCTCATGTGGGGGAGGCATCCCTAGTAGCTCACTTGGAAACACATCCAAAAAATCCTCGAATATGGGGTGATCATTGAGTGGAGGTCCACTAGCCTCATCCTTTGACCTATCACTAACTGTGATAGCATACAATTAACAACCCCGTCATGCACACCGCTTCAACTACATAGCAGAAATAGTGGGGATAGAGATGGGTCACTTGACTTCTAGTATCACTGACTCCACACCTAAATCATCTACACAGGATATAATCTTACTGTAGTAATCAACCCTGGCTCTATTTATAGAAAAACAATCCTGCCCAAAATGACACCGTACGAACCCAAGGGAAGGATACAAAGAGCCAAAGTAGTGGTAAAGGTTCCGAGGTCCACTATGCACTCCTTGACAAAGGAGTCAACTGAGATCTTGGCTCCAGAAGCCTAATCAACGTCCTAACTAAGGCCTTGTATAATTGTCACTAGCATGGAACATTCTACTAAAGATAGTGAAATGAAAGAGTCTGATGATCCTGAGTCAAATAAAATAGGGATAGAAATATAACCAATGCTACGTATGTTATATATCATTATGTCTTGGTGCTCAGCCTGGCAGTTCTTGACCGCTGCATATATCCTATGGTTCCTATCCATGTTGCTAATAGTAGGCTCAGAAGCAGGTTCCTTACCCTAATTAACAAGGTTCTAAGGAAACTCTCTCCAATGATGTCCATGTACGCCACAACCATAACAAGTTCCTGGTCCTCTCAACTATCAAGACAGTCCCTCAACTGGCCTAGTAGTATGTGCTAAAGGACTAGATGACCCTTTCATAGACCTCTATGAGTGTTGTGGTGGACATACTATTATTGATTGTACTCTAGGTGGAGCCTGCGTCCTGTTGGGCCCCCTAGCAATAGGTGCCCTCTCTAAGAATCATGGTGTTATGGAGGTTGAAAGGGCAGTCAAGTTTGCTATTGTTTCTCCTAAGGAGGTGGAGGAGTCCAAAAAGAAAACTGTGTTGTAGTGTGTCCACCACGAGGGGAACGTGATGATCCCCTCGATCTACTGTCATGCAGCCATAGTATATGACTCCTCACTCTATCATGTGCATGTTAAGTCTTCCCCCTGGTTTCCTCTACAATATAAGCCTTCTCTATGGCCTTTGAAAGTCTCTGTTGATAGCGAGTGTGCACTTCCCCACCCAAGTCCAAGTTCATCCCCTTATGAACCTATGAACTTAAACCTACTCATCCTTCATGTAGTGTAGATACTGGAGTAGGTCTAGAAACCGTCCCTCATACTCTGTTACCGTCATGGAGGCCTAACGTAGATTGTGGAACTCATTAATCCACTATTGAATGAGCCTCTTGGAAATATACCTACTCCTAAAATGCTCCTCTAAGAGCTCTCAAGTGACTACCTCTGAATCTACATGGAGCTTTAGCTCCTCGGTCCTCCACCAAACTCTAGCCCCATCTCGAAGAAAGTGGATGGAAACGTGAGATTTCATGTTGCTAGAACAAGGGTATAGCTTGAAGCATCCGCTAAAGCTAACTAACCATGCCTCATCCTGAAATCCACCTATGTCTCCAGAAAAATGAGGTGGGTGTAACTTTAGTATCTCCCTAATATGATTTGTTGCTGACGACTGCCAACCTCTAGGTTTCTCTGTATGATCAGTTCTTAGCCTAGGGCTCTTATACCTATCTTTGTACTCCCTAGGAGGTGTATCATGTCTAACTTAATCCATGTGGGACACCTCTACTCTACCCTCTGCACTATGGTGCAAAGGTTCATGAGCCTCTACTGATGGCTCTCTGTCCTGCCTACTAGGTCAGCCTCCTATCAATCCTCAGTGTATAACGACATTAACGTCTTGTAGTGTCTACAATATGTGAGGTGTTTGTGCTCAGATTTGTCTCACCCCATTTGCCATTATTTTTGATATGTTGTGATCAGGTGATCATTTTTTAAAGTTCCCTAAACATCCCTAAATGGTGTCAATGCAAAAGATCATCTCGATATCTTTCCAATGACTGTGAGAACGCGGCAAACGGACATCGGGAGTTCTAGTTATGTCTGGTCAAAGTTCAGACATTGGGAAAGTCAACTCTGGTCAATTGGTCAATATTGGACTGAATCACACTGTGACACGTGGCTTGCCATCACTCATCGACTTCACTCGATTTGCCTATTGGGAGATGACAAGTGGACGACATGATGACTGAGTTAATTAATTTCGATACCCCATGGTATGGGTTGAATTTTTATTTACTTGGTAAGTCCACCTACACACCATTCCAAATGTCATGTATATATATATATATTAATGTTCAAACATTAGTATAAACCGCCACATGCTAAGTGCATTTGTGAAGGAGGGAAGCAGTTGTGGGGTCATGCAAAGGACCATGTGGAAGGAGGATGAAGCGGCTGTTTGGGGGCTTAAAGCCATACGTGGTATTATCCACGTGAAGAATGGAGGGGATAAGGGTTATTAAACCTTACCCAAATATATGCCGCTCCATTTGGGATTATATCCCATTAAAAACATTCAAAAACCACTCCCCCTCTCCTTAGCCACTAAAATGGATATTTATCCCATTTAAAATGCTAAGCGCCCACTTTGGAATATTTTATCCCTTATCAAAATACTATGGGCTAAAGGTTTAAAAATAGCCTAAGGGATAATATGTAAGTGCATATTTTTTGGGCCCTAAAATTGTATAAATTGGGACCCCATTTGGATTGTGAAACACACAACCTAAGCTTATTATTTGTTAAGCTTATTGTGGACACACCCAAGATTATTATTTGTTAAGCTTATTTGTGAGATGTCTCAACAAATATTGTTTATTGGCCTATTATTTTAGGCAATAGTAGATGAAATATTTGTGTTTGGGAGTAAATTATAAACTACCCAATAGGCCCATTCAGCCACACCAATTACTTGCAAATCTTGGATTGTCGACCGGAGTGCTAGTGTTGCATTGATAGTGTCGGGAAGGCCGATCAAAGCCGAAGGAAATTGTGCATCAGGAAGGTGAAGAACAATTCGACTGATCATCAGAAGGTTTTTCAAAGAACTGGTGTACTGATAGGCAAGTAAAATTTGATTAGGTTTTCTTGTGAAAGTACTATTATAACTTACAAGTTTTGACTAGTGGAACAGTTCGACCATGAACTTGGAGACGTAGGCAATTGCCGAACTCCATAATAAATCTTTGTGTAATTGTCTTATTGTCTTGCATTAATTTTTAAATTGATTACTTAAAAGGAGAAAATCATCAGCAAATATTTAAAGCCTACAAGGGTTTGAGATTAGGTAGTAATAACTTGATTATTTTCGGATCATGTTTGGTATCAGAGCTGGTTTAGCTCCATATTTGTTTTTCAGTAAATCTATTTAACAGAGTGATTGCTTCAAGTTGGTGCAGTTGGTTCAGTTTGTGTGAACAGGGTACAAGTGTACTATGGAAAGATGTCTAAACAGGAAAATCTCAGGGAAATTGAGGCATATAATCACTAGATCCAGGAAGTGAACTCTCTCCTGCTATCAATGTATTACTCCCTGGAAGAGGAGAATGCTCATTTGAAATTAGAACTGCAAACCAAGGATGAGCTCTTTGCACGGTTGTAGTGTGGTGATCAGAGGAAGGAAATACCTTTAACTTCAGATGTAGAGGCCATGGCAGATGATTGCACTGTAAGTTGTTCAAAACTGGAATCTTCTTCTTCCTCCCATTTGGTTTCGGATTCAGGTAATGAAGTCTTTGGTTTGTTTGAAAAGTGTACTAGAGGAATTGGATCCAAGTTACTAGATAAAATGGGATTTTATGGAAGAGGCCTTGGTAAAAATGGCCAAGGTATTGCTAACCCAATACAGGTTGAGAATCATCCTCGTTTTGCAGGTTTGGGTTATCCTAGTGTGGGAATGGAAATTGGAGAATTCTCCAAGAATGATGACGGGAGACAAGCTTTTGAAAGCAAAGTGAATACCCCACTAGTCCTACAAGAAGATTATGAGCAGGAAAGTTGTGCTTCATTGTCATAGGCAAGATGTGGTATGAGAAATCAGCGAAGAGGTAATGATATTCCACCTCCAGTTTCTTACCATAATCATAAGCACAATAAAACTTCTTATCCACTTTTTTAGCTTAAGAAATATGGTTATGATTTTTAGAAGATGTGGAATGCCTTTCCATGTACTTTTTATGGATTGCATAATCACTCAGTGGCCATATGCTGGAAGAGAAGGAAACTGATGAAGAAGTTGATGTCGTTCATCAGGAACAAGGCAAATCAAAAAGATTAATCTCGTCATGCAAAGTCGAGAAATGGAAGAAAGAGTTCCTCATCCCAGAAGAAGGAGATTAAGAGGAATTTTCATGCTCATTGCCAGAGGAATGGGCATCAGGTGGTAAATTGCTGGAAACTGCATCCATCTCGCCATCAGAGTAATGGCAAGACAAAGATGGAATGGAGGCCTATTGTAAAGGCAAAGGAGGTTTCCACTTCACCACCAGTTGACAATTCAACCCAGGACCAAGTAATACCTGAAAGTGAAAGTGTTTTAAAATGGGTAAGTCAACAATTTTTCAATTATATTTTACATAATTCAGATTGATGGATTGTATGCAGTATTAAGTTTGGAGATTAGATTTTGTGAGAAAATGCTGAGAGAAAGGTTTACAATACTCAGTGTATTTTCTTAGTTAGAAAACTTGATTAATGTTCCAAACATATCTCCTAATCAGTGTGTGAGTACCTGTTACAGCTTGGACACAAGAATTAACTCATATAAAGCTTAGAGATTGATCTACCATTTGTGTCGACAATAGAGTTCACAGAGATTGTGACCGTGTAGCAGAATGGTAGTTGAATCACCATTGGCATTGATGTCAAGTTGGAACTTCATTTTGTGTAGAGGTATTGTGACCATGTACCAGAGTGGTACCTGATATTAGTATGTCAACAAGAGTATCTCTAAAAGGATTAGCTCAGAACGTCATTCAGTGTCAAGGCATTGCGACCACACATACGAATGGTAGCCGATCAACAGACTTAGCATCATGCATTGGAGGCTCGAGGTCTTGCAAGAGGCTTAGCATTATGCATCAAAGGCATTGAGCTCTATAACAAAGTTAGCATCATGCATTGGAGGCTTGAGGTCTTGAAAGAGGCTTAGAATCATGCATCGGAGGCATTGAGGTCTGTAACAGACTTAGCATCATGCATTGAAGGCTCGAGGTTTTGAAAGAGGCTTAGCATCATGCATTGGAGGTAGTTGAGGTCTGAAAAAGGACAAGTCATTTTCCATCATCGACATCAGATCAATCAAAGCACTACGTAACATGGAGTTCCTTCAAATCAGTTTGGATTCTGCGGAATCAACTCAGAGCTAGGAGCTGTGTTATAGAGTCAAAGAAGATCCTTGTTTTCTAATATCAAGAAGCTTAGCACCGCACAGAAGGAGTGTTGAGGTTTCATTAAGAAACTTAGCACCATAAAGCGGAGGCGTGGATGTCTTCTTCAGATATCAGAGTGGCGTAGCGAAAGCATCGTGGGTCCATAACCCACAGGTCCTAGGATCAGAGCAGAGTTGTCTAAGTGAGAAGGTTGGAGGAGAAGACCCAAGGGTCTACTACAGCAGCACTTCCGAGGTGGCAGCAGATTTTTTTAGATTCAGGACAGTGTGGAAGCTTTTTGGGACAAAAAACCTTTCTTAGTGGGGAGGTGTGATCAGGGGATCATATTTGAAAGTTCCCTAAGCATCCCTAAATGGTGTCAATACAAAATATCATCTCGAGAGCTTTCTAACGACTATGAGAACGTGGAAAACGGACATCGGGAGTTCTAGTTATGTCTGGTCAAAGATCAGACATCGAGAAAGTCAACTCTGGTCAATTGGTCAATATTGGACCGAATCGCACTGTGACACGTGGCTTGGCATCGCTTGTTGAATTTTTTCCATTTTCCTATCGGGACATGACAAGTGGAATACATTATGACTGAGTTAATTAATTTTGATACCCCATGGTATGGGTCGAATTTTTATCTACTTGGTAAGTTCACTTACACACCATTCCAAATGTCACATATATATATATATATATATATATATATATATTAATGTTCAAACATTAGTATAAACCGCCACATGCTAAGTGCATTTGTGAAGGAGGGAAGAGGTGGTGGGGGCATTCAAAGGACCATGTGGAAGGAGGATGAAGTGATTGTTTGGGGGCATAAAGCCATGCATGGTATTATCCAATTGAAGAATGAAGGGGATAAGGGTTATTAAACCTTACCCAAATATACGCCGCTCCATTTGGGATTATATCCCATTAAAAACATTCAAAAACTGCTCCCACTCTCCTTAGCCACTAAAATGGATATTTATGCCATTTAAAATGCTAAGCGCCCACTTTGGAATATTTTATCCCTTATCAAAATACTACGGGCTAAAGGTTTAAAAATAGCCTAAGGGATAATATGTAAGTGCATATTTTTTGGGCCCTAAAATTGTATAAATAGGGACCCCATTTGCATTGTGAAACACATAACCTAAGCTTATTATTTGTTAAGCTTATTGTGGACACACCCAAGCTTATTATTTGTTAAGCTTATTTGTGAGATGTCTCAACAAATATTGTTTATTGGCCTATTATTTTAGGCAATAGTAGACAAAATATTTGTGATTGGGAGTAAATTATAAACTATTTAATAGGCCCATTCAGCCACACAAATTATTTGCAAATCCTAGATTGTCGACCGGAGTGCTAGCATCGCATTGATAGTGTCGGGAAGGCCGATCGAAGACGAAGGAAATTGTGCATCAAGAAGGTGAAGAACAATTCGACTTATCATCTGAAGGTTTTTCAAAGAACTGGTGTACTGATAGGTAAGTAAAATTCCATTATGTTTTCTTGTGAAAGTACTATTGTAACTTACAAGTTTTGACTAGTGGAACGGTTTGACCATGAACTTGAAGACGTAGGCAAGTGTTGAACTCCATAATCAATCTTTGTGCAATTGTCTTATTGTCTTGCATTAATTTTTAAAAATATTACTTAAATGGAGAAAATGATCGAAAAATATTTAAAGCCTACAAGGGTCCGATATCAGGTAGTAATAACTTGATTATTTTTGGATCACTACTAGGTCACCCTCTTATCAATCCTCAGTGTATAACGACATTAACCTTTCATAGTGTCTGCATTATGTGAGGTGTTTGTGCTCAGATTTATCTCACGCTGTTTTCCATTATTTTTCTTTGATCTACATATTGTGAAATTTTTTGCCTCTCGATGTGGGTTTTCTTAGAGCTTTTATTTCCATTTGAGATGCGTCGAGTTGTTTGTAGAATCCATTGTCATGTCCCTCCTTGAATAATTCTCCAAGTTTGTCCTGTTTTTGCCCCAATTTCTTCAAATTCTATGGGCCTTTCCATTTTTCCTATTTTCCCCGACCATGTATGCCTTTGAAAATCCAAATCCATACTCGAAAAGATTCTAAGAATTATGATTCATTTGTTTCTGTTTCAAAATAATATTCATCCTTAGCGAAAAATTGGGTTTTAGGCATGAATGATGTTTTTCTGTATTTTGATGGTGACGGGTGTCTTTTTCCTATCAAATTTAGCTCTCAGCTTTCGGAAGACAAGTGGCTTCTTTTGGTTGGTCATGGGGCGGTGAGCGAAAGCTTTAACTTATCAATTTTTCTTTTTTGTGAAAATGTAAATCTGGCCCCGTGGCCCTGCTCAATTCTTATTGGTTCTTTTGGTGCTTATGTGGCTTCTTCTAATCAGATGGGGCACGACGGGTTTTTTTTTGAACTTGTTATTTTTAGCTACTTTGGCAAAAAGTTTGAACCCACCCCGTGGCCCCGTCAGGCTCTGATTGGAGAAAATTTAAGAGGCAGGGAAAAGGTCTCACTTTGACCTCACAGGAGGACACGTGATGAGCTCACGCTCATTCAGGGTTAATACTTTGGGGACCACTTTCAAATAGTCCTATGGATACATGTGGAGGAACCGCGCATGTTCAGGTACCGACCCTTGAGTTTTATTTTAAGGAAGCACTAAGATGACATGTGGAGGCCTCTGCTCACTTTACATTTTCCTTAGACTTTTCAACAGCCAAAGGAGACTGCCTCGGAATAGGATATGTAGCACCTTCCGCTTAGCTTCAAGAATTTAGACATACTTTGCCAGAATAGGACACGTGGCAAGCCCACGCTCAGTCAATGTATCAAATTTTTGGGACCATCTCAAGGTGCGCCATGGTGACATGTGGTGGTTTGAACAGTGAGAGAGGTGGGGAAGTAGACCATCGAAGGCAAATTGGACTTTTTTCCTCTTCACATCAAAAGGATTAGAATCTCAAAATGGCCTACAACTCGATAAAGGAAAAGTCAACTCTTGCTTCAGTCAATGGCGGAAGTGTGGACTCTAGGGGGAAATATGGAAAAAATTCCTTTTGGGAGAAAATGGTTTAAAATGAAAAAGGAAGTGTGGTTCCACTGGAACCCACATTGGGACACATGTCAGACCTATTTTTCAAGGGCGGACCTACAGGGAAATCTTGGAAAAAATTCCTTTTTTAGAAAAGAGGGTCAAATGGATGAATTTTGCTGTGGTGTTGTTGGGGCCCACCTTAGGACACTTGTTAGGCTCATTTCCTAAGGACAGAGGTGCAGAGCAAAATGGAATTTTTTTCCATTTTTCCAAAAAAGTTGTAAAATGTTAAAGGAATCCCCCGGGTATGTTTTTAAGTTTGAATCTTCCATGTGGATGACCCAAATTAAAAGAAAAGATCAATGGTAGCTAAGAGTTGAAATATGATTTTCCCCCCATTTCTCTGAAACACATCTAGAAGTTTGAGTCTCCATGATTTCTTGGTATTTCCTATACGCCTAGCAGAGAGGGAAGTTAATGTTAATATCTATGTTTGGTGGGAAGATCTGAAAGACGTCTTTCGCCATTAAAATGGTCTGACTATCGTTCCCGATCGGATTTTTTGTTTTCTTCTCTGGAGCACATAAGGGGCCAGATTTGACATATTAGGGGCAGAAGTGGTTAGAAAATTGAAGAAAGAGTAATCTACCAGAGGAAGGAATTGAATGCAGGAGGCATTTGATGAAATCTACCCGCTCGAGCACCTGGTGACTTTTTACAAATTTGATTATGAGAATCACGATAATAATCATGATAAGCACTGGTAGCCTTCAAGGTCAAGATTTTGGAGGGAAAAGGGTCCCTTTTGTAAATGTTATAAATCACATGAATTTTTCGTGCAAAGGACTGGAGTCTAAGGGGTTGGGATTGAATTTTTAATAGAAAAAGCTTAATAGAGCCCATCATTTGAGAAGCCATTTGAGAAGCTTTTATATCTCTTTTGTATTAAATCTGATCATGTTAAGGTGGTTGCAAGTGTACAACCATTGACAAGCTCTGAGACTATTCTATAAACTTTCCCCTACTGATAGATTTAATCAAATTCGAGTTTTTCTGTGTTGTCTTGAGAAAAATGTGTTTGTTTTATTTCTGAATGTATGCAAGTGGTTTTTCTTGTTTCTATCAAAATCTTGTATTAAAATCTGATTCAATCACACAGGCCTCAATCATTGTGACAGTCTAGTTGCATCTACAATTTCATTTCTCAGAAGATATTTCATCTGGGATTAGAGTAAATGATTTAAAATAACTTTTCTTTCATCCGTTGATAGAGATTATCTGTAAGCCTCAGGGTGTAACTCAGGCATGATTTGACTCAAATATTGATGCTTTGTTTGGTAAACTGATTCGAGCTTTCGTGATAGAATCCCTAAGATTGTGTGAAAGAGTGATAAGTTGGGCCTCCATTGAAGCACATATTCTAGTTGAAGAAACATTTTAGATTTTATGTGGCATTCTATTGGTTTAACCTCCCATTTTGTAAGATTCCTCAAGGATCTGGTGAATCAAGTTCATCCTATCCCACCTCCCACCAAAATTTCACTCAAAAACAACCAATCCTACCTGTACTACCCCTAATTTTCTTGTGTGCATACCAATGCATCAACTATGTTACCAAAACATGCATAAGCAATCAGGGTCCTAAATGTCTTTAGTAACCTTTGCCTTGTTTTGAAAATATCTTCATGATCTCGAAGTGACAACTTGTGAGTGTCATATTTGGTGTGTTGATCATATTTTCCCAAGGTCTTCTCTATAAAATTTATGTAAAAGTAGAATTTATCATTGTTATTCAATAAACAGAGGTTACAAAATAGGTTCTTTTACCTTGATTGAAAGGCACAACCTAAAATAGTTAGGATCAGATCACATCCTTTTAAGGTGCTACCCACTCCTTTCAAAACCTAAGTGCTAACAAGTCAGATAGATTGCTTCCCCATCTACAAACTGACATACACGATTATCTATATGCCTCTGAGTGTCTTGTCAAATCCATGATGTTGCTCGGCCTTTGAGGGAGTTTAAATTTGGGTACCAACATGCTTTTGGCACCATTGCCTGGGACTTTTTTGAATTACTGGGAACTAATTTTCATCGCTGAAGACTAATTTGTTGATCTATTGCCAGTTCGTATCTTTTTGTCCCGTCAACACCTAAATGGCACGATTGTTGGGAACATAGTGATTGCAGTTCATATTTAGACCCTGGTAAAACACTTCTTATATACTCCCAGTGCCTAGTGCAGTTCTTTCAGTTTCTACACCTAGTGCACTAGCTTTCATTGATAGATCTGGGTAAAGAAAATTTAGAGTTTCTCCATTTCTAGTTTCTAGTGTTGTCATACATTTGACAGATCATATTTAGTGCATCTACACAACTATGGTGGAAATCCTCAGTGGTGAATCCATGTTGATCTATTTATTGAAGAGTACTAGTGTCTTAACCTCTATCAAGTGATTTTTGTTATTAATCTCTGCAGAGTTGGAAGGAAGAAGGTCTTTCTTTATGAGGGATCCTACTAGGATATTATTTCCAGAGGTAGGAAAAGCAAAATTAGAAGGAAGAAAATCCTTGAGAGCCATTGGAGATCAGCAGATAAGAAAGGGGATCTTCATTGAGAAGAGTGATCGACGTATTATTGAAGACTTCAATTTGAGTGCTTCTGAATCAGGTAGCCTCTTTGTGGAATTGAATTCTCCAACTAGAGAGGGGCCTTCATTTATTCAAAAAAAATTCTTCTCATTCTACACTTTTCTTTTTAGAATTTGATAGGTATTTCCAAGAAACTAGGCCTTTAAGGAATACCCATTTTTAAAGTTATACCCTTGTGTTTCAAAGACCTTCTGCCCCTCATCAATTTGTCACCCCTCTA
This sequence comes from Taxus chinensis, assembly GCA_019776745.2. NCBI lineage: Eukaryota > Viridiplantae > Streptophyta > Pinopsida > Cupressales > Taxaceae > Taxus > Taxus chinensis. The sequence goes on along the minus strand of CM034153.1, from coordinate 203,476,370 downwards.
GGGTCACCTCCTCAAAACAACATGGTCTTTCCCCCACCCAGACCTCCATTTGTTGTAGATACCTTTGGACCTATAAATTTTGTAAGGATGACTAGTTATCCAAATGCAGTTCCTCAAGAATTAAGGAACAAACTACCAAAGTTCCAAGGAAACAACGCTATAACTGGTGATCAACATCTAAAGCTTTTTATCAATATGATGGAATAATTTGAGATTGAACATGAAGATGTATATATAAAATTATTTATCCATACTTTGGAAGAAGATGCAAGGGACTGGTATAAAGCTTTGCCAGATAATTCCATTGATTCCTGGACCGAGATGAGCAATGCATTTAGATTACAGTATGGTGATAGAACTGACCCAAGGTTTCTTTTGACAGAATTTGAAATATCAAAAAGAATCCTAATGAGTCAGTACATGATTTCAACACAAGGTTTAACAAGACCTTAAGGAGATTTTCTGTTAGGATAACACCTTGTGATGAGTCATGTTTGATCAAATATACTGACACATTTGATAAAAAGGCTTCATATTATTTAAGAGATAAAAAACCCACAAATTTGAGGCAGACCTTCACCATGGCTTTGCAAATAGAGAACAATATCAAGGAAATTAGAAAACCTCCAAAGAGGAAAGGTGTAAAGTTGGTTAACCTAGATAAGCCCAAAACAAGAAAGGCTTCTGATTTGGAATAAGTTGTGAAGAATTTGGTAGGGGATGTCAAAAAAATTTCCTACAAATTATCCCGGGATGAGAAGGGAATTGGTTCAAGATCAAAAGGTCAACACAAGAAACAAGGCCAAAAAAGGTTCACAAATCATCAAAGATCTGATGACAGGGGCAAGGGACCTGTTGTATTTGGAAGTAGATAGTCTCAAGATAGGGAGAACAGAGTGGTACCTGATCCTTTGCCTGCCAGAGTTGTTGTCGTAGAGGGGATAAACGTCATTGATTAGTGTGATAGATGTTTCATGCCCCATGCTCCTTGTGAAGAAGATTAGCAGGAAGAAGATGAACCTGATGATGATAATGATGATGATGCCTACATGATGGGTTGTTCCATGAGCTCACAACAAGGGGTAACTTCAACTGAGGTCATAAGTTCTTGGACTGCTGCCACTTTTTGGGACTGCATTCATAGGGTACCTATTTTTTTTCTCTCTCATACTTTAGAAGTAGATACTATACAAGCTTTTGAATTTCCCAATAATGAATTTGAATACTTAAGGGATTTAATGATAAAGAATTATTATGGAGGAATCCCATCTGAGAAAGATAGACAATTACTGATTAATGTTGTTTTGGCTCAAGAGAAATAATATAACACAAGAAGCAAGGCTGTCAAAGGGACAGGGCCTCGAGCCAAGCTAAAAGCTCCCTTACTTTCAAATATCCCTAAAGAGGATCTTAAGAAATATGCACCTGCTAAGATCCCTACAGTTCCAAACAAGAATCATACCCCTCTTCATGCCCAAGTTGTTAAAAATCATGTACCACCTAATGAGTGTGTTGGCTTTCCTTCAAATGATGAAGCGGAAAAGAATCCCCATATAATATTTCCCAAGTATTGATTCAAATCAAATTCTTTGTTCCAATTGTTGAGTTACTTAGGATCCCTGAGTACAAAAGGAGAGCATTTGAATACTCGGGGTTGAAAGAAGAGAGGAGTTCCCTAGGTAGAAACATATACATTATGGAGACTCCTCCAATCATTGAAGAGCCAAAAGTACCACTAGCATCAGAAGAGCTAGATGAACAACTTGAGGTCTATTTGGGGACATCCTTGGTGGAATCTCAGATAAATTTGGATGCATTCCTCACCATTTTGATCATTAAGGATAGACTACTACACAATTGCATGTTTGACTTAAGAGCATCATACAATGTCATTCCTTTGGAAGTAATGAATGAGATAAACATCAAATTGACAGTAGCATATGGGAAGTGCACTACCATGGACTTCATAGAAGTTCCAGTAGAGGGATGCGTGAAGGGTTTGGTGGTGCAACTTGTAGCTTACCCAGGTAAAAACTTAAAACTTGACGCTTTCATTGTTGATTGCCCAGCCAAGTGGGGCATGCTTCTGTCAAGAAAATGGGATGCAAGTGTTGGTGGGAGTGTCCAAATGGATATGTCCTATGCAAACATTCCAATTAAGGGAATCCTTGTTAGGTTATATGGGGAAAAGAAAAAGTTGCACCTTATTGAGGATCCCCACAATGCATCATATGAGGTATTGTACACAAGTGTTGATGCGGATAAATTTGTAGGGTTTGTTAGTGGAAAGGAGCTCAAGATTGAAGAATTCAAGTGTCTTGAATAGATAGGCTCTCCTTGGACTCTATTGTTTGATGGAGTTTGCTCCAATTTTGGGAATGGTGTTGGTGTTGTTCTACTTTCTCCTGTTAGGAAAAATTTGTTTTCTCCTTCAAACTCAACTTTGAGTGCACCAACAACATTGTTGAGTATGAGGCACTGTTTTTGGGTTTAAGAATTTCTTGTAAATATGGTGTCAAGGAAATCATTGTCAAAGGAGACTCAAAATTAATAGTAAAACAAGTCAAAGCATTGTATGCCATAAAAAAACAGCAAATGAAGTAGTACAAGCATGTAGTTTTAGATTTCATTGAGATGTTTGATTCATTCAACATTGTGCATCATGACAAGAAATTCAACGAATTGGCTGACAAGCTTGTGGTGTTGGGGTATTGGTTTGACAATTGTATTATGTCCCCATATTGTGAATATGATGTTGAGGTATTGACAAGCCCTTCTGTCCCTGACAACATCAAACACTGACAGATATTTGATGACAAAATAAGGGAGAGTTTGCTGATGAATGCATTGACTTGGAGCCAATGGTATGTACAACAGATCGAAATGAAACCTTTTTTGGCAAGGGCATCATCCAGTTAAAGACCAGTACCATTCCTAAAGGGTTGGTTGCTCTTGAGTGTAATTTTGATAATGTTGATCACATTGTTAACAGAGGCATGACAACCTCAAGGGATATTGAGGAGCATGATCTTGGCACGAAGGAGAAGCCAAGGAAATTTTTTTTAGGAAACAATCTCAGCAAGGAGGAGGAGCAATCCTACATCTAATTATTGAAAATGCATATAGAAAGGACCTCTTTCAACATGAGATTCCCTTGGAGTCTAATGCGAAGACATTCAGGAAGAAACTTAGGCCCATCAACCCACTTTTATCCCTCAAAATGTAAGAAGAATTGAAGAAGCTAAGAGATGGAGTGATTATCCAACCCACAAGGTATTCATCCTAGGTCACAAGCCTACTACTAGTCAGAAAGAAGAACGGTGACATCAGGTTGTGTGTGGATTTCTGGAATTTGAATAGAGCATCTATGAAGGATAATTATCCTTTACCAAGAATAAAAAACATGCTGCAGTTAGTGACTGCTTCTGAATTACTCTCCACCCTAGATGGTTTATCTAGTTATGACCAAGTTGTGGTTAAGGAATAAAAAAGGATCAAGACGGCCTTTACTACTCCTTAGGGAACATATATATATATGTCAGGATGCCCTTTGGTCTGATGAATGTTGGAGCCACCTTTCAAAGAGTAATGGATGTTGCTTTTTCTGGTTATATGAACAAGTTAATTGTAGTTTATCAAGATGATGTAACTGTATCCTGTAGGAAGAGAAGTGATTACCTGCTGCACTTAGAGAAAATGTTGATAAGATGTAGAGAGTATGGCATTTCACTTAATCCAAAGCAGTGCCATTTTGGAGTGTAGAAGTCAAAGTCACTTGGTCACATAGTGTCACAAGAAGGGGTGATGATTGACCCAGAAAGAGTAGAGGCCATCAGCAAGGTCCCAATCCCAAGGACTAGGAAGGGTATTCAATCCTTCTTTGGGTAAATAAACTTCATTAGAATATTCGTATCAAACTTTGCTGAGTTGACCATTCCGATCACTTCCATGCTGAAAAAGGACCAGATCATCAAGAGGGAGGAGTCTAACATCCATGCTTTCAATGGGATTAAGGAGGCGCTAAATCATGCACCTGTTCTAGTGGCTCCACATTATGAGAAGCCTTTCCAACTATTTTCCTTCGCTTCAGAGAACACTATTTCTTTTGTCTTACTATAGAAGGATTATGAAGGGGCTGAGAGGCCTATTGCTTTTTTTAGTAAGGCCTTACAGGGGTTTGAACTTAAATATACCATTATGGAGAAACAAGCATTTGGCTTAGTACAAGAAACAAATGTTTTCAGGCATTATATTCTAAGTTCTAAAATTATTGCTTATGTTCCCCACACCATGGTTAAGGACATCTTATCAGAGATGGAAGTCTCAAGAAAAATTTGTAGGTGGGTGAACAAGTTTCAAGAATATGACATGGACATCCAAACCATGAAGCTGGTGAGAGGTTTGGGCTTTTCTAAGCTTATGGTTGAGAGAAATTTGCAAACTATTGAGGTAAATGAGGTAGAAGAAGGTAGGGTAAATGTTTTTCAAACATTGATGAATTCTGAGTGGTATAAAGATGTAATCTTTTATCTCAGACATTTGAGTTGCCCTGAGCACTTAAGTAAGAACTAGAAGAGAGACCTTAAGTTGGCCTCCCAAAAATATGTCATCACCAATTATAGGTTAGCTTGGAAGAACCCAAAGGGAGTCCTCTTAAGGTGCATTACTGAAGGAGAAGCCCCAAGATAATTTTTTATCTCCATGGAGGAGTTTGTGGGGGGAACTTTGCTACAAGAGTCACAACACACAAGATCCCGAGATCTGGTTATTAGTGGCCAACTCTCTTCGAGGATACAACCTTGTTGGTTAGAAGATGTGAAATTTTCCAGTGCTTCTCTGGAAGACTAAAAGTTTCAGGATCCTTTCCTTTGCAACATGTATCAATTGATGCTCCATTAAAGCAATGGGGAATGGACTTCATTGGTGAGAACTCAAACCCTTCAACTACTTGCCATAAGTGGATTCTTGTAGCAACTAATTATTTTACTACGTGGGTGGAGGAAATCCCCACCAAGAAGGTAACACACCAAGTTGTCATGGACTTTTTACTGAACAACATCATCTACAAGTTTGGGGTACTAGTAAAGATTATTGTTGACAATGCCATGAGCTTTAGAGCTAAAACTTTGGGTGTAATGTGTAAGGAATATGGGATCAACCTGACATATGCCTTTAATTACAATCCCAAAGGAAAAGGACAAGCTGAGTCTAGTAACAAAAATGTGTAAAATAGTATTAGAAGAACCTTGGAGTTAAACAAGAGAAATTGGGGTGAACAGTTGAAGTTTGTTGTTTGAGCAGATAGGATCACTATCAAGAGGGTCACTGGAAAGAGTCCATTTGAGATGGCATATGGGACTCAGGCCCTATGACCTCTTCATATGTAATTGTCTTCATATCAGTTTATGAAACAACTTGAAGATCAAGAGGTAGGTCCTTATGATGCTCACATTAACCAGATTGTTGAACTTGATGAGGAAAGGAGGGCATCCCACCAGAGGCATGTAAAGTTTAGAGAGAAACTGAAGAAGTTATTTGACAAGAAGGTCACTCCCAGAGATTTTACTGTTGAAGATCTTGTGCTGCTATGGGATAGAAGACATGAGGATAAGGGCAAGCATGGCAAATTTGACTCATTATGGATGGGCCCTTCCTCCATTGATATTAGAATTAGTGAGCATACCTTCTTCTTGAAGGATCTGGATGATGAACTGCTCGAGCTGCCTATTAGTGGTAGGCATTTGAACCATTTCTTGGATTGATTCCCCTAAATCAGGGTAAAATCTTGTGTACAGTGTATAATTTGTTGTTTGTTCCCTGTCTTTTGTGTTTTTGCTCGTTCTGGTCCTCGGTGACATGTTTCTACTGGTTTCTTGGTTTATTTTTGAGATGACTCTGTTTCTCTACTCTGCAATATGACTCCATTTCCCAATGGCTATTCTTGGCACTTGGTCTACCTTTCTTCTTGTGGTACTCATTGGGAGTGCCCATCCCCGAGTTAGACCCGATGTTGGTGTTCATTTTTGTCTCGCCCCATTTGCCATTATTTTTCTCTGATCTGGGTATTGTGAAATTTTTTGCCTCTCCATGTGGGTTTTCTTAGAGCTTTTATTTCCATTTGAGATGCTTCGATTTGTTTACAAAATCAATTATCGTGTCCCTCCTTGAATATTTCTCCGAGTCTGCCCTGTTTTTGCCCCAATTTCTTCAAAGTCCGTAGGCCTTGCCATTTTTCCTATATTTCCCCAACCATGTATGCCTTTGAAAATCCAAATCCATGCTTGAAAAGATGCTCAGAATCATGATTAACTTGTTTCTGTTTCAAAATAATTTTCATCCTTAATGAAAAATTGGGTTATGGGAGGGAATGATGATTTTCTATATTTTGACGGTCTTACGGGTGTCCTTTTCCTGTCAAATTTATCTCTCGACATTCGATGGTCACGTGGCTTCTTTTGGTTGGTTAGGGGGTAGCAGGTGAATACTTTAACTTATCACTTTTTGTTTTTTTCTGAAAAGGAAAATTTGGCCCCGTGGCCTCACTCAATTCTGATTGTTCTTTTGGTGCTTACATGGATTCTTCTGATTTGATGGGGTGCGGTGGGTCTATTTTGAACTTGTTCTTTTTGGCTACTTTGGCAAAAAGTTCAAACCCACGTTGCGGCACCGCCAGGCTCTGATTGGAGCAAATTTAAGTGGCGGGGAAAAGGTCTCACTTTGACCCTACAGGAGGACACATGGCGAGCTTGCGCTCATTTACGGTTTCCACTTTGGGGACAACTTTTAAATAGTGCCATGGAGACACATGGAGGAACAACGCATGTTCAGGTACCAGCCCTTGAGTTTTAGTTTAAATAAGTGCTAGGATGACATGTGGAGGCCTCCGCTCACTTTGCATTGTGCTTAGAATTTTCAACACACAAAGGAGACTACCTTAGAAAAGCACACATGGTGCCTTCTGCTGAGCTTCAAGCATTCAGACAGACTTTTCCAGAATAAGACATGTGGCGAGCCCTCACTCATTCATGACATCAAATTTTTGGGACCATCTCAAGGTGCGCCATGGTGACACGTGGAGGTTTGAAAAGTCAGAGGGGTGGGGAAGTGGACCATTGGAGGCAATATGGATTTTTTACCTTTGAACATCAAAAGGATTAAAATCTCAAAATGGCCCGCAAGCCTGATAAAGGAAAAGTCAAAGCTTTCTCCTGTCAACAACGGAGGTGTGGACTCTCGGATGAAATTTGAAAAAAAATTATTTTGGGAGAAAAAAGTTAAAAATGAAAATTGAAGTGTGGTTCCACTGGGACCCACATTGGGACATGTGTCAGGCCCGTTTTTCAATGGCGGAGCTGCAGGGAAATCTTTGAAAATTTTCCTTTTTCCAAAAAGAGGGTCAAATGGCAGAATTTGGCCATGGTCTTGCTGGGGCCAACCTTAGGACACATGTTAGGCTCATTTCCAAAGTATGGAGGTGTGGAGCAAAATCATTTTTTTCCCATTTTTCCAAAAAGTTGTAAAAATTCAAAGGAAGCCCCCAAGTTTATTTTTAAGTTTGAATCTTCGACGTGGACCGCCCAAATTAAAAGAAAAGATCAACGGTAGGTGAGAGTCAAAATATGATTTTCCCCGCATTTCTCTAAAACACATCTGGAAGTGCGAGTCTCCATGATTTCTTGTTCTTTCCTACACACCAAGCAGAGAGGGAAGTTAATGTTAATATCTGAGTTTGGTGGGAAGATTTTAAAGACGTCTTTCACCATTAAAATGGTTTGACTATCATGCCTGATCAGATTTTCCATTTTTCTTCTCCCGAGCACGCAAGGGGACATATTTGGCAGATTAGGGGTAGAAGTGGTTGGCAAATTGAAGAAAGAGTAATGTACTAGAGGAAGGATTTGAATTCTTGAGGAATTCGATGAAATCTACCCCCTCGAGCACCTAGTGACTTTTTTTAGATTTGATTTTGAGAATCGCAATCGTGATCATAGCAAGCACTGGTAGCACTCAAGGTAGAAATTTTGGAGGGAAAAGGGTCCCTGTTGTAAATGTTATAAGCGACACAAATTTTTAGTGCAAAGGGTTGGAATGTGAGGGGTCATGACTGAATTTTCTAATAGAAAAAGCTTGACAGAGCCCATCATTTGAGAGGACAGTTGAGAAGCTTATATATCTCTTTTGTATTGAATTTAATCATGTCAAGGTGGTTGCAAGTGTACAACCATTGAAAAGCTCTAAGAATGTTCTAGAAACTTTCCCCTACTGATAGATTTAATGAAATTTGAGTTTTTCTGTGTTGTCTTGAGCAAAATGTGTTTGTTTTATTTCTAAATGTATACAAGTGGTTTTCCTTGTATCTATCGCAATATTTTATGAAAATCTAATTCAATCACATAGGCCTCAATCCTTGTGACAATCTAGTGGCATCTGCAATTTCATTTTTAAGAAGATATTTCATCTGGGATTGGAGTAAATGATTTAAAATCACTTTTCTTTCATCTATTGACAGAGATTGTCTGTAAGCCTCTGTGTGTACCTCAGGCATGATTTAACTCAAATCTTGATGCTTTGTTTGGTTTTCTAACTCGAGCCTTTGTGATAGAATCCCAAAGATTGTGTGAAAGAGTGCTAATCTAGGCCTTCATTAAAGCACATATTCTAGTTGAAGAAACAATTTAGCTATTCTCTGGCACACTGTTGGTTTAACCTCCCATTTTGTAAGATTCCTCAAGGATCTAGTCAATCAAGTTCATCCTACCCACCTCCCACCAAATTTCACTCAAAAACAACCAATCCTACCTGTACTACCCCTATTTTTCCTATGTGCATACAAATGCATCATCTCTGTTCCCAAAACATGCATAAGCAATCAGGGTCCCAAATGTTTTTAGTAACCTTTTCCTTAATGTGAAAATATCTCCATGATCTGGAAGTGACAACTCATCATAGTCAGATTTGGTGTGTTGATCCTATTTTCCCAAGGTCTTCTATATAAAATTTATTCAAAAGTAGGATTTATCATTGTTCTTCAATAAACAGAGGTTACAAAATAGGTTCTCTTACCTCGGTTGAAAGGCACAACCTAAAATAGTTAGGATCAGATCACATCCTTTTAAGGTGTTACCCACTCCTTTCAAAACCTGAGTGCTAACAAGTTAGATAGATTGCTTCCCCAGCTACAAAATGACATACATGATTATCTATCTACCTCTGAGTGTCCTGTCAAATCCATGATGTTGCTTGGCCTTTGAGGGAGGTTAAATTTGGGTACCAACATGAGGTAGGATAGATGCTACGTCCTGATTAGGGGGTGGTAGGTCTAGGTCCACATGAAGGAACCCCTCATCTCATCCATGCCTCCTACACAGACCAAGGTGAGAGTTAGTTTATAATCATCTAAGCTTTTGCTTTCAGTTTTCTAAATTTTTTATGCTTCAAATCATCATGCATCATTGTCTGTACTAGTTTTAAAAATTGTGCTAGATTTAATTATTTTTGTTTCATGTTTTTTAGGTGTGCCCGGGGTCCAAGCATTGAACCCATGGCTCTGATACCAAATGTAACGCTCACATAAATTTCATACATGCAACCCCAAAAGCAAACATAGATTATACTAGTAAAATTATGCAATAATTTTTTTTGTTAAAGGACAAATGTAACGTTAAGCTAATCCTTGGATTAATAAACGATCGTAACACAATTAATTAAATAATAATATTTAACAAAAATAATTGATTTAATCTACAATTTTGTTTAACATACTTAATTCAAATGTTCGTGAATAAATTTAATACAGTGGTTTCCTAAGGTCATGTAAAATTAAATAATTAAAGTCGAAGTCCAAAACAACCTTTTTGTTTACACCAAGCTAATTATTTAATTTTCTATTGTAAAAGTAATCTAAACTAATAATGGAAGGAGTTTATTTGAATTTAACAAAATAAGAGCAATAATTTAATTAACTCATGAAACACATAAGTGGCCCCATTCAAAAGAAGGCCCATGTGACCAAATAATTATGTCACCTACCCTCATCTAACAATTGTAGGAGACATTTTGGACCATTGGATGAAAATATCCTTAAGGATGACTTTTATCCTATTCCTTCACTCATTTCTCTCTCTTTTCATGTTTTTGCAGATTAAGGGAAGATATGGGAGAGGAGAAAGCCATGGGTGAGAAGCTTGCAAGCTTGGGGATGGATAAACACATCCCCCAATATTATTTATTTTAATATTTTAGATTTCTAATTTACCCAACTCAAGGGGTTTGTAATTTTTTTTCAATTTGTTAAGAGCAATATGCAACCAATAATACCCATTTGGGTATTCTACATTTTTTTAATAGATCCATTTCATTCTATTTAAATTTGCATTAGTTCGCCCTCTTTTTTTATAACAAGATACACACCATTAACTTTCTTTTTTTTATAAACAATTATGTGTGTGTGCGTGCGTGCATGCCCACACACACACACACACACACACACACACTTGTATGCATCTATATATATACCTAATATATATATATATATATATATATATATATATATATATATATATATATATATATATATATATATATATGAATATATCATTTCCTGAAAAAGTTATACCTAAAAATGGGTAAACACATACATACATACATACATAGATGTGTGTGTGTGTGTGTGTACATATACATATACATATACATATACATACATACATACATACATACACACACACACACAGACATACATACATACATACATACATACATACATACATACATACATACATACATACATACATAGATATATATATGTATGTATGTATGTATGTATGTATGTATGTATGTATGTATGTATGGTGGGGGATTAGCCCCAACTGTATTTGATTTAAGTTTATTATGGGGGGTGCGGAAGGGTTAAACTAGCAACATGCAGCCGCAAGGTTAAACTAAGATTTTTTTTTGTTTAACTTTATTTATTTCAAAGTTGAAAAATGTGAATATTAATAACAAGATTAATATTAAAAGTAACAATATTTAATAAGAGTAATAATGGTAATAAGTGTAATTATATACTAATAAATATACATATTAATATATAAAGTATTAAGATCAGTATATATATTAATATAAGTGTATTATTAGTACCATTTCAATTTTGTTTGTATTTTAATGTATTAACACAATATCAATATATAATTATATTAATTATATTGATACAATAATCATGTTGAGATAGTCAAATAACTTGAACCCCTCTTTTGGATAGATATTAAGAATGTGGTAGGGGTATTAAGTTTAGTAACCAATTTCTAAAGTAATTAGAACTTTAATTATAATTAGGTACTCTCATTCTTGAAATTGATTCAGTTGATTAATTAAAACAAGTCATTTGTAGCTTAGTAGAGCAAGTGAGGACTATGAGAATTTCTAATTATATGAAGGAGTGGGAAGAAATTTTGAGCAAAGTACTAAGGTCGTTTAGCCATTTCAAATAATTTGCAAGATAGTTAAAACACTATTTTCTTCCTTTCAACAACTCTACGAATACATTTGTAGTTTTAAAACAAACCTTTAATTTATTTTCATTTAAGGAAAACAAGAATAGCCATTCCATTTCACAAACAAGTGCAATCTGACAAGATGTTCCTATTATTTTTAAATGAAGACTATCAAATATTACAATAATAGAATAACTTCATGTGCAGTAGCATGCTAAACTATTTAAAATCTTCCTCTTCACCAAAACAAAGTAACTTATCACTTTTCTTTCACAAACTCAAAAAACTTAAAAAGCAAATTATCATGCATTTATCCTAGAAGAATTTACTAAATATAGGGATACCCAAGTCACAAAATGACCTTATTACAAGCTTAAAGATTTACATACACCCACTCAAGTGGGGATAAGAAAGATGCACAAATTACAACAAGGCTATCAACAAGCCAAATTTCAAGTCTTCAAAAGGCATGTCCTCATCATAATAGATAGCTCCACATATTGATTTCTTCCAACTTCACAAAGGAATCACAAAACGAGGAAGGGGGGGGAAGGCAACGCTCTCTTCCCAACCTTAAATCCATTAAGTGAAGAATCCATTCCCTTAATGGCCCCGAGCCCCAACAAGGGAACCATGAGGAGTATTGAGCAACAATGAAAACTTGGATAAGGTGGCTTCACAACAAACATATACAAGGCATTCAACTCAAACATGATAACATACTTCATGAGATTAGAAGCTCACAACAACACAATGGTTTGAGTATCAAACCAAATACAGTAAGGGTTATGGGATACCACCTCCTTATGCCTCCTAAGTGAAGTGGGAATCTTACTGAAGCCTCCAAGTGCACAAAATAATCACACAAATCCTTATCTCTCCCTTGGAACAAGAAACAAATCCATGAATCCATTTTCTCTTCCCATAGGTAAGACTCGCATTCACATTCCCACCAATTTGCATGCCTCACATAAAATCCCTTTTCCCTCCGTAATGGTCCCATAATCCCTTCTCAACACACCCAACTAAGGCCAATGACTCAACCAACCCACACAAACACCATCATAAGACAAAAATATTTTTAACAACCACAACATTGCTTACAAAAAACAAGTAACATAATAATAAAAGGGTAGAGAGCCTACCTCTCCATCAAGATGCAAGAAAAACCTTCGCAAGTCTCTTCAAATCTAAGCCAAGCACTCGAAAAAGCTCCCAAAATCCAATAGTGCACAAGAAGTAAAATTAGCAAGTAACCCCCATTCCAACGAAAAATAACAAATAAATAGAACTGGAAGTGAGGATTATGAGGTGGCTCCATGTAGAATGCCACTTCAACATCCCTCATCCCCACACTCAATTCAAACACACCAAGACGAGGAAACATCAATGCATAAGCAAGGACCATAACAACCCACATGGCTCAAACTTGCACCCCATGTTTTCAAGGCACATAATAAATTGGGGTAGAAAAAAATTGCAATGGTTTTCCTTCTCTTACACTCAAAAATGGACAAAGATGTCAAGATAAAGCTTCCCAACCCATAGGTAAGGTTGTTGGGTCAAATTAAGAGGCATGGGACAAGACTTGCTTGTCCCACAAATCTTCAAAGTTGCGCCCAAGTCAAAATCCGAATTTTGAACTTGAGGTGGAGTAAAATACTACCAAATCAACATAAATTTTTCTTACAGAAGGACTACAAGATCACATCATCACTATTAGTCACATATCTACTTTGGTTAAACAAAACAAGAAGGGTTAAGTCTAATAAACACACATTTACACATGTTAATAAAGTGATAGATTTTCTAAATTTAAATATAAAAAATACAAATAAACACATACAAAAATTAAAGAAAGGAACACAATTCACCCCATGGACACATATGTGAAATCAAACCCCCCCCCCCCCCCACCCCCCCCATGGGAGACATCCAAACAAGACATGCAAAATAGATACTTAACAACATTACAAAAGTTGACAATTTTTTGCTTCATTGCTCAACGCTTGACATCCTTCCGTGGTTGGTCCCCTATCCCCTTCGATGTTTGTGATAAAATTCCTACACACAACAAATACCTCTCTAGCCTTTCGACCGTATTTACAACATCGAGAACATATGCATATAAAATCAATGTTCATCATTCAACATTTAACAATTCTACTTTCCATCAATAGGTCAAACTCTAAACATAACATCCCAAAACATGATGTGTCAATAGGAAATCCATATCATGAAAATCAACATATATCAACTATCTAACATCACTCTCTAGTGCATCATAATAAAACCTAACATCATAGTGTCAATAATCCACATATCAATATAATCTATCATCTACTGATTAATGTATCATAATCAAATGTTTGAACATTAGTCTAATAGTCTCAATATCAAGATGGAACAGTATCAAAGAGGAGTGGGCACTACAGATCACATCATAACTTGTATAGACCAAGGGAAGGGTAGAAACATATCAAATTGTAGTTTTGTACACCAAAAACCACTCTAGATATTTTTCAACATAGTGAAATAAGACACCATAGCCAATGTGTTCAATCGTGAACTATCAAAAAAACATACAACCAACACTATCTAATGAAAAATGAGCCTCATGTTGCAATGCTTGCAGTAACAAGAAAACTTTTCACATATGTATTATTTAACCTACAAGTTTGTTGCATTCAAGGTCAATGAATGGACATTATCCAACATTTATTGACATACAAAAGTGTTAAATTCATAACATTTTCATCAATGAAAACACATCCATTATACAATTTTTTCCAACTCTTCAAGAGAAAAGGTGAAGATGTATAAAAAGAACTAATTTGAGTTAAAAGGGACGAATCTCAGATTAAACTACTTGCTTTACAAATCTCCATTGCTTTACTTGAGAAAATCTGATTTGTAGGTCTCTTTCTATAATTTTCTAGAGCCTCTTGTTGTCTGCACTTCACCTACACTATCATTTTTGTGCTATATCAATTCAAAATAACATATATCTAATTCCACGTAAACAAAATAGAGTTCAAGACACTGACACGTGTTTATTTTTGTTGTAAAGACCATAACTTATTTAATTAAAGAGCGTATATATCGAAGCTCTTTTTTGTTAGTCTATTGATTCAAACCATGGATATGGATAAGAGGTCCTCTTTTTTACCAAGAAATGTCTTTACCTTTTCCCACCCTAGTAAATTTTCAAGTGTTGCTGCTCACATCGATATTGATCAGATTTTCATTTGTCTTCATTTTGCAGGTTCTTGTTACTCTTATTTGGATGCGTCCACGTATGTTATTTCTCTAATGCATTTATTTTTATCGGAAATATTGTTTGTAATGTGCTCGCATTATCATTTCCAAGAATTTGGGGATGTTATCGATTTATATTCTATCTATACTAGTGCAAGTTCCAAGATCTCTTTCATGATCCCCACACAAGTTTGACTCCTCTTTCATGATGGCGTGGGTTTTTTCTTTATATTTTCCACACAAACTTGGGATTTCCCTCTAATGTCATTCCTGAGCTCTTCTTCATTTTAATGGTGTGAATTTTTGTTTAATTATCTTTTCGATTTTTTGTCTAGTACGCAGGTTTTGAGATCATCCGTATTTTGACTTATTTATCTCTTTTATTTGAGCTAGTGGACGGATGGACATTTGTTGTCATGGATCTCTAAATGGACCATTAGGCACATTATTTCTTGTTAAGACTTTCACATCCTTGCATGGTGGACTTTTCATTGCCCAATACAATTGAACTTCTCTTTCTTAGCTGTGGATTTTAACTGATTTGCTATGTCGTTTATCTTCCAATGTGGCGGTTGTGCATGCATTTTGGCTGTTACTTATTTCTATATGAGATTTGGCATTTTTATTTTACGCAGACCTTTACTAATTTTTTTATCTTCATTTGCGCAGGTTAGGATCTAGACTTGACACTTGCACGAGTTTTTATCTTTCCCTTGTAACTACCATCCTATTGAAAATATCATTAGTTTCTACATGTATTGTAGCCTCCAAACTAGGACAACAACTGCCTTTAATTTGCCAACAACATTTTTTATAGACATGTTCTTGTTCGCAGAGTTTGACTGGATCAACACAATGAATATCATCTGATTTTTCCTTCCGTTGTGCATCTTCGAGATGTGAGAAATGAGAGAAGAACTCGATTAGTTATGTGCCTTTGTTAACCGTTTTCTTCATTTGCACGATGGGGAAATTAAACGTGAGAACAAAAGGGGGGAAAGTGGGGAAGTGGGTCAAAATTTGCTAAATGCAAAATTATTAGAAAATTTAACATTTAGCAAACTTCGACACAAACTTCTCAAATAAATATCTCAACAATATGTTTTGTGGAAAGTCATTTAATTTTTATCCAATGAGGAGTGCTCCAACTGGATAAGTGGGAGTAGAACCCCACATGACCTTCCGTTTGACGGCACTTTGATAATTAATTAACATTTTTTGTAAAATTGAGATCATGAATTTAATAATTAAATTTTTTAATTTTATTAATTTTATTAAAATAAACAACATTGATTTATTTAAAGTAAAGAATTAAAAACGTTAATTAATTCAATTTCATGTTAAATTAAATTAATGATAATAATTAAATAAATTTAAATAATTAAATTAAAATCACTAATTAAACATTATAAACCATTTTTCAAGGTTAAAGGATGTGTAAAGCGCGTTGGGACAGTAGAAAAGATGGAAGTGGGACAACGCAACATTATGATAATTTGAAAAATGAGTTATGGAAATGAAGACAGACAAAGGATCTCTCAGAATGGTGTAGAAAGATGATTTAGCAAAACTGTTAATACAAAAAGTTTTGAATTTTTTAAATATTAGTGTTTATAATCTTCGGGACAACATGTATGGAGTTTCCTAGTTTTCCTGAACTAGAAGAGTTCCTTGCTCAGGCCGATCTGGGACAAGTGCAGTCTTCAGGAATCACTCCTCGACTCCATATTCTTCACATTTGATAGTGTACCCAGCAGTGGGACTTAGTCTATGTTACTCCTCCTTGCGAAATACACTGAGCAGCACATACCATCTGCTATTTATAACTAGCGATACCGACCCCGCCCTAAAAAGGGTTAGAGTCTCCAGGGAATGATCCTAGTGAAAATTGTTTGTCCTTTCACCCAGCCATAAGGAGGCCTCATAACAAGCTCCCCTGTTATGGAGAACGAGGGCCAAGTGAAAGATAAACTCCTCCAGCAGCACCCCTGACGAGAAGGTTTTGCCTGACACAACTTTGCATCGGCTCAATAAAGAGGGCCCTCACCTACCCCGACACCCCATCTTTGTCTTCCGCAATTTCTATAATTTGAGCAAAATTCATCTGAGCCCCACACCCCATCTTCTCTTCCACAGTGGGAAACAGCGGATGATATTCAATCTGCAAATAGTTATGGGACATATATTTAAATCGGGAGAAAGTGCAGAAGGAGAGGAGGATGTGCATTTCCATCCTTCCAGATCTGAGAAGGGCAGGACCAAGCATATCCTTGTGGTTGTTCTTAAACACAATGATACGCTCCTCTCCACGGCACGACCACAACCCGTATGTGAAATTTAGCAAAGTTATTGTCCTAAGGAGCCTCTCTTTGAGGAGGCTTTGAAATCCTCCTATCCGTGAGATCCAACAAAGCAATCGATGTCCTCAATTAAAATCACATATTTCTTTTTAGTCTGGGGGAGAAGAACACGGAGCTTCGTGTTGTCTTTCACCCGAGTGAGTTCCACATCATACACATCGTACTTCATGTAGTTGGTCCTCGAAGCTATGCAGTTGTTACTTCATAGAGTTGGCAATGGCAGCGACGAAGCGCCAATCCATGAAGAAGGTATCCGCGCTTCCATGAACGCCCAATCTGACTATAGAAATTTCTACCTTGCTTGAAACGATCAAGATCCATGAGAAGTTGCGCTTGAGCGGAGGATTGAGAGGGAGGGCGGGGAAAGTGGAGAAATGCTTGAATGGAACTCTTGTTCATATGTTGGCATTGGTGTAAAGCGTGGTCTCTTTATTCATTGTAATGAATTCAGCTGCGCATCTTGTAACGTGGTTGAAATAATCGGAGAGGAACTTTTTATCGACCTTGGGGAGTTTGAGAGTATAGCTCAGCCTCTCATTATTGCCCTTTTCCCTAGCCTGGGTTTTGTGCGACCACGGTACCCTGACCCCTTTGAACGTGTCCTCCACTTCCTCTTCATCAGCTGGAGAGAAGCCCAATTTGAGGGAATTCCTTGCACGAAACGAAGTCATTCTTGGGGTAATTGCTTGCAGACTTTGCACATAGTGTTGTACGTTGCCGTATAGATCATTGGCAGTCACTCGATGATTGTCTTTGAATTCTGGAATGTCTACCTCATAATGATAATGAGGAGGATTGAAATACTCCAGCAGGGTTGCAAACCATCGCATTAAAATTTGATGCAATTGGGGAGGAAGAATGTTTTGGAGCGTAGTGAAGATGCCACTGAAAGACCATATTTTTGCAATCATGGCATTGGTATTCATTTTCATGTACTAGATACAACGAAACAATGCACATCCAGGTGCTTGCTCCCCAATATTTATTTAGAGGTAGAATGGTCAACGTCGGGCTGTTTTTTTGGAAGTGTTTACATGAAGTGTCGATTGCGAAGCTTGATGAGCACACTTTTTTTTATATTAGTGGTCACTCCGAGCGGAGCAAGGTTACGCTGTGTTTGGGGCAGTCAGAGTTTGGAATGTGGTGTGAGGTGTTTGTTGGGTAGTAGGGTAGTTGCAGGTTGAAGTTTTGCTTCGGTAGAGTGAGAATTTTGATATTAATATTTTTTTGAGTACTCTGTAGACATGTGAACAAAAGAATTTATCTTGTTAAGCAGTTCGCAGGCCTTATGATGTTTTTACAGAATTAAGCAATTGCACTCAATGACGGACTGCGAATTGTTAAAAGTGTTTTATTGTTATAAAGAGAATTAGATATGGCTATCACTGAAAATGGGAAATGGTAGATCCAATTTTTCATCGATGTATTAGCGAGGTAGAAATCAAAACTTTAATAGCGAAAAAAGACAAGGATTGCTTGAAAGTTTTTGGTGTTGTGTTATATCTGGGGAAATCCATGTTTGTTATAAAATGATAACATAAGGGGGTTCGCAACAACATAAAATATTCAATTGTTAAGAACGCAACTCGGTTTGCTTTTTTTGTTGGAGTAATTTTTTTATGTTATGAAAGCTATTTATGTAGAGTAAGATAAGGTGGGGGATGCAATGGGTCAACACTGGGTTTTTTTTACCTAATTTGGAGATGTTCTACTGCTATGAATGATACAAGTAGAAAAGAAGACAAAGGCAGGTAAGAATTATTATTGAAAGGGAGGATTCTCAAACACAACTTTAAAGTTAAGTATTTTGTAAATAAAACCTTAGCTGGAAGTGGGTTTAAAATACTAAAAGGGAGATCAAAGTCTTGAGAATTACTATTTCTTTTTTTGTAAAGATAAATGGTAAAACACCATCTATTGCCGCAAAGAAGAATCTACATTATAGTAGCATGCAAATCATGAATGAACTAATTGAAAAACCAACTAGAATCCTATAAATGTTATAGCTAGTTGTGATTAGCATGGGGGAAAATAGTTAGATATTGTGGTGGCATATCTCCAAAGACATTTTCTTGAATTTTTCGTATATCTTTTATTTTAGCACTATAAATTCAACTATACCCAGGCATCTTTTTTATTCCTCTTTTTTTGATTAATCTCATTATCATTTGAACTGCAAGCCAGCTACCCACATCTACATAGATCTTTGACTGAAGAACATAAGTTGCAATTTTTTAGGGTTCAGCTCAAAAAGGAGAGAAGATTGAGATTATTATTGGTAAAAGCATTTTGTGCATATTTTGTAACCATGGCATAATTGGGGATGCTACAAGAATACATATAGATTGATAATCACCTTTGATACTCTTCATTCAAGTAACAACTTCATATGATATTATCTTTTAGCTTCCCATAAACATTACACTCATGAAAGGGAAAAAGACGAGAAAATGATGTACATGGATATGCTTCTTTTAATATAGGTTTCCATTTATAAGCATGAGAGAGTTTTATAATATTGAAAAGATTGAATATTATGTTGGGCTTGCAAAGCAACATTTCACAAATTAAGTTATCTGCAATGAAATTTTGCACAAAAAATTATAGTGGAAAGGGAATTTTAGCTAGATGTTGTAGTTGCAAACAAAATAGATATGCATATTAAACATGTAAGTATATATAGGTATAGGAACTTTTTGAAAAAATGTGTCAAAATAATTTGGATTCACACTATCATGAATGCAATATATGTAGAAAATGGCATTCAGGACAAGGTATGGACAATTGTCAACAAGCAATGATTGGTGGTTTTTTATATTGCAATTAGAGATACCCATATCTTTATATATGCATCAAGTAAAAATATGCACTTGGTATGTGAATTGTTGGACAAAATGCTTTAAAGATGTGTGCTTGTAGACTGTAATGGCGACAGGATATGCAAGACATGGTAACGGCAAAGTTCATCTTATATCCCTTGAGCTAATAAATCACTCAAGACCTCCATGCAAAACAATGCCATAAAATATTTGTTTTCATTGATGGCAGAACAAAACATTCCTTCAGTCAAATTCTTTGGTTTATTTTAGTTATAAAACATACAGAGCAAACAAATGTCGTCACTTTTATATTAAATCACAAATTTTTTATGTGGAAGGGATTTTAAAAGTATAAAAAACAATTGTTCTTTTGAATGTTTTTATTATTTAAGGAGTTGTATATTTATGAAAATTAAATAAACAAACGAAAAGAATTCGAAATGTTGACCTTCCAAATTAAAATCTTGGCAATGACGCAATAGTAAACACCTTTAGTCAAACTAAATAGAACATTCATACACCATACAGAATGGTGTAGATTGATCATTGCTTGAAATAATTATGAAGTACATCAAAATCAGAATAGGAACAACTCACCAAAGAGTTGATATTACAAGTTTTCTAAGAATGACCAAGTCAGATTCATACTCAGCCACTAAGAGTACCGTAATCACAAGACATATGGCATTTAGGTTGTAAAGGAAAATCAAGCTTACACACAAAAATGGAACAGAGAATTAGGTGGGTATAAACATTTTACCTGCAATGCAAATGCTCCATTGGAAATAATTCTCGCATGAAACACCACATACTGCAATTCTGTTAGTCTGTAGACAGTGTCAAGACTCAAACAACAGCTTAGGCCTATCCTTAGAATGAATCGTCCAACTGAATAACCCTTTTCACTGCATTTCTGTATTGTGATAATAGGACTTCCATCTTCACCGAGTGACCCGGTTTCAGCACCTTCATAATCCTTTTCAGAAAACATCATTTGGTGCAAACGACACTCTGTGTGAACCCATTGAGAAATCTGTTTTGACACCCTTTCTATCATCGGTACCCTTGAGCACATTGGATAACTGGTCCTTGATGGTAGCCAGTCAGTCTAGCTCCTCAAAGCTAGTTACGGTACTCTCTAATGCAAATGGCACAATTACGCACATGCATTCATAGAACAATATTCTAAAATACCCTCTCCAACCGCATTCTCCCTAAGTGTCACGCACGTTCATGGCTGACATCATATTGATATTTTGGCAACCTAATTACAAAAATGTATTACAGCGCAGTGGTTGGGCATGACGCATAAATTTTTGGAGCCGAACCACAAATAGCACTCCATTGCAGTAGACCTTTATCACAAACATTTCCTTACATAATCAATCAAAGTGTATATGGATATAACGAACATAATTACAATAGATATATGGAAAATCTAAGAGCACGGGTTAAAAATTGCTTGCATTCAAAATTATTGAAGTGCAAGGATGCAGATAATTTTTTCTACTTGCCCCGATTCTTGAAGTAACTTGGCTGGAGCTAGCTGTTTCTTGTAACTGTTTAACTTTAGTGATGTAATGCTCCATGCCAGCCTCCTTCGATTTATATTTCAACAGCACCACGTAAATGTGTGATCTTTTAAAAAAAAAATGTAAAATATGCTTAGCAGCCACATCTGTTGACCACAGAAATTGCAGAGAACTTCAGTTAACATGTTTCAGCACATAAAAATTGCAGAGAATTTCAATGAACATGTTGCGTACAACACTAAATAAACACAATGATCAATGTGTGGATTATATTAGCTATTTTTGAAAGAGGAAAATAGGTTGTGGTCCCTAGAATTTGGTCAAGCATTAGATTAACAGGTATTATATTTTGGTTTTGAATAGAAGTTTCGTTCAAAGGCTTTTACAAGCCTAACAGGCATATATTTTCATTTAATAACTTATCACTTGTAAAAAGTAAGGAACGAATAGAAATAAAATGCATAGCATTGTGAAACAGGCTGAGCAATCAGGCATCTTGAATTTGAAATAACAAATACTGCAAAAAACAAATCACAACAGTATTTGATGTAATGAAAAAATATAGCAAGGCAATAGTAGAGTTTGTCCATATCTCCAAAGGCATCTTTTTGAACCGCATCCCATCTACCCACATCTGTATAGATGTTTGACAGAAGAACATAAGTTGCAGTTTTTTAAGGATACAATTCAAAAAGGAAAGAGGATTGAGAGAACTCTTGGAAAATCCTTTTTGTGCATATCCTCTAACCATGGCATTCCAGGAGACTTTGAATTGCATACACAAAATGAGAACAATGTTAAATGGATCACACTAACAGGGGCCTGTAAATATTGAGTAAATAAAATGTCCAGCAGTGGAAAATAGGATCCCATGAATTACCAGTGTGGAGCAACTTATAATAATCATCAGAATCGAGCACAAATTAAATTAGTCTTGCAAAGGCCATTTATAAACAAGGGAAGGAAAACTACGAACTATAAGCATTTACAAGCATTTAGAAACTACAACTAATAATTTGTAGAGGGAGTAAGATTTTGTAGCAATTTTGATTAGTACATACAATAGCAACGGTGTCAAAATTGGGACGAAACTAATATTTAGTAGTTTATATATACTTTTTTATTTTCCCTTCTGGTTTTATGCTTTGTAAGTGAATTTTATAGTTTGTGCTATGTACATAAGGAGCGTTGCAGAGTTTTTTTGTGGTGTTTTTTTGTTGTTATGGGGAGGGGGTGGATTTATAAAATTCTAAGTCAAATTTTTCCCTAAGGATGTGGATGGTGTCTTCGCTGGCAATGACTGCTTGTTGTAGTGCAGCTTGTGCTTGTTGTGTACGCAACATTGCGGAGATTGCATCGTTGTCTACAGATGTGGTTTTCATGCATTGTTCTTGTACACATTCAAATAACAATTGTTGTATGCGGGTGCAATCAATTCCAATTCGGGCTGTTATGGTGTCAAATGTGTTTGTCATGTTTTGAATGCCTACAAGGGGGTGTGTAAACAATGTATCAGAGACATAAATTGAGGAGGATGTATGATTTACTTTTTTTTTATTGTGAATCAAAATGAAAAGTGTTCTAATGTTAACAGTCTTTGAATTATATATGTGTACATGGAGGAAAACGTAAATACCAAAATCTATTGGTTTTTAATTTTAGTAGATTTAAAAATTTACAACGGGGTGAGGGGTTTTGTTAAAGTATTATGAACAAATCAGCACGTTCAAATAGTCGGTTGGTTTATTTGGATAGGGTATTTAGATGTTTTTGTAGCCGGTGAAAATATTATAAAGTAATTAAAGTTGAGGTTTGCAGCCTAGGTTTTAATCAATATTTATTGAACAAATTGTAGTGTAGTTTTAATCTTGTAAACAATAAGTAGTAATTTATATAGTTATTGTTGAAACTATGCAAAAACAAAAATGATATGGAAATGAAATTTCTTAATACAGTTAGGAGACTATTTTCTTTAGTACAACATGGAGTACATAAGCTTGTGGGAAATAAAACAAAAAGAACAAAACACCTCTATTTATGTTGTTATTGGAAGGGTTCGATATGTACAGGGATTGAAGGAGAAACTGTTGGCGTAACAACTGGTTAACATATGAGTGTTGTGTCTAGGAGCCTTTTAGGAGGTATGAAGTGAATGCCTTGTCAATCAATTTTTGAAGCATGTCGTTATAAGCTTTTGCTTTCATTTTCTTTTGTGGATAGTTTCCACAACTATAATTGTTTGTTGCAGGATTTGTTGTGCCTCTTCGATTTTTTTTTGTGTGGAATACATGTTTGTAATGGTAGCTTCATCCACAGGTGTAGACGTTTGGTAGTGAGTGGCTACATATTCGCATAGCAGGCATTCCAGAAGGTTGACATCAGTGTTGGTGCGGACAACTAACGTGTAAAAGTTGTCAGCCATTGCAAAGTATCCCATGTACAAGTGAAAATTTTCAAACACTGTTTCCTGTAGATGTTGTGTAGGAGGAAAGGAGGTACAAGTGAATGTTGTCAATCAATTTTTGAAGCATGTCATTATAAGCTTTTAGGCATTTTCTTTTTTTTAACTATAATTATTTGTTGCAGGATTTGTTGTGCCTCTTTTTTTTTATGTGTGGAATAACATTTGAATTGTAATTGTAAATTTGGTAGTGAGCTAAAGTAATAAGCAAGACAACAATCATGTTGGTGCGGACAATAACGCGTAAAAGTTGTTAGCTAGTTGTAGGCAAACATTAATAGAAAGGGGCTACATGTAAATTGTTTTAGAGCTTTGAAGCAATATGGAAAATGCAAATTAAGTTTAAATGGGGTACTGTACCAACGGGGGTGAGCCAATTTTTTTGTTCTTTGCATACTACAGGAGGTGGATTCCTTGATAAAGGGAATGTGTACAAAATAAATGGTGAGTTTGTTAGGTTGTGATGATATGGGTGTGTTAGAAGATAGTGTAAATAACTGTGAGGCAAAACGTTATTACATACCTATGTTGTGACCAAAGGTAGCCCATGTTATAATTGTGATTTTGATTTTAACCAAAGTGTTGTGTGTTTTTTTCCTGTAGACGCTTGTAGCGGGTGAATGAGAAGGCTGGGAAAATGTGGAGGTTTCCAAGGGCTCGAACTTGGGAAAAGGATGTGAAGGTTAGACCTTGTCATTCTTTGTGGCCAATGTTGATGGTAGCTTTATCAAGAGTCGATCCTTGTGCTTTATGAATAGTTTGTGCCCATGCCATTTTTAAGGGTAGCTATTGGTGCTTGCTTCTTGTTATGGGGGACTGGAATGTATGTTGGATGTGCTGGGTCCTAGGATGGGACTTTGTAGCTTGGGAAGTTGACAACCACATACAAGGGAAAGCTTGGTGGGGTGCTTTCTTTCTCGTACAACATAGTAATGATCTGTCTTTGTGCAAAATTAACAAGACCAGTTTGCACCCAAAGATTTGTTGTCAACATTGCTTGTTTACCTTCACAGAGCAGTAGGCTATTCTCTAATTATGTGTTGGTGCTTTGCCCTAGTTCGGCTTGACATGTTTGTTCAACCTTAGCTATTGTGATTGGCGTGTTAAGGGTTCACATCCTATATTTGTTATGTAGTATTACCAACGCATTTGTAGCATAAAGGTGCATTGTGGTTTGGAATGTTGCTTGTTCTATAAGTATAACATATGTAGGGGTCCACGAAATTAGTAGATTCCAATCGTGATTAGACTTTGGAAGGTGTGGTGGGCAGGGCCAGTACCTTGTTGGTAGAAGTTAACTATAAGCATGATTATATTCCTGAAAAGTGACCATAACATGTGGCCATAGGTGCCAGGAATGTACAAGGGAGTGTCTTTAATTGGATGTAGCTGAGCTAGGTATCTAACCAGAATAACAGAATGACCACTAAAAAGCCTGCATTTATAGGCGGGAATGCTTCATGTAGGTGGCTATTTATGTTGGTTAGCAGTTTAGGGCCGATGAAACTCATTTCATCGATAAGTATATATTCCACATCTACCATGGCTTATTGAAATGTAGCGAGGGTTTGACCTCAGAGAGGGGTAACTTCAGCTAATGGTATGTGTAGGCTGGTGTGTATTGTTGTACTAGAAATGTTGAATGTTGCAAGTCCTATTGGAGCTAGTAGGAGTAAGCAAATGACATGGATGTTGGTGCATGAGTGGTGTGACCTTGAAATTTCCCATATTAAATGTGATTTACTAGTGCCAACCGTTCCTTGAATTATCATGTACAACAAGGAAATGCATACACTTCATTTGCATGGGCTATGATTCTCTGTAACACATCTTGCCATTCTACTAATAAGGTATAGCCATTTATAAAGGGTAGAAAGAACAATGCAACTATTTCAATGGTTGAGTGTGTGGTCTTTATGAAATCCCCCCCACTTCATGTAAGTGGTTACCAACAATATCTTGTGGCCAGTTGTGCGACAGATCAAAATCATGCTTCCCAAGAATGTCTAGGTCACTGATGTCTACAGTCCCTATAGGATGTAAGTTGAAGAACACCTCCCACTCGTCCATCTGAGTTGTGGTGGTTATATCAAGGTCACTATCAAAGTTAGTGGTTGGACTGTTAACTGGTTGGCGGGGGGTCAGACAGTGTACGTGCCATGCCTAGTAGGTTAGAGAGAATGCAACCCACTGAAGCTTGAGTGCTTTTGGGCACATGCTAATGTCAGATGGAATACAACGGAAATATTTGTACAAAAGGATCTCTGTGAAGAAAAAAGTGTCATATAAAGGTGAGCCAATAGTAGGGGTGGCTACTATCCAACGGTAGCTTTCTTTTGTCGTGCTTTCCACGGCTGCCCTTTCCTACGCTTATTGTAGGCCCATGACCGAGCAGTTTCTATTAAACAATAGCTATCTAGGACAGGGGGCCGTGCTATGTAGGCATCTATAAATGGTGTTGTATAATTTCGGCTGGAATGGGGCTATGAAATTTGCCTATAGATGGTTTTACCTGCGAATAGTGTCACAAACACTCGATTGTATATAGTAAGTGACTATTTTAATAACATGTGGTAAGTTTCTTGTACGTATATATCTCGGTCAACAATTGTTTCAGAAAGGAACATGTTGTATGCTTTGTTGACATTTTTTTCAGGTGGTGTAGTCTTTGTGATTCTGACAAGAATATGGTGGTATGTTTCTAACTCATGCTCAACTTTGGATGCATACTTTGCTATGTATTTCAAACCAACATGGCATGAAACTACGGGTTTGTAGTCCATGTTGGCACACCAAGCTATTAGCATATCTCTGCTGTGAATATTTAATCTGTCATCATTACGCTCTGGAGTATAAACTACACGACCCTATGTATCTAGGCACAAGGTGGATACTAGCTGTATTGGCCATGGAAATTTGTATCTACATAGTAATTGCTTGCCTTTTCTTTAGAAATTTTTAGTTGTAGTACATTTGGTGTGCTGTTGTACCTGACTAACCAAGGATGAATAGTCACTATCGGTAGGCGCAACTAGTAAACATGGATCATCAGTTGTTGTATGGGGCATGCGGGAAGCAACCAAGAAATTTTGAAGAGGGTTCCCAGCTGTGACCTAGTTGTCGAAGAATGATTTTACAATGTGGACAACACAGGGGGTCTACCCAGTCTAATGTGTCCATATTGGGTGTGTCAGTGAGCCATATGAAATCGTGAATATGTGTGAAACCTCTATGTTGCCATTTGAACCTGGTATAGTAAATGTTAGCATGAAACATGTTGGAGAAAAGAGTTTGTAATAGCTGTTTCCTTAGCTTTAAAAGGTACATGGCCTTACCTGTAGCATAAGTCTTTTGTGTGTAGGTGTTTTTCCAAGATTTCTTCTAGAAAGATTGTGAATCTCACAGCCATATATGTTGTTGTCAAGTGTGGATATGCAAAGATGTTATGGTCTCCATTTTTGTGCAACAGAAGGGGTGGGGGGGACAAGGGCCCGGCATAAGACGATGCAGGTCTGGCCATTTAGTATCGGCAACACTAAGGGTGAAAAACAAGGTTGGTGTGCCTAGTTGGCAAATCATGTCGGAAAGTTCATTTTTGCATTGTATCCAAAAAGAGCGGGTGCCTCTAAGGTGGGATGCAAAATTCATGAGATGAGTTTTTATTTTTTCATCAGGTAAGGTTTCTAAAAGTGTGCAGAGGTGTTGTACTATTTTCAGCGTGTTGTCTTCAATATTTTGTTTGGTAAAAACAACAGAGATGGCTTAGCTTTTGTGGTGCATCATAAAGTTAAGCAAAAAATGCCGAAACCGAGGATGGCTGCCAAATCGGTTGTCATGGTAACATAGTAGATGAAGAGCATATTCATGCATTTTGATTTCTATGGGGTGAGCTTGGTGAAACATAGTTGCACTTGATGGGAACAGAGTTGGGAAGGCCATAGAGAATAATCCCTCTATCGAATATTCATTGATGGGAGTTGAACTTATTTGGGGCCATTCAATTGATGGTGGATTGGCGGTTGGAGCGATTAGGGAGAAAGCCTTAATTTGGGCAACCTATATACTAGTAGGTAGGATGCTTGCAACAAATGATGTTGTAAGGGTGGAGTCCAATGGTGTGGGGTCAAGCTCATATGTTTTAGTTAATGGGGGGCTTGACAAAGTGGCTTGCTCAAGTATATGTGGCAGGTCGTTGAATATATTAGCTGCGGGTATTGAAAAACCTGCAAGGGCAGCTTCATCTATAAAGATGTCACTATAGTATGGGTCATGTAGGATTTTGTATAAAAGTGCATTTTGGAAACGTTTCCTGCTGACGTAGTACTCATAGGATTTTCCTTCAAAGCCTAGTATTTTGAGGATTAGAATGTCTAAATTTTTGGGGCGGAGAGGAAAGTAACACAATATGAAGGTTATGTATTGGGGGAAGCTAATGGTCTGGCCAGTGTACATGTATTGGCCTCCACGGGCACGTGTCACTTTCAATAGCGGGGAAACTCTAGCAATAAGCATTTCCTCAACTTGGGTTAGATTTTCTAATTGTACGGGTTAGGGGCCGGGGTCCATGTTATTCCAGGAGGAAAAGTGGTGTCCTCTTTTTTCATTTGAGCATCTACGACAATTAACTCCACCAAGACTGGGTCTTGTTTGCATTCCTGGGTAGCATTCTCTACAAATTGAATAAGGTTAGAGATTCTAAGTGGGTGCAAAATGTGTGTTGAATATTGTTAAAAGGAGGGAGGGTCATGTTTTCGGATAAGGGGGCAAGGTTGGGCTGGTGGAGTAGAGTTTGTGTGTAGTCGGTTGCTAGAGATTCGTTGAGGGTGTCTTTGTGCACAGGTTGGGCTGTAAGAGTTTGTGTGTTGTCGGTTGCGGCGGGCTGCGTTGAGGGTGTCTTTGTGCACAATTAATCTTGGAGGCATTTTACATTTATTGTTTGTTTATTCTGGTTGTAGACCAGTCGGCATTGAGCATTATTCATGTTTACTGCTCTAAATGGGTACCTGTAATGGAAAAGCACATACGTTAGAGGCTACAAGTTATATGATATTCTTAAAACAAGAATTCTAACAATAGAAAGGAGACAAAATTTATAGGTACTGTACCCATGATTAGGAACTGGGGGGTATTGGCTATAGCTTTTTCGATAATTAAGACTAACTACAATAATTTTAAACAAGTAGGGTTTTCTTAAAATAAATAATTGACGTTTAGTAACAAGAGTTTTTACGTATAGGTGTAAACTGTGTTTTTTATAAATGGACATTATATTACACGAGGGGATGGTGTTTTTTTAAGCTATACATGTAGGTCATTGTCTGTAAATACATTCTTCTAAGTGACTAATAATGCAAAGCAAAAGTTGTTTACGTGTACAAAAAATTCCCTTTATAGATATGAACATCATATTACAGTAGGGTTTGGTTTTTTTATAAGCTTTACATATATGAAACATATACAAGTGCTGCTATTTATTCTGTGGGTTCTAGAAATGCTGCTACCAAATCTGCATGGTCTAAGTCTTGCTCGAATGCAACCATGGTGTGTATTGTACAAGAGAGTTTCCTTTCCCTTATAGGTAGACAGAGACACCAAAAAAATGAACTTGTATGTATGAAACAACACCTTTTTAATGATGTTCCATAAGTCATCCGTGCTCCGTGACTATTATTTAAGAGCATTAACTGGTACACCAAGCAGTGTTAGTGTGACATCATCAAAAGGTTTTTCTCATATAGTCCTAGTATGGTCTTCAACCATCATGTGTAGTGCATATCTATAGTCACATGTAATTATGGGCAAGTTACATTTGTTACAATGCTATGTAGAGTCTGAAGTAGAACTTAGCTTTTTCTGTCACTATTTACTATTAAAAATCCGTGAGAAAGTAAGGTAACAATAGTTTTCCTTGTTCAGATGAATAATAGTCGCAACAGTTACAATCTGCTGGCTAGGGTTGGGGCTGCTGCAAGAATGAATATCAACAACAGGTTTTTCCATTGGTGCCTGTGTACTAAGTGGTGCTGAGCTAGTAGATGCTTCTGTTTACGTTAGCCAAATTTAAAGTGACTGCATTTTTGGTATTGGCAGTGTAAGAAATAGTTGAGTAGTAGGCGCTGTAGTTAGTTTTTCTCTCTAAATGCTGCAGCTTTAGATTTTCAAATATCAAGAAAAATCATTTTTACGGTAGCTTGACCATGTTGGGGTTGTAAAATCTATATGGCCTCATCGCATAACACTCCCCATAAAGTTATGGTTATGTAATACCCTGTGTGGTCCTTTATAGTGACTGTAGAGTGCTATGTGTTGCTTCCATCTGGTCGGGTAACCATAGAAATATCAGAGTAAGAAGTACCCACACCAATAACATCCATCGTGGAGCCGAGGGGATTATGTTGGATTGCACTAATAGGTGTGAAATGGAAACCTGTTTCTGGTATCAAGGTTGTAGGCTCTGTGCATATTTGTAAAATAGAATCCATGCCTAATATGATTTCCCACGGGCTACTGGAAGCTTTGTACCCTACCTTCACATATTTGAGAGTACCCTTCGAGATTGTATAAATTGTACCTACTTGGATTTTTGCATGGTAATAAGCTGCAGCTTTGCCAAAGCACGTAATGTTCATGTCATCACCAAGGGTGTCAATTACATTGAAATTGAACACCTACCCTTCTCCTTTTGCATTGGTATAATCATGTATTTTTCCTTTACGTATCACTCTTGCATCCAATATCCAGGCCATATGATACAGATGTAATTTGTTAATAGTTGGCCTTCCAAGCGGTGTTGCTGGAGCAGATTTGAAATCGTTGGAAGCTACCACCAATTTCAGGTGCACATTATAAGAATTGTGTAATGGTGAACAACTAATATAGTTGACCAAAGTAAAATAAGAACATATACATCAATTTAAAAAATTGAGAGGAATATCTAACTTTGACGTCTATATATGGAAATGATATGTGTAGTCTTAATATTCCTTAAGATTGTTAACTGCCTATGTTGATAACAAAAACTTGAAATCACATATGTTGTTTTGTTTTTTAATTGTTTTCACTTTTTTTTGATTTTTATGGAATTAAAGAGTTGAGCAAAGAGCTGACAAGGGTGGAGGTAAGGAAGGCCCTAGTACAAGCTAAGAAACATGCCCAAAGCCTATCCCTCAACTTGTAAAAGGAAACAAAATAAAGTAAATGATTTTAAATGGCCAACTTTGTAAAGTTAGAATTACAGAGGCAGACGTCAGTCTTGAGTTGGAAACTACTAAATAGAAGATTTGAAAGTTGAAACAAAGTTGTAAATTTTCCTTGAAGCCAAACTAGTTGTAGGTAAGTAGACATAAAACACATTGTTCAAAATAAATAAAAAATCATTCATGGCAGAGGATCTTGGCAAGAGGTTGGTGAAGCTCAAAACTTACAGTTGAAGTGGAATTGATAAATTTATAAGTTACTAAGTGAGAAAGAGGGAGAAGCAAAAGTAAAAGTAGTTAATTTGAATTGTGGACTTGATAGAGTAAGTTTTAAAATGGAACATTTAGTTGTACCTGAAACAAATGTGCAGAGAAAAATGTGGTTGTTATTGTGGCTTAGATACATGTGATAAAAATCTGGTAGGAAGAAACATTATTAAAACCAAAAGTGGTAAATAAAAAAAGTGAAGGAAAAATCTATAATTATGAAGCCTTATTAGGTAAGCATGCTTTTTAAAATAATCTATGTGACCATACTTGGGATCATTTTTGATGATTTCATCTGTTTGTTTTCACTATCCTGCTGATTTTCTCTGTAGTAGGAAGGTGATTTTAGAGTTCAATTTATAAATTATGCAATCTCATGGAAAACTGCCTTGAATCTTACAAAATCTAATTTGCAAAGAGATTCCTTTGTTTTATTCTTTAATATATCCACTCGTTTAAGAAGATATATGATATCTTTCAGTTACTTCCTGAAAATCTCCGAGGGAGTATTTTCTCAGCTACAATGCCTCCTAAGGCCTTGGAGACCAAAAGGAAATTTATGAATAATCCTGTCAGGGTCCTTGTAATGAGAAATGAACTCACTCTAGAGCGTATTAAATATTTTAATGTCAACATGGACAAAGACGAGTGAGATCTTGACACACTGTGTGATCTGTATGAAACATTAGCACTAGCATAGTGTAACAAACCACAAATTTCTCACACACGAACAACATAGTGAAATACACGATAATTTTAATTTTTTTTGACTTGCTTGACACATAACATGACGCAACATGTCGTCACCAAGGATACAACTAACACTGTGAACAACTTGATACAAGGATGGCCATAAAGGCAGCACGGAAACATTCACACCTATCAAGGACAATACATTTTTTTTTCTTTTTGACAAGACAACATAGAAGTCCAATAACAGAACACACTTACAATTAGGGCCAACCACAATGAGATATTTTTTAGGGTTATTTATTTTAAAATGACATCTTGCAATTCTTAGCTTACGTTTTCAAGGAGGCTCAAGATATGATTCGTACAATTCAACTTGTCAAGCCAAGTTTATTCCTTTGACACTGAGTAATTATCTTTAAATCTTCTCTATTATGACATTTATTTGCTTAATTCGTTTATCAAGAAAAAAGGAGTATTTAAATTCCACAAGGCCATCTGCTCACCACTAACGCTACTAAGATTTGTTCTTGCCCACAAGACAACATGGTTTTAAGTTCAACACACTTAAGAGAAGAGATACAAGGTGCCTTGAAAAAAGGTTAGAGGGAGAAGGTCGAGATGGAACATCTTTAGGACCTCATTAGTTATTGCCAGTATTTAATTGAAGCTAGGGCTCTTAACCAGAATTATCAACAACTTTACTTAGGCTTCGCTAAAAGTAATAACAAGGAGTAAAAATTTACTTTCCAAATGGCAGTGAGAAAGATGGTGAGGTCTCCAATTTGTTTTCTCTGGCTTATTAAATCTTATCATCTTCAAACAACTAATAGTTCATTTCACCTTAGGGTCATTTTACAAATTTCACCGTAAAAGGAATAATGTTCACTAGAGGAGCTAGGGTTATCATGTTATAAAGTTTACCTGCAATGATAGTCTTGCCCTTGATTACTTAAAGAATTTCTTGCTCTCAAGTTGGTGACCCCTACGTTACTTTATTTCAATACAACTTTTAATTTAACTTCCAGAAGTATTAAACAATCCTATGTTAGTTTACTTATGACACTTTATTACTAAGTCATAACAAGGTTTAACTCAAAATTTATTCTCAAGGCAAAGTTGTAGCAACACTCATTTACAAGAACAAAACAAGATTACATCAATTCTTAAAATGCTGATACTCCAACAAAGTCACTCAACAACAATAACCAAATTTTCTTATAATTTCAATGATGGTCAAACAATACAAGGTTTCCAAAGTTCAGATGACAAAGTCCACAATACTTTATACTAAGACATTAATCCTCTTTTAAACTTTCCACTGGACGTTAACAATAGTTGAACAACATAAAAAAGGTTTCGAGCAAAGGAACTTCTCAACTGAGGTTGATGACACAAGTCTACAAATCTATCCCTCATCTACACGCAAAATCCATCTGCAGCAAATTTTCTACAAGAGTCAGTTCACAAGAACTGAGCAAGATAAGGCTACACAAACCCACCATAACTGTTATCTATCAATATGATGAAAAGAAGCACTTTATTACAAGAATTTGGGTCAAACCTCTAAACACTATCAACACTTCAAGTTATAATAAGTTTCCACCATGCCAAACAAGGAAGGAGACCATGTACTTCCGTTAGGAGTAAAGACAACGAAAATATAACAATCGAAAGAGAAAGGCCCTTGGCCCCATAAGGAGAAATAACCAATCTAACAAAGCAGGATTCCCACCAAGTAAATAATTAAATAACAATCACAAGAGTGTGATTTGATATAAAGTACCAACCATCAAGAATTTTATCACAGGTACCAAAAGCATAGGTTATAATATTATATTTCTAGAAGAACAAGAGTTGATCGGCCCAAGAAAAAAAAAAGGGAAACCACGGTTTCAAGAATTAACACAAAAAAGTTTGGAAGTGTAAGCAAAGTAAACTGAGTTTTGGCAAACCTGAAATCACATATAGATATCCCAATCATTCAACAAGGCCAATGCCTTGTCGGCTAGTAGCAATAACGCGAGAGAAGTAAACTAGCCACTAATTCCAAGAGATGAAGGCCAATATAAACGCGAGAGAAGAAAAGAATCCGTCAACCAAGAGTATACGAAAATGTCATCAACAACTTTTATAACCCTAAAAATTTACAACACTCCACATCAATTATTAGAGTTTAGTTAATTTAAAATAAATTTCCTATTTCCCAAAACAACAATATTTTTAAGGCAACCATTGGTAACATAAACAACCGTTCAAACAAAGGTACAACATAAACTATTAAGTTCCATTATCAAAACAACTCCTTCTGCTATAGCTCCATCATACTATTGATTGCAAGAAAGTTTTTTTTCCAAGGTTGACAACATTCAAGGCAATTTTCATCACAAAACATTAAGGTACATATGTGCATAAAAGCTGTCCAATCCTAATTAACAACACAGTCATAATAAATGGGAGGAAACACAAGTTAGAGGACTAGATTATTTCACCAACAATCTTCCGAGAGGGAAGAAGACCAAAATAATTCCAGAATAGCGGGGGTACTAGAGTTGCACGATTAAGACCTCGAACATAGCTAAATAAAAAAAACTAGTTACGATTCAAGATGAAGGGGGCAGTCAAAGTACCTCCTAAGAATGGCTATAAAACCTAGGAATCAGGTCTGAAGCTACGTAGGAGTCTAAACACTCAAGGTTGAAACACGTTGGACACAAACATAAACATTATAAAAGTTTTAACACCGAAACTCTAACCTGAAATAGTCAAAGCGTTGATTACACTAATCCTACAACCTTTCCTTTTTGATGCCAAAAGGGTTGCTAGGTGGCTTGAGAGATCATTAATGATATATGTCAAAAGACAAAGAAGGACAACCTTGGTTGATAGGAAGGAACTTCATAGTTATTGCACGCTTACATTAACGACTGCTAAAACTAGCTGGAACAAATAATAACTGGAACTCTATCGTAGAGAAGAGTACATATATATATAAAGGAAGATCGATCACTTGAGCCAGAATAAAAAACATACACCCAAGGAAGAGAACACTTGCATGCTTTCCACTAACATACAGGAAATGATAATAGCTAAACAAGAAGAAAGCCAGTAGAAAGGAGAGACTGACTGAAAAGAAGACAACCAATTCAAAGAAATGGTGGTTCGATTTCATGATGAAATAAATATAGCAACAGTAGAAAAGTATAGGAATATCTTGCCTGCTTCTCCAGCTTCAATAGGTCGTACAGACTTTGCACAGGTCAGTATAACAACTATAAGTACTGGAATCCAGGTGCACCAGTTTTAAGTGGTCCACATTCATGATCCGCGAGACCATGCAATTGAAGAGGATTTTTGTCAAATATTTCATCAGCATTGATGTATCCGAAGTGACTCCATGCACTTGTGCTTAACTATTGCTTTCCTTGAGCTTTTACTTCTTGTGGGATTCAAAACCCAACTCACATACCCTGTATGTGCTACCACAAGCACAAGTGATCTACACAAGGCTGGAGGAGATATTTTCAGAGAAGAACCAAGCAAGGATGTCACGGTAAGCAAAGGTTGTAGGAGATGGATTTACCCAAGTTACTCAGATTTGTTTCAACTTCCTATACCTCCTCAACAAACGCATTCCAAAACATATCATGCAATCCTTGCTATCCTTTGGCCATATTTCACTCAGGCATTTTGTCAAATAGTTTGGGTGTCTTATGCTTGATTCCACTTTGCATATGTATCTACCAACGCACCGGTAAACAAAGCATTTGACACAGCCTTGTCCCTTCTCCATTATTTTCCAAGTTTCCAAGGTGTCTCAACCCACCCAATTTCTCCACAACCAACAATCATTGCTGTCCAAAAGACCACATTTCTTTCAAGTTTTTCCAAACCATCCGAACACTTTTTTTGAGCATCCAGATCAGGAGTATAAATCCGTCTTAAGATAGTTATGCGCCCAGGACACTAGCAGATACAACAAGCAACAGAAATCTCTTTTTTCAAATGCATTGGAGAACGTCCATGCCCTGTTCAAACACTCCCACTTTGGTATAGGCATGGAGATGCTATTAAAGGTTGTGGAGTTTGGCTTTACACCTGATCTTTGCATTTGCTTGTAAGTTTATAAAGCCATTTCAACATATCCATACTACAGTCCCTAGACTTAGCATCCTCGATTAAGGCTGAACAGTCACTAGATTGCTTCAATGCAGCTGCTTTGCCCTTAACCCAAAGTGCTCTGCGAGCTCATGCTAATGCCACATTCATGCAGTGAATATCAGCTACAAAGCCAACCCCATGATTTGAAGCTCGGACACAAGACATAATGATTACATCACTCTTGGCTCTGAAAGGCATCTACCGTAATGATAAATAAACCTTTTCCTTCATTATATTTGAGGACAACATCAAACTCTTGGTGCAAACATTACAGCTGTAGCTTGTAAGGTGTGATAATTCCAACAGAAACCTTTATGCCTGCCAACTTAGTGACTCGTTGAAGGAGCTCATATAATTGCAAAGCAAATTGTGCTTCATGAATACACTGAAATGAAACAGATCTGCCTCTATGAGATCCTCTTCCATGGGTTACATCGTAAAGCAAGTAAGGTCTCAATAGAGAATCTTTTCCATAAAATTCGTCAGGTCGCCTGGTAACACTCTTACTATCACTTAATCGATTTTGATTAAAAAAATACCTTGAAGGAGAATCCCGAATTTGAGGATGCAGTTGATACTGAACAGATAACAACATAGTTGAGCAACCTGCTTATTGGAGGCACTCAAAAAGGCTTCTACCTTACTGTAGCATGCCTGCTGCCTGGTTAAACGCTGTTGCAGGTCACTGCTTTGGATCACCGACTAGAGCACACCTCGCAGCACCCAAGAAAGTGGAGGTAACACACCTGCTCCCCCAGCCTGAAGCTCCATCTACACCCACACGCACAGGAAGGAACCAGGAAGAAGATGCCATGACAGAGAAGGTTCGTGGCAGGAACAGGAACAACACTGCGCAAAAGGACCAAAACAACACTCAAACACGTTTTCCCTCCATCAATGCCTGCAGCTCAAGAAAGACGCGCCCAACGCTCCACCTAAACGCATTGAAGAAGGAAATCAAAATAAGATCATGGTGAAGGAAGTCAAGACTCCACCGACTCCCACTGCCTCACACCAAATAGGAAAATTACTAGTTCATTTAAGAAGTGACAAGAAATGTCACCCATCTGCCAGCTAACCAGGGAGAAAAAAATGCGCTTCAACCACTACCAAAAGAATAAAAAAATACAGTCTATAATAATCATTAATCTTCTCCTTGATTACTTAAACTAAGCTCTCCTTGTTTAGTTTAATATTCTCCTCCTTGATGATTAAAAAAAAATTAAACTAGACTCTCCTCATTTAGCAATTGGAACACAATGATGGAAAAATATAAAGCAAGGAGGACATTCATGCTTAGCTTTGCAAACAAGAGAATAAATGGCACGTGATGTTACACCACACCACACCACATATGAGCACAAATAAAGCAGAAGCGTTCCATGCTTAGCAATCGATCACCGAAGGATGAACAGGTGTAACGTAGAACATGGCATTACATTCTCCTCCCCTTAAGAAAGCATCATCCTTGATGCGACATAACACAACGGAAAAGAAATGGTTTACAACCAAGGACAGGTAAAGGAGAAAGTACACCCTATGGTTTAAAATTTCAGTCGATTAAAGCACGGTCACAAGAAGCCTTAGGAACATTTGGTAGAAATTCTAACTTTCAAGGTTCTGTGAAGATTGGCAGTTCCCTCTTATTTATTATTTCATTAGTCCCTTTCCATTAACATTATTCTTAGTTTGATTTCTTTTAAAAATTTCATCATTGAAGAGTTTTGGTTTATTCCTTATTGTGGGTGCCCAACATGAACTGCTAACACAACACCCTATCAGGTTCACAAGACACTATATATTCACAAGCACGCAAGTATATACTTCAAGATTGTATTACACCACAAAATATTACTCAAATACGGAATGGATTAGGCACAGTCCACATAACATAGTACACATCACACATCTATGACTGACATATAAAATACTCAAACAAAAGAGTACTACAATCCAACAGACATTTCCTCAATTCCACGTATGAGGATTTTCCATGACTCATAAAAACTACATGTACATAGGGCCCACAAGGGCATCAATGCCATAACCACAACATCACAACACATAGCCACCTGACATGAGTAACACATACATCAAAATACCCCTACCAAAACATCACAATAACTCAACATATACCCTGAAACATCAACCATACAGACAAATATCATATGCCTCCCTCAAACTCTTATGCCTCCCTCAAGTCTCTTATGCCTCCCTCAAACTCTTATGCCTCCCTCAAATCTCTTATGCCTCCCTCAAACTCTTATGCCTCCCTCAAGGAGGCCGGTTGACCCTATGGCCTAAGACACATAGAGTTCGAACACTCCTAACCCAAGTGACATAATAACGCGTGGTTCAACAACCCGCTAGTTATCTGTAACTCCTTGGGGCGTACCCCTATACAATGAAGTGGGTCCATAGGTCCAACCATTTCATGGTGCATCCCATGACCCTATTCCACACATCACGACAATAGAACCAGCATAACAATCCAAACAAAGTGCCAAGTGGCAAAGTACAAGCCTTGGGAAAGGCGGTAAAAATTCCAAATTTAAAAGAAGACCCAAAATCAAGCAAAATAAATGGCCAAATAGCCATAGTTAGTATCAAAATCCCCATGTTAGTACCACCAACCAAGGAAATGCCCAAAATTTTAAAGCATGGCAATCAAGAAAAGCTGTTGGTCCTTACAAAATAAAGTAAAAAAGCTCAATTTACGAATAAAATCAACTTATAATAATGTCACATTACGATAACTGTGTGGCCTTATTTGGCCACTAAGGGGTACTCAACGAGTTGCTACCACTCGGAACATCGAGCCTCTGCTCACAAAATACATATCAATAATACAACTGTCATCACCTCTATCTGAATCATCCCGCCACCACTTCGACAAGGCTAAACATAGTCATAGTTACACTTAGGTTGCGTACATACAACCACATAGGGACAGAGGAAAGAATCACATGTTATCTACTAAACCAAGTTTCGGCTCAAGTTATTAACCCATGGTACACCATTCCTCACTCTCAACATACACTTCTACTGATTACCCTCAAGGTCGGTTAGCGTAAGGTTCACAACATAACATGTAACTACATCACTAACACAAAGGTGGTACATATACAAGGTAGATCACAATCATACATTCACCGGGTGTAACACACCACTTTACCACATTCTGCACCCAAAGTGCAATCACCATATGATAGGGTTCATACACTCACCGTATGACCCCAAATCACAACATGAAGCATTACATATTTGCACAAATCATACATACAATGAACATAGTACATCACAACATAACATCCATTGCTACATATCAAGGTGGTACACACATTTTTTCAAAACATGGTAAAAACATCATGATACAACTCATTTCTTTTAACATCAATCTAGTCATACAACACATTGATACACTTACATACCACAATATGCCACAATGCTCCAACACTACGTCATCCACATTATAATTCTTTTCACCCACCACAAACAGTAATTCACATGTGAACTCTTCATAGAATCCACAAGAAGGAGAGAGAATACTTCAATCCCCAACATATCAACATGATTACCAACACGCACAAAGTGACATACACATCATGTGCGTTCACAAAATCACAATTACGACATGGATCACATCACACTTAAAGCACATTACTCTTCCAATATAAATCATCATCATGCAATACCATCATCTCCATGAAACAACATCATGTAACATCACCATACAAGACCAATCCGGCCCATAGGTTTGAGAGCATGAACCTATGCTTTGATACCAAGTGTAACGACCCGCAAATTTCTGACACACGAACAACACAGTGAAATACAGGATAATTTTATTTATTTTTTGAGTTGCTTGACACATAACATGATGCAACATGTCGTCACCAAGGATACAACTAACACTATGAAAAACTTGATACAAGGATGGCCATAAAGGCAGCACAGAAACGTTCACACCTATCAAGGACAATACATTTTTTTTTTTTTTTGACAAGACAACATAGAAGTCCAATCACAGAACACAGTTACAGTTAGGGCCAACCACAATCAGATATTTTTGAGGGTTATTTATTTTAAAAGGACATCTTACAATTCTTAGCTTACGTTTTCAAAGAGGCTCAAGATATGATTTGTATAATTCAACTTGCCAAGCCAAGTTTATTCCTTTGACACTGAGTAATTATCTTTAAATATTCTCTATTATGACATTTATTTGCTTAATTCCTTTATCAAGAAAAAAGGAGTATTTAAATTCCACAAGGCCATCTGCTCACCACTAACGCTACTAAGATTTGTTCTTGCCCACAAGACAACATGGTTTTAAGTTCAACACACTTAAGAGAAGAGATACAAGGTGCCTTGAAAAAATATTAGAGGGAGAAGGTCGAGATGGAACATCTTTAGGACCTCATTAGTTATTGCCAGTATTTACTTGAAGCTAGGGCTCTTAACCATAATTATCAACAACTTTACTTAGGCTTCGCTAAAAGTAATAACAAGGAGTAAAAATTTACTTTCCAAATGGCGGTGAGAAAGATGGTGAGGTCTCTAATTTGTTTTCTCTAGCTTATTAAATCTTATCATCTTCAAACAACTAACAGTTCATTTCACCTTAGAGTCATTTTACAAATTTCACCGTAAAAGGAATAATGTTCACTAGAGGAGCTAGGGTTATCATGTTATAAAGTTTACCTACAATGATAGTCTTTCCCTTGATTACTTAAAGAATTTCTTGCTCTCAAGTTGGTGACCCCTACGTTACTTTATTTCAATACAACTTTTAATTTAACTTCCGGAAGTATTAAACAATCCTATGTTAGTTTACTTATCACACTTTATTACTAAGTCATAGCAAGGTTTAACTCAAAATTTATTCTCAAGGCAAAGTTGTAGCAACACTCATTTACAAGAACAAAACAAGATTACATCAATTCTTAAAATGCCGATACTCCAACAAAGTCACTCAACAACAATAACCAAATTTTCTTATAATTTCAATGATGGTCAAACAATACAAGGTTTCCAAAGTCCACAATACTTTATACTAAGACATTACCAATAGTTGAACAACATAAAAAGGTTTCGAGCAAAGGAACTTCTCAATTGAGGTTGATGACACAAGTCTACAAATCTATCCCTCATCTACACGTAAAATCCATCTGCAACAAATTTTCTACAAGAGTCAGTTCACGAGAACTGAGCAAGATAAGGCTACACAAACTCACCATAACTGTTATCTATCAATATGATGAAAAGAAGCACTTTATTACAAGAATTTGGGTCAAACCTCTAAACACTATCAACACTTCAAGTTATAATAAGTTTCCACCATGCCAAACAAGGAAGGAGACCATGTACTTCCGTTAGGAGTAAAGACAACAAAAATATAACAATCGAAAGAGAAAGGCCCTTGGCCCCATAAGGAGAAATAACCAATCTAACAAAACAGGATTCCCACCAAGTAAATAATTAAATAACAATCACAAGAGTGCGATTTGATATAAAGTACGTCCAACCATCCAGAATTTTATCATAGGTACCAAAAGCATAGGTTATAATATTATATTTCTAGAAGAACAAGAGTTGATCGGCCCAAGAAAAAAAAAAGGGAAACCATGGTTTCAAGAATTAACACAAAAATCCATGTATAAATGAGTTTCAAACCTGAAATCACATAGAGTATCCACACAACATAAGTTTTGAAGCATAAGCAAAGTGAACTAGTTTTGGCCACTAACTCCAAGAGATTTCCCAATCATTCAAGAAGGCCAATGCCTTGTAGGCTAGTAGCAATCACGCGAGAGAAGAAAAAGAGTCCGTCAACCAAGAGTATACGAAAATGTCATCAACAACTTTTATAACCCTAAAAATTTACAACACTCCACATCAATTATTAGAGTTCAGTTAATTTAAAATAAATTTCTTATTTCCCAAAACAACAATATTTTTAAGGCAACCCTTAGTAATATAAACAACCATTCAAACAAAGGTACAACATAAACTATTAAGTTCCATTATCAAAACAACTCCTTCTGCTATAGCTCCATCATACTATTGATTGCAAGAAAGTTTTTTTTTTCCAAGGTTGACAACATTCAAGGCAATTTTCATCACAAAACATTAAGGTACATATGTGCATAAAAGTTGTCCAATCCTAATTAACAACACAGTCATAATAAATGGGAGGAAACACAAGTTATAGGACTACATTATTTCACCAACAATCTTCCGAGAGGGAAGAAGACCAAAATAATTCCAGAATAGCGGGGGTACTAGAGTTTGCACGATTAAGACCTCGAACATAGCTAAATAAAAAAAAACTAGTTACGATTCAAGATGAAGGGGGCAGTCAAAGTACCTCCTAAGAATGGCTATAAAACCTAGGAATCAGGCTGAAGCTACGTAGGAGTCTAAACACTCGAGGTTGAAACACGTTGCACGCAAACATAAACATTATAAAAGTTTTAACAC
This sequence comes from Taxus chinensis, assembly GCA_019776745.2. Taxonomy (NCBI): domain Eukaryota; kingdom Viridiplantae; phylum Streptophyta; class Pinopsida; order Cupressales; family Taxaceae; genus Taxus; species Taxus chinensis. Next base: position 203,433,651 of record CM034153.1, on the reverse strand, counting down.
CGAAACTCTAACCTGAAATAGTCCAAGCATTGATTACACTAATCCTACAACCTTTCCTTTTTGATGCCAAAAGGGTTGTTAGGTGGCTTGAGAGATCATTAACGATATATGTCAAAGACAAGAAGGACTATAACATCGAAAGAGAAAGGCCCTTGCCCCTAGTCAGGAGAAATAACCCATCTAACAAAACAGGATTCCCACCAGTAATAATTAAATACAATAACAAAGTGCGATGATATAAAGTACGTCCAACATCCAATTTTTATCATAGGTCCAAAAGCATAGGTTAATAATATTATTTTCTAGAAGAACAGAGTTGATCGGCCCAAGAAAAAAAAAAGGAAACATGGTTTCAAGAATTAACCAAACACAAAATCCATGTATAAAGAGTTTCAAACCTGAAATCACATAGAGTATCCACACAACATAAGTTTGAAGCATAAGCAAAGTAGACTAGTTTTGACCATTAACTACAAAGATTTTCCAATCATCCAAGAAGGGTCAAAGTCTTGTAGGCTAGTAGCAATCACGCGAGAGAAGAAAAAGAGTCCGTCAACCAAGAGTATACGAAAATGTCATCAACAACTTTTATAACCCTAAAATTTACAACACTCCACATCAATTATTAGAGTTCAGTTAATTTAAAATAAATTTCTTATTTCCCAAACAACAATATTTTTAAGGCAACCCTTAGTAATATAAACAACCATTTCAAACAAAGGTACAACATAAACTATTAAGTTCCATTATCAAAACAACTCCTTCTGCTATAGCTCCATCATACTATTGATTGCAAGAGAAAGTTTTTTTTTTCCAAGGTTGACAACATTCAAGGCAATTTTCATCACAAAACATTAAGGTACATATGTGCCATAAAAGTTGTCCAATCCTAATTAACAACACAGTCATAATAAATGGGAGGAAACACAAGTTATAGGACTACATTATTTCACCAACAATCTTCCGAGAGGGAAGAAGACCAAAATAATTCCAGAATAGCGGGGGTACTAGAGTTGCACGATTAAGACCTCGAACATAGCTAAATAAAAAAACTAGTTACGATTCAAGATGAAGGGGGCAGTCAAAGTACCTCCTAAGAATGGCCTATAAAACCTAGGAATCAGGCTGAAGCTACGTAGGAGTCTAAACACTCGAGGTTGAAACACGTTGCACGCAAACATAAACATTATAAAAGTTTTAACACCGAAACTCTAACCTGAAATAGTCCAAGCATTGATTACACTAATCCTACAACCTTTCCTTTTTGATGCCAAAAGGGTTGTTAGGTGGCTTGAGAGATCATTAACGATATATGTCAAAAGACAAAGAAGGACAACCTTGGTTGATAGGAAGGAACTTCATAGTTATTGCACGCTTACATTAACGACTGCTAAAACTAGCTGGAACAAATAATAACTGGAACTCTATCGTAGAGAAGAGTACATATATATATATATATATATATATATATATATATATATAAAGGAAGATCGATCACTCGAGCCAGAAAAAAAACATACACCCAAGGAAGAGAACACTTGCATGCTTTCCACTAACATACAGGCAATGATAATAGCTAAACAAGAAAAAAGCTAGTAGAAAGGAGAGACTGACTAAAAGGAAGACAACCAATTCAAAGAAATGGTGGTTTGATTTCACGATGAAATAAATATAGCAACAGTAGAAAAGTGTAGGAATATCTTGCCTGTTTCTCCAACTTCAACAGGTCGTACAGACTCCGCACGGGTCAGCATAAGAACTGTAGGTACTAGAATCCGGGCGCACCAGTTTTAAGCGGTCCACATTCACGATCCACGAGACCATGCAATTGAAGAGGATTTTTGTCAAACAGTTCACGAGCATTGATGTATCCGAAGTGACTCCATGCACTTGTGCTCAACTATTGCTTTCCTTGAGCTTTTACTTCTTGTGGGATTCAAAACCCAACTCACATACCCTATATGTGCTACCACAAACACAAGTGATCTACACAAGGCTGGAGGAGATATTTTCAGAGAAGAACCTAGCAAGGATGTCACGGCAAGAAAAGGTTGTAGGAGATGGATTTACCCAAGTTACTCAGATTTGTTTCAATTTCCTATGCCTCCTCAACAAACCCATTCCAAACAATATCATGCAATCCTTGTTGTCCTTTGGCCATATTTCACTTAGGCATTTTGTCAAATAGTTTGGGTGTCTTATGCTTGCTTCCACTTTGCATATGTATCTACCAACACACCGGCAAACAAACCATTTGACACAGCCTTGTCCCTTCTCCATTATTTTCCAAGTTTCCAAGGTGTCTCAACCCACCCAATTTGTCCACAACCAACAATCATTGCTGTCCAAAAGACTACATTTCTTTCAAGTTTTGCCAAACCATCCGAACAGTTTTTTTGAGCATCCAGATCAGGAGTATAAATTCGTCTTAAGACAGTTATGCACCGAGGACACTAGCAGATACAACAAGAAACAAAAATCTCTTTTTTCAAATGCATTGGAGAACGTCCATGCCTTGTTCAAACACTCCCACTTTGGTATAGGCATGGAGATGCTATCAAAGGTTGTGGAGTTTGGCTTTACACCTGCTCTTTGCATTTTCTTGTAAGTTTATAAAGCCATTTCAACATATCCATACTATAGTCCCTAGAGTTAGCATCCTCGATTAAGGCTAACCAGTCACTAGATTGCTTCAGTGCAGCTACTTTGCCCTTAACCCAAAGTGCTCTGCGAGCTCGTGCTAATGCCACATTCAAGTGGCGAATATCAGCTACAAAGCCAAACCCATGATTTGAAGCTCGGACACAAGACATAATGATTACATCGCTCCTGGCTCTGAAAGGCATCTACGGTAATGATAAATAAACCTTTTCCTTCATTATATTTGAGGACAACATCAAACTCTTGGTGCAAACATTACAGCTGTAGCTAGTAAGGTGTGATAATTCCAACAGAAACCTTTATGCTTGCCAACTTAGTGAATCGTTGAAGGAGCTTATATAATTGCAAAGCAAATTGTGCTTCATGAATACACTGAAATGAAACAGATCTGCCTCTATGAGATCCTCTTCCATGGGTTACATCGTAAAGCAAGTAAGGTCTCAATAGAGAATCTTTGCCATAAAATTCGTCAGGTCTCCTGGTAACACTCTTACTGTCACTTAATCGATTTTGATAAAAAAATACCTTGAAGGAGAATCCCGAATTTGAGGATGCAGACGATACTGAACAGATAACAACATAGTTGAACAACCTGCTTGTTGGAGGGGCTCAAAAATGCTTCTACCTTACTATAACGTGTCTGCTGCCTAGTTAAACGTTGTTGCAGGTCGCTACTGTGGATCACTGACCAGAACACACCTCGCAGCACCCAAGAAAGTGGGGGTAACACGCCTGCTCCCCCAGCCTGAAGCTCCATCTACACCCATGCGCACAGAAAGGAACCAGGAAGAAGACGCCATGACAGAGAAGGTTCGTGGTAGGAACAGGGACAGCACTACGCAAAAGGACCAAAACAACACTCAAACACGTTTTCCCTCCATCAATGCCTGCAGCTCAAGAAAGACGCGCCCAAGGCTCCACCTAAACGCATTGAAGAAGGAAATCAAAATAAGATCATGGTGAAGGAAGTCAAGACTCCACCAACTCCCACTACCTCACGCCAAACAGGAGAGACTAATGAAATGATGAACAAGAAAGAACCGCCAATCTTCACAGAACTTTGAAAGTTAAAAATTCTACCAAATGTTCCTAAGGCTACCCTGTGGTCGTGCTTATAATCAACTAAAATTTTAAACCTTAGGGTGTAATGTCTCCTCTACTTGTCCTTGGTTGCGAACCACTTCCTTTCCTCTGTGTAATGTCGCATCGAGGACGATGCTTTCTTAAGGGGAGGAGAATGTAATGCCCGTCCTTTGTTCACTCCAGGCAGGCGGCCTGTCCCCACAGCACGGGGCTCCAAAAATGATAAAATATAATTTTTTTTTGGCCTTGGTAGCTGGAAGTGGTTGAAGCGTCTCTTCCTTTTATTAAATTTTCGGATTTGCAAATCTCCTGTTGACTCCTTTCTGTCACGTGGTCTGCCTGTGGTTTCTGTCCAAAACCATGAATGCTTGTTGTGCTCCATCAAATGCTGAAACATATGAATTGCTTCATCGTGTTCTGGACAACGGATTCATTAATGGTGAAATGAAGGTCTGTCTCCCTAAGGTTGCAAGGGTGGGTTTGGCTTCTCATAACCGTGCTGTGCAGGCAGTCCAATGGAGTCGCAGGCTGTTCTTGCTACGTTTTTTTTTCCAGCTGTGGGGTCGTGTATAGTTTAGGGCTGAACGTTTTGAAGTTAGATGCCTTCGCATGGTGGCAGCCTCCTGTTCCTTCCTCCCTGCTCGTGGAGCCCAAAGAGAGTTGTGCGACTGCTACCACAGGGCGATCCCAAGGAGCCGTGGGTGTTGAATCCCGAGGTTCTGGTTGCACGCGACCACACAGTCGTGATCAGTTGTAGCAAAATCTTCCAGCTGTAGTGGATGAACGAGGTAAAGTTTTGGTTGAGCTGTCATTCCTTTTCATTTTGGGAAGTCGTTTCTATCCTGGTGGCAAATCTAACATGGAAGAAGCTCGATCAAAACTTGAGGCAAGTTTTGCAATGAAGCTGAGAGTGCTGTTTCTAGCGTTGTTTCACTGCTGTTTCACTGCGTCCAGTGTGGTTTTAGATGAAGCTACAAGCTATAATTTGTTACCTCCACATTTTTGGGTTCTGCGAAGTGTATTCAGTGTTCGAGAATCCAAAGTTACGCAGGTTAGCCAGGCAACAGACTTGTTACAGTATAGTAGAAGCCCTTTTTGAGCACTTTTAGCAAGCAGGGTGTCCAAATCTGTTGTTTTCTCTTCAGTATTGAACGCATCCTCGAATTTGGGACTCTCCTTTAAGAAATTGGGTCTCAAAATCGATGTGACAGTGGGAGTGTTGCCAAGAGACCCGATGAAATTATTACATAGAGCAGACTGTTGAGACTTTACTTGTCTTACGCTGTAGCACATGGAAGAGAATCTCTTAGGTGTGGATTTGAATCATGTCAGAATATTCATGAATCACGTTTGCTTTGCTGTAGTTATGGCGCTTGCTTTTTGTGTTGGTGACAGATCACACCCACAGGCACAGGAGACCTATGCAAGGTTGGAGAAAATGTCTTGGGAGATGAAGGTAGCAGGATATTTCTCAAACCCAGAGCTTGCACTGAGTCATTTCTCCAAAACCGATTCATGACAGTGAGGGTGTTACCAACAGGCCTGATGAAATTTATTTACAAAGATTCTCTTTAGAGATCTTCTTGCTGTTTGATGTAACTCATGGAAGAGAACCTCATAGAGGCGTGGATCTGTTCATATCAGAATATTCATGAAGCACATTTTGCTTTGCAATTATATGAGCATCTTCAAACGAGTCACTATGTTGGCAGGCATAAAGGGTGCTGATGGAATTATCACACTTTCAAGCTACAGCTGAAATGTTTTCACCGAGTGTATGTTGCTGTCCTCAATCTAATGAAGGAAAAGGTTTATCCATCAATAAGATAGATGCCTACCAGAGCCAGGAGTGTGATGTAATCAGTTTATTTTGTGTCCAAGCTTCAAATCATGGGGTTGGCTTTGTAGATGATATTCGCCGCATGAATGTGGCACTGGCACGAGCTCGCAAAGCAGCTGCATTGAAGCAATCTAGTGACTGGTCAGCCTTAATTGAGGATGCTAAGTCTAAGGACTGTTTTATGGATATGGAGTCTGTACCAAGAGATTGTTTTTGGTTATAAGCCATCTCCTTTTGCTTTGTCTCAAACTAGGGCTGCTCCTAATATGAGAGCACCAAGGTTAGGAGGTCCAAATTAGAAACAATCAGATGCATATGGAGATGGTGGAGGTGTTTGGATGAATGACGAAGGATTAAGCTCAATTGCCAAAATGGGACCTACAGAAGTTCTAGGGCTGATCTTGGAGCGGTGTTGGGAGAATGATGGCAAGCATTTTAGACCACCCACCCTGGCTGTGAACTCCTACCTGTGCCAACATGAAGATGTTCGATGTTTGGGCGCACAACGAGCTTGAAGAAAATGGATTTAGGCTTCGGTTGCTGTTGCAGGCCCCGTTCATCTTGTCATCGACTGCGGGAGCTTAATCAGGCACGATATTCTCTATACCATTAATTCTTATGCTGTTATTTAATTGAATCACTAAATAACTCTACTCTTCATATTAATGTCTCGTGTGATGGTATACTGTTTGGTTTCCAGTTCCCTTGCTCATTTGTATTCTGTTTTTTTGGCGTTAGAAATGATTGCGTTGGTTGAAGCCCTCTATATTGTTTCTGGGTTTTAATAAATTTTAGTTGGGTGAACTTTGTTCTTAAGTCTAATAAAGCAAAAGAGGTGGGGGTCCTGTAATGAACACCCCCTAGTTCCTTATGTTGGTCTCACGATTTGAATGATTTATCAAACATTGTTGTTGGACTCAACCTTACAGTTCCTGTTTTGTTCTTATTCTTGTTTCGGTTCGAGATCTTTAGTTCTGGGTTATGTCGAGTATTTGCGAATTAGGGATTGAGTACTGCAAGTGCATTGTGTATAGGTGAATGATGCTTTTCCTGTCTCTATCCTTTTCTTTTAGTTTCTAGTAACCCTTCCCGGTTGGCTTGGTGTGTGCTTAGCTTGACTGATTATCGATTTGAGCCAAGTTGATATTACGTTCAACTAGGTTAGTTGCTTTTGTTACTTGTTTGAATCGCTCAAAGAAATACTTTTATTCTTCGAGTGTCATGGTTGATCGTCATAATTTAATATCAATTCATGTTCACCGTTTGGAGATTGTCGTCTTTGGAATCACCTTCTCTCCCTTGGTAACTGCTGTATGTTTTGAGGAATGTAGCTGATCCTATGGAATGTCTTCTTTTGACGATACTCACATTCCTTTTGGATAGTTTAAAATGTCAGAGGAAATACTCTCTTTCGTACCTTGATTTTGTTTCACACATGTTGGAGGATACGAGATCTACTGGATCATTAATGAGGAAGTTTTCAAATCTTGAAAATTGAGATGTGGGTTTTATGCGTAAGAAATTACTCTACGTTTTGCTCCGTAAAGATGCTTAAATTTCATCCTCCTGTGACTCATAGGTTGGTGTGTTTGGAAACTCTTTGGTTGACTGGTTTTCGTGGTGATCGTTGTGATACGACCTCCTTGCTGTCATTGTAGTAGAATGGTTATGTATTGACCAGAAAGGTTTAAGTCAACTTGTTGTTGACGACAGATCCTTTGGAAGCTATGTATCTTGTGTCGTGTTCTTGCGAATGATTGAGTAACCCTCCTGTAAGATTTATAATGGATATGTTTGGTCTTGTCAAGTTTGTCCTTTTTCTTAATACATTCTCTTGATTAGAAGAAAGTCTAATAGAAGGATTGTTAGGATAGGATGTGACCCATGCGAGGTCATTTGTGCGTTTCATCCCTTTCTTTCCATTTTTTTTTTAATCTGTACTGACATAAAATTAACTGTTATAGGCACATCATCTTAATATTAATAAGTCATGTTGGTTTAGATATCCTCATGTCGATTGATTGTTTGGGATCTTCCAGTGGCATAGTGAATCCTTGGCTTGGTGAACTAACTTAAACAAATAGGGATAGATTACGTTTGAAATTAATTCTCTTCCTGTAATTGTTTTTGTTTCGAAATGTTATCTTGTTTAAATGACGGTCATTATTGTGATATGGGTGTAATTCACTATGATGTTTATTAACTGCTCCTATGTGAAAATGATAATTGAATAGAGTTAGTGCCATCCCTTTTATTTAGGCATTTTATGTTTTTGGACAGCTCTTTAATTGCTCTTGTTTAGACTCTTGGATTATTGTTTTCTTCTTCACAGTGCTTTTCTTCCTTGAAACAGTTAGATAACAACATATTGTCTTAATGTTATAGCTTTTATCGTGCTCAGTTCTTGCGAACTGACATGTGCTAACAAATGTGCAGATGGATTATGCGAGTAGACTAGAAGAAAAGAGTGTAAAAGTTTCATCTGTACCATTATGAAGTTCCTTGTAAAAAAAAAAAAATGTCCAATGTGTTGTAAATTGTGTAACATTGCTTGTAAAGAGATTTGATATGACCTCTTGCCTTGTATTGTTTGGTAATGGTGAAATAAGGTGTCTTGTTCTTGTGTAGTTAAGCTTGAAATTATCCTTGTGAGAAATGGCATTCAATCTTTACATTGATATGAGTATTGTAAAACTTTGATCTTGAGAATAAATTATTAAGTTAAATCTTTCTAAGACTTAGCGACAATATTTTATAAGTAAAGAAAAATGAGTCGGTTAACCCTTAAAGAAGCTAAACAAAAATAATGATTTTATATTCAACAAATAAATGTAAAGGTGATCTATTTGAAATCAAATAATTCCATGAGTGATCAAAATGAAAACATCCTTTGTGAGGTAAACATTTATTAATTGATACCCCTAGCTAAACTAGCGAACACTATCCCTTTGGGGTGAACTCTTAAACAAGCTTAAAGGAAAACAATGGTTAGTTTCTGGAAGATATTAAGATTTAGTAAGTAGGAGAAGACTTTAAGTGAACTACTCTTCAGTGTATAAGAAATTAACTCAGTTGGTGAGATGAATTTGTGCAAACCATATATTGATTTCCTTCTGAAAACTTAAGTCATGAGCTAAAGGGTGTCTTACCAAAATAAATAAACCCTAACCATTTCTTACTGTGGCTTGCCCTAGCCGTGAGTGTGTCATGTGGATTGGACTTTCATGTTGTCTTGTCAAAAGAAAAATAAATTGTCCTTGATAAGTGTGAACGTTTCCGTGCTGACCTTGTGGTCTTCCCCGTAACAAATGATTCCAAGTGATGATTGTAACCTTGTGACGACATGTTGTGTCGTGTTGAGTCAAAGCAAGTCAAAAAAAAAGTTATCCTGTATTTCACTGTGTTGTTCTTGTGTTGGTAATTTTGGTGCGTTACACTTTGGTATCAGAGCGTAGGTTCATGCTCTCGAACCTATGGGCCGGATTGGTGTTGTATGGTGATGTTGCATGGTGGTGGTGGTGTTACATGATGATACTGCATGATGATGATGATGATTTATATTGGAAGAGTAATGTGCTTTAAGCGTGATGTGATTATTGTCGTAATTGTGATATTGTGAACGCACGTGATGTGTATGTCACTCAGTGCGTATTTGTCATCATGTTGATGTGTTGTGGATGGGAGTATTCTCTCTCGCTCTTGTGCATTCTATGAAGAGTTCACGTGTGAATTACTGCTTGTGATGTGTGAAAAGAATTATAACGTGGATGACGTAGTGTTGGAGCATTGTGGCATATTGTGATATGTGGGTGTATCAATGTGTTGTATGTCTAGTTGATGTTAAAAGAAACGAGTTGTATCATGATGTTTTTACCATGTTCTGAAGAAATGTGTGTACTACCTTGTTATGAAGCAATTATTGTTATGTTGTGATGTTATTATGTTCATCGTATATATGAGTTGTATTATATGTAATGCCTCATGTCGTGAATTAGGGTCATACGGTGAGTGTATGAACCCTATCGTATTGTGATTGCACTTTGGGTGCAGAATGTAGTAAAGTGATGTATTGTGCCCTGTGAATGTATAATTGTGATCTACCCCGTATACCTACCATACGTGAGACGTTATGGTAGCTATGTGTGTACCACCATGGTGTTAGTGATGTAGTTACATGTTATGTTGTGAGCCTTACACTAACCGACCCTGAGGGAGATCGGTAGAAGTGTATGTTGAGAGTGAGGAATGGTGTACCATGGGTCAATAACTTGAGTCAAAACTCGGTTTAGTAGATTACATGTGACTCTTTCCTCTCTCCCTATGTGGTTGTATGTATGCAACCCTAGTGTATCTATGACTATGTTTAGCCTTGTCGAAGAGTGGCGGGATTGATATATATATTTTACGAGCTGAGGCTCGATGTTCCGAGTGCCAGCAACTCGTTGAGTACCCCTTTGGTGGCTAGATAAGGCCACACAGTTATCGTAATGTGACATTATTATAAGTTGATTTTATTCGTAAATTGAGCTTTTACTTTATTTTTGCAAGGACCAGCATCTTTTCTTGATTGCAATGCTTTACAATTTTGGGCATTTCCTTGGTTTGTGGCACTAACATGGGGATTTCGATACTAACTTTGGCCATTTGGTCATTTATTTTAGCTTGATTTGGGGTCTTCTTTTAAATTTGGAATTTTTACCGCCTTGCCCAAGGCTTGTACTTTGCCACTTGGCACTTTGACTGGATTGTTGTGCTGGTTCTAATGTCGTGATGTGTGGAATAGGGTCATGGGATGCACCATGGATTGGTTGGACCTATGGACCCGCTTCGTTGTATGGGGGTACGCCCCAAGGGGTACATATGACTAGCGGGTTATGGAGAACTACGCGTCATTATGTCACTTGGGTTAGGAGTGTCCAAACTCTGTGTGTCTTTTGACCATGGGGACAACCGGCCTCCTTGAGGGAGGCAAAAGAGTTTGAGGGAGGCATAAGAGTTTGAGGGAGGCATAAGAGACTTGAGGGAGGCATAAGAGTACTTGAGGGAGGCATAAGAGTTTGAGGGAGGCATAAGAGACTTGAGGGAGGCATAAGAGGCATAAGAGTTTGAGGGAGGCTTATGATATTTGTCTGTATGGTTGATGTTTCAGGATATATGTTGAGTTATTGTGATGTTTGGTAGTGGTCTTTTGATGTATGTGTTACTCATGTCAGATGGTTATGTGTTGTGATGTTGTGGACATGTCATTGATTCCCTTGTGGACACTATGTACCTGTAGCATGGTTTGTTGTTATGTGAGTCTTTCATTGATGCAAATTGAGGAAATGTCTGGTGGATTGTAGTACTCTTTTGGTTGAGTATTTGGTATGTCAGTCATTGATGTGTGATGAGTACCTATGTTATGTGGAGTGTGCCTATTCTATTCTGTATTTGAGTAACCTTTTGTGGTGTAATACAATCTTGAAGTATATACTTGTGTACTTGTGAATCTGTGATGTCTTGTGAACCTGATAGGGTGTTGTGGTAGCAGTTCATGTTGGGCACCCACAATAAGGAATAAATCAAAACTCTTCAATGATGAAATTTTAAAAGGAATTAAACTAAGAATAATGCTAATGGAAAGAGACTAATGAAATGATGAACAAGAAAGAACTGCCAATCTTCACAGAACATTCAAACTTAAAAATTCTACCAAATGTTCCTAAGGCTACCTTGTGACCGTATTTTAATCAACTAAAATTTTAAACCTTAGGGTGTAATGTCTCCTCTACTTGTCCTTGGTTGCGAACCACTTCCTTTCCTCTGTGTAATGTCGCATCGAGGACGATGCTTTCTTAAGGGGAGGAGAATGTAATGCCCGTCCTTTGTTCACTCCAGGCAGGCGGCCTGTCCCCACAGCACGGGGCTCCAAAAATGATAAAATACAATTTTTTTTTGGCCTTGGTAGCTGGAAGTGGTTGAAGCGTCTCTTCCTTTTATTAAATTTTCAGATTTGCAAATCTCCTGTTGACTCCTTTCTGTCACGTGGTCTGCCTGTGGTTTCTGTCCAAAACCACGAATGCTTGTTGTGCTCCATCAAATGCTGAAACAGATGAATTGCTTCAGCGTGTTCTGGACAACGGATTCATTAATGGTGAAATGAAGGTCTGTCTCCCTAAGGTTGCAAGGGTGGGTTTGGCTTCTCATAACCGTGCTGTGCAGGCAGTCGAATGGAGTCGCAGGCTGTTCTTGCTACGTTTTTTTTCCAGCTGTGGGGTCGTGTATAGTTTAGGGCCGAACGTTTTGAAGTTGGATGCCTTCGCATGGTGGCAGCCTCCTGTTCCTTCCTCCCTGCTCGTGGAGCCCAGAGAGAGTTATGCGACTGCTGCCACAGGGTGATCCCAAGGAGCCGTGGGTGTTGAATCCTGAGGTTCTGGTTGCACGCGACCACACAGTCGTGATCAGTTGTAGCAAAATCTTGCAGCTGTAGTGGATGAACGAGGTAAAGTTTTAGTTGAGCTGTCCTTCCTTTTCATTTTGGGAAGTCGTTTCTATCCTGGTGGCGAATCTAACATGGAAGAAGCTCGATCAAAACTTGAGGCAAGTTTTGCAATGAAGCTGAGAGTGCTGTTTCTAGCGTTGTTTCACTGCTGTTTCACTGCGTCCAGTGTGGTTTTAGATGAAGCTACAAGCTAGGGAAATTCGCGTGTTACCTCCACATTTTTGGGTGCTGCGAAGGGTGTTCATGTTCGAGAATCCAAAGCAACAGCCTGCCGCAATGGTTAGCCAGGCAACAGACTTGTTGCAGTATAGTAGAAGCCCTTTTTGAGCGCTTAAGTGACAGCAGGGTGTCCAAGTGTTGTTTTCTGTTCAGTATTGAACGCATCCTCGAATTTGGGACTTTCCTTTAAGACATTTTCTGAAAATCGATTAAGTGACAGTGGGAGTGTTGCCAGGAACCCGATGAAATTATTACAGAGATTCTCTGTTGAGACTTTACTTGTCTTACACTGTAGCGCATGGAAGAGAATCTCTTAGGTGTGGATTTGTATCATGTCAGAATATTCACGAAGCACGTTTGCTTTGCAGCAGTTATGGCGCTTGCTTTTTGTGTTGGTGACAGATCACACCCACAGGCATAGGAGACCTATGCAAGGTTGGAGAAAATGTCTTGGGAGATGAAGGTAGCAGGATATTTCTCAAACCCAGAGCTTGCACTGAGTCGTTTCTCCAAAACCGATTCGTGATAGTGAGGGTGTTACCAACAGGCCTGATGAAATTTATTTACAAAGATTCTCTTTAGAGATCTTACTTGTTGTTTGATGTAACTCATGGAAGAGAATCTCATAGAGGCGGATCTGTTTCATATCAGAATATTCATGAAGCACATTTTGCCTTGAAACTATATGAGCATCTTCAACGAGTCACTATGTTGGCAGGCATAAAGGGTGCTGATGGAATTATCACACTTTCAAGCTACAGCTGAAATGTTTTCACCGAGTGTATGTTGCTGTCCTCAATCTAATGAAGGAAAAGGTTTATCCATCAATAAGATAGATGCCTACCAGAGCCAGGAGTGTGATGTAATCAGTTTATTTTGTGTCCAAGCTTCAAATCATGGGGTTGGCTTTGTAGATGATATTCGCCGCATGAATGTGGCACTGGCACGAGCTCGCAAAGCAGCTGCATTGAAGCAATCTAGTGACTGGTCAGCCTTAATTGAGGATGCTAAGTCTAAGGACTGTTTTATGGATATGGAGTCTGTACCAAGAGATTGTTTTTGGTTATAAGCCATCTCCTTTTGCTTTGTCTCAAACTAGGGCTGCTCCTAATATGAGAGCACCAAGGTTAGGAGGTCCAAATTAGAAACAATCAGATGCATATGGAGATGGTGGAGGTGTTTGGATGAATGACGAAGGATTAAGCTCAATTGCCAAAATGGGACCTACAGAAGTTCTAGGGCTGATCTTGGAGCGGTGTTGGGAGAATGATGGCAAGCATTTTAGACCACCCACCCTGGCTGTGAACTCCTACCTGTGCCAACATGAAGATGTTCGATGTTTGGGCGCACAACGAGCTTGAAGAAAATGGATTTAGGCTTCGGTTGCTGTTGCAGGCCCCGTTCATCTTGTCATCGACTGCGGGAGCTTAATCAGGCACGATATTCTCTATACCATTAATTCTTATGTTGTTATTTAATTGAATCACTAAATAACTCTACTCTTCATATTAATGTCTCGTGTGATGGTATACTGTTTGGTTTCCACTTTCCTGGCTCATTTGTATTTGTTTTGGCGTTAGAAATGATTGCGTTGGTTGAAGCCCTTATATTGTTTTCTGGGTTTTAATAAATATTAGTTGGGTGAACTTTGCTCTTAAGTCCAATAAAACAAAAGAGGTGGGGGTCCTGTAATGAACACCCCCTAGTTCCTTATGTTGGTCTCACGAATTGAATGTTTTATCAAACATTGTTGTTGGACTCAACCTTACAGTTCCTGTTTTGTTCTTATTCTTGTTTCGGTTCGAGATCTTTAGTTCTGGGTTATGTCGAGTATTTGCGAATTAGGGATTGAGTACTGCAAGTGCATTGTGTATAGGTGAATGATGCTATTCCTGTCTCTATCCTTTTCTTTCATTTGTTTAGGTTCTAGTAACCCTTCCCGGTTGACTTGGTGTGTGCTTAGCTTGACTGATTTTTGAATTGAGCTAAGTTGATATTACTTTCAACTAGGTTAGTTGCTTTTGTTACTTGTTTTGAATCGCTCGAAGAAATACTTTTATTCTTCGAGTGTCATGGTTGATCGTCATAATTGATATCAATTCATGTTCACCGTTTGGAGATTGTCGTCTTTGGAATCACCTTCTCTCCCTTGGTAACTGTTGTATGTTTTGAGGAATGTAGCTGATCCTATGGAATGTCTTCTTTTGATGATACTCACATTTCTTTTGGATAGTTTAAAATGTCAGAGGAAATACTCTCTTTCGTACCTTGATTTTTTTTCACACATGTTGGAGGATACGAGATCTACTGGATCATTAATGAGGAAGTTTTCAAATCTTAAAATTGGGATGTGGGTTTTATGCGTAAGAAATTACTCTACGTTTTGCTCCGTAAAGATGCTTAAATTTCATTCTCCTGTGACTCATAGGTTGGTGTGTTTGGAAACTCTTTGGTTTGACTGGTTTTTGTGATGATCGTTGTGATACGACCTCCTTGCTGTCATTGTAGTAGAATGGTTATGTATTGACCAGAAAGGTTTAAGTCAACTTGTTGTTGACGACAGATCCTTTGGAAGCTATGTATCTTGTGTTGTGTTCTTGTGAATGATTGAGTAACCCTCCTGTAAGATTTATAATGGATATGTTTGGTCTTGTCAAGTTTGTCCTTTTTCTTAAGACATTCTCTTGATTAGAAGAAAGTCTAAAAGAAGGATTGTTAGGATAGGATGTGACCCATGTGAGGTCATTTGTGCGTTTCATCCCTTTTCTTTCCATTTTTTATTTATTCTGTACTGACATAAAATTAACTGTTATAGGCACATCATCTTAATATTAATAAGTCATGTTGGTTTAGATATTCTCATGTCGATTGATTGTTTGGGATCTTCCAGTGGCATAGTGAATCCTTGGCTTGGTGAACTAACTTAAACAAATAGGGATAGATTACGTTTGAAATTAATTCTCTTCCTGTAATTGTTTTTGTTTCGAAATGTTATCTTGTTAAAATGACGGTCATTATTGTGATATGGGTGTAATTCACTATGATGTTTATTAACTGCTCCTATGTGAAAATGATAATTGAATAGAGTTAGTGCCATCCCTTTTATTTAGGCATTTTATGTTTTTGGACAGCTCTTTAATTGCTCTTGTTTAGACTCTTGGATTATTGTTTTCTTCTTCACAGTGCTTTTCTTCCTTGAAACAGTTAGATAACAACATATTGTCTTAATGTTATAGCTTTTATCGTGCTCAGTTCTTGCGAACTGACATGTGCTAACAAATGTGCAGATGGATTATGCGAGTAGACTAGAAGAAAAGAGTGTAAAAGTTTCATCTGTACCATTATGAAGTTCCTTGTAAAAAAAAAAATGTCCAATGTGTTGTAAATTGTGTAACATTGCTTGTAAAGAGTTGATATGACCTCTGGCCTTTTATTGTTTGGTAATGGTGAAATAAAGTGTCTTGTTCTTGTGCAGTTAAGCTTGAGATTATCCTTGTGAGAAATGGCATTTAATCTTTACATTGATAAGAGTATTGTAAAACTTTGATCTTGAGAATAAATTATTAAGTTAAATCTTTCTAAGACTTAGCGACAATATTTTATAAGTAAAGAAAAATGAGTCGGTTAACCCTTAAAGAAGCTAAACAAAAATAATGATTTTATATTCAACAAATAAATGTAAAGGTGATCTATTTGAAATCAAATAATTCCATGAGTGATCAAAATGAAAACATCCTTTGTGAGGTAAACATTTATTAATCGATACCCCTAGCTAAACTAGCGAACACTATCCCTTTGGGGTGAACTCTTAAACAAGCTTAAAGGAAAACAATGGTTAGTTTCTGGAAGATATTAAGATTTAGTAAGTAGGAGAAGACTTTAAGTGAACTACTCTTCAGTGTATAAGAAATTAACTCAGTTGGTGAGATGAATTTGTGCAAACCATATATTGATTTCCTTTGAAAACTTAAGTCATGAGCTAAAGGGTGTCTTACAAAAATAAATAAACCCTAACCATTTCTTACTGTGGCTTGCCCTAGCCGTGAGTGTGTCATGTGGATTGGACTTTCATGTTGTCTTGTCAAAAGAAAAATAAATTGTCCTTGATAAGTGTGAACGTTTCCGTGCTGACCTTGTGGTCTTCCCCGTAACAAATGATTCCAAGTGATGATTGTAACCTTGTGACGACATGTTGTGTCGTGTTGAGTCAAAGCAAGTCAAAAAAAAAAGTTATCCTGTATTTCACTGTGTTGTTCTTGTGTTGGTAATTTTGGTGCGTTACAAAATGCGCTTCAACCACTACCAAAAGAATAAAAAAATACAGTCTATAATAATCATTAATCTTCTCCTTGATTACTTAAACTAAGCTCTCCTTGTTTAGTTTAATATTCTCCTCTTTGATGATTAAAAAATTTTAAAACTAGACTCTCCTCATTTAGCAATTGGAACACAATGATGGAAAAATATAAAGCAATGGGGACATTCATGCTTAGCTTTGCAAACAAGAGAATAAATGGCATGTGATGTTACACCACACCACACCACATATGAGCACAAATAAAGCAGAAGCGTTCCATGCTTAGCAATCGATCACCGAAGGATGAACAGGTGTAACGTAGAACATGGCATTACACACAGAGTGTGCTTTTTATGAATTCCAAGAGAGAGGTTGAATGGCTCATAGTCCAATCAAGAGCTTGAGATCACACGGTGTCTACAACCCATTGTGACATGGATAAGAACAAAACAACCATTATTATGAGAGAAACCAAGGGCTTGTCTTGCTACCCAAAAATGTTGTATGGGGTACTCTATTGTCTGTCATCTTCACCTATGAAATCTAGAAGTTTTTAGTATCCACACAAACACCAAGTTAGTTTTCCAGCATGGATTTTTTTAGATAAAGTAAAACCTAGAATTTGACTTTTTAGTGACCTTGTATGCATGTTAAATCAACAGCAGCTTTTTTGTGCTCTTAAACTACCAAGAAAACACATCCACAGAATCAGCTCAGGTTTCATTGGTACGTTGATGACACCGTTTATAGTTTATTGGGGCATAGGAACCTCCGAGTTGTATAATTAAATAATTAACGTCTATAAATCTCCAACAATCCATTTTAAACTAATGATTGTCAACAGAAGTTTTTAAAGCAAATGCGAACATCCTGGGAGCCTAAGTCGAGCTGCATTTGGCAAAAACCCTGTAAAAAGACTCACGTACTCTGAATGAGGGATTTTTCCCTGATGGCATCGATAACATTTGTTGAGTGCCATTCGACTCGCATGGTTTTCAAATCTTAATAGATTCCAGGCTATGGATAGAAAACAACTGAAACTTGATATTTCTTAATTGTTTCACAAAATATCTCAAAGAGTTTGTCTCATGCATAGTGTTGATTGCGGGCAATGTAAAAAAAACATTACCTTTTAATTTTCTGTTGAATCTATTCTGAATTAAGCTTCTACCGTTCTACTCTTTAAATAACTAAATTCTTGGTTTCACTCTTCCAATACTCTCTACATAACATTACAATTTGTGCCTTTACTATCACCCAACCAAAACTATTGCAACATTGTCATTTCACAATTCAATATTCCAATCACTTCTTTCTCTAAATATTGTGGAGTTCAGAGTAATGGGTTGGCGGAAGGATTTCGTATCATCCCTCATCACGAACATGAATTGTTCAGGCCAGCCAACAAATCACAGTTCCTTAAATCAATGCAATATAAAATGTATGGAGGCCAACTATAAATATTTCAACTATACCCTGTGACCATTTTTGAAAATAACAACACAACCATGCAAACATAGAAGCTCCTTTTATCAGGCTCTTTGTTGAACCGGAAAATACACTGCTGCCCAGTCTCGAAAAGATAAAAAGTTGCAAATTTTGTGCATAGTTCTAGATTCATCAAACCTACTGAACCATCAGTGCGGGAAGTTCTTTCAGATCACCCATGTGAAAGGTTTGGACACTTGATGGTTTCTTTATCTGAATATTGTGGATTTCAGAGTAATGGGTTTCTTGATGAATTTTGTATCATCCCTCATAATGAACAAGACTGC
Organism: Taxus chinensis; assembly: GCA_019776745.2. Classification (NCBI taxonomy): domain Eukaryota; kingdom Viridiplantae; phylum Streptophyta; class Pinopsida; order Cupressales; family Taxaceae; genus Taxus; species Taxus chinensis. Next base: position 203,415,295 of record CM034153.1, on the reverse strand, counting down.
TTTGGGCCAGCCAACAAATCATAGTTCCTTTCGTCAATGCCATCATTTGATTATTTCTCAGAAGATGAAGATTTAATTGAATGCATTATGATAGGCATGAAGCCACTGTAGGGAGGATACCGTACGAAATGTTCAAGGAAGAGCACCATTTAGATGGTTGTACGAAATACCCAAATCCAAGACTAACGTAAGTCAGTCTGGTAAGGACACAAATAACAGGAGGTATTATCCTATTAAACCCAGTGTAATCTATAGACAGAGTTTGAATGTCTAATTTAGCTAGAAAACCATAACTGCAAGTGTCCTTACTCGCCTAACTAAATAACAATTACTATTTTTTCCAGCCTGCGGAAGGCATAAATGTTTCTCCTTTACAGATGAGATTATCTTTCCAAACATACATAAGTAATTTTGTCAAACAGTTCACAGGCCTTGTGCTTTTGCACACAATTGTAGCCCAAAAAATATAGTTGCAAATGTAAATGGACACTGCCTGTTCCATTACAAACCTGTGAATGTAATGAAAGCATACAGGATGGTCACAGGTCTATATTTCCCCTTTTCGACTACAAATTTCAGATTCTACATTTGTAAACCTAATAGTATAAATTAACAATATACTAAAAACTATTTAATCAAATACTATAGATGTTCATTTTTAGGCTATTAAGGCATTAGGATGATAAATTACAGGCAGTAAAAACACAAATTTACAGGAACAAAGAAGAATACAATTTGTGCCCTAGAATACAAACCTCTGGTGGGGTTGTTGTGGAGGAAGGTTGGAAGAAGGGGCTACACAACCAAGTCAATAGAAAACAAAACAAAAGAATATGTATCCAATAAACACAACTTGTATTTAACACTGGCAGGGACCGACAGGGAGATGTGGAGACGAAGGCCGACAACAAGAACACCTGAAAAACAAGTGGTCACTGGGGGACAGATGCGGTGGCGCATACAAGGTGACAAGCACTTGAAACAGGTGAGCGTCGTCGTAAGAATCACTCCCAGGTAAAAACATAGCTTCGACGTAATTATGTTATCCTACATGTGCACGTACATGTGAATTGAGTGTTACCTCTCTCTTTTTTGCAGAGGGAACTCCTAATATTTTTAATAGGATACATTAGCCATCACAAGCGAGTAGTGCAATGTGAATGATAAAAGGGAAGTATCAGACGAATAAATTATGGAGTGAAGAAATAAAGTAAGAAGTGACGTTGTGTAGTCAAAGGAATAAAAAAATGTCTACAATGTAAACTACATGAATTTTGTATTGAGATGTGTGTGAATCAGTGTGAGACACAGGGATCTCCCAGTCCTCAAATTACATAATGAATTTTGAGAAGTTATTGGTGAAAGGAAACCTGTGCGGGGGTGGAATCTTGTTTCTGAAATGTTGTCTACAAGGAGACAAATGTAGGAAAATCCCTCTAAATCCTAACACTATATGATTGGTTTGCATAAAAAGTAATGTCAATGACATGTGGCAATAGGCGTAGGTCATTGATGAGGATAATAAATTTGTTTCTGAATTCAAATATTTTGAAACCATGAAGAGCTTGATGGAGCAAGAAGTCAATCTTATTGGGCAATTTGGGTTTAATGATCTCATTCCATCAATAAGAATACACTCAACATGCTTTAGGGAGCATTGAAATGATGAAAATACATATCCTTCAAATGGTTTGAGTTCTTTGATAGTTACTTTTGGCCATATTCATCTCTATGAAAGATGGGATAAACTCCAGTAAATAATGAAGGACATCATGATTACTTCAATTGTGTCAAATGTAGGATCCTTGATGACTCAACATATGAAGACGTTACCCATGTTGTTTACAGGATGGAGTTGCAAAAATCTTTCCACTTGTCAAAATGGGCATGAGTATTCGTGCTCTCCGTAAGCAGTTTCATCACTTTAAAATTGTTTTGGAGATCAGCAAGAGCAACTAACATGTTAGGGTTGGTAATTATTTTCGAACAGGTTTGAATTAGAAATAAATTATATGGGGGTGGTGCTAATTTAGAATAAATAATGTAAAAATTCTTTCATAAAAGGAGTTCACTCGAACAAAAAAGATTGTAAGACATTGATTCTTCTATTTGACTCTAATTTGTTGACCCACCTGAAGAACTTCTTCCTAACATTCAATGAAACAAAAGAAGGGATGCAAAAATAAGTGCCAATTTCTATAACACGTGGCAAGTTTCTTGTGCACTAATATTGTGGTCAACAACACTCTCAGTGAACATTTATTGAATGGAATTTTTTTCAAGAAAATTTGGGTCAACATCACTATAAATTCTGGAAAGCATCAAGAAGTATGTCATATGACATTATTTTGCCTTCGAAGAATTGTTTGCAACATATTTTAGGACCACATGGAAAGAAAATTTGGGTTAGAAATCAACGGTTGATCTCCATATTGATAGCATTGTTTAGTTGTGGATGTTTAACCTATCATCATTTCCTGAATCTAGACATTTAATTTTTCCACTTACTAAATGAACAAGGTTGAATGAGAGTGAGATACCCATAGGGCATTGTATCGACATTGGAGATGGGATTGTTTTTTATTGCAAGTTTTTTTTTGACCATTTAGTGTGGTAAAGAAGACTATTAAGTAGTTCTTATAAGTCTATGAGAATGGAAGAACACAATATATGTGTTGTGTCCAACAAGTAGGAATCATCTTGGATTGATTGACGAATAAATTTGATTAGTCGCAAGTGTCCTTAGGGTTCCACTTAGACTAATATTTATCAATGCATTTTTTAGTGACCTCTATGGGTAAGTGCACAAAGTTGGTGGACTATTTAGTGGACATAAAAAAACCCAAAATAAAGGAACCACGATCGCGGTTCCTGAATTCCAGGTTCGGTAATTACCGAACCTAAAACCATGATAGCGGAACTCTGAGACAAAAATTAGCAGTGTCGCAACTCCTTACTTTCCTCATTTTTCATTTCAAACCACGATTTTTCCTAAACGTTTTTCACTTGCACTTTGAATACCACCTCAAAATTGCTCATCGGACTTCTGGATAGTGATAGATTCAACCATGCCGCCAAGATGAGGAGGTAAGTCCCTGATTGTAATCATTTTTTTACATTTTCATGGGTTTTTTCAAATGTTTGTTTATGTATACAATTTTCTTGTTTTATCAATTGGTCGGCAAGCTCGAAATCGTGCAAGCCGTTAAAACATTCCTCAAACCCCACCGAAAATTCCTCGAAACCCTCCTCTAAACATAGATCCGCCTCTTGTGGCTCCTTCTAACCCCACTGAGCCAGCAGGAACGCAAGATAATATCATTGGAAGAATCCGAGAAAATAAAATTTTCATTGAGAACCTAATTCAAACTATAAGGCAAAATCATGTTACAAATCCATCCCGCATGACTTTAGCAAATACATTGCAAACATTGATTGGAAAAGTCAAGTCTGCAACCAACCAAATACATAGATGGAACACCTTTAGAAGTGACTGTAGGCAGTGGTATGCGGATAAACTATCCCATGTGGCCGTAAAAGACAAAAAAAATTGAAGAGACCTCATTTGTGCATTATTTACCGACCCTAGAACCAATGCTATCCTTGCAGTTACTTGCAAACGGTTCCCAATCCATTGGTGCCACGATGACAGGATCAAAAACAATTTTTGGGACCAATGGTGGATGGTTTTTGATTATCCACCATGCAACAACAATGAGGTTCCTCTTTATTTTTTGAAGAAATTATATTGTGAGTTCGTGCTCAATGAGGTCCCGAATTATTTTGACTTTTCTGAATTTTTTAGTCAAGGAGGTGGCTCTGCATAGAGCAGACCTGGTGCACACATAGGTCAGCCTAGGATCCCCCATGCCCTAAAACCCCCACTTCCTTCAGTTATCCCTCCTACAATGAAGGAGGTTGTGGAGATTGATACATTGCATGCATTAAGGGTGCTCACTGACACTCTCACCCAGCATAGTGACTAGATTACATCTGGTGATGTTGGTGGAGGCACCATTTCTTGTGCACCACACCACTGTGGATCATGTGGTGATGTATGCACTGTAGGTGAGACATCATTTGTTGGTTCACAGGATTTCTTTTCTACAGATGAGATGCTGGGGAATGTTTTTGGAACTGGGGCCGCTGATATTCATCTTTCACAGGTAAATTTCAAATAAATTTCAATTATATATATATATATATATAATTCACATGTTTGATATATATATATATATATATATATATATATATATATATATATTTTATCGTACGTCATGTACATACATGTAAAAAAATATTTTTTTATTTTATTTTAAATAACAAGAGCTAGTGAAGGAAACACCCGGCATTGACATGCTAGCTACTGTAGCCAGGTGTGTTTCAAACGTAAGGTTCAAGTTGTACAAACTTACATTTTGAATTTCATTTGATTGCACTACATTATTATTATAATGTTTCACGTGTATATTGTACATATTAATATTTTTCTCTTTTATACACAGGAGCCTAGTGGGTCATCATCTACTCAGGGAATTGAGGCTACTGGCATGCCTCACATGATTTTTACACAGGTTAATAAATCTCTTTACACTTTGTTTCTAATTACTGGAATTTCATGTGGATTACATGCTTTGGACCTCTGTTATGTGGTGTACAATCATGTAGATTTTAATATTGATTTGTACATGTTTTTTGTATAGCTTATGACTACTAGAGATACTCCTCCATATATGCAGACTATGGAGGTTTCTATAGATACTGCCATAGCATCTACAGATTCATTAACTGAGGTACAATTTTTTAAATTTGTTAAATTTTGGAGGTTCATTATTTCTTATTACTGAACTCTACAATATCAAATTTTGTATGTATATGTGAAATATTTAATTTGAGAATTAATTATTTGTATGTATCTTACCCCTCGTGAGTCTATTGTTGTCCTTGCGATGCATCAACAACAAATTGATAGGGATCATGACATTGCAGTAAGATTTCACATGCATTTTAACTAAATTGTACAAGTTTCTGAATTTTGAATGTATTTTAAAATTTTGGGTGTTAAAAGCTTGTTGTTTATGAATGTGTAGGTTAGGTTGCAGGCATGCTTAGAGACACCTAGGACCACACGGATGAAATCCATAGTGGCATCTCCCTCCACTACATCCCTAGGTCGTGGACATGATACTTCTAGCAGGGCAAAGAGAGGGAAGATGTTTCATGAGTAGATTCATAGTCCACCTGGATGTATATATGTGGTCATGAGTAGATTCATAGTCCGTTGTATATATATAGCATTTTGGGACCTCATGTGGTCCCATATGTACATTATGACACACTTAGTTCGAGATGTACACATAAATTATGAACTTATACATATATATTTTAAGAGACATGCATCTGGAGCACACTTTGTTTGATTCTTATATATCCATGTGTGTTGGTTTTCATAATGATAAATATGAACTTTATATGTTTGATTTGATTTCATTGCAGGTATGATATCCTTTTATGTATGTTTTCATAACCATTTAAATTAGTTCTTTGATATGTACATGTTTGATTTAAATATTTAATCATGTCTTCTTGTATTTGGATTGAGAATTTTTTTTCATTCAATTAGGTATTTTCATATGGTTTCCTGCTTCTAATTTCAAGTATTTTCGATCTCTAGAATTGCAAGGATCTAAAAAGGCAAGTTTTTTATCTGAAATTTTAAATGGGATGCTATAAAAAATTAGGGTACCAATGGAAAAAAAAATTAGATCATCTTCAAGGATTTGACATGAGTATAAGTTACGGGAAAAATTGCAGGGGAAATGGAGCAAAAATGAAGGAGATATGAGCAAAAATGTGATTTTTGTAATAAGGTTTCTTAAAAAATTAGTAGCATAACTAAATATACTAGCAAAAATGAAGGAAAAGGAAATATTTTAAAAAGGGATTAAAAAAATGGCTAAGTTTATGTTTATACTCACCTCTTAAAATTAACCTAGCTAACTCACCTTCTAACTCATCCTTGACCATTCTGGATTAACCCGGGTTACATGGCATGATAGGGTATGGTTACAAGCCTTAAGTGACAAAGGGAATTAAAGGGGAACTATGAGAAGGGGTTAAGTATTATGAGAGGGGGCAACATAATCAAGTTGGGGTGCTGAGTAATTGAATACCTAGTGAGAATGTTACAAGCCTTAAGTGACGAAAGGGAGAGATTTCATGTGGTGGTGCATTCTGATGTCCCAAGTTGAAACTTGGGTAAAATTTTGACAGTAAGCCCTTATTTTTATTCTTAGGTTCCACCCATTGCATGAAGAATCCTCCTCTAATGAAGGATTCTTAGTATTCTTAGTATTATCCTGAGAGGTGTACCAAGCGCATGCATTCTTGTGCCAAGAATGCACAATGGCTTCTTTTAGATCTTTAAACCTGTAGGTGATGGTATGGGACAAAATGTCATACAAGTTCTCTGAGTTAGATGAAAACACAACTGCACTCACCAAGGAATGAAAATAAAAATTATTCATCTCACTCACAAATGGGATATTATTTTCCCAATGGAATTTCTCTTTCATTATCTCAACTCTATTCCCATTGATTTTAAAAAATATGACCAAGAACAATCTAAACAAAGAGATAATATCAATAAATAGATCATGTTCCCTTTTTTAAGGATCATGCTCACCCAATGGTCACATGTCCTTCTGTGTAGTATGAATGCTTGATCTTTCTTGTTGGACTGGGGGGTTGAAGTTTCAGATGGGAGACATTGCTTCAATTTGAGGCAGAGGTGATTAATCTCATGCAATAAATGATGGAACTTATGAATAAAAGGTCCTCACACATGTGTTCCCTTAATTGTTTGATGATTTGTAATTATACTCCTAATTCTGTGTCTAGTGATATGTGATGAAGAATCCTATTACAATGCAAAAATAATGAGCATGTAAGCACATAGCTGGGGCAGCAGAGGATGGAGAGAGATCACCACAACAACATAGCTCTAGAGAGAAAAGCAAGGAAAGTGATGAAGCAGGTCTAAGAGGGCAGAGGAAAGTCCAAAGAGAACAAGAGAGATAGAAGGTAAACAAGTGACAAATTGAATGTTTTGAGTCCTAGGAAATGAATGAAGGCGAGGAGTCAGAAGAAATGCCTCAGGACGTTGTGGCACCAAACCAACTGCACTAGAACGTCTGGGTGGCCAGGTGAATGCTAGAGGAGGTGGTTTTTTGGTGCGCAAAAGGGTCGTTGCTTTCGGGCTACTTCATTCGGGCGTAGTCCCTTAAGAGCCCTGCGACCAAAATATCATTCAACTTCGACGGGTGACTACTCAGACTCTATGGCACCTAGAGATGGCTCATCTGATATGAAACCTCGATGTAGGTACCATCTACAAAATCCTCTCTTGGGTTTTTCGTACTCATTTCGGTGCTCTCGCTGCCCTATTGTTTGCAAACACATGAAATAGTGCAGTTGGAGCAAGTGATTGGTTGTCAAACACTATATTTTGTAAACGGTGGGTCGTGGCACCAAACTGACTATGCTAGCACATCTAGGTGGCTAGGTTAATTCTAGAGGAGGTAGTTTTTTGGTGCGCAAAAGGGTCGTTGCTTCTGGGCTACTTCGTTCGGGCGTAGTCCCTTAAGAGCCCTAAGACCAAAGTATCGTTCAACTTCGACGGGTGACTACTCGGACTCCGTGGCACTTAGACATGCCTCTTCTAATCTGAAACCTCGACATAGGGACCCTATACAATAGCCTCTCTCAGTTTTTTCCTTCTCATTTTGGTGGTCTCACTGTCCTATTATTTGCAAACGCGTGAAATAGTGCAGTTTGAGCCAGTGTAAGGTTGTCAAATGCTATATTTTGTAAACAGTGGGTCATGGCACTGAACTAAATGTTCCAGAATGTCTGGGTGGCTAAGTGAATGATATAGGAGGTGGTATTTTGGTGTGCGAAAGGGTCTTTGCTTCTGGGATACTTCGTTCGGGCGTAGTCCCTTAAGAGCCCTAAGACAAAAACATCGTTCAACTTCAACGGGTGACTACTCAAACTCTGTGGCACCTAAAGATGGCTTGTCTAATCTTAAACCTTGGCATAGGTACACTCTACAAAAGCCTCTCTCAGTTTTTTTCTTCTCATTTTAGTGCTCTCGCTGTCCTATTGTTTGCAAACGTGTGAAATTGTGCAGTTTCAGCCAGTGTAAGGTTATCAAATGCTATATTTTACAAATGGTGGGTCGTGGCACCGAACCGAATACACCAACACATCTGGGTGACCAGTTAAACACTAGATGAGGTGGTGTTTTGGTGCATGAAAGGGTCGTTACTTCCACGCTACTTCATTCGGGTGTAGTCCCTTAAGAGCCATGAGACCAAAATATCATTCAACTTCAACGGGTGACTACTCGGACTCCGTGGTAGCTTGAGATAGTTCATCTAATCTGACATGTCGGTGTGAGGACCCTCTACAAAATCCTCTCTCAGTTTTTTCCTTCTCATTTCGGTGATCTCTCTGCCCTATTGTTTACAAACGCACAAAATAGTGCAATTTGAGCCAGTATAAGGTTGTCAAACGCTATATTTTGCAAACGGTGGGTCGTGGCACCAAACCAACTATGCCAGCACATCCGGGTGGCCAGGTGAATGCTAGATGATGTGGTGTTTTGGTGTGTAAATGGGTCGTTGCTTCTGAGCTACTTCGTTTGGGCGTAGTCCTTTAAGAGCCCTGAGACAAAAATATCGTTCAACTTCGACGGGTAACTAATCAGACTTCGTGGCACCTAGAGATGGCTTGTTTGATCTGACACCTTGGCATAAGGACCCTCTATAAAATTCTATCTTGGTTTTTTCCTTCTCAGTTCAGCCCTCTCACTGACCTATTGTTTGCAAACACGCGAAATAGTGTAATTTGAGCCAGTATAAGGTTGTCAAACACTATATTTTGTAAACGGTGGGTCATGGCACCAAACTGACTAAGTCGACATGTCTGGGTGGCTAGGTGAACACTAGAGGAGGTGGTGTTTTGGTGTGCGAAAGGGTCATTTCTTCTTGGGTACTTTGTTCGGGCATAGTCCCTTAAGAGCCCTAAGCCGAAAATATCGTTCAACTTCAACGGGTGACTACTTGGACTCCTTGACACCTAGAGATGGCTCGTTTGATCCAAAACCTTAGCATAGGTACCCTCTACAAAATTCTCTCTTGGATTTTTCCTTTTCATTTCGGTTCTCTTTTTGCCATATTGTTAACAAACGTGAAATAGTACAATTTGAGCCATTGTAAAGTTGTCAAACGCTATATTTTACAAACGGTGGGTCGTGGCACTGAACCGACTGCGCGGCACGTCCAAGTGCCCAGGTGAATGATAGAGGAGGTGGTGTTTTGGTGCGTAAAATGGTCATTGCTTCCGGGCTACTTCGTTCGGGCGTAGTCCCTTAAGAGCCCTGAGACCAAAATATCGTTCAACTTCAACGGGTGACTACTCAGAGTCTGTGGCACCTAGAGATGGCTCTTCTAATTAAAACCTCAGCATTGGGACCCTCTACAAAAGCCTCTCTCAGTTTTTTTCTTCTCATTTCGGTGCTCTCACTCCCTATTGTTTGCAAACGCATAAAATAGTGCAGTTTGAGCTAGTGTAAGGTTGTCAAACGCTATATTTTGCAAACGGTGGGTCATGGCACCGAACCGATTGTGCCGACATGTCTAGGTGGCTAGGTGAATGCTAGAGGAGGTGGTGTTTTGATGCGTGAAAGGGTTGTTGCTTCCGGGCTACTTCGTTCGGACACAGTCCCTTAAGAGCCCTTAGACCAAAATATCGTTCAACTTCGGTGGGTGACTACTCGGACACCGTGGCACCTAGAGATGGTTTGTCTAATCTAACACCTTGGCGTAGGGACCCTCTACAAAAGCCTCTCCCAGGTTTTTCCTTCTCATTTCGGTGCTCTCGCTTCCCCATTGTTTGCAAACACGCGGAATAGTGCATTTGGAGCCAATGATTGGTTTTCAAATGCTATATTTTGCAAACCGTGAGTCATGGCACTGAACCGACCACATTAGCACATTCGGGTGGCCAGGTGAACACTAGAGGAGGTGGTGTTTCGGTGCACGAAAGGGTCGTTGCTTCTGGGCTACTTCATTCGGGCATAGTCCCTTAAGAGCCCTAAGACCAAAATATCGTTTAACTTTGACTGGTGACTACTTGGACTCTGTGGCACCTAGAGATGCCTAATATGATCTAACACCTCAGTGTAGGGACCCTCTACAATAGCCTCTCTTGGTTTTTTCCTTCTCATTTTGGTGCACAAGCGTAGATATGGTCTTGTAAACACTTGGGGAGGAGTCGTTTTCAAAATTTACAACATTTTCAAAATTTACAAATTTTTCAAAATTTACAACTTTTTCAAAATTTACAACTTTTTCAAAATTTACAACTTTTTCAAAATTTACAACTTTTTCAAAACTTACAACTTTTTCAAAATTTACAAATTTTTGAAAATTTACAACTTTTTCAAAATTTACAACATTTTCAAAATTTACAACTTTTTTAAAATTTACAACTTTTTCAAAATTTACAACTTTTTCAAAATTTACAACTTTTTCAAACAATGAAAGCTTCTCTTAAATTCGAGAATTTAAAATTCTCTACTAACAGTGCCAACCACATGAAGGTAGAAGCTTTTCTGGCACCACTAACCTAAACATAAAAGTGTTAGTCAAAGAAATTTAAGTTTCAAATCAAAACCATATACTATCTATATATGTACAAAATACATAAATTTAAAATAAAATATATTCACACTTAAATTTAGATATTTAAACTAAAAAAATTATATATATATTGAAAGGAAATTAGATATACCAGACATGAGCATTGTAAATTCATTCCAACGAACCATCAAGATCGAATCTACTCTGAATAGTAGAGAAGATTGCTTCATGATCTAACTCTCGAACCTTCCAAAGAATATTTTTACTAGGCCTTCCTCAATATCTATACAGATGAATATTTGTCGCTAGAACTAGATGTGAATATAAGAGTATTTTCATGTGTGTCTCAATGTCTTCAAACACCCAAATAGATGAGTTTTTTAATGGATACCGTCGAAGCCAAGTTCTAGTAACTACCAGTGACCCTATAGGATACTCAATATCTTCGCCATCTATAATAGGATAAGTCAACGTCTTTCTTTCCTCGATGCAACGACATAAGAAATAGTTTGTTCTTTCTTCATTATCTTCTATCGCAATTACTGCAAACACATGTCCTACAAAAAAATAACTTGGTCAGAACAACTCAAATTTAAATTACATATTAAAATTTCAATGGACATAACTCAATAAATAAATAAATAAATAACCATAAATACCTTGCCGCACCAAAATCAAAATTTTGTCAAAGTCCTTGGATGTTGTAACTTCATCTATAGAAACAAGTTGTAATGCTTGTGGAGGTTGATAACTAGGAAGCAGAGTTAGAGTGCTACAAATCCATCCTTCCACCCATTCTTGTGAATCACACTCAACAGTGAAAAATTTGATACAAAATGCACAAAAACATGTTAAATTTCTTGTCCATATGACCCACGAAGTAGCGTCTGAGCTACAAAATGAGTGCATATCACTAGACCCAGTGAGTGTCATACAATCCTCATAGTTAGCAATATGTTGTTCCTCTATCAACCAAAAATATCTACGAACTGTGGAATTTTATTGAGAACATCGGGCCATGTTGTCAATACACCATTCCACTATGCTCTTTGCATTTTTTAATTTAGCACCATCTTTGTACTTCAACTCTTCTCTTGCAAGAGCTCTTTTCACACATGCCCTTGCACCGTCATGCTCTTCTTTTCCATGTCTAGCCTTAGTGAAATTCCAAATATGTTACACACCCATCTTGACGTGCATTATACTCATCCAATAAAACATTTGTGTATTCTTAAACTGAAACGTGTAATTATCTGACCATATATAATGTTGTTTGAAGTGGATGTCCCTATCAAAGAAGTTTCCATAAAATAACTCGAAACACCCTTGCACAAATTCAGTAGAATGAGTATGATCATCACTGATATAAAAGTGGTACTCTCTTAAAGAATTTTGATCATTCTCTGTACTTTCAGGAGAATGTAGAAATGTTATATGCACAAAAATGACAACTTGTACTGAGTTGTAATATTGCGATTGAACCTCCATTCGTGGTTGCAATGTGTAATTATCTGTAAAATTGAGCACTGAAACAATAGTACCAATATGAAATGTTTCTTTACATAGCTTGAATTTTTCATCCAACCATCGAGCTCTATGTGTATTCCTCACATACTCATAAACAATTTCATCCTTAAATTTTCTCATAAATTAGAAAATGGGCATTTATTCTATAACTAGCTCACACCGTTTAGACTCTTTTCCATCTTTCAACTGGTATGCAACTGGTTTATATTTATCAAACTTAACTAAATTATGTCCTATTGTACCTTCAATTTACTCATAGATGTAACTTTCCAATTTAGGTAATCTGCCGCATGTACTACAACTTCCATCTAAACAATCGTGACTATAAAAATTTAGTCCAACTTATTTTTCACAAAATATAGTAGGAATTAAATCCCTGGAAGATATTGGTGGAAATTAAACACCACATTCCGATAACATAGTTTCAGAATGAAAATTAGCACGAATACATAAAAATTTAGCATAATGCATCGCAAATTCAACATGTTGCCTACAAAAACAAGTGGTGCGAGCGTGGTTGATTTTCACATACAATGGTTTCAACATTTCAAAAAAAATTTGGCTAATTTTAATTTCTAAATTCTCTTGTTCAAACTTATGAAAAAATTGAGTTTGAGTCATATCTAAGAAATGCTTTGGATTTGGTTCATGATTAGTAGAACCAACTCTCTGTTTTATAACATCTCTTGTATTAGGTGAAACTCTAGTGTTATCATGCCAAAATTTAATAACAACTTCTCTTATAACATCAGAATTATTTTTGTCCCTACGTGGTGCTCTAGCAGAAAATGCCCAAAAATTGGCATTATTGAGTGATTGAAGGATATTACATCTTTCAATTACTTTCATTAGAGTATTTCGATTAACTTGCAACATTCGACTTGTTTGCGTAATCAAATGTTGTTTTTTATTGATTCACTTACAACACTAGTAGCAAGTACATGACGCACAATATTACTATCCCTACTGCGTCTCTTGACACCAACAATGTGATATGCATCATGAAGGCTTTCAACAATTGTAGAGGGTTTACCACATATATTAGATGTTGTCAATCCTAAGGTGTTTATTGAAGGTCTCATTTTAATCAATTACATCAAACTAACCAACAACTGACATATTTGGGAATCATTTAAAATTTGAAAATGATTATCCCAAATTTCAGTGGCTTTTCTTTTGATTTGTCATTCAGAAAGTTTGTCAGACATTGGTTTCAAAATATTTTCATCAATTTCAATAAAAAAATTAGGTTTCTTACATAAAATCCTAGGAGGTGTTTTCTTCAAATCTTTCTTGTCTATAGTTTCAACATGAATTTCCTTATTCACATTTTCATTGTCTCCTTAAATTTCAACATTTGCTACATCATGAGTATTTAATTCTTCTTCAACATTGACAATAAAAACTTCTTCATCACGAGTATTTAATTCAACTTCAACATTGAAAGTAGAAATATTACCTAGTTCTTCATTGCTTACAATAGATGGGATTGAAGATGAACCTCTTCTAGATTCACGAAGTTTCTGCATTCGCTTAGCATTTTGAATTTTGCTGTCCTCTAATTCGTTTGGTGTTTTTTTACTGAATGACTTCGTTTTTTGTCTCCCATGATGTTTTACTTCCGGTGATAAGAAAAACATGTAGAAAAATATAGAATTTCACAGTAATTCATACGGTAAGGTCAGAGAGTAAGAATCACATGGTAATTCAAATATTGGCATGTGTGTAAATATGATTTATGAACCGCGAGCACGCTTTATAAACCGTGATAGCGGTTTATAAAGCACCCTCACGGTTTATGTTAAAAAACCATGATCTCACTTTATAAACCGCAATCAAAGATATATCTACCAAACCTAAGCCTCGGAAAATATTTGTTTTTCCCCAACCAAAGCTATGGAAGGTCATTATGAAGTGTAAAAGGTAAAAAAACCTCAAATCTTCTCTTCCAAAGACTTGAACCATGCTAAACATCTGAAAATATTTCACAAAAATGGTGCCATCTCATAGGGGAGACTCTTAGCTTCGTAGAAATATTGTTTTTAAAGTGAATAGAATAAGATAAATATCATTTTATAATTTTTTACTAACAATAGGTCTTTAAGACATTTTTTCCCATGAATGTTCATGTCTACGTTTAAGACTGTAAGTTTTGTTTCACTTATCAAAATATGATAAAACTTATACCATCCCAAGAGTGGACAAGTTCTATACATGTTAAAAAAAATATTTTATTTGAATATTTTTTGATATAGTTATGGTGGGCAAATAGAAAGCGCTCCGTTTTCTAAATATTTTTAGACCACTTTCACGGAAAAAATCATAAAAAAAAAATATTGCTAAAAAAAATACAAAATAAAATCCATCCCAAGATAGACAACTACATCTAATGTTTCACCAAAGGAAAAAAAAATAATAACAAGATTTGGTCATCCAAAATGCGGGAAAACTGACTATAATCTTATAAGTTAAAAAAAAAAAAAAACTAATTCATATAATTTTAAGTTTTTAATATAGTTAAACTCGTCCATTTTTTTTAAAAATTAGTATTTTAGAAACTAGATTCTGAATGATACAATTCATATTTTTATAATTTTTTCTAATTTAGAGTGCGCGTATAACTGATAATCCCTACAAATTGAGATTTCGTTGTTTTTTGGAATATGATGTCCACAAATGACCCTATATTTGTCCATCAACTTCCTCTACTTACCCCTATGGATGTTGGGTCTCAACATTCTAATGAATCAACCCTGAGTGCGTTTTCAAGCCACAAAAGACCATACATTTATGGAACCTTTATAGTGTGATTTATACTTACAAAATAGGAGCTTAAATAAAAGCCATAAAGCTAGAAATAAAGTAGCAGATGAAGGAATTGTATGACATGTACCAATAGTCTCGTTCCCCAAGGTGTTTATCCAAAAATTCTTCATGAAATATTGTGAATCAGTGATGTATGTAAAAACATGGTGACAGTTTTAAAAAATTTCAATGCTCCACCACTATTGTGCATCACAAGCATTTGTGGGGGGATCTCTGGGAATAAAATTGAGGAGATATGACCATTTTGTGTTTAACACACCTGAGAGTAAAGAAAAAAATTGGTGGACAAAAATCCTCAATCATGTTTGAAAACTCACTTCAGCATTTTTCCATAAACGATTTCTAAAACTGCATCAAACTATTTGGGAATACATCAATGCGAAAATCTCAAAGCCTTTTGAGGAGATCCCCTATAGTTTCTCAAATACCATGCTCAAAATTTTGACTCGTGAATACTACAGCACTTTCCTAGCTCATGTGACACATTATGATGTTGAACAAAAAGTATCTAAACTGAGGAAACCAAATTGTCCATTTTGGCAGCACATAAAATGAAGAGCGTAATGACAAATCTCAACTTATTTCATTCATAGTTCTTTAAACATGTTTTTCCTTATCAGAAATAGAATTGGAAATTCCATTGAAAATAAGCCTTATGTGTTGTATTAATTTATTGGTCAAAGGCCATGTTCAGGTTGTGCCAAAGTGAAGGGAGATTCATGGTCATGTGCAAGCAAGAACTATTGACTTTAAAGGGAAAAATTAGAAGAGGCCCAGTTTGTTTTCCTAGTGAGATTTTTTTATTGATTTTGAAGGGAATTCCTCAAATATAAATCTCAGAGACAAAATTTTATTAAAAAATATAGATCAAATAACTTAAATAGTTCAATACTTTTAGAGAACCAATTTTCATGAAATAAAATATACTAGGAAAAAGAAGAAAAAACTAAATAACCATTTATTTTATGTTAATGATTACAAACAAGTAGTAAAAAAATTACTAAATACAACAAAAATATGGACAACTTGCTATGGGAAACATCTAAGAGCATATTTTAAATTCCCCTTAAAAATTTTACTGAAGTTTTCTAAACCCAATGTACAAATATGAACAGAGATAGAACTCAAAAAATACAAAGGCACCATGTATATCTTAAAGCTAATATCAGAAAACTCATATAATTTTACATCTCAAGCTAGTGAATTCAAACTTAAAGCAAGCCCAAAGAAAATATTGATTAATTAATAAGGAAAATATAGGTTTCAGGTCAAAACCCCACAAACAACGAATAATCAAATTCTATATCCACCAACAACTTCTCACAAAAGCTATAAAAAATTTTTATAGTGAAATGATCAATGTTATCAGTTTCGAAAGATATCATTTTCTTCAAATTTATAGTGCAACATACAAAAGATAACAAAAGAAATAATAATCATAATTTTTTTAAGGATAACAGAAACAAAAGATACAAAAACTTTTGATAAGTGAAATGATCAAAGATATCGATTCAGAAAAAACTATAATCTTAAAATTTGCAGTAGAACCAAAGAATAACATGAAAAATAATAATTACAATTCCGTTTTCATGAAATATAATATTGTATCCACATTGTACTCATCGAAATTTCAAGTGACAACATTACAATGCATACTATTGTAGCTAACTTAGGAAATTTTTAGGAAATTTTTCTCCCTTCTAAAATGATAAGTATTGCTCCAACAAGATAACAAATCCAAAACATAAGATTTTTAATCATCAATTCAAGGAAATATAAAATTTAAATATGTACTGTACTTATGGATGGATGATTAAGGACTTGCTTCTTAAAATCCTTAAATATTGAGAAAAACACACCAAGAAAAATATATCCTACAGCCAATGCTCTCAAAAGGTAGTAAATTTTTTTATTCATAACCTAAAGTATCCTACCAAGGTTCAATTTTTTATTTCTAAATAGATTAAAAATTTATCATCAATTTTCTGTGTATAAGTTTTCTAGAAATGTGCTAAAAAATAATCGGCATTACCTAAAATAAATTCATAATAAAGAGCTAATTTTTTATTATTTCCTATTGCAACACAAAATTACGAGAAAATATGTTCAATGGGAACACAGTCACAAGTCACAGATGATGCATATACAAATTAGAAAACATTTAATAATGAAAAACCAGGTTTTTACAATGAACATATGTAATATTTTATTTTAGGGTTTCCGTGATTTATATTAATTTTTATTAACAAAAGAATTTTCATAAAAAGAGTTGAAAATATTTGTTCCCAAAGCATCACTAATGGTGTAATGGTCCTTTATGAAATCAACCTACCAAGTGAAATATGTTGGGTGCAAGACCCTAACAAGGACCCTGTCACATTGTCTAGACGACACACCAGATTCGCCTATAGTTCAGTGTAGATTTTATTGGCTAATCTTTGTTAATTCATGAATATTTGGGTTTTTGAAATTTGGATTTGACTAATATTGAGGGGTTAGGTTGCTTACTAATTTGCCCAATTTTTATGGGTATAATTTAATTATTTGGGTTGATTCACCTAACGTTTATAGTAATAGTCAAATATTTATATTCAAATCACCTTTACTGCTTGCACAAAAGATAAATTTTATTCCATTCGGTAGCCCTAATTCTACCAATGAATAGTTACTACTAGCTAACAACATTTATTTTCAATTCAAGATGTTCACCAAGATTTTGAATGTCATTTATAGAAATTCACCTTGTAATATCTATGGTTATTTTTTAGGAGTATTAAAATCTACCTTGTTGTAGTTTTTTCCAACACAAAACACACAAATAATAGACAACAGGTGAAATGCGTAGAGAAGAACACACCAAGACGCAAATGGAAAACTTGGAACACAAAAATAACATCTCTATATAATTGCATGAAAGTGGAGGATAGGAAAACTGAGGCGACTCACACCTAACCAACAAATAGGAAAACCCACCTCAAAAAAATTATTCATCTCCACTTCTAGAAATGGCCTAGGTGATTCATTCCAACACTCCAAGTAATCCATGAGAGACCCATCCATATTCTCTTGTGTGCACATACTGACAAATAAAAATGTGATGCATCTCTTAGGTAGTGTATGGAAAATGATTAGGGTTTTTGTTATAGGAAAAAACTCACTATTTTGTATTTAATCACTTTTCACATCCGCCACATCATTGAACGTCATGTTCGATAAGGTTTTACACCTACCAAACTGTTGCATGATTTGACTTTATCCCTCAATAAATGCACAAATACACATGAATGGCCACAAAGAAACCATGCTTCAACGTCATTTGGTCGTGGTTTCCCACTGTTCGATGAGTTGCACCATGTCAGTAATGGGAGGACTCAAACTCATTTAAGATGAATTTTAGCATAATTATTTTATTATTATTATTTTGATTTGTAGTGCACACAATATGGCACTAGCTTACATAGATTGTTGGTATTTCAACTCATGCTTTGGAGGAAAATATTGAGGTCATACAATAATGAGTAAGTATACAACTAAATTAGTGATCACCTTCAGCTAAGAATTCATGTTGTCGAAGTCACCCAGCGAACGATTTCATCAAGTTGATCATTTCTCAAGATTCAATGTTAGTCAACCCAAAATTTGAGAAGGATTTCATCATAGTTTAATTCGACATCCTATACAATTGATTTTATCATTAAAACATGATACATTTCAAAGAAGTTACACATGTTTTGTAACTCCAATATTTACATTGAAAGGCGTGTTCTCTAGTAGAAAGCCCCTTTTTGTTTGACACGGGACAGAAATAAGAGGCTGTGATCTCTTTTGAAAAATTTGAATAAATAGCAAAAAAGGAAAAGCAAATCAAAGGATTAGCGATCTATTTTTTTCTAACCAAGAACACATAATCAAAAACTACCCTCATGACCTTTACCCACATTATCCAAAGTCCTGGGGAGAGGAAGGGGGGCAACAGGATGGAGGGGGACGAGGTTTTTCAGATGGTGACAAATACAAATATTTTGAGGAAAATGGAGGTATAACTATTAAAATAATATAAAAACAATTAATATTTAACTATTTTAACTTTATTTACTAAAATTTATGGGTTTAAACTTTGTCTAATGTTTTTTTTGGTACATTTGGGATTAGGGTTACATGTTTATGGTAAAAAAACAAATTTTTCAAATTAAAAATGTTAGAAAAATTTGAAATTATTTACTTTTTTTGGGAATGACCCCTCTAACATATATAGGTTGTAAGCACATCAATAACATAAGACGTGTAATAGGTTTCAAACTGCATGAGATCGAGCTATGTAATACCATTAGGATCAAGTATTTACATCTTTATGGCCTGCAAGAACAACACTGGATCTAATCCCTTGGTACATTTCTAACGTAAGAAATCAGTGCCAATCCAAATTAATCCAAGGCCTCTCATTTACCACCACTTCCACCGATATGTTGACGGAAAACCTCATCCTTAAATTGAAAAGTCTATCCTGTGACGTTACTCAAGTCATCAGTCCATCTCTGATAAAATAAATATCTTCTTCGCTCACAAAGTTATGAAGAATGTCAACTTATTTTTCCTGTCGATTTCCCACCTCATCGTTATGGTTTGTCTAGAAATTTTTTTATCAATTTTATATTTTTGGCACCAGGTTTAAAAGATATTCAATGTCGTGTTACATTTTCTGAAAGGAAACTCTTGGAAAAGAAACTAAAAATACAAATTGTTCTTATGCCATACATTTAGTGGAGCTTTCGTGCATAGATTTAATCCTCCCAGGTCATTGAATCAAGTAAAACAACATATGGATTTTCTTCCAATTTCCATGACAACATAGAGGCCTACAAGATGAACCAAAACATAATTAATTTCCATGACATATTTCATTGATCCATCTTTCATAAAATACCATCGCGTTTCTTTATAGTTAGTTACAAAAGATTCTCAATAATGATTCATTATTAATTTTTACTCCAGATGTATGACTCCTTTGTGATTCCCCTATTTTTATACCTCAAAATGGTTTGGACAACCATAGTATATGTAATTTATCAACCATAAGATATCTATTAATTTGCAATATATTGTGATTTAACCTCAAACCATTATTCTTAGTACTTGTTTACAAGGCAATATACCATAACTGAAATGCATATTTTAGTTATTGTTATTGACATTAAATTGAAGTACATACATCATTCTTTATGATATTATTTTGAAATTAAAAAAATATATATCTCCATGAATACCATCAATTATATGTGACAACTCTATACTCAATACTTGAATGGAAATATTATTTTTCTTGCTCTCTAAATCTTAGACTATCTTGATGATTATGCTATTTTATTAAAGAGAAATATATATAATATACAACTCTTCCTCCTTTATATTCTTATTAATATTTTTTCAAAAGGTTTCAAGGATACTATGAATAAGGAATGTAAATATATTAAATACACAAATATCACTATATGTAGTTATTCTATTTTTACGTGTTAAAGAAAAAATGATTTTTTTTAGCTATACGAAATTCCAAATATGACTAACACAAATGAAAGCATCTACAATTGACCTTACATCAAAAGATAATCTCGAAGAAGCTTGTTGCAGTGAAATTGTATTATGTGATAACTTACACCAAGTATTTTGGTCCTTTGCAGTAAACTTACTGCAAAAGTTAGAATACATGTAAGCTTTTCACTAGTAATAAAATATGTAATGGGGGTACTGAAATCTTGAACCTCCCCACATTATTGTTTTCTCTATGAATTTGTTTCACATCTTGAAAGTGATATCTTCAAATTATTTTCATTGTTGTATTTAAGATCCTATTTATTTTTTTCCTTCCTCATTGTTGCTTTGGTGTTTATGTGTCGGCTGCAATTTTCCATTTTTGTATGGAATCTCCAATAGTGAAACATAAAACATAGAGAAAATTTTCCTCTACTTTCCAACATGCACTCACCTTATAGGGGAATGTTCCTTGTAGGATGGAAAGATTCAGTGTTAAATGAATGACATCTATTTGTATGCCTTCATCTTGGCAAAACAATGGGGCTAGACAACTTAGATATGTTGGGACTCCGTGAATTTGACACCCTGCACAATTGGAGAGCCCATAATGTTTTCAATTCTTTACAACCTCTTGCACAAAATTTTATTGAGGATAGTCAGGCACACATGCTTCATATTTCATGCAACGAAGTGTGTGCTCGCCTCTTCTTCTCTATCTCTAGAACAACAATTATCTTTGGATACTATTATCAACCACTTATAATGCAAATCTAGCCTTCCATCATTGAAGCCTATTATTCAAGGCACTACTGGTACTAGAAAATCATACCTCATTAACACTATCAAGTCTTCATTTTCCTCTCCGTCACCCCTAGGACTTTCACCTCTCCTTTTTCTCAACCCTACTAGAGATACAACTTTCATCATTTTTGCTTTTAATATACATGCTAGCCTATGTATACCCGCCAAAGAATTGAAGCACTTGGAGGGTCAAGCTTTGTCATCTTTTCAAGACTCTCTTAAACATATCCAATATATTCTAATTGAGTAAATGAGTGTCATCGGCCCAAATTTGCTTAGCGAAATTGACTATCACCTTCGTGAAGCTTTCCCATAATCTAAAACATCTGAATTTGGAAACAAATCTATCATCATTTTTTAGGACCTCGGTCGAATTTCATCAGTTATGGACATTACTCTGTATGCCAGCAACTCCTATGAGGCTAACCTTTGGAAATACTTCACCATTGTTATCTCCTTGAATTCTATCTTCAGGAAACAAGGTTCTTGTTATCCAAAATTCACCCCCCAGGGTAATTTTGATAACATGCATCAGATTATTAAGTCCCGAGCAAGTAAGATTGATTCGAGGCCCAAAATCATGTTTTTCGGGGTCCCCTCGGCCTTTTTCTAACTCCCCCACCCAAGAAGAAATCCCAACAGGTTGAGAAAATGAAAGAAATGCAAAAAATAAGGTTACAGGACTGTGTTAAGGCATTTCAGGTCTGAAGGGTTCGAGTCATACTAAGGTTCGTTGTACCAAGCTTGCGGCTGAAAAAATGAAGAAAATCGGCTAAGTCCTAGTCCAAGTGGTTTGCAGGACAGTTGGGACGTCGGGACGCGTGGGACATGAAAAGCCGAATCGGCCGAAAGAGAAAAAATTGCCTAAGTCTTGTTTCGCGCGGTTTGGGACAATTGGAACAAAGATACGCGCGGGATGCGGATCGGCCGGTTTGGCGCAAGTCGGTCCATTTCAGGCGGTTCGGAGATATTTGTCCCGAGAAGTTGGGACAAAGAGTACACGTGGGACGTAAAAAGGTGAAATGGCATAAAAGAGACAAGGAGGCACGCGGATGAATCAGAACGTGCCATGTGTCAGAAGGTTGAAAATTTGCTAAGTGTTTGGTGCAAGGTAAAAATGCGCCCCTCAGGCCCGAACCAATAAAATATTGCCACGTGTCCAAGTTTAAGGGCTCGAAAGGAATTTTTAGAGGATGAACCCATGGATGAATCAGATCCTAACACGTGTGATCCAAGTGGCGGAGCGCGGGAAAAATTCAAATATTTTCCCGCCGATCCGTTTTGGCATGTTTTGCCCTAAATCTTCAGATCGCCATAACTTTCGATCCAGAGCTCAGATTTTCACGTTCTTTATATCAATGGAAATATGGTGAAATTCTCTACATGATTATAGGGTCAATCTTACATTTTGGTTCAGTTCGGAGAGATAAAATCAAGAAACATCTCTGGCCTATGGTAATGGCCAGAACTGACATTTCAACAACCAGTTTTAATGCAAAATGGGTCGCATTCTTCTTCAGCAAGGTTAAAAATGTCAATGCATGGGTTTGTAAGAACACCCATGTTGTTTTAATGCATCTACATTCAATGAGGAATGGCTCCCATGTTTTTTATGTTTTCTCTCTCCTGGGCTCGACCCATGCATTGTAAATAGCCAGATTTGGGTCATTCTCTAGGGGGGAACATTTCTTTGGATAGCAAGGTTCTTCTTTCACCTTCACAGGTGATTTTTGCAAGTATCATACCTCTTCTAAAATTGTAACAGGTTTTCTACCTCTTTAATGTTGTAATGAAGGGATTTTGACAATGGAAATGATAATGTAGGCTCTGTGACCAGTTTTCAGTCCTCTAATTGTGTTGCTTGTTTCATTTCAGACCTTTGATTACATCTTATCAGCCTGTGCATGATGTTTTATGTTGTATTTTATGATCTCTGTCAACCTGCAAAACAAGAATTGTTCACCACTCATCCTTTGGTGTATCACCTGTTAGTTTAGTTTCATTTTTGCACTTTCTATCTCTATCTCCTTGGATTTTAGAGTAGGATTAGGTTTCAAACCTCTGAAATAGTGCAAATAATAGATCTGATCAGAGGAGTTTGAGGAACCAGCCTCTAATCTAGAGATTCCTCTCTCATTTTGGAAGTCCCACACTTGGAGAGAGGTTTCAATTTTGTGCAATCGCACTGGATGCCTGAAACATCAACCTAGAAGCCTGATGTGCATCCAGGGGGTGCTGCTGATTTTCACTAACAGTTTTGGCACACCCGGTGGGACCTTAGAGGTATTCACTTTCATTACAACAAGATCGATGTGCACTTGTTCCATGTTCCATCTTTGAAGGATCTTTAAAATCACACATCTGGCGACTCCAAAAGAGGCATAATCCGCTGGTTTCAGTAGTCCAAGCCTAGAAAATTTACGAGAAGAATACAGACCAGGTCAAGAACTAGGGAGGAAGGATTGTTTGTTTATCTGCACCTATCTCCAGGTAGAGAAAGAAGGGGAAGAAGAGCTCAAAGATCTCCATCTCCACCTAATAGAACCTTGTCAACACCTCCACCTGGTAGGCCTTTCATCCAATCAACAAGGGTTCTCAGGCCAATCAGAATGGCGCAACCATCGAATCCCTTTGTCAACTTCACTGGCAGCAGCCCACTTGCCCTCAATGCAAAGAATCCAGTTCCAATTGCAGCATTGAAGAACATTCCATTTTTCACTGGAGAAAATCATACCACTCCTGGTGATCATGTCAAAGACATTGCTAACATCTATGCAATCCATGAGATAAATGAAATGGATGTGGCTGTCAAATTGCTAGTGTCTTCATTCAAAGGGAAGGCATTGCAATGGTTTAGGAGCCTTGGAGCTGGTTGTATCAAAAACTGGAACCAGCTATGCATTGCTCTCCATGAGCAGTTTGAGGAGAAAGGAGACAACTTGTCCCTTTTGGAGCAGCTGACTGATTTTAACTTCAGATTTCAAAGGTCTTGGGGTAGGATTTCAGTGGCCGTCAGGCCACAGTTGAAGGTTCTTTTCTATACTATCTTAAGGCTTTCAATTCTGATATTTCTATGTTAATTCAATCTATGGGAGGCACAACCTTACCTGCTGCTTATAGCATTGCCATCAGAGCCGAAAAATGTCTTATTCAAGCTAGTAAACTGGCTCCTAGGCCTCCCATGCCCTTGTATCCAAATTTAGAAAATCCACACACTAGTCAAGCACCCACTTTGACTCCTATTCCCACTCCTAGAAATCAAAGTTCAAATGAAACTTCTACTTCATCCTCTAGTGCTTCAAATGAACTCCAAGAGGTCATGAAACAATTGTAAAATTTGGGAAATGAGCTGGTTACTATCAAAAGACAGCAAGCTCAAAGTGTTAAACCGTATCAGCGTCAAGTGCAATACCAGGCTAGGCCCCCATACCAAAAAAATAGGTCACCAACTCAGGCTGCAAATCAAAATCAAAGCCAAGTAAGGCCTCCCACTAATAGACCATTTCAGCCCTATAACCCCAATGTCGTATCTGCTTCTAAAGCATTAGTGCTAGTCCAAAATAACATGGCCCAAGAATATGATTGGTGTTTCCCATGTAGTCAGCCACATAACCAATCAATGTTCTTTAACGGTGCATTAAATCAGCCTCTTATGGTGCAAACCATTGGTAGGTCGCAAGAGTCCAGCCACGAAGAGGATCAATAGCAAGAAGCACCTCAACAAAGATCATCTCTGAATGAAACTACTCTTGTCAATTGGCAGGATGAAGATTTCTGTGGTATGAATCAAATACCCTCTCAAAGTGTTGCAGCCGACACAAGGTCAAAGAGGAGAAATTTGGATGAAGAACAGCCATTGACCCCAAGTAATTCACAACCTTCTGTCACTCCACAAACTATTGGCAAACAAAATGCAATCCCAAGCATGTAAGGATTGCCTAAAACAACCCCTAGGCCAACCCAAATGCCAGTTGCCGCTGCCCATGTGCAAGGAATGAATGTGCAGGCTAAGGGACAGCAGAGGGATACTTCATCTCCATTCAGTATCATTGATCAGATGAAGAAGAAAAATGTAAACATATCAATGTGGGAATCACTATCTATCCCAGGCCAAAGAGATTTGCTACAGGCTGCCATGAAGGACTGGCCAACTTCAAATCAGCAAGTCCAAATGCAAGAGAAGGTGCTCACAAATGTTGCCCAACCTGAGGGGAATCATGGAGGACAACAAGGTAAAATGTTGAATCCCCCTCATTTTTATGTCTCATTAATCATTGGAAACCAATTGGTGCACAATTGCATGATTGATTCCGAGGCAAGTAGCTCAGTGATGCCCAAGAAAATCGCTGATCAACTAGGACTTCAATATGAAACCATATCCAAAGGGGTAGTACAGTTGGATGGGACAACAGTAACAATAGTTGGGGTGATTAGAAACTTGAGTTTTACCTTGCATGCATGTCCAAATGTTGTTGTTTTAAAGATGTATCAGTTATAGACCTTCCACCACTCTTTGCCCTATGTTTGTCAAGAGATTTCACAGCCAAGATTGGAGGATATTTGTCTGCTGATTGGTAACTGTTATCACCAAATCACAGCACCCCTGGATGTTGATCAGATTTCTAGTTTGATCACTCTAAGCATCCAGTGTGATTGGATAACATGGGTACTATCTCCAAGTTGTGGGACTTGCTACTTGAGATAGACCTCCAGAGAAAGCTGGTTCTTGCTCCTAAACTACCTGCCACAATCTACTCTAATGCAGGAGAAGACTAGCTATTCTAACCTAAAATTCCAAGGGACCAGAGAGAGAGAATGCATAAAATGAAAGCCTACACTAAAGCGGTGATACACCAGAAAAGGAGGGTGTGAGAGTAATCTCCAAATGTGTGAAATACAGAGGCAAAGTGCACACTAGAAGAGGTGATGATAGTTCACCATAATCCAGCAAAATGCATTCACAGCAATATTCCAAGCACACACAATGATAATGAATTCCTGCAAGAACATAATAAATAGACACAATATACTTGTAGAAAGATTAAAGGGGCAAGAAGAATGCAAGGAAACACAGCAGGGGAAGATATATCCACAAACTGATATTTTATTGCTTCATGATATGCACAGTTCAATCTATTACAAGATAAGGGCCTGGATCACCATGCAAGGAGTCCACTACAAGGGCCTGCAACACACTGGCTTCACAAAGTAATTTTGACAGAGCTTTGTTACCCAAAAACTCCCTCCTCCTTTACAATAAGCCCAACACTCCAATTTATAGAAAAAATGAGAAGGAGAAGAGAAGAGAAAGTGGAAATCCCGAAATCTATCCTTCAACCACCTGTAAGAGGCATTAAATTGAGTGGAATGGGTATACATTACTTGCAAAAGGCTCCCCATACTATCCCATGTGCTGCAGTAGAGAAAGAATGATGACCATGCCTCTTAAATGCACTCCCAGCTACCAAATAAAACACTGTTCTGAACCCGGCCACGTTTTCTTAAAAATCTCAATCAGTTTCTGATGAAATCCGGAATTTCTTGATTGCTGTGCATCGGGCTCGGAACCACGGTTCCAACGGTACCAATTTCGTGCGATTTCGTTGAGAAATGCAAAAGTTATGGCCTTCTGAGTGCAGGCAGCTATTTTGGGCCTGGCAGGCGTTTTCTGTCATTTGACGGGAAAGAGCATCTACTGACTGGAGCCGAAAACATTTCCTTTATTTAAATATATCTATCCTCATTAAAATTAAGAAATCCAGTTTTTTGTGGCGTAGAGGATGTCGTGCTCGTTCCAGAAAGTCCAATTTTATCAAAATCGGAGCTCGGAGTCAAAAGTTATGGCTGTTTGAAGTTCCACGGGTCAAATGTTGACTTTTCTCCTCTGCCTTCGGCCATTTCGGCTTTTCGCGTCCCGCGCGTCCCTTTGTCCCATTTGGTTTTGGTGCTGAAATTTCCCATTTCGGCCGATCCAGCCGGTTCGCGTACTTTTGGCCCGCGCGTCCCATTTGCTTTTGGACCGTCCGGGACAAATTCGCCCGGTTCGGCCGGTTTGCGCCCTTTCTGTCCCAACTGTCCCAGGACAAAAGTTCTTATTTCGGCCGGTTCGCCCGGTTCGCGTACTTTTGACCCGCGCGTCCCAGACTTTTTCGGGCTGCCTTGACTCATTTCGCCCGGTTCGGCCGGTTCGCGTACTTTTGTCCCGCTTGTCCCAAAGGCGACCCTCTCAGCAGTTAGTCGATTTTTTCTCTGTCGAACCAGAATTTCGCGCCCGCCGCGTACTTTTGTCCCATTTTTCCTTGCTGCGTTTCAGACTGTTTGTGCTGATTTCACCTGGTTCAGCCGGTTCGCGCTTTTCTGTCCCAAACGTCCCAGAGACGACCTTGAGCGGGACTTAGCCAATTTTCACGATTTTTTCCTGGATCAACCTATTTACCTTCTGCAACCCCTTTTTTGCATTTTCTCAGAACTTACTCTCTTCCTCTTGGACAGGGGAGTTAGACAAATATGAGGGGACCCTAGAAACATGACTTTTCACCCTGAATCAATATAATTGCTTGCATGTTATCAAAATTACCTTGGGGGTGAATTTTGGATAACAGTAACACATGTTGTTCAGAACGAGGTATGGAACCAAAGCTACAATCAAGTGTGAACCTATTGTAAACTTCCACATTGAGCCCTACACTCCAAGTCAGATCAATGCCAACTGTTTGGCATTTGATCAAGAAGATCACCCAAGCACTGATGAAGCTGACACCAAGGTTGGAAGCATCCTGGATCTAACTCTTGATGAATGGGCAAACAAGGTGCATGGTTTTGATCCTTATCAAGAAGTAGAAGAATCTGAGCTAGGGGCCTATTGCATACATCAAGAAGATCAGTCCATTCCTAGCATCACCAAGCCAAACCACAAGGATGAAAATGAGGTATGGAAGCTATTTTTTAATGGATCAAGGAGTAGACAAGGTGCAGGAGGTGGAGCTATGCTTATTTCACCTCAAGGAGTAAAGTACTATTCAACTTTTAGATTTTAGTTTGCATGCTCCAATAACATTGTTGAATATAAAGCCTTGGTGCAAGGGATGCATTGGGCAATAAAGAGAGGAATAAAGAACCTGCAAGTCTTTGGTGACACTGAGTTAATTGTCAACCAAGTTAAGGGGCAGCATGCTGTCAAGAATGATCTACTCAAGTGCTACAAAAATAGGGTGTGGGACCTCATTTAAGATTTTGAGGGCTTTGGCATCAAATCCATTCCTAGAAAAGAGAACCAAGCTGCTAACAGGATTGCATTAGTTAGAGCAGCCTTTGACGTTATTGAAAGCATCCAAAAAGACAAGGTATAGCCAAACATCCATGTGATTGTAAGGCCTTTAGTGCTAGAAAACAATGTAAGTTGGCAAGTGTTTGAAAATGATCAACAAATCATCCATTTCTTGCAAGAAGAGGTTGAGTTCTCAGCTAAAAATCAAGAAAAGTTGGAGCAACAATATGGTGACCAAGTGGTACAGCTGAGAACCAACAAACTACCAAAGGGACTTATTACTTTGGATTCCATTTTCAATCCTAATGATCAGTTTAGGAAGGAGAAAGAAAACATAAAAGCTCAAGGGAGAAGATTCGGTGTCCATCTTGGTGGAAGATGAACAAATCACTCCAAGTTGGTAACATTGACAACTGAGCAAGAAAGGTATGAGTTCATACAGCTTTGTCAAGAATTCCCTGATGTGTTTTCTTGGAGATATGAAGATTTGAAAGGTTTCAATCCCGAGTTAGCTCAACACACCATTGAATTAGATCCAAGTACTAAACCCATCAGGTAAAAACAAAGGCCAGTCAATCCACACATGGAGCCTCTCATGAGAAAATAATTGAATAAGTTGCTAGAGTTAAGAATCATATTCCCATATCAAGAATTCTAGTTGGGTGGCCAACTTGGTTCCAGTTAGAAAGAAGAGTGGGGAAATCAAATTATGTTTTGACTTCAGAGATTTGAATAGAGCATCTCTCAAGGATCATTATCCACTTCCTTCCATGGAGTAGATTTTACAAGTTATTGTCAGCTCTAAGAGGTTTTCATTACTTGATGGCTATTAATGGTATAATCAGATTATGGTGAAAGAAGAGGATCAGTTCAAGATAGCCTTTACAACCAAATAGGGAACTTATGCATACAGGAAAATGCCATTTGGGATGTCCAACGGTGGAGCTACTTTCCAAAGAGCAATGGACATGGCATTTCAAAGGATTTGATTAATAGCATGGTGCTGATATATCTTGATGATATCATTGTTTTTTCAAAAAATGTAGCAGACCATCTCTTTCATTTGAGACAAGTGTTCCAAAGGTGCAGAATATTTGGAGTATCCTTGAATCCTAAAAAATGTATTTTTCTATCCCATGAAGGAAAACTCTTTGGCCACATTGTCTCCAAAGAAGGATTAGCAATTGATCTAGAAAGAGTTGAAGCCATAAGAGCACTACCATTTCCAAGCCACAAGAAGGCCCTTCAAAGTTTCTTGGGGAGGATAAATTTTGTTCAGACGTTTGTCCCAAATTTTGTAGCCCTAGTCAAGCCTATCATCAAGATGTTGACAGAAAAGCATAGCTTTCAAGTGGATAGTAGAAGGAAAGGAAATTTTTGTAGCAATCAAAGAAGCCATCTCTCAAGCCCCAACTCTCATTAACGCATATTTCTCCAAGGATTTCATCCTCTATGCATTTGGGGGTGATGATACTATTTCTACAATTTTGGTACAACAGAATAAAGACAATGATGAGTAGCCAATTAATTTCTTCAGCCAAATGCCTGGAGGACTATGAGGTGAGATATTCTTTCATTGAGAAGCATGTTCTTGTAATAATCAGGAGCTTGAAGAAATTCAACCATCTAGTTTCAAATAACAAGGTTCAATTACTAGTTTCTCATGTGGGAGTTAAAGACTTCCTCCTTAACAAAGACTTGAATGAAAAGAGAGCAGGCTGGATTACTTGTGTCATGGAGTATGACATTGAGATCAAAGTTACCAAGTTGGTCAGAGGAAAAGGATTGTGTGAGCAGCTAGTCTTGAATAAACACAAGGAAGCATGCAATGAGAAAGAGGTTGTTTTGGTGTTGTAAGATAGCCTTGAGCAAGGAAGAATTCAAGAGGAAAATAATGGTTTCCTCACTCCTTGTTGGACCCAAGACATAATGCACTTCCTAAGCATAGGACTAGGCCCTCCAGAGATGAACAAGACCAAAAGAAGACACTTCAGATTGCAAGCTGTCCAATATGCCCTTGTTGATGGTGTTTTGTTCAAGAGGGATGTGAATGGAGTGATGCTGAGATGCATTGGTAAAAATCAGATTCACAGGGTGTTGGAAGAGTTCCATGGCGGATCAGTTGGTGGTAATTTTACACCAAGAGTGACAGCCCTAAAAATCATGAAGGCTGGTTATTATTGGCCCAAGATTTTCAGTGATTGCTTCGGGTGGATCAAAAGGTGCAAGAGTTGTGCATTCTTCACAGGTAAAGAGAGAGTTGCTGCCCTCCCATTGCATCCAATTTCAATTGACCAGCCATTCATGCAATGGGGTTTAGACTTCATTGGAGTCATTAATCCCAATTCAAGCCAAGGGCATAAGTGGATTTTGATAGCCACAGACTACTTCACCAAATGGACTGAAGCAGTAGCACTCAAGGAAGCAAATGAGTCTAGCATCTTAGAATTCTATGAGGGGATAGTAACCAAATTTGGCATACCTGCTACAATAATCTCAGATAATGCATTAGCATTCATTGGATCCAAAGTGACTGAGTGGGCTGTCAAGAACGGGATCTACCTAAGTACTTCATCAAACTACTACCCTCAGGGTAATGGCCAGGCTGAATCTACAAACAAGAACTTGTTGAGGATCATTAGGAGGACTCTTGATGAGAATCAGAGGTCTTGGCATACCAAACTGAAATCAGCCTTATGGGCCGATAGGATAACTCCCAAGAGATCCACAGGTAATTCTCCATTCAGGCTTGTTTATGGAAGAGAGGCAATCTTGCCCATGTCACTTGAGTTGCCAACATTGGAACTCATGAAGCAATTCGAGTTGCTAGAGTTTGGGCCCATGGAGGTGAGATATGTAGAGTTGATGGAGCTCCAAGAGATCAGAGATCAGGCATCCCGAGCAATGGAAAAGGATCAAGCTTTGATCAAGAAGACCTTTGATAGGAAGGCCAAGAGTAGATCTTTCCAAGTTGGAGATATAGTATTAAAATGGGATGCAAATAGAGCAAAAATGGGAAGGCATTCAAAATTTGATGCCATTTGGAGTGGCCCATACATGGTCACAAACTGTAAGGAAAGCAATGCCTTCCAATTGTCTTCATTGGATGGCGAAGAACTGCAGATTCCAGTCAATGGAATCTATCTAAAGCATTTCTACTAAAGGGAAACTCTCCACCTTGTAAATATTATTTTAGGTTTTCATCCCTCCAAGTGCTTGTGCACATTGTTTTGCTGTAGGTTGTTTTTCTTTCCCTAAGTTATTTGGCACAGGTTTGCTGTCCGTGGAGATGTTTTGCAGCCATTGCTTCCATCAGGTGATTTTCCATCTTCCTCCTTGCAACGTTCTAGTTAGTTGGGGTATTAAACAGAGAATCAAGTGACACCATGCCCAATGAATGCTTCAGGAAACTGGTAACTTCATCTAGCAGGTAGATGACCCCGCTGAGTCGCCAAATTGTTATCCAAAATTCACCCCCTAGGGTAATTTTGATAACATGCATTAGATTATTCAGTCCCAAGCAAGTAAGACTGATTCAAGACCCAAAATCATGTTTTTTGGGGTCCCCTTGGCCTTTTTCTAACTCCCCCACCCAAGAAGAAATCCCAACAGGTTGAGAAAATGGAAGAAATGCAAAAAGTAAGGTTGCAGGACTATGTTAAGGTATTTCGGGTCTGAAGGGTTTGGGTCGTACTGAGGTTTGTTGTACCAAGCTTGGGGCCGAAAAAATGAAGAAAATCAGCTAAGTCCTAGTCCAGGCGGTCTGCAGGACAGTTGGGACGTCGGGATGCATGGGACATGAAAAGCCATTGGCCAAAAGAGGAAAAAATTCCCTAAGTCTTGTTTTGCGTGGTTTGGGACAGTTGGAACAAAGGTAAGCATGGGAAGCGGATCAGCCGGTTTGGCGCAAGTCAGTCCATTTCAGGTGGTTCGGAGATATTTGTCCCAGGTAGTCCGGGACAGTTGGGACAAAGGTACGCAAGGTACGCGTGGGGCGCGAATCGGCCGGTTTGCTGCAAGAAGGTCCATTTCGGGTGGTTCGAAGGTTTTCGTCCGGGACAACTGGGACAAAGAGTATGCGTGGGATGCATACGACGTAAAAAGGTGAAATGGCCGAAAAGAGACAAGGTAGCACGCGTACAAATCAGAACGTGCCACGTGTCAGAAGTTTGAAAAGTTGCTAAGTGTTTGGCGCAAGGTAAAAATGCGCCCCTCAGGCCCGAACCAATAAAATAGTGCCATGTGTCCAAGTTTAAGGGCCCGAAAGGAATTTTCAGAGGATGAACCCGCAGATGAATTAGAGCTTGACATGTGTCATCCAAGTGGCAGAGTGCGGGAAAAATTCAAATATTTTCCCGCCGATCCGTTTTGGCCTGTTTTTGCCCTAAATCTTCTTATCGCCATAACTTTCGATCCATAGCTCAGATTTTCACGTTCTTTATATCAATGGAAAGCTAGTGAAATTATCTACATGATTCCTAGGTCAATATTGCATTTTGGTTCAGTTTGGAAAGAGAAAATCAAGAAACTTCTCTTGCGCGTAGTAATGGCTAGAACTGATGTTTCAACAACCAGTTTTAATGCAGAATGGGTCGCATTCTTCTTCAGCAAGGTTAAAAATGTCAAGGCATGGGTCTGTAAGGATGCCCATGTTGTTTTAATGCATTTGAATTCAATGAGGAATGGCTCCCACATTTTTTTATGTTTTCTATCTCCTGGGCTTGACCCATGCATTGTAAATAGCCATATTTGGGTCATTCTCTAGGGGGGAACATTTCTTTGGATAGCAAGGTTATTCTTTCACCTTCACAGGTGATTTTTGCAAGTATCAGACCTCCTCTAAAATTGTAACAGGTTTTCTACCTCTTTGATGTTGTAATGAAGGGATTTTGACAATTGAAATGACAATGCAGGCTCTTTGACCAGTTTTCAGTCCTCTGTTTGTGTTGCTTGTTTCATTTCAGACCTCTGATTACATCTTATCAGCCTGTGCATGATGTTTTATGTTGCATTTTATGATCTGTGTCTACCTGCAAAACAAGAAGTGTTCACCACTCCTCCTTTGGTGTATCACCTGTTAGTTTAGTTTTATTTTTGCACTTTCTATCTCTATCTCCTTGGATTTTACAGTAGGATTAGGTTTCAAACCTCTGCAATAGTGCAAATAATAGATCTGATCAGAGGAGTTTGAGGAACCAACCTCTAATATGGAGATTCCTTTCTCATTTTTCAAGTCCCACACTTGGAGAGAGGTTTCAATGTTGTGCAATCGCACTGGATGCCTGAAACATCAACCTAGAAGCCTGATGTGCATCCAGGGGGTGCTACTGATTTACACTAACAGTTCCACTCCTACAAAGGTATCATTTCAGAACATTCTTCCCAACATTTGTAATTATGTCCCTCTATTGCAAGATTGGGATCTCCTCATGTCAAGAACATATACTTGAATTTCTGAAGAAGAAGTCATTGAGTTTAAAGATACCCCCAATCTTTTTTCTAAAAATGACCAGGTTGAAAACCACAACTTTTAAATGTTGAAGTCCCTTTACTCGCTTGTTGTCAGATAAATTGCTCAAAAAACCATGCGTACTAACTGAGGAGAGACTGATGATGATCAATTATGACATAAATGTATTCTTTTCAAGAACCATAAAGTCATGCTTTTTGCTAACTTATGGGTGGATATAGGTCTTGTTAATGGTGCTACTGGATCTATCATTGAAACTGTTTGCAAGTATTCCTCCCCTCTGCCTTCTCTGCCTCTCTTTGATGTCTTCAAGTTTGATTAACACATAGGCCCTCATTAGGATGCCAGCAATCCGCTCCATATTCCTATTCCACAAATTTCAAGATGAAACAGAAGAAAAATACCACTCAAAATAGCTTGTGTATTTCCAATCCACAAATCTCAAGGGCTAACTCTACAATGGGAAACTATTGACATTGGAGGAAAATAAATACAAGAATTTTCCATCATGGCTATATTGAGAGCGCCCTAAATATCAACCCTTTGAATTTCCGCTCCATTTTCATTCAATCGTTAGTCCAAAATGTCCTCCACACCTCTTTTTTAGTCACACTTACAAGAGGAATATCATCTTCATCACCTTCCTTCCTCTCTCCCC
This sequence comes from Taxus chinensis, assembly GCA_019776745.2. Taxonomy (NCBI): domain Eukaryota; kingdom Viridiplantae; phylum Streptophyta; class Pinopsida; order Cupressales; family Taxaceae; genus Taxus; species Taxus chinensis. The sequence continues at coordinate 203,380,508 of CM034153.1, read as the reverse complement.
TCTTAAACCACATTGGTCATTGCCTCTCTAGATGCCCCCTTACTTTTCATCTCGAAACTTTTTCCTCAATTTTTTCAATAACTTCCTCCCGCAATTGTTCTACTACCTACGTTTACATTTCTTCTTTGTTATATGTTTAATTTTCCTTCTTTATACTCCCTTCTTTTAATTTCAGCATTTTCATTGCACACTTCACATGTGATTGGTAGTTGAGAGAACAATTGACCTACACATTTTTGATCTTAATAAAGATGGAAAGAGAAGGTTTGTCTAATCATAAGGTATGTTTGTATGGGAATATATAAATTATGATAATGTGAAGATATAAATATGGATCTATTGTTAGATTTTTTTTTAATAATTATCTTCACATTATTGAAGTACACATGTGTAAATTATTTGGTGGGGATGTGCATTCCTTCGTTTCGACCAATTTAAGTAAATTTGTACTTCAACATGAATTTATTGTAGAAAATTTACTTTTCAGCTGCTGTATCAACATATATTTCACGTCAGCTACAAGAAAATGCAGATTTCCTATCCTATCTTCATGGGTTCTCTAATCCATCTTCACATTTACAACAAATGTCATGTCATTCTTTTTTGGTATCATCATTGCAATGAAATGTGGTCTATATGAAATCTTTCCCTTAAACATCTGAAGCAAAAGACGTACCGGAAGACGGTGGGGAAAGTGTAGATACATAAGGGTTAAATTTGATAGTTTAAAATTCTGTGTGATTTTAGCCATAAAATACTTGCATATTTTTGAAATAGCCATCACACACAACTTGCATATTTAAAATGCAACCATCATTTGTGATATATATTTATATGTAAATTATATTAATATATAATACAAATAGTTAAGTAAATATAGAATAGTCTTTAATATATTTTACTAATATAATATAAATAATAATTTTTTTTTGTATTTTGAAAGGTATTATTACAAAATTACCATCATACAAAAATTGTGTTACAGGCATACGTGGTCACTAAATTTAACCCCTAAGATGCCCTTCGTGGCCACATTTATATGATAGATTTTTGTATCACTTTAGTGCCAACTACACAACTACTCCTCATGTATCATGCTCAATATTAAATTAATCAATTGAAAGCAAGAGAATAGCACATATATACACCCCTTCAAGGAGACCTTTGATTGTAAAGAATACTTATTTTATAAAAATTTGTGTTGGATGTACATGCTTATAAAACTATTAACCCCATTGTTTATGACATATGTTTTCAATTTTATACAACAGACTTGTGCATGACTAAATTAAGTTTGGAATCTCTAACTTCCCTCCCAATAATGAGATTTTGTGAATTATATAAAGAGTCGTAAAATTGGTTTTGATATTAAAAATTTCAATTTCAATTATTTATTCAATTATATTTTTACCTTTATATATAATATTTATTTAGTCTCACATGAAGATAAATTAAAAAAATCAAACAAAATTTTATATAACTTTTTTAATCAAAGTACTACATTTAAAAGTTTGGTGTAGTTTGTGACAGTGGTTGAGTGTATCAAAAACATTGTGCCTCATATTCTCACCTTTTCATTTGAACATATTTTAAACTGCCTTGTTAGAATGGAATTTTTAACCCATTGGCTAGGAGATTGGTGATTTCGGTTGAGGGCATTATGTATATTGATTGCAATGACACTAGATTTGGATTTCATTGAGACATTGGTACCGATTAATATTGGACTTTCCGATGGCATAACGGAGATTACCGACTTTATTTCTTGGGGGTTGTTTGTTTTGAATCACATGGTCTATATTGATGGTTTCCGAAAATAATTATGTTTGATTTTAACGGTAGTTACAATTTCCGTGCATGTTGTAGTTAAATCTTAGACAACAATTATAACTCCTGGACATTAAAAAATAATTTTAAAAATAATATAACATTAATTTTTTGTGGATTAACTTGAATGTATTAGTATAGCTAGTGAAAAGGGAGGATGACATCAACACTACATTGTGATCAAATCTTAGAAGCATGGATACATCATTTCCCATAAAACAAATATTTGATTAGACATGTATTTTCCCATCTAGGAATTCCCCTTGGCATTCGATGTTATAACGAGTCTCTAAGCTTAATAGGTAATGGCTCTGATTTCACTTGTGTGGAGTACAAAAGAGAGTGCTCAACATTTATTCAAAAAGGTGGGTCACCTAGGTGGCATTGGTAGTGCAAAAATTTTATTTGGACGTCATACACAAATGGAGGAAGGAGAATGTGCCAATAATTTTTTTTGAACTAGGATATCTTGTCTCACTTGAAGATGTTGGCCAAAAAATTGCAAGTTGCAATCACCATTTGTGATGGCCATAAGGCTTGCTTGTCGAAGGAAATTCTCTAGGAAATCATCATTAGTTGCATCTTGGTCAATAGAAACACCACCTCAGCAGGTTTTAACCCACTCTTTGTAGCTCCTCTCGTCCCATCCCCACGTAGAACATAGAATTTTACAAAATACCACTCATCTAATACATGAACTAGTTAAACCATGTAAAGGGAAAACCACGTGGAGGTGGGAAGTTATAAAAATGGGTCATTAAAAATATTAAAAAAGCCTTAGAAAGGCTTAAAGCAGTGGAAGGGTCAGTTAGGGAGAATTGAACCCCCAATCACCCAATTAAAATATTTATGCCATTCCTCCATGATGTAATAGCTTTAATGAGCTATAAAAAGGGATTTTCCCTATTTGTTCTATAGAAGAGGTCTGTATACAAACAAAAGGATCAAAGTGTAGTTTTTATATATCATCAATTTTGGAGGTCTTAGAGGCTTTTTTCAGCTGTCAGTGTAAAAAGGAGATTTTCTCAGAATTTCCTCATGCTTCGAATGGTGGTATTGTTTTCCTAATCTGGAGGATTTTTGATGCCATTATATACCATGGAATTCATCTTAACACTTGGAGTTATTTTGGAGCTTTCGTCAAGTATGCCTCATCATCAAATAAAGCACTATTTGATAGATTCTTCACCGGGGAACTCCTCGTGCTATGATGATTTTACCAATACACCGGAATGCTACTAGTTTGGTGGAATTAGAGGAGATATTGTATTCATTTTATCTAGTTCAGACATCACACAAGAATACCATAGACTATGATCTGAAGGTCATGATTTCTTTATTTGGTTTAGATATCAATGGGGAATCGGCTAGGTATGTGATCAACTTGAAATGGTTACAATCTCACCCATAAGGTCCTATCACAGTGGTATTGAATCCACTTGCCTTCCAAACTATGACTATGGGTGGAATACCTTTACAATTACACCTCTTAATGGCTTGTAGGTTATCAGACCTTTAGAAATGATGACTTCTGTTACATCACCAACTCCGACACTATGATAATTCTTCACCGGGAACTTCCTTCTATGCTAAAATGAGGGGGGTGGCCTATTTACTAATAGCAAAGCCTTCCAGGCTTGGTGGATGTAATCTGGAAGACAAAACAACAAATCCACTAACACGAAGAATATTCCATACGACTATAACTAAGATCTATACATGTATGACAAATCTTTTAATGATCAAGAGTAAACCTTATAATATTAACATGGGTTCCACATTGTTACAATCTTTACCCATGAAAATACTTCAAAATGTTTATTGACTTCACTCCTTGTCCTTATTACCAATACTAATGGGAGAAACTTCCTAATCACGTACACCCTAACTTAATCTACTTACTTCAACTTTGACACCTTTTAACACTGACCGGACTTCACTTACGACACATATTCCCACAATATTTACTCACTACATTCCTATTGTACTAAATGAGGGGGGTGGCCATACTCTACATTATTAGCGAACGTCGTACTAGGCTTATCCATCGTTATCTTCTATCAGATAGATCCTAAGAAATCATGTTCCGACGAATCATATTCCTATACCTTAACTACTTATCATGTACATGTAAGCTTATCTTTTAAGATAAGATAAACCTTATCATTTTCGACATGGGTTCCACATTTTTAGACTTTTACTCCGTCAAATAAAGTAGACTATTATGGAAATTCTAAAGTTGGTGCCTGGAAAATCTTCAACTTGTCGTGGTTGACCAATTTCGTAATGGGAGTTCCATCCAATTCCTCCAGTCAGTACGTACCATTTTCATGCACAGCTGCTATTTTGTAGGGCCCCATCCATTTTGGAAGAAATTTTCTCTGTCTTCTTTTTTTGTATCTAGAATCATATACTAGAACCAAGTCATTCACATGAAATAGAGACCAATGGATCTTTTGATCAAAGTATTCCTTCTGCTTCATTTTCTTCTTATAGACTTGTATCCTTCACTATTTCCCTCATTTCCTCTAGCAAATGAAGATGTACCAACCCTTTCTTTTACTGAATCACTTTCATCCATCCTTTCATTTTTCATAACTCTCACAGTGGGAATATCAAACTCAATAGGAAGAACTGGATCAATGCCATAAGCCAACTGAAATGGGGAGTATCATGTTGCTGACTTTGATGTTGCCCTATATGCCCACAATGCTGCATGAATCCTTTTATTCCCACTTATGTACCTGCAAGGCTGCATCTTTTGCTAGAATTTGACACAACCACAAAATTTTGTTCGTTCCACCCTGTCCATTTGTGCTTGGCTTGTATGTTGTTGCCTTCCTATGCTTAATAGAAAACTTATTGACTGGGGCTTCTACTACCTTATTAATGAAGTGGCTTCCTTGATCTGTTACAATTTCTAATGGACAACCAAATCTAGTGACAATGCGTTCATATATGAACCTTGCCACTTCATCCATGGAAGCTGTTTTCAATGGCCTAGCTTCAACCCACTTGGTTAAATAATCTGTGGCAACTACAATATACTTATTTTGGCGTGGGGTAGTTGGAAGTGGACCTACAATGTCTATTCCCCACTTTTCAAAGGGACCAATTGGAAGAATGGGGCATAATGGAGCTGATGAAGTCTTACGGTTACCATGTGTTTGACAAATATCACATGTCTTACAATAATTATAACAATCTCTAAAAAGAGTGGGCCAGTGATAACCTGCATCCAAGATCCTTCTTGTTATAAGTTGTCCAGAGAAGTGCCCTCCACATGTACCATTGTGGAATTCTTCTATCATCTCCTTCCCTTGATCACGTCTAACTACCCTCTTGTAACTGTCCATCAGTCCTATTCGAAATAATACTCCATGCAGAATAGAATATGGATGATCTGGCTTGAGTAATCTTCCTCTTAGTATTTGCATTGGCACCATCAAGAAACTTGAATTCATTCAGATAATTCCAAATATCTATGTACTTACTAGGGATTGTGTTAAGGGATAATAATGCTGCATCTGAGAAATCATCATCATCACAAGATGAACCTAAACCATCATAGGCTCGAGAGAGTGCATCTACATTGACATGCTTCTTTCCTGGCCTATCTATAATATCAAATTCAAATTCTTGTAGTAAAAATTATCCATCTTGATATCCTCCATGATGGGTTAGGCTTATTGACAATATATTTTAGATCCTGATGATCTGTTACAACTATAAATTTCTGCCCTAGCAAGTAATTTCTAAACTTTTTTACAACAAAAATGATAGCTAGAGCCTCTTTTTCAGTTACAGTATAATTTACCTCAGCACTGCTCATTTGTCTGCTCCCAAAGTAAATTGGGATGATCATTCCCATTTTCATCCTTTTGGCTCAAAGTACTTCCTAGTGCTGCATCTGAGGCATCAATGTACACAATGAATGGCTGTGCTCCAATCTGGATTCTTTAAAACATGGTGAAGACACCAGGGCTTCCTTAAGTTGTTCAAAAGCTTCATGTGCCTTATTTCTTGGTTCATAAGTAACATCCTTCTTCAAGAACTGGGTTAGTGGCCTGTGCAATCTTTGAGAAATTCTTGATGAACCTTCTATAGTAACCCACATGGCCTAAAAATGATCTCAACTTACTTTTATTCATAGGAAATGGTAACTCTTTGATTTTTGAAACTTTATCAGGATCAGTACCAATACCATCTCTGGATACAACATGCCCTAACAAAACACCTTTAGAACATCCAAAGACACACTTTGTAGGGTTTAGTGAGGCTTGTGCTTCATCTAACCTTTGAAATGTTGTCTCCATTTGGTGCAGGTGGTCCATCTTGCTCCCATAGATGCAAAAATCATCTAGAAATACTCTGATAAAGTTCCCAATGTAGGGTTCAAACACCCTATTCATCAAATGCTGGAATGTTGTTGGAGCATTACACAACCCAAAAGGCATAACTCTATAAGAAAACGTTCCCCAAGGAGTGGTGAACGTGGTCTTCAGCTGATCTTTCTCTGCTATACGAACTTGGTTGTATCCACTATATCCATCAGCAAAACTATAACACTCCTGGCTAGCTACTTCATCCAAGATCTAATATGAGAATGGAAGAGGGTAATGATCCTTCTTTGTTGCCTTATTGAGCTTCCTATAATCAACACAAATGTGTAGCTTCCCATTCTTTTTTATTGAGATCACAATGGGAGAAACCCATTCTGAATTCTCCACAGCAAATATGAATCCTGCATCAAGCAACTTATCTATTTCTTATTTTACAGTCTTGGAAAAATTAGGATTCATTCTATATGGCATTTACTTTATGGGCTTAGCACCAGTCTACCAGCTCAATAGAATGTTCTACCCAACTTACTTGACGATAGTTCCTTGTAATCAAAAGTGAATAGGTGTATGTACCTTCGAAAGAGCTGGAGGTAGGATTCCTTCTCACTCTTTTATCACAACATCACCAATCTTTATTTGTTGGAGATGATCATCAATTTCTTCTTCAGATAATTTTATGGGTTCATGAGTCTGGTGTGACTAGAAGGATATCCATGATTGAAACATCAACCTCACTTTCTTCATCTTCTAGTGTCCACTTCACTGGTACTAGAGTAATCAGAGGATGTCCAATCATCAGTTTCATCACTTGAATCCACAGGTTCTACCTTATGATGTCAAGGGATCACGTTTATCTTCACCCTCTCTCTACCACGTCCAAGTGTCATGAAGCCTTCATTCCAGTAGTTTCTTGCATGAACTCTCCTTAGCCATGGTCTTCCCAACAACATTGGGTACGCAACAGTACCATTTTTCATCACATGAAAGTCTACCACACATACAACACCCATAACAGATATTGTCACATTTGAAACTACACCTTCTGGTTTAGTTTTTCCCTTATTTAATGACCTTAACATAAGTGTTGAGGGGCGATCAATTTTTAAACCCAACATATTCATTACAGACTCGGTCATTACATTAACTACAACACCTCCATCAACTAAGACATCATGAATTGAAATACCATTACATAATACCTTAGCTTGTGGAGCGTAGGGATCCACCTCTGCCTCCAAAACAGGGACCCTCAACCTCCTTCCTTCGTCGAGCATTGAGTCCACTTCGCAGCTCCCGCCTCTTCTCAGAAGACATTGCCAAGAGTTACCCATATGTAATATTTGCAGGCCTTTTGGACAGATCTTCTAAGATGGAGTATGGTCCTTGCCCCTGTGAAATTAGAAAATCCTGCACACCCCAACTTTCTTCTCTTATGTTTCTTACTAGTTTCTCCTTTCATCTTCTTAGGATCATTTCCATCTTGATTATCTTTTTTCTTTCTTTCTTTTTGTTACAAACACATCTACTTCATTATTTCTGCTCTTATCTACTACATCAAAATAATTCACAGGTACTTTTCCTTTATTATTATCTCTGTGTACCAGATGTAGAAGCTCTATCTGGACAATTATACTTATAATGACCCTTTTTATAACAACCATAACATACAACTTCAGAAATATTTCTTTTTGGACCTCTATCTCCTCCCTGAGAACTAAATTCTTTTCCTTGAAGAAGATTAATAGTTAACTAACCCATCTTCTTGAGCAGATCTTCATACTCAGTAGATGTACTAGGAGAAATATTTGTGCTCACCGAGAGTGGTTGTGGATTCTGGATCCAAAGGTGCTGGTGTAGGCTCTACTTTAGCAACAATTTCTTTGGGCTCCTCTTCCATGCTTTCTTCTTGCCTTCTTGCAATCTCCTTTGCTTGTTCAATGGTAGTTGGGGTGGTCATAATTCACTCATTGTCTGATCTCTGGCTTCATCCCAAGAATGAAGTGTTTATAGAGGATATTATCCACACCATTCATCAACCCATCCTCTAATCCTTCCTTCCGGATCTAGGCATCGAGCTTCCTCCTTAGGCTCTAGAACACGAGCATGATAATCCCTTATCTTCTCCTTCTCTCCTTGGGATAGCTTTGTGATATCGATCATGAGATCTGCATATTTCTGTTGTTCACAAAATTCTTCAAGAAAACTTTCAGTTAATAAATCCCATGAGTTTTTCACATTATCACCTAGTGTTTCAAACCACCTAAGGGCTGAACCATCCAAAAAGGTAGGAAAAAATTTAGTCCATTGTTCCCTTCTTATAAGGCCATTACAAATACAAGATCGTTTAAACTCTTGAATGAAAGAGGAAGCATCTTCATTAGATTGGGCTGAAAAAATAGGAATCTTTCCCATTTCCAAAAGTAACCACAGTGAAATACCAACCCAAAAGTACAATCAACAAGACTTATGTGCACAAATAATTAGAATCACTATAATAGAAAATAGAAAATTACTAGCTTTATACTATGGTAAAAACTTGACTTACTGTGGTAAAAATTGATTTTTACCATGGTAAACACTATTCACAGTCTGAAGCCCTCCAATGTTTTTACGGTAAGAGTACTAATTCATATTCAAAGAGTAAACTTATATTGCAGTAAATACTATGTCACGATCTAATGGTTTTACTTTACCATGGTAACTACGGTATGCATAGCAAAGAAGCATGTATGGTCAATACCCTTCAAATGTTTTCTGAATGAGTGCAACAATAGTTGGTCGCCAGTAATAAATCCAGGGGTGAGTTTTGTTTGTTTGTTTCAGCAACGTGAGAGTGCCAAAATGTCATTGCATTAATCCGAGCACTATGATAGTTCTTCATTGGGAACTCCTTGTGGTTACCTTGAATTATCTATTTTAGTGGAGGACCTCTAGTCTCCGAGCAAGAAATGGTGCAAACATAGTATCATAACAAAATTCTTGTTCTAGAATACCATAGAGGCCATGAAGGCTAAGAATGGCGTGGAGTGATTTATCCTGATATATCAGTGTAGAGCCCTCATAATATCAACATGAAAAAGAGAAACAATAATCTCTTGTAGAGGGAGAGGAAGTGTATATTTAATTCCTAAAAATGGTGAATTTCAACAGTGTCTATTGGCCCAACATATCAATACAATCCAAGCTCTTAATGTGCTTTTTTGGATGGACCTTCGAGACAATGATGGCTTCCTTTACATCTACTTAAATGATACAATATGTGCTTACTATTGTCCTTCTCCATGCTAAATGATGGCTCTTGGACTAAGAGTTATGTTATAGAACTTCCAGGGGTCTTATCGATCTGATCAATCTAAGGATAGGATAATAAAATCCACTCTGGACGAATCATATTCCATACCTTAGACTCTTATGATTGTACAATGGGAGCTGATACTTTTAATATCAGCTGAACCTTATCATTGTGAGATAGTTTCCATATTTTTAGGAGTTTATTTTACAATAGAAAATTTGGAATAATATTTATGAAGTCACTGAGCATGTCACTTATAACCAATCTAGGATATGCTTCTAATATTTCCTAGAATAAATAGACCCTATCTTCTCTATTTGTATCCCATTACAAAGATTTTTGTAAGACCATTATTCTAGTACCACTTACGACATATAGTTAAAGTTATTACCACAACATTGGAGCTCATTGTACTTGTGGATGTCAGTGACCGTGAGAATACATTATTGACAAGGTGTCGTACTGGTAGCATCGTTATCTTCTATCGGACACTACTACTAATTATGCTTATATAACATCCTATTCGTAGGGGATACATGTTTCATTCTTGAAATAGAAAATAACGTAGGAAAATTTTAGTGTCGACTTTGTTCTTCGGCCCATATTCGTTCACCACGCCTGCGACATACAAACATATGAAATACTAACATTAACATTTTTTATAATAATTACTTATGAAAATAAACATAAATTTAAAGATGGAATACATATAAAGATGTACATTTCTTAATATGGTCGTCAATATACTAATAATTGAGATTTAAGTTTATAATATAAGTGTTAAATACGAGAAGATAAAATTTTAATTATAAATATTAATATGGAAGTTCATTTAGTTCATATTTTTAAATGGACATACAAGTATTTTAAGAATTTGGAAAACTTGTCTCACATTAGAAAATAAGGTTCATATTATTAGAATATAAGTATTCATGTGCATGAAATCAACCATATAGGTAACCATAAATGTATAGTTTCCGTATCTAATATATGAAAGCTTCTCTTCAAAGTAATCATCGACCATGTCTTTCTTTTTGAGATATGTCTAAACTACAATGCTTAAATGACCTACACACCTCACCCCTTTCTCTTTTAAACAATTGGCATAAAAGATGCCTGTTTCATGTAAACATGTTTGTATAAAAGAAGAATTTTTCTTTACTTCCCCATAACATTTTCCCCACCCTTTAACTTCCCCTCCCTTAAAATCCTTCATTATCGCACCTCTTCCTCCCTCAAATTTTCACTCTCTCCAATTTAACTTATCTGATGCATATCCTTTGGTATTTCCATCACACATTTCGTATGTGATTGTAATTCGATTTTTTTTTGATGTGATAGGGTACGGGAAGCATCCTAGTTGTTTGACGAAATGCATGAATTTTTTTTATCATGGCATGCACTAGCTGCTGGACATGCATGGCTTGTATCATAGAATATATCTTCATAATTCATCATACTGAGATGCATGTGTAACATATATGGTCATATTATAGCTACAAATTATTTTTTATATAACGAAAATACATATACACTATAGTATATGTGTAAATACCCACAAATTAGGAGTTATGAGAGTAAATAAATTTAAACTAATGGTTATGCAAAGGTAGTGATATTCCATAAAATTACTGCAACATTACTCTTTATTTATCTATGTGCTGCTATGAAGAGTGTGGCCAATATAGCTGTGATGATATAGTTCCATCGAATAATGGAGACCCATTTGACCACGTCTATCAGAAGAAAAGATATATTTTAATAGGAAGATAAGAAAAAAATCATATTCACAAAGATCTTGTATATATGTGAATGTAGTATGTGATGTAGGTGGATACATCGCCTCAATGAAATGTCTCAAAGTGCCTTGATAAGTTTATATGTTGAAGATAGAAATCTATGTACATGTCATATGCATGGTTTGAGATTTTGTATTTGCATTGATTACCAACAATGAGTAAATAACAGTGAAGGTTGACTTGGTACGTAATCTTATCATTGTTATCATGTTCATGGTGAGTTGTTTGGTTTAGTTCTGCTTGAAATCCAATGGATACATGGTGTAACTTGAGATGGTATAATGAATTGCAGAGCTATTACAGAGGTAGAATTATTGGGCATTGTGTTCTTGAATGTTGTCATTTATGTTCATAAGGAAATTTTAAAGGAAAATGGTTTCAGTGATTTCATAACACTGAGTCTCCAAGAGGTTATTCTAAGGTAAATTCTAAAGGTTTACCTTGCATGAGTGGAAACAACAAAAAACTTCACTCAAGTGGTTATGGTAACCGTCTATTAGCATGGTCCCAGTGTGAATTTTCAGGTAGTGATAAGCTACTCTTAAGGTGGTATACACATTAAATTTCATGAGGTCAAGCAATGTTATTGAGATTCTTTGAGAAGGGTCTACATGTTTGCAATGAGTCATCATGGTCAGTTCATGAGTTGCATGGGCTAAGTCAGGTCTATTTGTAGGTTTATTTCATAGACCTAAAACATGGTGTATAGCATGGTGGCTACCTGAGAAATAGCGCATTTAATGAAGTATTGGTCAAAACATGGTTAGATCCATATCATGACATTGTACATATGAGGTTTATAATGTGACCTCGTGTGTAGGTCAATTCTCCAAAAATTATTCTGATACAACTACACTTTCATGGTCCATTGGGAACACTCAAGATTATTGAGTGAATACTAGTCAAGAACACATATTGTAAGTCCTACTGTGGCTGGAGAGAATAATAAGTATTTGAACACCATAGAATGAGAGCCCCATGTAAAATGGGTAATATAAGAGGTATTCATGATTCTCCGAGGACAATTTTTAGGTTAGTTTGAAGAGATTTTATCAGAGTTATGACATTTTTGTTCAAATCGAGTTCTGAGAGAACCAAAACTCCAGCTCGACATAGGAACGTCAAATGACTCACAGCCTTTTGCGTCTGTGAAAAACTGTGCATGTGACTTTGTTTTTACAAGGATTTTTTTCACAATTTTCTGCAATGGAATAATAATACTTACACGCAGCACCCACTTTTATGTAATGTGTGGGAACTGGATTAAAACTAGTCTCTTTCCAATTGTCTTCTAGCTCAAGCACTTACAGGGAATTCAAATCCGTCCTACAAGAAATTATTTACACCGAAGGTGTTCCCCCTATCAGAAAGGTCCTTTTGGACGTTTCGCCGACTATATTAAATTTGATGCTCATTTGCACATTTTTTCAATGCGATTAATTTTGATGGCCATTTGGACGTTTTCACTTTTCCAGCTATTTTTAACAGTTGGTTTTCTGTTTTTTTGTTGTGTTTAGATTTTTTAATCTTTAACCCTAATTGTCAAATTTGCACTTTAAATTTTCTAGCCTTCAGGCGATTAAAACTTATAAATGAAAGATTTTTTGTTATGTTTGTGCATATTTACCATTGGATATGAAAGATCTATATTATGTATCTATGTACGCTGTTGGATTTCTGAAAAGATCTATTTTTTATGGATCGTTCACGTTTCATTCACTATTTCAACGAGTGTTTGAGGTTCTTTTCTTTGTTTTTTTAGTCTTTAGTTACTGGAAGAGAGCTTTTCTAGGACCAGCAATGAGAGATTGATGACGGAGAACCACTGCTAGGAGCATGGTCAATATTTTGGCAAGTATGACCATTTTGATGTATGCAAAAGACGTGAGAAGGTTGCACAGTTTCCAAGCTCAAGGACACGAGGTTTGTACCTAGGCCAGAGCATGTCAATATTTTGGCCTATGACCATTCTGATGTATGCGAGAGACGTGAGAAGGTTGCATAGTTTCTAAGCTCAAGGACACGGGGTTTGTACCTAGGCCAGAGCATTCATCGCAAATAAGAACGAAAATTTGTGGTTTCTTCACCTAAAATTTCATCTAGGTGCTCTTCGCTACCGAAAAATTTGAATTGGGTGACCTTGATAACCCAAAATTTTCATTTGGGTCTTCTAGAATTGATTGACTCCTTATTAAAAAGCGGTGTAAACCCTAACAAGTGTACGACAAAGTATTTCAATCTGGGTACGTGAAGAGAGGCATATTCAGAGATCCACCAAGCTATTGTGAGGTTTGAGGGGAAAACAGTGATGGTGACATCTAGGGTTCCTGTTGTTGGGGATTGGGTTGGCAACATCAAGAGAGAAGTTGTGCAAAAAGTGTTGTTGAGGGGAGAAGAGGATTGGGGGGTGTTTGTGATTGTATCAATTGCAAATAATGTGACCTTTTCCCTTGTTTTGAAACTGAGCTAGAAACAGTTGGAAGATGAAACATCGAAATCTTGTGAGTTTGCATGGATATTCGCTTTGTCAACATGGAAACCTGTTGTTTTAGGTTTATTTTTTAAATGCCATGTCCTATTGTTAAATTCCTAATAAACCCTGTCAAAATACTAATTTCTCATGGTTTGTGCGCCAAGCAATATGTCCTGTCTAGTGAATTTCTCATTTACAGGCTTCATGTTTTCAATATCTATTGTGATTAAGTCTAAAGGCATACAAATTTGTAATTCTGCAACCTCTCCTATTGTCAATTCCTTCAGTTGTAGAAAAGGCATGTAAGCTCATCCTCTTGAATCCAACTTTTACTAAGTTTAGAATTTGCCCATGCAAATAGAATGTTCAATTTTGTTGTCCTTTTCGAGGATTTAGGATTACTCTCACAATTTGTTTCAAGGCCTTTCTATGATTTTTACCCAAACTTACTATATCTTGATTATCATGGACCATGGTAACATTAAGATCCCGACATACTGCCATAAATCCAATTTAGTTTTCATTTTTTTCGGAAGACTCCAAATAATCATTTTTTTTACTTAGTGGCAATTGTTGGTACTTAGAGTGGAAAAAAACCAAGTTAATGTTGGCAATAATATCCAACTATTTGGGGATTATGCAATGATAATGTTGCAAGGTATAATATTATGTGTTGTTTGGGTGCCTATGTAGAATCTTGTTGATATGCAGGATGAATTAGTTTGTTGATGCACTCTATATGCAGTGATAATTTTGCAGGGTATAATATTATGTGTTGGTTGGGTGCCTATGTAGAATCTTGTTGGTATATAGGATGAATTAGTCATAAGATTTTTTAATCGTTATCTTGTGAGGTTAGCTATGTATCCTTAATGCACGTAATGATATCTGAGTAGGGCCTTGCTCAGTACATTTTGGAGAAAATTGCATTAAGAACCATTATAATTGCTTTACAGTGCATTGGACGATTGTTTTACAGGTTAAGATAAAATTACAGTGAGAACCATTTTAAGTTTGAGCTTTCAGTGTATTGAGAACATTAGTGTAATGTAACTGTTGTCCATTTTTTGGTAATTTTTATGGGAGTACATTTCGATCCAGTTTAGAGTAAAAGGATCACTTATACATCTATTGTTTTTTTGTTATTAGGGATGCAGAAAGGAAAAAGTGGTTTAAAATATTTTAACTCTGGTATTCTCAATTATTATATGCAAAACATCAAGGCTTAGTGAGAAACTGATGTATACAATCACGAAATTGTTCTTCTGGAGTAGCTGACGGTTAGGAAGTTGTGGACAATAACTCAAATTTGCTTCAATTGTAAGATTTTTGTTTGTCAATATTCTTTTGGAGCTTACATTTGAATGCTCGTGGAGTGCTTAACGAAATGAGCCATCCCTTGATTCCGAAGAAATTTCTGAAAAGATTTAGTTTTTATGGACTGTTCCTTGTGTCAAATAAAAACGGACAAGGCAAGCAAGAATAAGGGAGGGTGATTTCCAATGCCAATGATTCAGACTTCCACGAACAATCGCCAAAATCCAACGGCATACGGATAATCAAGCTCTAGATAAAATGTCTTGTCCCCTTTTCACAGCGACATTTAGCTACCTCTAGAATCCAATAAAATATTTTTATTGACATTCAAAGAGAGCTTGTAGGATCTTGGAAGGATACAAGAACATACAATAAAATTTATGCCACATTTTTGGAGCTTAAATTGTTGATACTGCAAAGCATTTTGGTCATGTTGGAGAACAGTTATATTCAAGTTCTCATAATTTTTTAGAAGTTGAATATATTCAAGTAGAATGGATACTTCTACACCCTGTATAATACCGATATTGAAGGATGTGTTAGGGCTAATATGTAAGTATGTCCCTCTATCCGCCGGAACTAGATATCCATGCTTCATTGTTTTCTATTTTTTTCAAAATTACTTAATCATTAAATGGGCTTCTTTAAATTAATCTGTATAGCTTGACATAAGCTTCATGTGGAGTAATTGTCTAACTCATAAATAAGGCAGGTAACAGGTAAATAGAGCAGCTAAAGAGGGAGCAAAGCTTATGTTGATTTTAATGTTTAGTGATTAGTTGTTGATGTGTGTGCGCTCTTATGTTGCAAGATCTACTGAACCACCTATTTATTTTTGGGTGGATATCTCAAATTGATCAAAGCTCGGTATCATCACTAGGATTTCTTACATCCTTATGCAAGCTGCCAAAAGACCCAATTTAGAAGACATTATTCACAATCCAGGGATGCAAAAGTGATGTTGCACATTTTTTTTTGTTTGTTGGCTCGAGGGTATTCTTTGATTATGTCCACCCATATGATCAGGTAATTACCCATGTGTACTTTCTAATCGAAAGCCTTCCTGGCTTCTGAGCATTGGATCCAAGTGATGAATTTGAAGTTTGTCCCAAATACGTAAAATAGGCCCAATGGCTTCGGAATATGAGAGGTTGTGGTCTCTTGATTTTTCTTTGTAACTCCAACCTTTGTTTTTTTGTATGAACAATAGTTGAATTTTTTTACTATTGGTAAAGAGACATGTACAAAAATGTTTATCAGTAATTAAAAAATCAGACCGTTTGGAAATTTTCTTTTGTAGATTATAGTGGCATGTGATTTGGAGAATCATGTAAATTGGAGTTTGTTAAAATGCCTAGAAAAATGCAGTACCATGGATGACAATTGAAGAGTGTTATCACCTCATATTTCTTGTTTCGCAGTTGAATCATAGCGTTTACTTGGGCCTTATATTGTTAATGGCGAACTGAATTATTCTTAAAGAAGGTCAAGCAATTGGTTTTGTAATCAGAATGCTCAAACTAATTGTCTACCTAAAAGCACTCAGAATTTACCCTAACCATTACGCTTGTAGTTGAAAATGATTTATTTGCATGCAATGCAAGTTTAGTAGATGAGGGCTGCAAATAATTCAATGACATGATTATCTCTTATTGATTTATACCGGAAATGGATCATTATGTATGCATGGTTGACCCTTTTGGCCATGGTGGTTATCTTTAGAAAGCTTTAAAATTTATCATCAAAATGCCAATTAAACATACCGTGGTTGTGTGGATGTCTTTGATTGGTGCTTCTAGATCACATAAGAATATAGGGCTAGGAGTATTTACAACAAATCTCCTTTTTGAGTTGGACCCCAAAAATGCTTCGTCGCTGCAAATACTTCAATGACATGATTATCTCTTATTGTTTTATACCAGCAATGGATCATTATGTATGCATGGTTGACCTTTTTGGTTTTGTTGGCTATCTCGAGAAAGCTCTAAAATTTATCATCAAAATGTCAATTAAACCTACGGTGGTTTTTTTGATGTAATTTATTGTTACTTATATATCACATAAGAATATAGGGCTAGGAATATTTATAGGAAATCTCCTTTTTGAGATGGACCCCAAAAATGCTTCGTTGTACATTCCTTTATCAAATGTCTATGTAAAAGTGGGTAGGCGGGGTGATGTTATGAAGGTAAGGAGATTATTGAAAATCAAAGGATGTAAAAATATACATGGATGTAGTTGGATTCAAGTCCGTAAAATGGTACATGTGTTTTGTGTAGGAGATAGATCACATCCAAAAACACATGAGTTCTATGCAAAGTTGGATAACTTGTCATGGAAGATGAAGGTTGTTGGGCCTCAGAATATTGGCTAAGTACTAAAGGGCACATGCGCACGCATGACTAGTAAAGAAGAAGGGTGTGTGTGGGAAAAGCACACAGGATAAGGGTTTTAGAAGGTTTTAGTAGAAACCACAGTGTGCATGCAAGGTAGAACAAAGAATCTCATGACTTAGCCATATTCAGCTCTCCAAGAAGCACATGAGGAAGAATGTAACCCAACTAGGCATGCTGAGTGGATAAGGTACCAGCCTAACGACTTGGTGGTAAAGAAAAGAATATGCGATGCATAGAACATTCTTGAAAGACATCAATGCAGAAAGTGGAGAGCTCGGATCAGAAGAAGCATGCTCCATTGGAGGACCACTTGGAAACTTGGCAAGTGATCTTAACCTAGATAAAGGAATGGCGATGGGTGCTAAACCTATTTATAACGATGTTCTAGAATAAGGATGATATATAGAAACACCTAAATGGAGAGAGATTGATCAGGGGAAGCTTCAAGATCATCACAAAGAGGATGAATTGCGAAGCCCTACAGAAAAGATTGGGAGGTTCTAAGGGATGGGGTTACCATTACAGGGTTGTAGGAATGATATCATATCTAGAGGGATGGGTCTATGAAAATTTATGTAATATGGGAAGCATAGCCAAGGTCTCTGATACATGAGTCATGTTTGTCTCGATACATTTGGTCTGTTATGACCCTTTCAAATGTAATGTGATTACTGAAGCTATGATCAAATATATATATATATATATGTGTGTGTGTGTGTGTGTGTGTGTGTGTGTCTATGTTCTGAATATATTGTTCATGGGTGCAAACCCTAGTATCTTTTCTTTATGTCATGACTCAAATATGCTCTATATATGATGTTTCTCTTATTTGAATGGGTATATTGATATAACAATTGATCCATACGGATTCAAAATGACTCTATTTCATCAAATCAGTTAGTGTGAAGAAGGAAAAATAATACGCAGAGGTTTTGTCTTTAAAGTAATAGGATCACCACTCTTAACAAAGCTACGATTATAGACCAACCGCCTAACTAGGGCAGCAGTCCTAAGACCGCTAGTTTGCATTGGGCAGCGGTCTTGGCTCTTTCAGATAGAAAACAAAAATATTAAATGAACAGCCACAAAATTTGAAAGGTTTTCCATGCCTCTTCTCCACCATGACCTTTCCCATTCTCCACTACACTGGAGGACATGAGAAAGGCTATAAATAAATGTTTGTAGAAGAGAATAAGATCATCAAAGCATGAAAGTAAGTGAGTAAGAAGTTCTTAGTGTTGGAATTGTGTTTTGTAGAAGAAAGGAGTGTTGAGACAGAGCAAAAAAGTAATTGGAAGGAAGTGTGAGATAGTATCTACTTCTCTTTCATAATTATTGTAATTTCTATAATTTTTGTTTTGAATTGGCTAATAAAAGTGGGAAGAAAGAGCAATTTACCTTCCCGACTTGTTTTTCCTCCTCTAGAGGTTTCTAGGAGAAAACTTGTTGGTGTTTATGAGTTTATATTATTTCTTTTTCTACAATTGTGGATCCTAGGCATAAGAAAAATACATTCACTAGCTATCTCTATCATATTCTAATAGAAATTAGAATAACAATGTTAATTTGTGACTCTATGGATAATTCCAATGTTGAATAGTTTACAAATCAACAACTCATCATATACCTTCAGAAAGTATGCATGATCATTTACTTTTATTCATTTAATTTGTTATTAATGGAATCCTCTTCTCATAATGCTTACATCAAGGAGGGGCTCAGCACCCGCACGTGCCTCGGGTGAGCTCCCAATGCTCGCTAGGTGATAGGTCAGTGCACATGGGGTTAAAGTGTTCTAAAGGAACACAAAAATGAATACATCTTGGTTTCGATATCGGGACATAATTTCAAAGTTGTTGTGCTAATGATGCATGATGACAGAGCGCTTGACCTTGGAAAGTGTCAAAGCCTAGTTTAAAATCATAGAGAATGAGTTTTCTCAAATATTTATTACTGAACTTGAGTTTGATGAACAAAAATGGATATAATAACACATGTATCATGAATTATATGAGACTTTATTTTGTTGGTTTCCTGTAGAGTTGTATGAATGGATTCATGCATATGCATCTAGATCAAGCAGGTAAAATAAATCACGCGTGTGGACCCAAGATGATTCCCAGAGGCTATAAGATGCATATCTGACTTGAACACATGTTGTTGATCACTAGTGGAGAAGAGTGTTGACTAGATATACCCTGAAATACACCATTTCTACATATCCTCGTTCAGAGGTTATTGAGTTTGAATTCCTAAGGGAACCTAGAGGATAATTTTTAGGTGTTATCTTGTTTGCTATGAATATATTGATCATTACACTAAGTTTAGAGGCATTCCCTATGGCTGACTAAGCTCTTCTGAGCGTTGGGCAAGGAAGCTAGGGTGGAGAAAGATGGCAGACCTTGTGGTGGAAAAGGAGAGGGAAGAGAGACGACTCAAGTATAGTGAAGCACATGGAAAGGAGTTGGCTAGAAAATGTGAGGTTATGGGAGTGATGGATCTATGGAGGTAGATGTTGCAAGAAGCACTTGAAACCTGAGAAGTCTGTACTACCCCATCTTGGCAAGTCTTGTAGAGAAACCCCTTAAGACTCTAATGATATTTTGTCGTGTGGAGAAAGGATAGTTGTCGGTATGCATCTAAACCCACCTAGTGACCAAAAGATGATGCTTAAGTTTCCAAATCAAGAAACAAGCATTTCTAACCCAGTTTATATCAGTGCAAGTGACCGATCTACACCTAGGATGTATAACTTCTCATTTGGGACATCTATGGCTGCACAAACAATTCCTTTGTTTGGAGGGATTTTTGGGAAAAGTGTAAGTATAAAAATTTTAGGTAGCAGATTTAGGAGTGGCCTTGAAGACACATCTGGAAGTGGATCAATATCACAAACTATTAGCATGCAATTCGGTGGAACATTGGGAACACTATGCGTGACCACTTCAGGCCCATTATCGGCTACAAGAGGAGGATCTGGTGGAGTGGGAGCTAGAGAACCAAGTGGACTTGGTGGATCTGGAGGATCGAGATGGATATGACCTGATGAATCCAGTGGATGTGGTGGTGGAGGAAAAACGAGAGGGAATCAAATTTCTAGATTAGGAGGGCAAGGACCTCATCCACCTCCGCAAGTATTTTTCGAGATGTCCTTACATCTACCAGATTACAAGGGTGTTGAGGATGTTGAAGAGCATGTGCACAAGAGTGATCTGCTATACACATAAAGGGGATCACTACCCCAGATTAAAAGGCAAGTCATTTTACAATGACGTTGTAGGGGAACGTGCATAGTTTGTACCAAAAGTATGACCCCCATCATATGGTGGTAGATTACACTATGCTGCAAAATGCCTTCTTAGTCGATTTCCATATCCTTGAGTTTGAGCAGAAGAGCATTAACACTTTGAAGGAGATCCAATAGGAAAATCAATGGTTATATTTATCTGATTATAACCTAAGAAGCCATCCATGAGTGAAATCATCTCATAAACTACTATAGAATCGACATTCATGTCAATGTTTGGAATGGGAAAATCATCCTAAAGACAAGCTTTTTTTATATCCCTGAAATCTGTACACACTCTAATACCAACCGGCTTCTTTTGAACTAGGACCACATTGGAGATTCACTTTGAGTAGTCGATAGGCCTCATAAATCTTACTTCTAGTAACCTTTCTAGCTATTCCTTTACCAATAAGACAATGCAAGGATGCATCTTTCAGAGCTTTTGTTTGATGGGCTTGGCATATGTGTTTACAACAAGATTGTGCACCACCAGTGTAGGAATAAGTTCTTACATGTTAGCGTAAGACCAAACGAAGATGTTTGCATACTCTCTTAAGAATCCTATGAATGTTTTTTATTCTTTGGCTGAGAGGGAAGCTCCAAAATTAACTACTGGTGGTATTTCCTCCACGTCGATATTAACATCTATTGTATCTTCCACTGATAATTTTGATTCATCCCCAATGCATGTAGGATCAGGAGGGAGAATTAGATCCTCCTCTATCACAGGTGGCTCAGGGAGCTCTTCAGCTTGATGCGGGTACATTATCTTTTCCATAGGTTGTTCTACCTATTTGTCCACAAGCGCATCAAAGAGGTTTTCGTTATAGGACTTCCCCTTTTTATTTCCACAAGGATTTTTTTTTTAAAATTTACCTTTCTCACTTTTTTACTTAAATGCCCACACAAATCTACTTCCTCTACAAATTACGTGCATGTGTTAAGTTGAATAGAGAGCCCCTTCTTGTGATCATTTTTTGTGAATGTTGTCTGTAATTCTCAGGAACTCACCAATGGCCTCATCATTTTGAAATATGTCAATAAGTGCATGTTTTTGTTGATCACAATTCACAAGTAATGGGTAGGTGAGGGTTAATGGCTGAGTTATAAGGGATATGGTGGCTATAATAGGGGTTATAGTAAGGATAGCCATATCAGCAAATAGGTTAATAGAAGAAAGGTATTCATAAATACTACATCCGGAATCTGTTTCACTTTCATTTTCAGACAAACTATCCTCACTATCAAAAGAGGCATACTCATCATATGAAGAGCGATAGTCATACAAATGGATGCCTATACCTGACTTACCTACTATATGACAAGGTATTACAAGAGCCTCTAATGGGCCTTGTTCTTAGCGACCACACTCACGTCCTTTATACCTCATGACAAGAATTATTTGATTAGGAATGGGATACTTAGGTGATTTATATCATATAGCCATGTCATCATCATTAGGAAAGAACGAAATGCCGATAAGAAAATTTTCTTCTTCTATCAAGCCTCCAGGAGTAAAATTATTGAAAGGGAAAGTCTCTCTTGATCTCTAAATTTTGAAACATGGCTTACCATGCACTTGGGTTAATAGCGGCCCATTGTGAACCATTAGGGATTGTTGTACAATATACTCTCCATAACCGCTTGGTTTAACCATCATCTCCCACGTAGAAAAAGGATTTTTTGAGGTGGAAGCATTATTGTCATTGATAAAAAGGGTATCTAGATCTACTCATGAATCAAGGGCCTCTGACTAGATAGGAATAGCAATGGTCGTAGATGGGCACTCATAGATTATAGGAAAATATCCTAACAATGCTCTACAATGAGCAAATGGTTTGGGGTCACCCTATATAGTAAGTTTTTGTCCCTCATATTGCAACATTAAACATTGATGATACGTTGATGGCACGACCTGCATGGCTTGAATCCATGGGTGACTGAGAAATATATTGTAAGGGAGTTCTAGGTCCAAGATGTGGAAATTTGTTTCATGTGTTATGGGACCGAATTCTAATGAGAAAGTAATCATTGCAACTGATTTTCGTTCTTCATTGTCATATGCCTTAATGGTAATGACCTTTATTTCCAGATCATCTTTTGTGCAGCCTAGTTGGAAGACTAGTTTGAGACTACATATGTTAAGACCTAATCGACCATCCACAAGCACTCTCTTAACCTTCTTACATTTGATGATAACCTCAATATGCAAGGGTAGGTTATGTGAAGGATCTTCAACTAAGGGTTTTTTAGTGTTTAAGGTTATATGTTCCAAAGGAATAAGTTGTCCTAACATGTCTTGCAAATGTGTTGAGTCAACATTAGTGGATATTCCTGATCCCTATAAGCTTTTGTAAAGTATATCATTATGGATGCTAGAGATATTTAGAATGTCTAAGATGGAAATATTATCTTTAGTTTTTTTCTAGTTGATCTAACACATCATAGTGACTCTCTTGAAGAGGAGGGGGAGTAGGTTCATAGTTTATAACAAGGAAATCCATCTGTGTTTCCAAAATGCACAATCTTGTCTTGATTTGAATGATATTTTTTTAATCGATGAGGGGGTCAACACAACCTATCAGAGCATTAAACTAGTTTTTGTTTTCCACATAGTTAGCATTATTATTATGAAATGATTGTCCGTGATCCAAATTTTTCTTTTATTCATGATTGGGAAAAGGATATTTGAAGATCCCTAATTTTTTATTTGGGGATTTTACAGCTGCAACGGAATCTACTTCAATATCACAGTTGTCGACTAGGTCTTGAAATAATGTTTTAATCTTAAACACTTGTCCATTTTGTGAACTTTTAACCAGTGGAACTCAAAAAATTTATCCTCCTTAAACCATGATGGTTTAGGTGTAACCTCCCTATAGGGTTGTGTTTCAAGGTACTTAACATGTTTACGGCCTCTAATTGTTTTAGTATAGCCGATATGGATTTAGATAGATGAGTAAAAGTACGATGTTTATACTCGGTAGGTGGATTACCCTTTGCTAGTTTTAAAGGTTTGTGGTTCTTCATGGCTTCTACCCACTTAGAGTCTACTATCCCATCATTAAGGAAATTTTTGTTTCTATTAGGAATAAACTTTTTTTATCATTAGATTTAGAATCATTGTGTTTACAGGAGAAAGTTTTTAGAGTCCCCCTATCTAGCAACGCCTTTTCAATTTGACTTCCTTTTTCTATTACCTCTTAAAGTGTGTTACCACAATAGATTTGCAACTGGAATGTAATGTCTAGATGGAGGTTGGAAAAAAATATGCATATCAACTACATTTTAGGTAGGGAGCATTCGAAGCGACTAGGTAACCCTCTCCATCTTTGTAAAAATGTAGTATTTTTTTGTTGTTTCGTTGCTTCATGTTACTGAGATCTAACATGGTAATGTCATTTTCTATATTAAAACATA
This sequence comes from Taxus chinensis, assembly GCA_019776745.2. Classification (NCBI taxonomy): domain Eukaryota; kingdom Viridiplantae; phylum Streptophyta; class Pinopsida; order Cupressales; family Taxaceae; genus Taxus; species Taxus chinensis. The sequence continues at coordinate 203,356,352 of CM034153.1, read as the reverse complement.
AGTGTTGTATGAAACACTCTGCTAGTTATGGCCATGTTGATATGGATCCCTCTAATGTCGTTGCTCCTTAAATTCGTGGAAACAAGTGCATAAGATAATTGTCACTATATGTAACCTCTTGACATGTCATAGAAAAGTATTTTATATGATCATGAGGTTCACCTTTTCCCTTATATTTACAAAATTTTGGAAAATTAAAATGTCTTGGGAAAGGTACCTGCAACATGGCCTTATCAAATGGGTAAGGAAATAACTCATCGAATTAAAACTTCTTATTATTGTTATTGTTATTGGATGACTAATGTTATGGCAAAATCACAACACCCATAATTGCTTGCAAGTTAATGGTTGAGGAATTCAGTGTGATTCATCAAACATGGAGTTAACCCAATGTGTGGGACTTTGCAATCAGGATAACTGTATGGAGAAATCCGTCTTCCTAACCTATCCTAGTGCCAACTAATCCAAAGTGCAGAGAGGTACAATCTAACACTAATCTAATTTTTTCCCAAGGAGACAGACTTAGAGAAAATGCATGAAAATTAAAACCTACTCTAAGGGAAGGTGATGCACCAAGAATGATGTTGACAACCTACATAATAAAATCAACACAACTTGAATCTTGCAATGAAAACACAATATTGCATAATAATTTACATGTGATGAAAGACCAGAAGAGCTAAAATGAAACACAAAAGGTTGTTAAAAACATCCACAAATCTGTTTATATTTCTCCCGAAATTGATACAATACACCACACTCAAGCTCAAAGGAACATATTTTTCATTCCAATATATATTAGGGAGGTTTGGAATATACACAAAATCTCTTACAGACAAGAAGAAGAAGGGAGGAGCATATACAAGGTGTCCAACCTTTTGAAATGAGCCCATCCTTACAATATATAGGAAAAATGAGAGAAGGGACAGATAGGAATTCAAAATCTTGCTTCAAACACCAAAAATGCATTAAGCTCACCTACAAAAATGATGGGTGTCACTGCAAAACCCATACCTCCATGTACTTTTCCTTGTTTGGGAAGAAAGGAAGCCCATACCTCATCATTTTGGTAGGTGAGAAATCTATTACACTCCTCTAAACTAGTGGATTGTATTTATTCAGTTTTAAACACTTAGTTATTTTGTAGAAGACATTGAGAGCTTTCCAGGAAAGTCCTATTTTGTTCAAATCTGATCTCCCAGTCAAATTTTATGGCCATCTGAAGATGATGGTGCCACACTGCAATAAATGTCGTTGGTTATCTAACTCTTTTTGGACTCCAACAATGCATCCCAACCTTAGAATTCTAAAAAATTAGAATTTCAGGATTCAAAGCTTCAAGATTTTTGATTCTGAAGGTCACATTTATTATTCATTTGTTGGGTTGGCTTGAAATTTCCAAAATGTCGAACCTCCCAAGTCTGAAATTCGAAGTTTGGAGTTCAGACTCTGAAATCATGTTGTATGCCACACTGTTCATCATTTGAAGCAAAAGTTCCAAAATTTTGAAACTCCAAAGTCTGAAATTCAGACTTTAATTTTTAGACCTTTGCATTTTTAGGTTTTGAGGTTTGGTACTTTCAGGGTTTCGGGTTTCGAGGTTTCAGGACTTCAGGTTTCAGGGATAAGATTATTTTCTTGGCACATCAAACCTTCAAAATCCCGAAATTCTGAAGTCTGAATTTCAGATTTCATGTTTAATACTTTTCTTCTCCCCACATGGCATTCTTCAGTGCAAGCTTGTAAAACCTACAAAACCCCAAAGTCCTAATTTTGGACTTCCGGTTTTGGACCTTCCACTCCTGTTTTGCGCTTCTTTCCGCCAAGTCCCTGAATTTCACTTCGGCCTACCTCCAAATGAACACACCTCTGAAGTTCAAGTTCAGACTTCATAATTTCTTCATTTCCTGAACTAGTTCAAACTCATGAGATCCTCTGAAATGTTTTCAGCTTGCTTTACTGACTTGCACGACTCGAGCCCAAAACGTGAGCTCCCATGACTAAATTGATCCTCCTATTTTCCCTCAGTGGAAGCTCATTTTTGTCTAATATCTCCTAATGGGAAAAATGGATAACAAGTAAACAACGAAAGCTAACACCATTGTCATCCATCTAGCCAAGGTTCTAAGTCTAGGAATGAAACATTAAGATATAAGCTAAAAATAATTCTTAACTAGTATGAAAACATTACAAAATCTAACTAAACATGCCTACTAATATGCTTGAATTACCTAACATGGGCCTAAATAGACCTAAGAGGGAAATCAAATGGTTATGGTTGCTACTCCAAACAAGATAAAATGGCCTCTCCAAATGATTACTTGGTCATTTTAGATATCCATCTACTAACCCCATTAAAGGCTTTAAGCAAGGATTGAACTTGGCTATAAATCATATTTATTATATGAGATACAAATCAAAGCATGGTGTAAAGTATAAAGGAATGAGGTGCACCCTTTTTATAGTTTTATTTTTGGGAGAAACTTATATTTTGGTGCGTGTGGGACTAAAAGCCCCAAATTAAATTAGAATTACTAATCATGATTAGGCCATGCTAATCACAATTAGTCAATTACTGTGTGATTAAGAAGTATGAATCCTTAATCAACTGCTTAGGATCAACTAGGAGGCTAGGATAAGGTTTTGAAGCTTGTTGAGACATTGTGGAGGTAAATGGGGTGATTTTGAGGGGTTGGAAGAGGGTTTGAGTTAATATTAGGTTATTTTGATCAAATCAAGGGAAAAATAGGATTAATGAAGAGGATTTTGGCTTATGATCCATCATAAAGTGGCATCATGAATGCGAAAACGATTATGCAATCAACAGTGTGGTGTTAATTGGATAATTTAGTAAGGAATGTTAGTTAATTAGTGAAAACTGTTTATTATAATGGATTTGGAAAAATAATAGTGATTTGCGTGCATTTTGGAAATAAGATTGCAAAAGCGGAATCTAGGTGTCTACAGGAGCAAGAAAAATATAACTCCATGTATAGTTAAAATGACAAGATTTATGAAAATGTAAACAATAAATAAGTTATCTTATTAAATGGTAAATTAACACTGTCATTAGATATATCTTTTTGATACATTTTTGGGGAAAAATAAACCGGGTCATTTTGAGTTTGGGATCAAAAGTTATGGCTCTTGAAAGGTGGGTAAAACAAAAGTAGTACAACACAGAGTAATGGCGCTGGACTATGTAGCATAGGTGCTAAACTATGTAGCATAAGCACCACAATAAAGAGAAAAGGTGCAAAAACATAGGACCTAGGTGCAAAAGTAAGGAAAATGCACCAAAGTAGGGCAAAGGTGTCAAACTAGAGCAAACGTGTAAAAATACAGGGCATATATGCTAATTCTCATAAACACGAAAAAATCAAAATTTGAAACTGCAAACAAAAATGAAAATTCTCCAAACTTTAACATCTTGTTTTAGGGATACAATACTATTGAAAATAATAAATAAGTGGGGGGTAATCGCCACAGTGGGCACCAAAAATGTATATGTTAGAAAATATTAGTGTTAGAATGTAAGAAAACAAACAAATTGTTCTCCTATGTTAATTCATCAAATAATACCTCAGATTGAGAAAGAGATGGAAAGGTGGGGATACTAAATACTGCACTTAACAATAGAATGTAATGCTCCTCCTTTGTTGTGTTGGTTTTTCTCATGGATGGTGTTCATTGCTTAAGATATTGTGGAAACACTTGCGCAGCACCTCTCGCTGATTTTTTTGAATTGAGTTATGCTTGATGAAGGATGGTGGATTCGATTGTAGATGGATTGATTGATTGAAGAGGATAAAGTAAAATATATTTGTTATGGATATACAATATCTTCCTCATTTCTGTCATCTACCTCTCATGGAGGAGGAGAGCTCAATTTATAGTTTGTAGGAGAGAAAATGGAGGGTGAATATTAATCCAAGTAGGATAAAGATCAATGGATGAGGATTGATGAGAGGATTAGAATTCTTTAGAGTGGAAAAAATGTATATTACAAGAAATTTCTAATGGAGGGAAGAAGCTTTAAATGAATTTAAAATTGAAATGGACAGAGAAGTTTAAAGAGGCTTCTAGAAATAGAATCCTCTAGATATAGAGGTAGATGATGTGATTAGTTTAAGATTAGATTAGATTAATTAAAGATGATTTGGGATGTGATTACATGGAGAGGCTAGGTGTAGATAGATGTAGAGTAGGTGGGTAGATGGGTGTAGGAATATTAAATTCCTAGAAAATGATAATAAGGATTAAGATGGTATAATAGGATATAATAATGATTTAAAGGGATTAATGATGAGATGGGATATTAGATAAATGATGAAATCGATTAATAAAAAGGGGATATGTGGCATTTTATACAAAATAGATTAACTAGATACTAATGATGCTAGGATATTTGTGTGAAAAATTAATCATAATTAATTATGTCAACATTTTAGATGTCTACAACTGTAACATAGAATCTACATCTATGAAGCCTTCAACCAAAAAGAAAAATCCATGGTTTTTTAAAATAATCCTAGGTATAAAACACTACTATTAGGAGGAGAAGAAGAAAATTAAAATATAAGCAACTCAAATTAAGAATAGGCCAATCATAATGAATTCCCTTGACTTTATCTTTACGACTACACTCTCACCATTAAAACACTCAAATTATTCAGTATCATTTTCGTCCATATATATTCTTATCCTACCGAATTAAAAAATAAAAATTAAACACCATAAAATTAGGTTGTCTTGCGAAATCCCCATATAACATGAGTAGAATTCATTTTTAAATAACACTCGATGAAGAGTTGTGTAGCTTTCAGGCATCTACTGCCCAATGTTTAAATTTGAATGGCTCTCCATATAAACCACACTCGTTGAACATGTACGCATCACAAGTTGCCTAATATATTTTTGTGATGGTGAATTCCATCAAGGGAGAGGAGCCAATGGTTGTGCACCCTAAGTTGAGGGGGGTATATAGCAATATAAATACCATAAAATTTGAAAAAAAAACCCTTTGATGGATTTTGTTTTTTTTAATCTCAATATTTTCTTTTGAGTATTTATATTGTATGGAAAGTAGTTTTAAAAAGTATTTAAATCAAGTTGTTTTCCATACAAATAAATTTAGGGCTGACCATTTCTAAGGAATTATGTCGTGCATTTTTTTTCCACTTACGTGGAATCATTTGATCTGGTGATTGTTTGATGTGACTCATTTTATCGACTACTTTTTTTTTCAAATTTTAAGTGAGAAATTGACATGTATTAGTCCTTAACTTTACATCAACCATCACCATTATTGGTCCATGCTCCACAATTGGCTCCTCTCCCTTTGGTGGACATATTTTCTTGTCCCACATGGGATCTTAATAAAATGATCAGATATTCAGACTGATTATTTTTTGATGAATTTTGTGTGTGAAAAATACAAATGTATCTCCTGATCATCCCTTGAACTGAGTGATGAACTATTCAAGACAAGAGTATGTAATGTGACCTCTCATGTCTATAACGAATGCACATGACTTTTTTTTTACATCTACACATCACCATAAAAAAACTCAGATTATTCAATACGAACAATTATATCCTTTGTGTCCAAAACAAATTAACACATAAAAGTCCAAACCCCATGAAATTGAATGGTCTCCCACTAAGATTTGACAATCGTCTTGGATGTTTTTGCTATTTTAACCATATTTTACACTTTGCAAAATAACTTTAGTCAGTCCCTATTTGACGTTTCGAAAAACTATCATTATCAGTCTGCACACATTCAATATAAATATAAGTGTAACATTACATAGATATTTAATAAACATATTTTCTGTTTATATTGATCATATAATCCTGAAACTTATCAAACACTTATAAATATAGTTAAAAATAATGTATATTTTTAAATTATTAAGTGAAGAAAAAATATTTAACAGAAATGAAATGAGTCTTTAAAACCTTTTAATGTCACAGAGTTTTTGGTTGGCCTAATTAATTGATGAGTTACTTTTTATAAAAAAGAAACTCAAACAGGGGAGACCTCCAAATTCAATCCGGATTTGAAGTATTTTAAGAGTACTTAAAGCATTTTAAAAGAGATGGTAAGTTTATTGGTATTCGTAAGTTGGTAACCACCAAAAGTCGGGTTGAGTTGATCGTGTCTGCGTGGAAAAATGTAAAGCTATTTAATATTAGCGGCGCATCTGCAATACTTATCTCATTCTCGATTGTTGAGTCTACACGCGTGCCCTAAACTTCAAATTAATTTAATCGTTTTCCCTATCTGTTTTCGTCGCATCGTTTTATTGTTTGTTTGACGCAGCTGGAATCTGAGGACCTCGAGCAACAAACATGGTACGCATGGCTGCAGTGATTAAGGTAAGAAAAGAACCCTTTCATCTTTCTCTCTGCAACTTCATTTGGGTGAAACCATTTTAGTGGTCTCGGTAGTTTAACGCGATAAATTGAGTTGGGTATTTGTCAGGTGAGGTATGATGGCGAAATAAGGCGAATCAACCTGGCGAGTCCGGATATATCTTTCGAGGATCTCAAATCCAATAAATATACGACGTGTTGGAGCTCAAAGGCGATGCCCTCAGGGCTACCCTAAAATATATGGACGAAGACGGTGATGTTGTCTGTTTGTCAAACGAAGACGATTTCAACGAAGCGATTAGACAGGAACTGAACCCTTTCCGGGTGGAAGTATCAACCCAGCCAAAAGGCATCCATAATTTGGGACCGTTTGGCGGAGGCGGGGGGTCATTATGACTGGAACGACGGAACATTTAACGGCATAAATGGCATCACTGTAACCATGGATTCACATTGTCTGCGTTCCATTCAACTTCATTACGCCGCCATAGACGAAACCACTTATACCGCGCCGCGCCGCGGTGGTCTTGGGGAACGCCACTCACACCGTAATTAGCTATTGTAAATGCCTTATGTATCATATTTCAGTATTGACAGTGCTATATATATAATGTCCTTACTTTTGCAGGTTCAGTTCGAATATCCAAAAGAGAAATTGGTGAAGATAAGTGGATATTGTGGAGTTGTGTGGGGATTGTGGACTGTCATCAAAGGTTTGACATTCGAAACCAACATTGCCAAATATGGGCCGTTCGGGCTGGCAGATTGTATTTCCTTCCAAACTGATATCAAAGGTGAGGTGGTTGGGTTTATTGGGCGAGCGAGTTCAACATATTTGGACTCAATCTCTCTTCAAGTGGACTCAACATAGTTTACCAAACATAGAACTCCGTAGCCGTCTTCTTTTTGTCTCTCCCTATATTACTGTAACTAGAGCCGTAGCTGCGGTTATTTCCTGCAATTTTCTTGGTGGCACCCACTATGTTTCCGCCGTCATCGTTCTAGAGGTGAAAATATATGTGATGTGATTTTTAATTTTTCAATATATAAATTGAATTACATTATTTCTTAAAATAGTGATAAGGAATGTTTACATGTTTGGCCTTTGTATGATAGAAGAGATTCTTTCGTAATTATATTAGTACTTTGTTGTTGTCACAATATATAATATTGAAGATTCATTTTGCGGAAAATATGAATCATCAAAATATTTCCCTCAACCATATTGCTGGATGAAAAAAGCTGAACATATGTATGTGCTTTTATCTTTATTGATGGAAATGCAATTGATGGTTGGTTTTTAGTGCATTATAAAATAATGCTTCATCCAATGTTGAACACAAAACTAAGAGTTAATTTTTATCACATACAAATCTAACACAATAAAAATTTATAAAACGTCCAAAAACACATATCCCCACGTGCTAGATACTTAACCACAAAATTTAAACCACAAAATTTGAAGTCCCTTTTTAACATAACTAATTTTAAATTAATTTGAAATAGATTTTTTTTGTAAACAACATAAACTTTGAAACTAGACTAAGTAAGTAATGTCAAGATTAATTATAGTAAAATAGATAATGCCACCTATTCACTGTGTAAACAATGTGGCTGCCATATACAGGTTTTTTCAATCAACATTTGTAGATAATTTCTACATAATTTCATCTCTACTTGAACTAGAATAGTTAGAATTTTTCATTACTCTATTTTAAATTTTACCACTAAATCATATGTATATTTGGATTGAGAAAGTAATATCATGTCATATGTCTACCACACTTGTATATCAAGAAATCTTAGATTACTCATCTCAAACTTTTTTCGTAATATTTTATTTATTACAACAATTAATATGAAACAAATATTCGTGATTATTGTCTCATCCACTCAAAGTACCACAATGGATGGAGGGAATTTTTACAAAACCTTATTATTTAAAGTACTCATTGTATACACAACCAATTTATCACGAGTGTTGACTTTTATCTTTGTAGACACAACTTGGGATAAACCTTCCTAGATGTGATGTCTTATAAGCTCATCTTCATAGTCAATGATGTCTAGTTGTATTTCATCATCACCATAGAAAACTATAATGAATAATCATGGCGTGTATGTGTACACCATTTTGAGATCATTCGTATAATGACAAAATCAATTATCTATTAATCTGATCTTGTGGATTGTTGGGCAGTTGTGTGCTTAAGGCCATCCAAATGTTATTTTTAGGCAGTATTATCTTTGGGGAATAAACCTAATTTAAATCTTCTCCACTTGAAATTTTCAAAGTGTCCAATACAAATAAAGATTCTAAAATTGTTACTTGGATTTTAATTGAATTTCTATGATGTAGCGTTTATCTTTTAATGAAAGCATTCACATGTAAATGCATTTAAGATCTTACTCTAATTCTACTGTTGAGATTTGGCATGTCTTCTACGCAGACCTGTACTAATATGTTCCATCTTTATTGTGCGCAGGATGAAAGCAATACATGCAATGGGCACACTTTCATCCGAATCTTCATCTTTCCCTTGTAAATAGCAAAGAATTCAATTGATACTTTTGGAGAAATAGAAAACAATAAAAGTTTCCAGCATGTGAAATAGACTACGAAAATAAATATAATAATCACTACCTAGAAATAGGCTAATTTATCCAACATTGTTTTGTCACAAAAAAATCATTCTTGTTGGAAGAAGTTGTGAATTGGATGAACATTAAATGGACATATCTTCTGATTTTTCCTGAAATACAGATTATCCACAATTTCATCAAAGTCACATTTGTAATTTGTTGAAGATCCACATTCTTGGAATTTGCTTTGATGAAAAAATCACATTTTTTGGTATTTTGAACAAATTTTCCGAAGAGTTAGAAAAGTCAAATCTGAAAATTGCTAATATGCCACATCCTTAGAAATTTTAAAACCCCAATATAAGTGTCACTAAATTTTTCACACAACTATCTCAAGGTTTATATCTCAAAAATATATGTATAGTCGTTAAATATTTTAGAAATATAAGGATGCTCCAACTGGGTAAGTGGGAGTCAACACCCACTTTACCTGATACTGATTGTGTATTATTTCACAAAATGTAGATTAACATATTTTAGTAAAATTGAGATAATTAATTTAATAATTACAAAATTCTAGTTAATGGATATAATTACACATCAAATTGATTTAATTTCAAGTAATAGAATTAGTGAAAAAAACATTTATTTATTCATAATTTCATCCTTAAATTAAATTAATGATAATAATTTAATTATTTAACGTTGATTAATTAATAACTTGAGATAAATCAATATCACTCATTAAATAAATTTAAATAATTAAATTAAAATCAATAATTAAACATTATAAACTATTTTTCGAGGTTAAAGGATGTGTAAAGCGCGTCGGGACAGTAGAAAAGATTGAAGTGGGACAACGCAACATTATGATATTTTGACAAATGAGTTTTGGAAATGAAGACAGATAAATGATCTCTCAAAATGGTGCAAATAGATGATTTAGCAAAACATGTTAAAGCAAAAAGTTTCAATTTTTTTGAAATATTAGTGTTTAAAATCTTCGAGACAACATGTATGGAGTTTCCTAGTTTTCCTGAACTGGAAGAGTTCCTTGCTAAGGCCGGTTAGGGGAAACTGAAGTCTTTAGGAATCACCCCTCGACTCCAAGTTCTTTGCATCTGATAGTGTACCTAGTAGCGGGACTTAGTCTATATTACTCCTCCCTATGGAAGTTACCGAGCAACACATACCGTCTGCTCTTTACAACTAGCGATATCGACCCCGCCCTAAAAAGGGTTAGAGTCTCTAGGGAATGCTCCTGGTAAAAACCTAATTTGTCCTTCTCAAACAAAAATAAATAAAAAGGCGTCACGATTTAGGATCCCCTACTCCGGAAAATAGGATTGAGCCAAAGGTAGTGGTGGATGAATCAGTGGTTTAAGCATTTTTCTCCCTGACGAGAAGGCTAATTTTCCCTACACAATTGTGCATCAACTCAATAAAGAGGACCCTTGCCTACCTCAACACCCCATCTTCTCTTCCACAATTTCTATAATTTCTTCATGAGTCATTTGTGATGGCAGATAAGAATGGTTTATTCAATGCATGTGTAGAAACAAATACAGCAAGCCAAATATATAGGCTGCGGGAGGAGAGAAGGAGAGAGGAAAGTTAGATAACTATCAACAAACAAAAAACTAACAGTGTATTAGAATATTAATTAGCATTTAGCTAATGCGCTAACATTCCCCCCCTTAATACATTGTTCTTACAAATGTAGCCCCTAAACAAATCAAACTTCACTTTGCCTAGAGGCTTGGTGAGAATATCTGTAACTTGAAAATCAGTAGGGTAGTACTGGAGCTAAATTTGTTGGTTCAAGACATGTTCACGAATGCAGTGACATTCAACCTCAATATGCTTTATTCGTTCATGAAATATAGGATTCTTCACAAGCTTCAACACACCTTGATTGTCACATTGAATGATGGGAGGTTTCTCTTCAGGAATCCCTATATCTGCAAGAATGCGATGTAACCAAATCGCTTCACACACAGCTCCTCATGCAACATGGTATTCAGCCTCAGTGGATGAGAGAGAAAAAATAGTTTTCTTCTTGCTAATCAACGAGATAGGTCTAGATCCGAGATGAAAAAAATACCCTGAAGTGGATTTCCTGTCATCAATAGATCCTACATAGTCTGAGTCTATATATCCCCGTAAGAAGAACTCAGTGTTCTTCTTATACTCTAGACCAAATTAAACCTTACCTTGGACATATCTCAACACATGCTTTATTGTTATCCAATGACATTTCTTCAGCTCCTACATAAATTTGGTGAGATAGCTCACTACAAAACAAAGATCTGGTCTAGTATAAGTCAAGTAAATGAGACTCCCCACAAGCTACCTGTAGTGAGTGCCATCTACCTATGGTGAATCCTAGAATCTAGATAATTGCAAACCATTTTCCATAGGTGTGGACATTGGTTTACAATATGACATTCCACACTTCTCCAGGAGAGTCTTGGCATATTTGATCTGGGAGACGAAGATATGATTCTTCTTCTGCCATATCTCTAAGCCAAGACAGTAGTGAAGTAGCTACAAATCAGTCATATCGAAGGATTTCTTCAAATCATTCTTTACATTAGCCACAAGATTGTCAGAACTTCCTATGATCACAAGATCATCTACATACAAAACCAGAATAACAATCTTTGTTCCTACCTTCTTGATATACAAATTTGTATCTAAGGGGCCACGAGTGAATGCATGCTACAATAGGTGATCATCAATTTTAATATACCATGCCCTAGGTTCTTGTTTGAGTCCATAAAGTGACTTTATTAGATGACATACCTTGTGTGGTTGATGCTCGTCTACAAACCCTTTACAAACCCTTTAGGTTGGGCCATGTATACTTCTTCTTTGAGATCACTGTTCAGAAAAGCACTCTTAACATCCATCTATTGAAGTTTCCATCCATTTTGTGCTGCCAGTGCATAGACAACTCTGATGGTTTTGATCTTCACAGTGGGTGCAAAGGTCTCGTCATAGTCAATTCCTTCTTATTGAGCATAACCCTTTGCAACAAGTCATGCTTTGTGTTTTTTGATTGAACCATCTACCTTATATTTTGTTTTGAAAATCCATTTACAGCCAATGGATTTCATACCTAGAGGTAGATCGACAAGTTCCCACATCTGATTCTAAATTAGGGAATCATATTCAACATCCATAGCTTATTTCCAATGTGGTTGGTCTAATGCCTCACAAACAGTGTTAGGTTTGGTGCTATAAACAATTGAACTCATGAGTGCAAAATTTACCTCATGTCTGGCTTGAATCTGTGTTCTGACTCCCGTAGAAGTACCTGGAAGTGAGTTTAGGTGTGCATCCCTAATAGTATTCTGGACCCATTTCAGATGTTGGTTCTGCTGCTGTTGATGTGAAGATGTGTTTTCCAATGTGCCTAGATCAACGAACAAGTCTCCACTCAGATCTTCTTCTCTCCGAGAAGAATCATCTTTCCTATCATCTGGATGTGTGTGAAATCTATGTGACAAGGTCGGTACTGGATCTCCATTGTGTGGTAGGGATTCCAAGGACGACTCATCACACACCACATCATGACTCTCATAGATTTTCTTCGTCTCAGGATCCATGAGACGATATGCCTTTGAGGTAGTATTATACCCCAAGAAAAGACATGACAGTGTCTTTGGATCAATCTTCTTCCTTTTCTCATATGGAACATGCATATATGCAGTACAACCAAAAACTCTCAAATGATGGATAGAAGGTTTATGACCAGTCCATACCTCTTCCAGAGTCCTAGTCTGCAACATCTTCGTGGGTGCTCAGTTGAGTAGATACACTGCTGTCATGACTGCTTCTACCCAAAAATTATCCTCCAACTTGGCGATGGAGAGCATACAACGAGCCATCTCCATGACAGTCTTGTTGTGTCACTCGGAAATCCCATTCTATTGGGGAGTGTAGGGTGCAGTCAGATGTTGCTGAATGCCATGCCACTTCAGGTATGCTACAATGAGCCATCTCCATGATAGTCCTATTGTGTCACTCAAAAATCCCATTCTGTTGGGGAGTGTAGGGTGCAGTCAGATGTTGCTGAATACCATGCTACTTCAGGTATGCCATCAACTTCTTTGATACAAATTCCCCCCCTCAATCTGAGTCGAGGAGAAGGAGAGGCTTCCCAGAATTCCTGGTGGCATGCCGGTAAAAGGTTTGGAAATTGGAAAATGCCTGACTCTTCTTCCAGAGAAAATATACTCACATTTTCCATGAGTAATCATTGATGAGCTGGAAGTATTCAAAACCTTGGAAGCTAGCTGGCAGGGGTCCACACAGATTGATATGTACAACCTGAAGATGCTCCGTAGCATGATAAGAGTTCTGTTTGAATGGACCTCTGTGTTGTTCTCCCACAAGACATGCCAAGAAAACAGGTAAGGAATGGGAGAGTGGAGGAAGCCCTCTTACCATTTCCTTGGAACTAAGCTAATGTAAAGCTTCGACAGAAAGATGACCATATCGAAAGTGCCATAGTGCAGTGGACTTCATTATTGAAGTAGAGAGAGCAATGTTAGATGAAGTGACTACATCCAGTGTAAATAGATGGCCCTTCAGAAATGCTCAACAAAGAATTCAACCTGCATTTGATGATTAAGAAGTTGACTCGTAGATAAGAGATTTGAGGTAAAACTTAGAACATATAGCACATTCGTGAGTGTACATCTTCGTGTCACATGAGGAATGATGACATCACCAATCCCCGCTGTAATATACTTCCTATTATTTGTGATGGTGATCTGATCTCTAGTGGTTCAGTCACTCAGGGTAAGGAAGAACTTCTTATTGTCAATCATGTGTTTGTTGGCACCAGAATCAATCAACCAGACACTTTCTGTCGGCTACGAATTCTACGAGACTAGGACAATTTCTAGATGAGTTGTGTCTGAAACCTCTTCATCAGAGGTGGCATCCTGCTGAGCAGTAATATGACCCTTCTGCCTCTGATTATGAGCATGCCATCAGGATTTATTGGAATATCCTTGGCCAGAAGTGCTCTCTTTTCCAGATTTGCCATACTTACAACTGTTGTAATAACAGTTCGCAGTCGTGTGCATATCTATGGAGCAAATGTGGCACCATCGATCCACCTTGTTGCTATGTTGCTTCTAGGGTGGCCGTTGTGGTGGATGCTGAGAAGGTTACTACTGAGGATGCTGCTTCATATTCTAGGGGCTTGACTATCCTTTCTAAGGCTTATGCTTTTGCATCGTGATAAGAGCCTTGTCTTCAAAGGCTTCTTGAACATTCTAAATGGATTCTTCCTGCTGGAGATAATTCACAAGTGTGGAAAAACTCACCTCCTGTTGAGTGATGGTCAATGTGGTGATCAATGTTTGAAATTGGGAAGGAAGAGCATGCAAGGTGAGCGTGACTAGCAAATTGTCATCCACCGGTTCACCAAGAGTAGAAATTTCTGTGTGTAACTCAGCCACACACTGTAAGAAGGCTTCTACTACATCACCATCATGCATACTCATTGTTTGAAGCCTTTTCTGAAGATGCGGCTTCATCGTTAGATTCTTGGCTTGATAGATGGTACACAACGCAACCCATGCCGTAGAGGAAGTGGTTTCTTCCTGAATGTAAGGTTGAACCTCATCAGAAAGGCTCAGAGTGATAAGCATTAGTGCTTTTGCATCAGCCTTTTCATGCTTAGCCAATAGATCAACGTTTGTGGGAGGGGCGTCTTTGCCAAAAATGATCCCCCAAAGATCTTCAAATTGAAGAATCGTCTACATCTTGGTTTTCCATGTGGAAAAATTTGGCCCTTTTAAGAGTTAGGCATCAAATAACAATATTTTTGGAGCAGACATTTTCAAAAAACTCAAAATTGTATTTTATTTATTTTCCAAAAATGGTTACAATTCTTACTGAAGGAACTTGTCTTGAAGATGGGCTCTATAGGCTCGTGTAGTGAGATGCAGATGCTCCTGTGGGTGTTCTAATTTGTGTTCATCATCTGCATCATAGCCATGTTCAAGTTCTACATGAATCCACCATGCTTGACATCAAACATCGAACCAAAAATACTCCAATAGTCCTTGGCGCAAAATCTCATCAAAGAGAATATTCCTAGTGTTGTGGAGCTTGTTGACCAAAGCAAAGAACAATCCAGTGGTGTCTTCATTGGCACTCAATTCCCAAACATTTGGTGTATTTCTCACAATGCTTTCTGCCTCTGAAATTTGTGACATATGTGGGTTGGCCTTGTTTTGAGACCGCGTGTGTACGCTTCCTTGGTGCTTGTTTCTCTATTGGCACCTCTTCCTTGCCACGTTGATCAATTCATTGTCCACGTATAGCACAGGTACTTCAAATTGCACTGCAAATTGCCTCTTTGCCATGCAGGTGCCTTGCCACGCTGGTCATTTTAATCTCCATGCAACTTCACGTAGGCATGTCTCCTCACTCTACTTTAATGCAGCATGCAAGCACAAGTCATTAGAATGTGGATAGGTCATTCCTCCACCATGGAGCTTCCAATCTCCTTCAAACACACATTTCTCTTGGCTTAACACTCCATGCCATGCCAGGTCTCTAGATCACTTCCACAGAAGCCTCCTCTAGTGCACAACAAATTCCCCTGCTTTGATACCAATGATGGCAGAGAAGAATAGTTTATTCAATGCGTGTGGAGAAAAAAATACAGCAAGCCAAATATATAGGCTCTGGGAGGAGAGAAGGAGAGAGGACAGTTAGATAACTGTCTACAAACAAAAAACTAATAGTGTATTAGAATATTAAGTAGCATTTAGCTAATGTGCTAACAATTTGAGCCTCATACCCCATCTTCTCTTCCACAGTGGGAAACAACAGATGATATTCAATCTACAAATAGTTATGGGACATATATTTAAATTAGGAGAATGTGCAGAAGGAGAGGAGGATTTGCATTTCCATCCTTCTAGATCTGAGAAGGGTAGGACCCAGCATATCCTTGTGGTTGGTCATAGACACAATGATACACTCCTCTACAAAACACGACCACAGCCCATCTATGAAATTAGGCAAACCACACAGAGTAAATTTTCTCCCATTTTCTTCTTCATTGTCCCGAGGAGCCTCTGTTTGAGGAGGCTTTGAAATCCTCCTATTCATGAGATCGAGCGAGCAGTTGGTGTCCTCAATTACAATCATATATTTATTTTTAGTCTAGTTGAGAAGCACATGGAGCTTCATGTTGTCTTTCACTCAAGTGAAATCTAGATCATACACATCATACTTCATGTAGTTGGTACTGGAAGCAATGTAGTTTGTACTTCATGTAGTTAACAATGGCAGCGACAAAGGGCCAATCCGTTAAGAAGGTATCCGCACTTCCATGAACACCCAATCCGACTATAGAAATCTCTCCCTTACTTGAAACAATCAAGATCCATGAGAATATTTCACTTAAGTGGAGGATTAAGAGTGAGAGAGGTGAAAGTGGAGGCATGCTTGAATGGAAATCCCGTCCATCTACTAGCATTGGTGTAAAGTGTGAGCTCTTTATTCACTGTAATGAATTCATCTGGTCATTGTGTAACCTGATTGAAATAAGCGCAGAGATACATTTTGACTGCCTTGGCCAGTTTGAGAGTACATCTGAGTCTCTCTTTTTTTCCCTTTTCCCTAGCTTGGGATTTGTGTGACCACAATACCCTGACCCCTTTGAAATATTCCTCCACGTCCTCCTCATCAGCTAGATGTTAAGATCGAAACACAGATGAGTAATAAAACAAAATTAAAACAGAAATAATATAACATGCAATCACAAGATAAACCCAAAATTTAACGTGGTTCACCCAATATGGGCTACATCCACCAGAAATAAGCTAGCCTTCTCCTTTATTCAGTCCAAAGGAATACAATACAATTCTCTCTTTTTCATATTCTAAAGAGTAAATCCATGTGCACATATATATAACTTGTGCACCTCTTTGTAAAATTTTGTTTCAACCACAAGCAACCTAAATATAGCATGCTTATAAATAAGACATGTGTATAAGTAAGATAAACATAAACATAACAACTCCTGTCTATTAATAAGAAAATTTTATTTTTATCCATGACCATACATTCCTCCCAAAAGCAAGGAAAAAGCAAACTACCACTTCATCTTGCAGTTAGACTCCACATCTTCAACAATCTCCCACTTCGAGACTAACTGTTGCAACCCACTATTACAGCTCATCCTCAAACTCTTCTCTAACTCATTTCTTTTCTTCAAGTTCAATCTTGAAGACCCATAAAAGTCAAACAACTTTCCAGCTTCACTTTTGTCACCACCTTTGTCAACATATCAGTAGAATTCTGACTTGTATGGATCGTCTCCAACATCAATTATCCATCCTCTAAAACTGATCTAATGAAGTGATACTTGAGTTGTATATGTTTGGTTGTCAAATGGAATGTTGAGTTCTTGGCATGATGAATTGCACTCTAGCTATAACTAAAAAACTTGTAATCCTCCGAATTCTTTTTGAACTATTCCATGAACATCTGCATCTATATCATCTCCTTGCTTGCTTCTATAGTACCGACATACTTTTCCTCTATAGTAGACAAGGCAACAATATTGTGTAGTTTAGAAATCCAACTAACTGTCGTGCCACAACAGTGAATACATAACCCATGGTGCTCCTCTTACTGTCTAAATCTCCAGCCATGTTGGCATCAACATATCTGTGTAAAGAAACCTTTGACCCTCCATAGATTAACTTCTTGCTATGGGTCCCTCTCAATTATCTGAGAATCCACTGGACTACATTCCATTGCTCCTTTCCTGGAGTACTCATGTATCTTATGAAAAATCCCACTTCATGGGCAATGTCAGGTCTTGTGCATACCATAGCATACATCAAAATTCCAACTGCTAAAGCATATGGAACTCTAAACATATATTCAATCTCTTCATGTGTTTTAGGACACTGTTCTTTACTCAACTTGAAGTGCCCTGCCAATTGTGTACTTATTGGTTTTTCATCATGCATACTAAACCTGTCCAAAACCTTGTTCACATAATGTTCTCGACACAAATTCATTATTATACTCTTCTTGTCTCTATTGATTCTCATGTCAATAATTTTCTTTGCTCCACCTAAATCCTTCATGGAAAATGTATTTGCTAATTTTCTCTTTAGCTCATTTATATCCTGCATGTTTGACCTTGTCACAAGCATGTCATCCACATACAACAACAATATAATATAGGTGTCATTATCTAGTCTCTTAAAAAAACATACTGATTAGAATGACATCTAGAGTAACCTTGTTTTGTCATGAACCTGTCAAATCTCAAATACCACTTCCTTGGATCTTGCTTAAGGCCATACAAGCTCTTCTTCAATCTACACATCAAATTCTTCTTCCGCTTGACTTTATATCCCTATGGGTGCTCCATATATATTTCTTCCTCTAAATCACCATGAAGAAAAGAATTCTTTACATCTAATTTTTCAAGATGCAAATCTTCCACAACTACCAAACTTAAAACATTTCTAATGGAAGTCATTTTAAAAATAGGAGAGAAAATTTCATCAAATTCTATACCATTTTCCTATACAAATCCCTTCACAACAAGTATTTCCTTGTACCTCTTTTTTTCATCTTCTTATTCCTTCAACCTGTAAAACCACTTTTTCTACAATGCTCTTTTTACTACAAGAAACTAAACTAAATCCCAAGTTTGGTTGTGATCTAAGGAGTCCATCTCCTCATCCATACCCTGCTCCCACTTATTTTGTCTTACTACCTGCATTGCTTCTTCAAAACTTTTTGGTTCTCCACCATATATCAATAAACAATAGTAAAGCTCATACGGAGATAATCGTTCAGGAGGTTTACTTAACCTAGTAGAATGTCTTACAATATTTTCTATATTTTGAGGATCTTATTGTTCTTGCTAATTTTGATCTACATAATCAACACCGACTATGCCAGGATTGATACCAACTTGTTTATTTTCCAGTCCTTTGAGCACTTCTTTATCTTTTATCTCATCAAGTTCTACATACTCAGAATTTTCCATCTTCTTATCTTGTATTTGTTCCCTGTACATAACCATTTCATTGAAAATAATATCCCTGCTCTTAATGATTTTATTCTCATCCAAACTCCACAACCGGAATCCAAAATAATCAATGTCATATCCAATGAAAGTATATTTCTTTGACTTATCTTCTAGTTTGGTCCTATTCTCTTTATCAATGTGCACAAATGCTTTAGAACCAAAAACTTTCAAAAAAGAATAGTTTACCTCCTTACCAGTCCAAGCCTCCTTGGGTACTCCACCTTACGAAGCACTTGAAGGTCCTATGTTTATCAAGTAAACAACAATATCTACAGCATCCTCCCAAAACTATAAGGGCAATCCAACATGTAATCTCATGCTCCTTGCAAGCTCCATGATTGTCCTGTTCATTATTTCTGACACACCATTCTGTTGTGGTTATCTAGGAATTGTCTTCACCCTACAGATTCCATGAACAATCTGATCTGAGAAAGTTCAACTTCAAACCTGTTTCATTCTCAACCAAAACATTCCACTTCTTGAAGGTATTAAATACATCAGATTTCTTCTTTATACAGTAAACCTAAACCTTCCTAGTAGCATCATCAATAAAAGTAACATAATATCGTGAACCACCAAGAGAAGATACCTGAGCCAACCCCCTACACATCCATATAAAAAATCTCTAACAAGGGCTCCTTTTTGGTTGATCTAACCTTGAGAAATCTCACACGCTTTTATTTCCCATACACACAATGCTCACAAAAGTCTAGGTCTATGGTTTTCAAATATGACAAATTTCCCTATGAATGTAAAATCTTCATCCCCTTCTCACTTATAAGGAAAACTTTGTGATGTCATAGATTTGTGTCTATACCTATAGTAGCTAAAATAGAAGACGGATCAGTAATAATAGTGGATAAATACAAAGTAGCTATTTTCTTACCTCTTGCTACCTCAAGAGAACCCTTTGTAACTTTATAAGAATCTACTGTAAATATAACCATACAACCACCATCTCCTAATTGCCCTACAAAAATTAGATTCCTCCTCGAGCTAGGATCATGTTCGACATTATTCAACACCCAAATGTTACCATTCTACAATTTAAAATGAACACTACCTTTTCCAGCAATATTACATGGCTCATCATCACCAAGATATACTTGCCCAAAATTCCCTTGAACATAATCTTGAAAATATTGTCTATGAGGAGTTGCATGAAATGAAGTACCAGAATCTAAAACCCAAGATTTTGATTTACTATGTAAAGAAAGAATAAGATCATTTTGTAAAACACCACCTGCTACATTTTCCTCTTTTCTCCCTTCTTTTGGATCTTTCCCTTATTTTAAAGACCAACAATCTTTCTTTGCATGTCTCGCTTTTCCACAATTTCAACATAAAATCCTGCTTCTAGATTTAGATCTTCCCTTCTTAGACCTTTACATGGTGTTTAAGACCTTTAGTTTTTTTCTTCTGTCTTCCGATGTTTTCTATGCTCAAAGCATTACTAGATTACTCACATGTGATTTTTTTATCATCTCTTCGCTAAGAATCACACCAGTAACATCATCAAACTTTAAAGTGTTTGAACCAAAAATAGAATTACTCACAACTATAATCAAAGTATTCTAAATTTCAGGCATTAAGCACAAAATCAAAAGAGCCCTAACTTCATCATCAAAACTTACTCCTACAGAGTTTAATTGATTAGTAACCATATTGAATTCATTCAAATGATCATTTATTGAATTACCATTTAACATCTTCATATTAAACAGACTTTTCATGAGATATACCTTATTGGAGGTTGAGGGTTTTTCATATAATTTACCCAAATTTTCCAGTAGATATACCATTTTCTTTTCCGTAGAAATACTAAAATATACCATAGCTTCGAGGGACAACCCTATTGTTCGAAGTGCCTTCCGATCAAGAACATCTCATTCTTCATCTTTCATAGCTGACAGATTTAAAGCTTTCCCTTTCAATAGTAGATAAAGATCCTTCTGATATAGGTAGTCCTCCAACTGCATCTTACATAGCTGAAAGTTTTGGCAGTTAAAATTATCAACCCTAAACTTGCTATCTTCTGTCATTGCTCCCACTCAAACAAGAAATTATCCTATGAGATTTTTCTACCAAAATAAAATATTTCTCTGATACTAGTTATGAGGATCGAAACACATATGAGCAATAAAACGAAATTAAAACAAAAATAATATAAGCATGCAATCACAAGATAAAACCAAGATTTAACGTAGTTCACCCAATGTGGGCTACATCCACCAGAAACAAGTCAGCCTTTACTTTTATAGAATCAAGAAGAATACAATATAATTCTCTCTTTTTCATATTCTAAAGAGTAAATCCATGCACATATATATAGCTTGTGCACCTCTTTGTAAAAGTTTGCTTCAATCACAAGAAAACTAAATATAACATGCATATAAATAAGATAAACATAAAACTAAAAAATCTCGTCTATTAATAATACAATGTTTTTTTAATCCATGGCCATACATCCCTCCCAAAAGCAAGGAACAAAAAACTGTCACTTCATCTTGTCATTAAACTCCACATCTTCAACACTGGAGTGAAGCCCAAATTGAGGGAATTCCTAGCATGAAACGTGGTCATTCTTGGGACAATGGATTGCAGAATTTGTACATAGTGTTGTACGCTATCATAAAGATCAATTACGCTCACTCTATTAATGTGAAGGTTTGATATTATGTTAGGACTAATCCTGAACAGGGACATCATGCTAATCCAAATAGACAACTTTGGAGAAAGATCTTCCTCCATCACACAATGAATGTGCACCCTCATGCACCTGGTCACTTCCTACAGATTCCTGACCATTATCTTTTTCCGAAAAGAAGACACCTCAATCGCAATACTGATGGAACTGCATCCATATCTAGATTTTGGTACAAAAGGAATTCCCGTGATATCTAGCTTGCGGAGAGACAAGAGTGGGAAGAATCTTCCATCTCATCTAATGATGATGATGGCCCCAGTGTCCTCTATAGTCCCTAAAAGCTATGATGGCAGGCTTGTTGCCATATTTAAATAAATTCAGATATGACTCTGCTTTAAGTCATGTCAAAATCATGGTGGACCTCCCCACTATCTAAAGGTGGTATGTTGAGTGGCATGTACTCAATTGTCTTTTCCTACTTTTCTTTAGTGCGAATATTTTGTTCACCTAGGTTATCGGTTTTCAGTCTCTAGGTTTCCCTTTGATTCGGTGAAAATCCTCTCGCATTCCTATATAAAGGTATGTTGAGACTCATTCACTACATCGGAGATTTGGGATCTCATATAGAGTCTTGTGTTCAAAGTCTGTAAGTTAAATTGTTGGTTTTTCTTTGTATGAGTTTTTAAGTTCTATATACTTGGTTTAGAATTGGTATCAGAGCGGGTTCTCTATCATACAGGGTACAAGGATTTGATGTAATGAAAATTTGAGATCAATAAAATTTTCAAAGCTTTGTTTGAGTTTCTGTATTAAATATATATTATATTTCCTCTTCTATTTCATCTGTGAATCAAGTTCATACCTCATAAGTTAGGCTAAGAGGCAAGCCTCCTGCTTTGTAAGTCACCATGGATGTGCACAGTTTTAGGTTGAAGGTCGATACCGTAAGCCCTGTAGAAGAGTTCCTTGGTAGTACCAGTCATGGAATTTGAAGATCATGGTAGTCTTTCTGATGGAGATCATGATCAAGACCTTGTAGGTTTATCTGACGTGTTCCCTATTAATTCTGCAATTGATGTTCAGCTTGAATCGGATCCTTTGCTGGCATGGAAATTGCCTAAGATCCCTTACAATCAAGTATATGTCAAGTTAACTACATTTCATCTTATTGCTGCTACTACATTAAAAACTAGAGAATCTGTTGTACAATTTTCTCAAACGTCTTCTCATGAGTATGATATTCCCTTAATAGATCCTGCTGATATTTAGTCTTTAAAAAAGTAAAAAACCTATAAGTTTGCACATATAGGTTGTGTCCAAATAGGTATTACTCCTTTATTTCGTCGTGGTGTTAATGCCTCTGTCTTGTGTTGTCTTATGGATTTAAGATTTTAAAGTTTTAAAGATTCATTGTTAGCTGCTATTCAAACCAGTCTACATAATGGCCCAATTTCTTTTGAGGTTTATCCAAACTATCCCATCAGTTTGTAAAAAGAGAGACTTGTCTTAAACAAGTCCTACGCTTACATCTTGCCACTACCGGTCTGCACATGAAGCCTGGTGCTTTCCATCTTGCTATTCACTATAAAATTATTTATAGGCTTGTCAATACCATGCATCCCATTGTTAAACATGGTATTTCCAAACGCAAGTAGCATGGTGAGTCATGCTAAGTTGGAAAGTCAAAAGATCGAACCTCAGTTGATCTCGTGGTCACAAATCAAAGTCCCCAAGGAATGGACTCTGTCAAAGAAGTTTCTTAATAAAAGCTCACCCCAAGATGGAAAATGCCACTGCAGTTAATGAATCAAAGTCTAATGTTACTTTATCATTTAGATCTAAAAGTTCTTTTGTCTAATTTGCCCAGATCTAGCTCATTCAAATCTGATAGTTCTTGTCTTCTTGCTGGGAGAACCCTCGAGAAAATCTGTAAAGGAGTAGACATATATTTGTAGTCATAACAGTCTAGTCCATGACCCAAATACTGATTATTTGTGGTGTAAAGACTGTGAAAAACTTATTAAGAAGAAATATGTTCCCTCTAATGGTCCAACCATTAGTATGGCCTCAAGAGCATCTCATGTTTCCTCTTCATTTCCGTCTCTTGATAGTTCAGAAGTCTTGTCCTCAGATGAGTCCTAAAAAGCTGTATTTAGGTATCAATGGTCTGTTGATAGGCATATAGATCCATCCGATTCCTCTAAAATGCTTAACTAGACCAATAAGGCTGTCAAAAATGTTCATGATAGACTTTAGTCTCAAGAGTCTATCTTAGCCGAAATGGAGAAAACACTGAAAGCTATTGAATTAAATTAGAAAGGAGATGCGTCTGTTACATTAAAGTTGTTGAATACTAAAATAGATTATGCCAATACATATGTAAGAGAAGTAGATAGGAATGGCAAAAATACTTCTGCATATGTGTCTACATGTCCTGATATACCCAAGGTTGTAACCAGAAATGTTGTAGATATTGTTCAACCTCTTATTGACCATACTGTTGATATCAAAAAAGATATGTCCTCTAAGTTAGGAACAACCCACAAACTTGTCCAGAATAGTTTGCATCAGTTAAATGAGTCTACTATTGACCTAGGTCACAGGGTAGATCTTGGACATGAAGCCGTCAATCCTATTCCTGTCATAGTTCCTCAAATAGAGAAAATCTTGGAAAATACCTAGAAGCTAGATGAAATATAACCAGATTGGTCACAGAAGGTAACTTGGAAAGAAGTCACAAAAATTTCAGGAACTTCCTCCCAACATAAAGCTATTTTGTCTCAGCATAGTCCATTATTCCTCTCAGAGAAAAAGGATGATAGTAAAAGATCAATTGGAATGGTAAAAATTCTTCCTGAAGAATTTGAGAGCATGTTTTTAGGAGAATCTTCTGGCGCATCAGCTGAGCCATTGCATAATACTGTAAGAACTCAGACATTACAACCCAACTGGTAAAAGCTAGATTGTCATTCCACCGAGCAAGTAAAAGAGATGATTCATGGAATGATCGGTTGCTCTAATTCTCAGTTACTTTTGTACAAAAAGGATCCACATACAATTTCTGAGATAATTGCCAATGGTTTTGTTGGTATAGTTAGAGAATGGTGGGATGCTCACCCACACAAAGAAGATATTTTAAATGGAGGATACTCTACTTTGACTGCTGCTCTTATCAAAGAATTCATTGGTACTGTTGATAGTGATAAACTTAAGAATAATTCTTTATTCTTAAGAGCAAGATTATGTGATATGAGTATAATTAAAGAGTATCAATACTATATGCAAAATCTGTATTATAATTCAGGTAATATCAATGACCCTACAATGAGAGTCAGATATATAGAATCTTTTCCTGCTTATTTTTCTACAGAATACAAGAAAGCCATGCATAGAAAGACTCCTGATGAATTAAGCCTTGGAGATCTATCAATCATATAATTGATGAAACTAATGCTCGGCTTTGTCAACAGAAGCAGGATTGTAAAGAAGCTTCTAAGGCCCAAAAAGCCGTAGGTACAAAGTTCTACCAGTTGATAGATGTTGACTCTTTTGGTTGTCAACACCCACATTCTTCTCACAGAAAAGAAGGTATTTCATGATTGCTCATCTTTTTCAAAGGGGAAGGGTCAGGGTAAATATAGTAAATATAGAAAATACAACAAGTTCAAGAAACGAAATAAACATTCTTTTGAGAGTAAAGCACCGTATAAAAAATCATACTTCAGAAAAAAGAAGTATATTGGTAGAAAGAAAAAGTTTATTCCTACATGTTTTATCTGTAAAGGGAAGCATTATGCAAATGAGTGCCCAAAAAAGGAAATAGATAAAGGAAAAACTAAAATTAATACTCTTGCCGCCAAGGGTATTACTGACAAAGAATATTTTTTGATTAGTGATTTTGATAATTACTCTTCAGATATTTCATATAATTCTTCCAGTGAAGAATTGCAAGTAAATGGTGTTCAGCATTCAGATACTAATTCAGATAGCACTAATTCAGGATATAGTTCTTTGCCATCATTTGTAAATATGATTGTAATTTTTCCTCATCCAATAATGCCCTTGTATTCAGAACTTCTTCTCAAGCAATTAGAACTGAGACAGAGTGAATTTGAAGACTGTCCCCCATGGGACACTACAAAGAAGATATTTCTGTCACAAAAGGTTAGAGAATTAGAAAGAAAATATTCTCAGCAATTAAGATTTGAACAAGAGTTTAGAGAAAGAAAAGAAGAAGAAGAGAAGAAAAAATGGTATTCTCAAGAAAGATCATCAGTCCCTTCAAGGCCTCTCATTTCAAGGACGTGTCCATCAGAGACAGACTCCTTACAGAGGAAGAGGTCATGGAAGAGGTGGAAGATATTCTCCTCCAAGGAGAATTTTCCCATTCTTATTTCCTGAAGAAAATCCAGAAGAAGAGTTTCAGGTACCTACTACTCCTAGTACTGATATTATGATTCCTGATCCTGAAACCATGAAGACATGGAGAAGAAACAGAATAGAGTTTCTCCATAAGGTTATTGCAAAAGCCACCAATGAGTACAAGCGTCTCATTGAAGAAGAAAATAGAGACAAGAAAGAAGCTAAAGGCGAAGAAGATTTTGAAGAAGCCTACCAGTAGATTCTGCATCAAGATGCAGAAGCATCAGTCTCAATTGAATAGAACCCAACACAAAGGTATGTACGATAAAAGGAGCCCAAAATCCTTTTATTACAATAACATTTTGCATTCCCAATATCAAGGCTTACTCCATTGATGCTATGATTGATACTGGAGCTGATATTAGTTTGCTAAGATCCAAGGCTATACCTCCTGACTGTTGGACTGAGACTTATCTCAAAATAAACTTTGATAAAAAAGAAGTCATTTCTAGGTTTACAGCCTATGTCCCTATTAGGATTGAAGGTTATGAGAGAACGTTACAGTTCTATCAACATGATATGCTCTCATATGACTGTCTAATAGGAGTTGATGCCTTACAGGAGTGTGGTACTTTTATCCTTAACAATGATTCCATATCTTTGTTCAATCCAAATGTTCAAATCCCAAGAAAGTACTCATTTAGAACTTTCACCCCTCTACTAGAATCTAAGAAAGAATCCTACCATGAATGAATTCACAAGTCAATTGCTCTGTGTAAAGGCAATATAGATGATATTATAACAAAGATTAAAAATAATATTTGTTCTGATAATCCTCATGCTTTCATAGCCAGAAGAAAGCATGTTTTTTCACTTGATTTGCAGCTTGTGAAAGATGACAAAGGGAATGAGGTCATTCCTAGGTTCAAAGCTCATCATAGGGGTATGATTCCCTCTGAAAGGAAAGAATGCCAAGAAGAGATAAAGAAATTACTTCAAGGAGGATTTATAAGAGAATCCGACTCTCCTTGGGCTTGTGTTGCATTTTATGTCAATAAAATAAGTGAGCAACTTAGACAGAAGAAAAGGCTTGTCATGGATTATAAGCCTTTGAACAAGTTTGTTACAGTAGTTCAGCATCCAATCCCTGCCAAAGATGATCTGTTAGCCCGAATCAAAGGTTCTAAAGTATATAGTAAATTTTATTTGAAAAGTGGTTTTTGGCAGATCTTTCTAAATCCTAAAGACACATTCAAGACTACACTTATTGTACCAGGAGGACAGTGTGAATGGAAATTCCTTCCTTTTGGTTTGAAAACTGCACCTTCCATCTTCTAGAAGAAAATGGATTCAATTTTTGGTGAGTTGTCTGAATTTTTGATAGTATATATTGATGATATACTAATCTTCTCTAAGTCACCAAAAGATCATATAGATCTCCTTGAAAATTTTTATGAGATAGTCTATCAGAATGGCTTATGTTTGTCTCCCACTAATATGGAAAATTTTCAAGGATGAAATGAATTTCCTAGGAATTAAGATCAAAGATGGATCTATAGAAATGCAAGGTCATATAGTGTCCAAGATTTAAGAATTCCCAGATCAAATAATGGAAAAAGAGCAACTGCAGAGATTTTTGGGATGTGTTAACTATGTTGCTGGTTTTTACAAAGATATAGCTGCTGATAGAATTCTTCTCAATAGGAGATTGAAGAAGAATGCCCCTGCCTAGTCTGAAGAGATGACTTAGGCCGTTAAAAGAATAAAGAAAACAAGTTTTGAATCTTCCTACTATGTCCTTTCCTGGTAAAGGATTGAAGATAATTGATATAGATGCCAATGAACATTACTAGGGAGTTGTTCTTAAAGAAGACACATAGACAATGGTAAAGAGAAGATTTGTAGATACACATCTAGCTCCTTCCAAGGTTCTGAATTAAAGTATCATTCTACTCATAAGGAGATTTTAGCTGCCAAGAAAGCCATCAAAGTTTTCTTGTTTTTCATTCAGAATGAGCATTTTTTTCTTCACTCCAACTTGAAAGATTTTAAGGCTAGATTGAGTAATGGTGACCCTGCCAATAAGAATGCATTCAATAGGTTGCAGTGTTGGGGTATGTGGTTCGATAATTTCAGCTTTGAAGTCAAACACATTAAAGGAAAAGAAAATTCTCTTGCTGATTTTGCCAGCAGAGAACTAAATCATTCAAAGAAAGTGAATATTACTCAGGTGTCTCATGAATTTGTTGAATGTATCTGGAAAACTCCTACCTGTCATAATTATCTGGAATCACTCAAAAGAAATGATAATGAGATTTCTTATGAATCTCAACATTTTCTTCTCTCTCGGGGAATTATTTCAGTTTCTCCTTATCAAACTATAGAGGCAACATGCAGATTCGTTGATCTAGAGATTCCAACAACAACAGAGTTCCACTCCAGGCAAGATATAATAGTATTCTAAGCACTTTGCAATGGCAGTGGAGACACTTCCAGATATGTAGAGCCACCTACTAATGATATTCCTATTGAAGGGTTGTCGGTTAAAGGCAATTGGTCCCAAGACCTAATACTCTCTAGAGATTTGAATTTTCCAGACTTTGGCTTGAAGGACATCCTCTAGAGAACGATGTGTGGAACCGGCCTAGTACTCCTGGAGATAGGCAGTATATCTCAAATCATTTTAAGTATTTTCTTTCTAGATTTCTACCTACAAAACTTTCTAACAGTCCGTTATTGAATATAGATCCTGACATTGTTAGAAATATTTTGATAAATTGTAAAATTCCTTGGTATGTGAAGGTTTGCTATTATGTTAGGACTAATCCTGAATAGGGACATCATACTAATCCAAATGGAAAACTTTGGAGAAAGATCTTCCTCCATCACACAATGAATGTGCACCCTCCTGCACCTGGTCACTTCCTATGGATTCCTGACCATTATGTTTTTCTGACAAGAAGACACCTCAATCGCAATACTGATGGAACTGCATCCATATCTAGATTGTGGTACAAAAGGAATACCCATGATATCTACTTTGTGGAGAGACAAGAGTGGGAAGAATCTTCCAGCTCATTTGATGACGATGATGGCCCCAGTGTCCTCTATAGTCCGTAAAAGCTATGATGGCAAGTTTGTTGCCATCTTTAAATAAATTTAGATATGAATCTACTTTAAGTCATGTTGAAAGCATGGTGGACCCCCCCACTATATAAAGGTGTTATGTTGAGTGGTGTGTACTCAATTGTCTTTTCCTACTTTTCTACGAAGTTGATGAACCCTTTTCAGTTGAATACTCTCTATCAATTACTAATAAGAATGGGTAAGACATAGAACATTACAACAAGTGAAATATTTCCCATGTTATGGGTAGAAGAAGATAGCTATATTAGGTAATATTTATTTACCATGAGCCCTAACCAATAAACCCTAAACCCTAAATCTTAAGCCCTATAACGTAAAACCCAAACCCTAAATATTAAGCCATAAAACCTAAACCTTAAACCTTAAACCCTAAACCCTAAACCTTAAATTGTAAAAAGTAAACCATAAACCCTAAACTATGAAACCTAAACCTTGAGCCCAAAACCATGAACCCTAAACCCTAAACCTTTAGCCCTAAACCCTGAACCATAACACCTAAACCATTAACCCTGAGCCCTAATGATGCAGGAGCATATTCATAAGGCTTTTTGGATAGAAAAAAATGGGAAACAACCTTCTTCTCTTTGTTTGCAAAATCATACTACTTGTTAAGTTTAGTCAAAATTTGAATATTTGTGTTGTAAATGGTTTTTGTTACCATGATGTAAGAAAGTGAAAAGTGAGAGGTGAGTTTTTAGCTGTTATATCTACGTAGGAAGAGGAATAAAATCTTCCTTAATTAGTTGGTGTAGTTGTCATAAGGTCAAAGATGGGAAATTTGTTCCTATTCTTAAGCATGTTTGTAGGGATATCACTAAAATAAGGAAAGTTGGATAAAAATAGGAAACAAGAGATAAAAAAATCAGTGTCAATAAAGAGAATAAAGAGAGGAGAGGTCAAATGTAGGAAGGGAGATAGGGGAGAAAATGATGGGGTAAATATCTCCGAGAGAGAAGAGGCATGGCCAAAATTGTGAAGAAGGTGTTAACAGGGCAGTGTAAAATTGGTTGAAAGGAGTATTTCATGATCTTGTGGACTCCTACTGGTAATTTTATTATGTTCCCAGCATTGTAATTAGTATACAGTTGAAATTATAATTTTTGGATTGGATTTTAGGGAAAGTAATACAAATTTCTTCCCTCTCAGCTCTGTGAAATTTTAAAATAGTAGTTTTGGGACAGCGATCATAATTTTCTCATAATAATTCCAAATGCTATAAATTTTGGGTTGTAGGTACAAATTTCCATTCTCGATATGCGTTCCAAATGGGGTATATTGAATCTAAGTATTGTTTAAATTACAAAGCATTTTATCTTATGGACTGAGAAAGCACGTGAATTGTTTGATGAAATGAATGAATGGTAAAATCAATGTAACTTTTGTTTCGTGTATTAAAATTAGCTGAAATTTGCAGGAAATTTCTTTTTTCATATATATTATTATTTCCACAAAATTTTACCTTCTACCTCAATGTGAAGATCTAGATATTCATGAAACAATTCTGCAGATTCGTGTAGACTACGTTTTGGTGTATACTGGGCCGTATCAGAGGACATAACTTCTGAAAAACGAATCCAATTTATCTGAAATTTGGAAAGCAAGGTTGTGAGGTATTATAGGAGGGGGGTGTTTAATGGTTTGTCTTTAAAAGTAATACTTTTTGAGTTATTAAGTATTTTGTGTCTGGGATGTGTGTTGCCAAATGGAGGGAGAACATGTAGCCCAAGGGAGAGGCTTGTGGGTTAACTAGGAGGATGATCTGATCAAGATCATGAAGCTGAGATAATTTGATGCACCATTTTGGTATCAGAGCGAGAAGAATATCTTTTGTTTTCATATGTTTTGCTAATGGTGAAATGTTGAATGGTGCAGTGTTGATCACAGGTCATTGAGGTGAAGAGACTACAAGTATTTAAGGCCTAGAGTCGCTAAAGGAAGATAGTGTGGAAAGAAGATGAATCCCATGAACAAGTTAAGCTCAAGAATAAGTCAAAATTATCAAGGTGAAATAGAATTATGCGAGACAAGATCAAAAGACTAGGGTGAAAAAGACCTAGGTGAGGATTAAGAAGATCCATAGACGAAGGTGAAAAAGACTTGGGTGAAGATCTAGAAAAATGGAGATAGAATCCATATTGAGAATGGTGAGAGAGTTCTCTAAGGAAAGAGAGAAAGAGAGAAAGAAGAAATAGAGAGAGGAAAAACTCCAAAGAGAAGAAGAGGAGATAAGACAGATAAAAGAAAGAGTTGAAGAGATAGAAGAAATGATGGAAGCCAGTATGCAGATGTCAACCCAAGGAGTAGGGTGGAGAATGAAGAAAAGAATGAAGTGGCCACTGAATCTACTCGTGAAGATAAGAAGGTAAGAGATGATTTCCATGGAGAAGAGAGAGAGTGAATCATGGTGTGAAGATGAAGATGTGATAAAGAAAGTTCTCATTGTGGAGAACAAGGAAAAAGTAGAAATAAAGAGAGAAGGTGAAGTGCCAAGAGGAGTACTCGACAAAATGAGAATGTCCATGAAAGAGGCATTCATGGAGATCTTATGGTACCTTGTTTTTATATCTAATTTTGTCTTTGGATGGGTAATTGTAGGTGCAGGAAGCCTTGTGGAGAAGGTCAAGAGGAAAACCTTGGAAAGAGAAAATATTGGTGCAAGAGAAGCCACCAAGCACACAAGTGAATGTGCAAGAAAGATGAAAGAGAAGATTGTTGTTTACCAAGGGAAAGAGGTAAATAGTTCAATGCATGAAAAAGGTCTTGAAGACTTTGTACCAGCCAAAGATGAAAAGGAGGAAGAATTTGAGTTCTATGACGCTATGGAACACTCACAAGAAGCTAGTGGTAAGCCATGCATGCAAGAGGAAGAAAGTATAAACAAATAAGGAACCAAGAAAGGCAATGAAACCATGGAGCATCCTAGAAAAGAGGTAAAGTTAAATGCAAGATTAAATATTTCTAATAAACACATAGCTACTGATATACATGTTGGAGGAAGAGTGAAGGCATCAGGTAAAACAATTGGCCATGAGAACACATTTCCCAGATGGATGGTGAAGCACACACCCAAGCAAGAAAGGAATGAAAGGGCAGGTTTGAGTTTCAGTTCTGATTTTACTCATACGTTTGGTAAGCATGCTAATGAACAAAAGAATGAAGAACCAAATGAGATTGACCTTGCATTGATAGCACAAGAGCATGGATATATAGTGCCTAAATGGAAAAAATTAGTCCCTCAGGAAAATGCACAAGTGTGGGTGTCTAAGAGAGTGAGAAAATGTGGTGAAACATCTCGAGGAGATGTAAAGGATGATAGTAAACATGGGAGCATAAGGGCAGCACCTAAGAGCTTATGGAGGAAGGTGGAAGAAAAGTCAGAAAAGCAAGAACATACAGAGGAAATGGTGAGTTTGTAGGAAGCACTCCATGAACCTAAAAAAGTATACAAGGGAAATGAAAGGGAAACAAATTGTTTTTTATTATTGGTGTGATGATAAGCATGAGTATAGTTCTGATTTACCCTCTAAAATCAGCTTGAATGATGAAACATGGAATGATTTGTCTATGAAAACTAATATGCAACAGGGTGGAACCTTAAAAATGGCTAATGAAGATCATAGTAATGATCAAAGAATGATGCAGAATGAAAATAGGTTGAATGAAACTGATGAAAGCTTCTTAAAACAAGAGGCAATTGAAGAGTATGGTAATGAGAAACAGGGTATGGAGGATGAAAACAATGGTATAGCACCCAAATTTGATGAAATCAATGATGAGATAGATGATGGGGTCTTGAATAAAGAATTGAGGATGATAGAAGAATTGTTGCATCCTTCTAAGGGGTTGTTTTTATGTTCAGATCAGATTGAGATTTCCAGTTACCAGCATGAGGAAGAGTCAAGACAAGAGGATAATAGAATGGGGAATGTCAAATTGAACTTGGTCATTAAAGAAGCAAATGGAGAAAAGGAAGAAAAACAGCCAAGAGACAGTCAAGGGGCTGAATGGTCTCAAGTTTGTACATCTAATCTTTCTTTTGATGTTTTGAATGCAGGTTTGAATGTTTTGGAGATAAATAAAGTCCTAAATCCAATGGACAAACTCCTAAACCAAGAAGATCAAGAAGATCTTGAAGACAAATATGACGGTAAAGCATGGATATGGGATATTGCAGCTGAGAAAGAGATAAGAAGAAGACTATATCAGAAGAGAGAAAGAAATAAGAAGATGAGAGACAAAGACTACCTCAAGGAGACTCAAAAACTCACATTGGAAATAAAGACTTGGGATCCAGGTGTACAGTGAAGACTAAAAGATACCTCATTTGAACTGAAGTTCAAATTCTTTCTAGTGGGGAAGTATGATGCAGGAGCATCTTCATAAGGCTTTTTGGATAGAAAAAAATGGGAAACAACCTTCTTCTGTTTGTTTGCAAAATCATACTACTTGTTAAGTTTAGTCAAAATTTGAATATTTGTGTTGTAAATGGTTTTTGTTACCATGATGTAAGAAAGTGAAAAGTGAGATGTGAATTGTTAGCTATTATATCTACGTAGGAAGAGGAATAAAATATTCCTTAATTAGTTGCTGTAGTTGTCATAAGGTCAAAGATGGGAAATTTGTTCCTATTCTTAAGCATGTGTGTAGGGATATCACTAAAATAAGGAAAGTTGGATAAAAATAGGAAACAAGAGATAAAAAATTCAGTGTCAATAAAGAGAATAAATAGAGGAGAGGTCGAATGGAGGAAGGGAGATAGGGGAGAAAATAATGGGGTAAATATCTCTGAGAGAGAAGAGGCATGGCCAAAACTGTGAAGAAGGTGTTAACAGGGCAGTGTAAAATTGGATGAAAGGAGTATTTCATGATCTCGTGGACTCCTACTGGTAATTTTATTATGTTCCCAACATTTTAATCAGTCTACAATTGAAATTAGAATCCTTGGATTGGATTTTAGGGAAAGTAATACAAATTTCTTCCCTCTCAGCTCTATGAAATTTTAAAATAGTAGTTTTGGGACAGCGATCATAATTTTCTCATAATAATTCCAAATGATCTAAATTTTGGGCTGTAGGTACAAATTTACATTCTCCATATGGGTTCCAAATTGGGTATATTTAATCTAAGTATTGTTTAAATTACAAAGCATTTTCTCTTATGGACTGAGAAAGCACATGAATTGTTTGACGAAATGAATGAATGGTAAAATCAATGTAACTTTTGTTTCGTGTATTAAAATTAGCTGAAATTTTCAGGAAATTTCTTTCTCATATATATTCTCATTTCCACAAAAATTTACCTTCTACCTCAATGTGAAGATCTAGATATTCATGAAACAATTCTGCAGATTCGTGTAGACTACGTTTTGGTGTATACTCGGCCGTATCAGAGGACATAACTTCTGAAAAAAGAATCCAATTTATCTGAAATTTGGAAAGAAAGGTTGTGAGGTATTATAGGAGGGGTGTGTTTAATGGTTTGTCTTTAAAATTAATACTTTTTGAGTTATTAAGTATTTTGTGTTTGGGCTGTGTGTTGCCAAATGGAGGGAGAACATGTAGCCCAAGGGAGAGGCTAGTGGGTTAACTAGGAGGATGATCTGATCAAGATCATGAAGATGAGATAATTTTATGCACCACCTAAAATATAAGCCGTAAACCCTAAACCGTGAATTATGAGCTCTGAACCCTAAACCATAAGCCCTAAACCCCAAACCCCTAGATGAAAAATCTAAACCCTAAACCCTTAGCCCTAAATCCTGAACCCTAAGCCATGATCCCTAAACCTTAAAACCTAAAACCTAAATATAGAATCCCTAAACCCGAATCCCTAAACCTTGAATTCTAAACAATAAACCCTTAACCCTAAACTCTGAAACCTAAAACCTCAACCCTGAGCCTAAAACCCTAAACCCTAGATCCTAAACCATAAACACTAAACCCTAAACCTTAAGCCCTAAAGCATCAACCCTAACTCCTAAGTCCATATCCTTGAGTCCTAAACCCTAAACCTTCATCCCTAAATGATAAATTGTAAACCCTGATCTGTGAGCTCTAAACCGTAAACCCTAAACCATAAACAAAAAATCCTAAACCCTAAACCTTTATCCCTAAACCCTTAACCTTATGCCCTAAACCCTGAGACCTAGACCCTAAACCCTAAATTCTAGATCCCAAACCCTAAATATTGATCCCTAAAACTTAAACCTTAAAACCTAAACCTTAAATTCTAAACACTAAACCCTAAACCCTAAACATCAGTTTAGTAAGGATCTCGTTTTAATAAGAAGTAGATAAGCATCATAGAGTTTATTCATGGTCACTAAAGTGAATTATGGACCAAATTTCAAAATTAGTAGCAATTCAAGTAGTGGTAGGGCCAAAATCCAATCTATAAGGTCAAAAAACCTACAAAATGACAATATGTTTTCACAAAACAAAGACCAACTACAATATATATGGCTTGAAAGTTTTAGGTCATCGCTAAAATTCTGAAAATGAGTAACTACTGACCAGATTAGAGTTTGGAAAACTGTATTCTCAATTATTAGTGTCAGAACTACGGGACCACTTCCATCAGGTTCATTGTGACCCCAATTTCTTATATATAGTAAAATAAAATAAAATTATAAATAAATAATAAAATTATAAAGAATTAATAAAAGAAATCTTATACTTCAAATAGAACAAAACGCGTATGTTTTGTGTTCATTTACTTAACTAAATATGGCTCCTTCCAAGCTCTAAAAACTTCATATAGAACAAAACACATACGCATTATAGGTTTATGAATTCCCAAGCCTATGAAAGCATAATGTGATTGTGTTTCATTCATTTGGGGTTTTCACCCACTTTTTGGCTCCCCAACTTCGTGTACTTACCCATAGGTGTCTCTTTAATGGAATAAAAGGGACTATCATGCATTTTTGTATGTATTTATATTCATAATAGTTTATTACATATAGATGTGTTTGTGTTTTTTTGACTCTAAGGGTTCTTGGGAAATTGATGTTTCAATTTTTCTAATCCATTTTATAATAATGTTGATATGGCATAATTTGTTTCTAAGGATTGCTTGAAGATTGAATTTTCAAATTTTTTGATCTATTTTTCTGTAGTGTAGATAGAGATTAATAGTAACAAAGTTTTTCAGAGTGATTGGTGCACCTATAGTTCAAAATTTTGGATTCATCAAAAAATCATCATGGAAAATTTGACTTGGGTTCATGTTCGTTGAAAACTCAACAAAAATTTGAGAAATAAGCTATATATATTCAATCATAATAACCTTAAATAACATGTAACATATTGTCAAGACATAAGAAATGAACTTCAAGAATAGAAGACTACTTTCTGTTAGATTTATGGAAAACAATTAGAGTGCATATCATATTATCATATGATGATTTATCATCATCGCTGAAAATTAATAATCACATAAAAAATTAACAATTTCCTCCCCTTCCCCATATCTGTCGAATTGAAAGCGGATGGTAAACCTTTCTCATTATAAAAATCATTATTAAGTATGTCACCCTCTATCATTATTGCTATATTAAATGTTTTTTCTACTCTCTCCATTTTGTGACCTCCCCATTTGTAAACATGGGCTCCACATTGGTGGAAATCTAGTCAAAATATGGGTCAATTTCATCCAAGTCAATTGTGTCATTAGGTTCTTTCCCATACACTTGTTTGATTTGAAGGAAAAAATTGAACTGTGCAAAGACAAGGATATTGAAACACTCTTACATCAACTTGTTGTGCTTCTTGGTGTAATTGGTCTCAAACAAGTTTCAAATTTCAATTGCACTCATGCCGAAAAATGCTATAGAATGACACAAGACATAGATGACTAGCCTTTAAAGAGTTATGTTGAGCATCATAATATTCCCATCACAATCTACAAATAGGGCCGTTATCATTTGTAAGTAAACTAAAATTTCATTTATTAAGAAGTATACGGCTAAATGACCCTAATGTTGTGACATGGATGTTGGGTTATTCTTTGTCAAATGCATAAAGCCTAAGAAAAAGTCTCTCTTTGCACCCTTGTAAACTTGCAGGCTACACCTCATCTCCAATTTCATCTTTAAGAATTTTTTCAAACACCATCCTCTTTATGCATGGGTTGAGACCAGCCATAACCTCCTTATCAGGAAAGAAGAATAGTGCAAATTTTATTTGTCAAGTAGCAGCTTGTTGCATGTATTGGTTACATGGAATGATTAAGCCATCTCTAATCAAGTATATATAAAATGGGCTCCTATTATCTTGTAGTCATCCCATAATAATATTTAATTGTCTCATAGAGAGAAGAATTTGACGTGTTATCACCAACAACCAAACAATAGAAGTGGAACAATTGTTTTGTCACAAAAAAAAAATTGAATGTTGAAAATTGAAAGTAAGAAAAATTTGGAAAAATAGTAAAAAAGAAAAAGAAAATAAAAGAATTATGGATCTCTTTTTTGTTAACCAAAAACACATCATCAAAAACTACACTCAAGACTTGTTCCCATAGTATCCTAAGTCTTGGGGATGGGGAGCAACATGATGGAGGGGGATGAGGTTTTTGAAATGCTGAAAAATACCATTATTTTCAAGACAACAGGGGTATGACTATTAAAATAATATAAAAATAATTAATATGTAAATATTTTACATTTATTTAGTGAAATTTATGGGTTTAAAATTTGTCTAATGTTTTTTCGGTACATTTGGGATTAGGGTTCCATTTTTATGGTTAAAAAATAATTTTTGAAATAAAAAAATGTTAGAAAATTTAAAATTTAAATAAAATTGGGAATGAACCCTCTAACATATAGAGGTCGTAAGAACATCAATAACACAAGATGTGTAACAGTCTTTAAACCGTGTGGGGTCAAGCCATGTAATTCCACTAGCATCAAGTATTTGCATCTTTATCGGCTACAGGAACAAAATTTTCTTCAATCCCTTGGCACATTTCCAACATAAGATATTAGTGCTAATCAAAAGTAATCCAAGGCCTCACCTTTACCACCACTTCCACTTGTATGTTGATGGACAAAGTCAGCCTTAAATTGAAAAGTATATCCTGTGACATGATTGAGTATTCCTG
Organism: Taxus chinensis; assembly: GCA_019776745.2. Taxonomy (NCBI): domain Eukaryota; kingdom Viridiplantae; phylum Streptophyta; class Pinopsida; order Cupressales; family Taxaceae; genus Taxus; species Taxus chinensis. The sequence goes on along the minus strand of CM034153.1, from coordinate 203,318,034 downwards.
CTCACGCTATAATGAAAATATCTATTGATCCCAGGGACTTAAGTCGTTAGTCCATCTCTGATAAAATAATTATTTTCTTCGCTCACAAAGTTATGAAGAATGTCAACTTTTTTTTCCTGTCGATTTCCCACCTCGATGTTATGGTTTTGCTAGACAAAAATTAAAAAATTAGTCTTGTTGGCAATAGGTTTCCAAGGTCTTCAATGTTGTGATACATTTTCTGAAAGGAAACTCTTGGAATAGAAACTAAAAATAGAAGTTGTTTGTATGCCATATAATTAGTGTAGCTTCTGTGCATAGATTTAATCCTCCTAGGTCATTAACTCTAGTAAAAAAACATATGGTTTTTCCTGTAATTATCGTGACAACATAGAGACCTGTAAGATGAACCAAAACATAATTAATTGTCCCATCCTATTTCATTGATCTAGCTATCATAAAATACCATCATGTTTCTTTATATTCAGCTACAAAATATTCTAAATATTGATCCGTTATTATTTCTTACTCCAACTATATGATTCCTTTGTGAATCCCCTATTATTACACCTCCAAATGGTTTGGAAAACCATGGTATATGTAACTTATCAACTATAAGATATCTATTAATTTGCAATATATTATGATTCAACCTCAAACAATTATTCTACGTACTTGTTTACAGGGTAATATACCAAAATTTTACTGCATATTTTAGTTATTGTTATTCACGTTAAATTGGAGTATGTACATCTTGGTTTATGATATTATTTTGAATGTAAAAAAATGTATATCTCCATGAATACCATCCATTATATGTGACAATTATATACTTAATAAGTTTGAATGGAAATATTATTTTTCTCTCTCTCTAATTCTTGTTGGCCTAATTAATACATAGTTTAGTTTAGCTACATGTAACCGATCTTTCAGTTACAGGCGGTTACCTCTTAACCACATTCTCACTTGTATTTATACACTCCTCACATTGAATATTATTCATTTAGACATTTACATTTCTCCTGATCTAACAGGCACATATGTCGCAGAGATTCAAGAAAATCCAAACAAAGTCCTTGTTGCAAGAAGCAAATAGGACATGTCGCGACATAACAAGATGATGAATCTGGGGTAGATTTGTAAAAACAATGTATTAAGGGGGGGAATGTTGGCATAATTAATACATAGTTTAGTTTAGCTACATGTAACCGATCTTTCAGTTACAAGCGGTTACCTCTTAACCACATTCTCACTTGTATTTATACACTCCTCACATTGAATAATATTCATTCAGACATTTACATTTCCCCTGATCTAACAATTCTTAGACTATCTTCATGATTATGTTATTTTATTAAAGAGAAATATATGTAATATCCAAATCTTCCTCCTTTAGATTCTTATTAATATTTTTTCAAAAGGTAAAATTAATTCCATGTCAATGTTTATGTTGACCCATCAAATGAAAGGCTTCAACGATACTATGAACTAGGACCACAAATATATGAAATCCACTAATATCATTATATGTAAGCTATTATATTTTTGCGTGTTAAAGAAAAAATGATTTTTTTTTTTAATTATATGAACTTCCAAATATGACTAACACAAATGAAAGCATCTAAAATAGACCATACATATTAAGAGAATCTTGTAGGAGCTTGTTGCAATGAAATTGTATTATGTGATAACTTATACCAAGTATTTTGGTCCTTTCCACTAAACTTACTACAAAAGTTAGAATACATGCAAGATTTTGACTGGTAATAATATATGTAATGGAGGTATTGAAATCTTGCAAATCCCCACATTATTGTTTTCTCTATGCATTTGTTTCACGTCTTGAAAGTGATGTTTTCAAATTATTTTCACTGTTATATTTAAGATCCTATTTATTTGTTTCATTCCTAGTTGTTTCTTTGGTGTTTATTTGTTGGCTACAAATTTCTTTTTTTTTATAACATCTCTAATAGTGAAACATACAACAAAGAGAAACATTTCTTCTACTTTCCTGTATGCACTTGGCCCATAGGGGCATGTGCCTTCTACGATGGCAAGATTCGGTGTTAAATAAATGACATCTACTGTCATGCCTTCATCTTGGCAACACATTGGGAATAGACATCTTACATATTTTGGGACTCCATGAATTTGAAACGCTACACAATTGGAACGCCCATAATGTTTTGCCTTCTTTATAACCTCTTGTACAAATTTTTATTGAGGATAGTAAGGGTGCACATGTTTAATTTTGCATGTAAGGAAGTGTGTCATCACCTCTTCTTCTTTATCTCTAGAACAAAATTTGGATTTGGATACTATTCTCCACCACTTCGCATGTAAATCTATCCTTCCTCCACTGATGCTTATTATTCAAGGAACTGCTGGTACTAGAAATTCACACCTCATTAACAATATCAAATCCTCATTCTCCTCCATGTCACCCCTAGGCCTTTAACCTCTCCTTTTGCTCACTCTAAATGCAGTTTCAAATTTCAACATTTCTTCTTCTTATATAAATGCCTGCCTATGCATACCCACCAAATAACTCAAGCCATTGGAGGGTTAGGATTTGGCATTTTTTCAAGACTCCCTTAAACATATCCAATATATTGTAATTGATGAAATGAGTTTCATCGGCCCAAAGTTTCTCAGTAAAATTTACTATCACCTTCATGAAGCTTTCCCATACTTCAAAACATATGAATTTGGAAACAAATCTATCATCCTTATTGGGGACCTCGGTCGAATTTCTCCTATCATGGACATTCCTCTGTATGCCAGCAACTCTTATAAGGCTAACATTTGGAAAGACTTCACCTTTCCATCTCCTTATAATTTATCTTCAGGAAACAGGTTTCCACTCCTGAAAAGGTATCATTTTGTAACTTGCTTCTCAACATTCATAATTATGTCCCTCTATTGCAAGATTAGGAGTTCCTCATGTCAAGAACAAATACTTGGATTTCTGAACAAGAAATCATTGAGGTTAAATATTTCCCCCATATTTTTGCTAAAAACGACCAGGTTAACAACCACAACTTTCAAGTGTTGAAGTCCCTTTACTTGCCTGTTGTTAGATCAATTGCTCAAAACACTACATGTGTTGACTCAAGAAATCTTGATGATGATCGATTGCAACAAAAAAATTTCTCGGCAAGAACAAAAAATTCATGCTTTCCACTAACTTATGGGTGGATACAGGTCTTGTTAATGGTGCTACCAGATCTATCATCAACATTATTTGCGAGTACTCCTCTGCTCCACCTTATCTACTCTCTTTGATGTCATCAATTTTGATTGATACACGAGCATTCATTGGGATTCCAATAACTCCCTCCATGTTCTTATTCCACCAATTTCTAGAGGAAACCAAAGACAAATACCCCTTAAAATAGCGTGGGTATTTCCAATCCACAAATCTCAAGGGATAACACTGCAATGGGAAACTATTGACATTGGAGGCACATAAATATAAGGATTTTCCATCATGGCTATATCGAGAGCTACCTCACTATTGACCTTTCGAATGTCCGCTCCATTTTCATTTGGTCGTTACTCTAGAATGTCCTCCAAAACTCTCCTTTAGTCACACTTACAAGAGGAATATTGTCTTTTTCTCCTTCATTCCTCTCTCCCGTCTTAATCCACATTGGTTGTTGCCTCTCTGGCTGCTCCGTTACTTTTCATCTCGAATTTTTTTCATCGTTAATGTTTTCAAGAATTTCCTCCCCTAGTTGTTCTACCACCTACATTTACATTTCTACTTTGTTATATGTTTCAGTTTCCTTCTCCGTACTCCCTTCTTTTATTTTCATTGTTTTCATCACACACTTCGCGTGCAATTGCTAATTGAGAGATAAATTGACTTACATATTTTTAATCTTAATAAATATTAAAAGAGAATGATTGTCTAATCATAGGGTGCGTTTGTATGGGAATATATAAATGATGGAAATGTGAAGATATAAATATCGATCTATGGTAAGATTTTTTAAAAAGAATTATCTTCACATTATTGAAGTACACATGTGTAAACTATTTGGTTTGGTTGTGCATTCCTTTGTTTCAAACGATTTAAGTGAATTTGTACTTTAACATGAACTTATTGTAGAAAATGTACAGTTTAGTTGGTGTATCAACATATATTCCACTTCAGCTACAAGAAAATGCATATTTCCTATCTCAAATTTATGGGTTCTCTATCCCATCTTCACATTTACAACAAACGTCATGTCAATATTTTTTGGTATCATCATTGGAATGAAATGCAGTCTATATGAAATCTTTCCCTTAAACATCTGAAGCAAAAGAGGTACAGGAAGATGGGTGGGGAAAGTGTAGATTCACAGGGGTTAAATTTGATGGTTGTTTAAAATTTTGTGTGATTTTAACCATAAAATACTTGCAGATTTTTGAAATAGCCATCACACACAACTTGAATATTTAAAATGCAACCATAATTTGTGATATATATTTATATTTAAATTATAGTAATATACAACACATATAGTTAAGTAAATAAAGAATAGTGTTTAATATATTTTACTAATATGATATAAATAACAATTGTTTTTGTATTTTGAAAAGCAGTATTACAAAATTACCATCATACAAAAATTGTTTTATAGGCATAGGTGCTCATTAAATTTAGCCCCTAAGATGTCATTCGTGGCCACCTTGATAGGATAGATTTTTGTATCGCTTTAGTGCCAAAGTTACATAACTACTCCTCGTGTATCATGGTCAATGTAACCTTAATCAATGGAAAGCAAGAGAATAGGACACATATACACCCCTTCAAGGAGGCCTTTGATTGTAAAGAATATTCATTTTATAAAAACTTGAGTTGGACGTACATGCTTATAAAAATATGAACCCCATTGTCTATGACATATGTTTTCAATTTTATACCACAGACTTCTTCATGACTATTAAATTTGGAATTTTTAACTCCCCTGCCAATAATGAGATTTTGTGAATTATATAAAGAGTCATAAATTTGGTTTTGATATTAAAATTTCAATTTTAACTATTTATTCAATTATATTTTTATCTTTATATGTAATATTTATTTAGTCTCACATGAAGATCATTAAATAAAATTAAAGATAATTTTGTATAAATTTTTTAATCAAAGTACTACATTTAAAAGTTTGGTGTAGTTTGTGATAGTGGCTGAGTATATCAAAACCTTGTGCCTCATCTCCTTTCCTTTCATCTGAACATATTTTAAAGTGCCTTGTTAGAAGGGGAAGTTTAACCAATTGGCTAGGATATTGGTTATTTCGGTGCAGGGCGTGTTGTATATTGATTGCAATGACACTGGATTGGATTTCATTGAGACATTGGTACTGACAAATATTGGACTTTCCTATGGCATAATGGAGATTTCTGAATTTATTTCTCAGGGATTGTTTGTTTTGAATGACACCAGTCAATATTAATGGTTTCAAATAATAATTATGTGTGATTTTAACACTGGTTACAATTTATCTACATGATGTAGTTGAATCTTAGACCACAATTATAACTCCTAGAAATTAAACAATAATTTTAAAAAGAATATAACATTAATTATTTGTTGATTAAATTGAATGTATTAGTATAGCTGGTGAAAGCGGATGATTACATAAACACTACATTGTGATAAAATATTAGAAGCATGGATACATCATTTCCCATAGACCAAATATTTGATTGGACATGTCTCTTCCCATCTAGGACTTCCCCTGGGAGTTCTATTTCTGAACGAGTCTCTGAGCTTAATAGGCAACGGATCTGATTTCATTTTTGTCGAGTACAAAGAGAGTGGTCAACATTTATTCAAATAGGTGGGTCACCTAGGTGGCCTTGGTAGTGCAAAAATTCTATTTGCGTGCCATACACCTAAGAGAGAGCTACGGAATGAGAAATAGAAGAGATAGTTTTATCTCATATTATTCTGACTAAAACAAAGCATGTGTACAGTATTTATAGGATCAAAAACTATACTGGACTCCCTAACTAAATGGAGAAGATCCACAATAGTTGCAAAGAATGATCGAAGAAGAGATAATGAGATAAGAAAGACACCTAATAACCAACGTATCCTAACATTCCCCCCCTTATTACATTATTCTTGCAAATGTGACCTCTGAAAGATTCAAATTTCACTTTTCCAAGAGATTTAGTGAGAATGTCAGGAACTTGTGCTTCAGTAGGACAGTACTGGAGCTGAATTTGATGGTTCAAGACGTGTTCTCGAATGAAATGGCAGTCAACTTCAATATGCTTTGTTCGTTCATGAAAGATTGGATTCTGCACGAGCTTCAACACACTCTGATTGTCGCAATAGAGAATAGGTGACTATTTTTCAGGAATTCCTAGGTCATCCATAATGCGACGTATCCATATCACTTCACACACAGCTCCTCATGCGGTGTGATATTCTACCTCTGTGGATGAGATAGAAACAACATTCTGCTTCTTGCTTATCCACGAGATAGGTCCAGATCCGAGATGAAATATGTATCCTGTAGTTGACTTCCTATCATCAACAGATCCAGCATGGTCTGAGTTGACATATCCCTGTAGGAAAAATTGATCATTCTTTTTATATTCCAGACCATAATTAGTTGTTCCTCAGACATATCTCAAAACATGCTTTGCTGCATTCCAGTGACATTTCTTTGGCTCTTGCATGAACCTGGAAAGATAGCTGATAGCATAGCAGAGATCTGGTCTGGTGTATGTCAAATAGATGAGCTCTCCAACCAATTGTCTGTAGAGAGTAGCATCTACTTGAGGTGAATCTTGGAATCTTGAAAGTTGCAAGCCTTTTTCCATGGGAGTGGATATAGGTTTACAGTCGGACATTCTATACTTTTCCAGGAGTGTCTTGGCATACTTTTTCTGGGAGACAAAGATGTGATGCTCCTTTTTCCATATTTCCAAGCCAAGACAGTAATGTAGTAGCCCCAAATCTGTCATGTCGAAGGTTCTTTTGAGATCATTCTTTACAATATCAACCTGATCTTCTGAACTACAAGTGATCACAAGATCATCTACATAAACAACCAGAATGATAATTTCTTTGCCTACCTTCTTTATATACAAATTTGAATCTGAGGGACTACGAGTAAACCCATGCTGCAAAAGGTGATCGTTGATCTTGATATACCATGCCCTGGGAGCTTGTTTCAGTCCGTAAAGAGATTTGATGAGATGACATACCTTTTTAGGCTGATTTTCATCAACAAATCCTTCAGGTTGGGTCATGTATACTTCTTCTTTCAGATCACCATTTAGGAAAGAACTCTTGATGTACATCTGTTGAAGTCTCCATCCTTTCTGTGCTGCAAGTGCACAAACTACTCTGATGGTCTTCATCTTCGCAGTGGGTGCAAAGGTTTCTTCATAGTCGATGCCTTCTTTCTGAGCATATCCTTTGGCTACAAGTCGTGATTTATGTTTGTCGATGGATCCATCTGCCTTATATTTTGTCTTGAAGACCCATTTGCAGCCTATGGGTTTCTTTCCTGTAGGCAGATCGACAAGCTCCCATGTCTGATTGTTCATGAGCGAGTCATATTCTATTTCCATAGCTTCCTTCCACTGAGTTTGACTGAGTGCTTCACAAACATTATCTGGCTCGGAGCTATTCATCAGTGAACTCATGAGTGCAAATTTTACCTCATTTCTTGTTTGACTCCTTGTTTTGACTCTGGATGATGTATCTGGGAGTTGTTGCAAATTTGAGTCCTTGATAGTTCTTTATACCCACTTCGGATGAGAACTTGACTGCTTTTGAGAAGAACTATGTCGTTGCCGTGAGGATTGATGTGGAGTCACATTCTGTAGTTCTCCAAGGTCAACAAATAGTTCTCCTGGTAGCATTTCTTTTCTCTGAGTAGTCTCCTCCAGCTCATCATCTGATTCAGAGACTAATCGGTGAGATGTGTTTGGAAGTGGATCTTCTGTTGATACTATTGAATCAAAGGATGACTCATCACAAACCACATCCCGACTCTCGTATATTTTCTTTGTCTTAGGATCCATGAGACGATACACCTTCGAGGTAGTACTGTAGCCAAGAAGGATACACGGGAGTGTTTTTGGCTCTACCTTCTTTTTCTTCTAAGTTTTGACATGCATGTATGCTGTGCAACCAAATACTCGCAAATGAGAAATTGATGGTTTTTTACCACTCCATACCTCTTCTGGCGTCTTGTTCAGTAGAATATTTGTTGGTGCCCTGTTGAGAAGATATACAGCCATTTGTACTGCTTCAGCCTAATAGCATTCTCCTAGCTTTACAGTTGATAGCATGCAGCGAGCCATCTCCATCACTGTGTGATTGCGACGCTCAACAATGCCATTTTGTTGGGGCATGTAGGGAGCAGTCAGGTGCTACTTAATGCCGTGATGGTTTAGGAAGGCCAAGAAATCATGCTGCAAAAGGTGATCGTTGATCTTGATATACCATGCCCTGGGAGCTTGTTTCAGTCCATAAAGAGATTTGATGAGACGACATACCTTTTTAGGATGATTTTCATCAACAAATCCTTCAGGTTGGGTCATGTATACTTCTTCTTTCAGATCACCATTTAGGAAAGCACTCTTGACGTCCATCTGCTGAAGTCTCCATCCTTTCTGTGCTGCAAGTGCGCAAACTACTCTGATGGTCTTCATCTTCGCAGTGGGTGCAAAGGTTTCTTCATAGTCGATGCCTTCTTTCTGAGCATATTCTTTGGCTACAAGTCGTGCTTTATGTTCGTCGATGTCTACACCTGCGAGGAAGAGGCTCATGAGGGATTTCAAGCGTCTGCAGCAAGATTCTCCTGCTAGCATCAGCGGGGCTCCTCAGGACAATAATATTTCGCTCTGATACCAAACTGAGAGAGAGCTACGGAATGATAAATAGAAGAGATAGTTTTATCTCATATTATTCTGACTATAACAAAGCATGCGTACAGTATTTATAGGACCAAAAACTATACTGGACTCCCTAACTAAATGGAGAAGATCCACAATAGTTGCAGAGAATGACGGAAGAAGAGATAATGAGATAAGAAAGACACCTAATAACCAACGTATCCTAACAACACCAATGGATGAAGGAGATTGTTCTCATCAATTTTTTTCAAGTAGGATATTTTGTCTCACTTGAAGATGTTGACCAAAAAATTGCAACTTGCAGTCACCATTTGTGATGGCCATAAGGCTTGCTTTTCTAAGGAATTTCTCTAGGAAATCATCGTTAGCTTTATCTTGGTCAATATAAACACCACCTCAACGGGTGTTAACCTACTCTTTGTAGCTCTTTTCCTCCCATCTCCATGTAGAACATAGAGTTTTACAAAATACCACCCATCTTGTCACCACATAATGAGGCGGCACTAGGGCCATCCAAAAGTAAGACATGTTTCAACCAACCATACTCTTACATGGCCCAAGAAGTATGAAAATTTTTATCTTATTGAATATGTAGGCTGGATAATTAAGGAACATTACCATTGGTACAAATTATGAATAAATATTTTTGATGTATATAATTCAAAAAAAATACATTGTCTTACTAGCACATACATTAATTCGTCATTAATTTACTTTATCAACTCCTCGTTAGAATGGGAAATTTAACTACTTGGTTGGAATATTAGTGATTTCTATGGAGGACATGTTGGAAATAAATTGCAATGACAATGTAATATGCTTATGTACATATAAATATATTATCTTGAGGATTATGTTGTACATGGTCTTCAATAGATGGTGGAGGGGTTTAAGCAATTGTGAGATGTCAATGGGTTGAACATCTCCCTTGAACTTGTATGTTGAATCCCTTTTGACTCCACTCATATTGTGCCTTGTGCATTTTCCTGGTGTCCTCCAACTATTTTGTGAGATAGTATCTCCGCCTCATGTTTTTTCTTTCATGATTTCATTTCACCCTTTTCAAACCTTCATCACCATCCTCCCAATTGTTCCATAATGGGAGTTAAGAGAAAGATATAACTAAACATCGACGTATAATGGAAGGTTGATTTTGTAGATGTAGTTGTGAGCATTGGAGCTGGAAACACCCCGAGGGCCAATATTTTGTTCTACAACTTGTTTATTGCCACAAAATAATAGAAGCAAACCCACCTACCAATCACCCATATTAAGTATTAATGTGCATGAAATAAACCATATAGGGAACCATAAATGTATAGTTTCTATATCTAACATATGTAAAGTTTTGGATTAAAATATATGATAGTTTCTCTTAGAATTATTCATTGAACATGTCTTTCTATTTGAGATATGTCTAAACTACGTTGCCTAAATGACCTAAACACCTCACCCCTTTCTCCTTAAAAATTTTTACATAAATGACATGTGTTACATGTATACATGGTTGTAAGAAAGAAGAGTTTTTCTTTACTTCCCCCTAACATTTTCCCCAACCATTGAATTATCCTCCCTTAAAACCCTTCATCATCACACCTCTTCCTCCCCCAAATTTTTACTCTCCCAGATTTAACTTATTTGATGCATCTCCTTTGGTATTTCCATCACATATTTTGCATGTGATTGCAAGTCGTTTTGTTTTTGGATGTGATAGTGTTTGGGGAGCATCCTAGTTGTTTGACGAAATGCATGAAAAAAAGAGTATCATGGCATGCACTAGCTATTGGATATGCATGGCAAGAATAAGAAGCACATATGGTATCACATCTATTCATCATTACTAGCCCTTTACACCCATCTACAATTGTAGCTAACCTTGACCTTATCATTTTTTGTTTTTACTTTAAGGAAAAGTACCAAGACAAAGACCTTTTGTTTGTGGTGAATAGAATGGAATTTTGAATCATGAAATTAAGCGTCATCTATCCTATATGTGTCTTGTTGCAGAATATCATATTTCATAATTTTAATGACTTATTTTATTTATCTATGTGGTGCTATGAAGGTGTGGCCAACAGGGGAGGACATAGTCAAGAAAATGGAGACCCATTTGACCTCGTCTTCAAAGGATTGCTGTAATAGAAAGAAAAGACAAAAATCATATCAAAAAAATTGGTTGTGGTGGAGGTAGTTGTAAAGTGTTATATACATTGCCTCATTGAGATTCTACCTTTTATTTTATTGTCGAAGATAGCAATCTTGTACATATAACATCCATGGTTTGCGATTTTGTATTTGTTTGTTGCCAAGAATCCTATAAAAGTGGGTGAAATCTACGTAATATTATTGCTTACTTCTTCCAAGAAAGATGTTTGTTACACTCGAAAATCCAATGGAAATTGTTAACCGGAATTGTTATGTATTCAAATAAGCTTTAAATTATTCTTTTTTGTGTTCCCAAATGTCTAAACTATTTCATAAGTGTATTTTAAAGGCATATGTTCACTTCTTTCTAACACTATTCTGAAACATTATTCTCAACACATTTTTTACCTTCCATGAATGGAAACAACAAAAAAAATTCACTCAACTTGCTTTAATTACCTATTGGGATTCCCATTGCAAATTTCAGGTGTGATTGCTGGTTTATTCTACACACATGTTAAAGTTTATAGGTCTGGGATGAGATTCTTTAAAAGTTTATACAGTTAAAAGTTAAACTCGATTAAAATGGTGGGGTGGTCCTCTAGATGTAGTACTCATTACTTTTATCACAAAAAATACTTAGCTACCTCCCCATTTGCATCTGATGAAATATTCAAAACTAGACTTCCATATCATTGCAATGTGCAAGTACATAATAATGTGACCTCGCATGTAATGAATGTCCCCAAAATTTTTCTATACAACTACACTTTTACCATTAAAACACTCAACTTATTGAGTATCATTTGTGTCCATATATTGTTATCCTATGCTATTAATAAATAAAAGCTTAAAACACCATACAATTAAGCCCCATGTAAAATGGGTAAAAAGAATTTTAATAATGCCCGAGGCATTGTGTATACTTAAAGTTGGAAAGAGTGGTGTAGAGTCATACAGTTTGAAGCATGTAAAATGCCCTCGCTAAACATGTACGAGTCACGACCTTTCACGTCTGTAATAAATGCATGTGACTTTCGTTTTACAAGGAATTTTCTCACAATTTTCTAGCATGGAATAATAATTGATACACGCAGCAACCAATTTTATTTGATGTGTGGGAACGGGATTAAAAGTAGTCTCCTTCCAATTGTCTTCTAGCTCAAGCACATGTAAGGAATTAAAATCCTTCTTACAAAGAAAATATTTATGCCGAAGGCGTTCCCCCTATTGGAAAGGATCTTCCGTAGGTTTCACTGATTATGTTAAATTTGATGTCTATTTGTGTGTTTTTTCAATGCGATTAATTTTGAGGATTGTTTGTGACGTTTTCATTTTTCAAACTATTTTTAACTGTTTATTTTACATTTTTTTGTTGTGTTAAGATTTGTTTTTTTTTGTCTTTAACCCTAATGTTCATATTTGCACTATAAAATTTTTAGGCAGATCGTATTTTAGGGCTTGGTTGTCGTTGTTTTTCTCCTCCTCCCTTGTCTTCGATGTTCTTGTTTAGGTGCAGTCCGCCAACACTCTTGCATGAGACACTGCCATCATTATGCTTTCCGCTAGGGTTCGTTTTTGGATTCATATGAGGCATCTTTCAGAGGAGCCTCAATCCTATAACAATTATCTGAAAAAAATCAGGTGATTAAAAATTATAAATGAAATATTTTCAGTTACGTCTGTGCATATTTACCATTGGTTATTAAATATTTGTATTATGTATCTGTGTATGTTGTTGGATTTATGAAAACATATGTTTTTTATAGATCGTTCAAGTTTTATTCACTATTTCAGCAAGTGTTTGAGATTCTTTTCTTTGTTTTTTTAGTCAATGCAAGAGAGCTTTTCCAAGACCAGAAACAAGAGATTGATGATGGAGAACCAGTGCCAAGAGAATGGTCAATATTTTGGCATGTGACCATTTTAATGTATGCGAGAGACGCGAGAAAGTTGTGCAGTTTCCATTCTCAAGGACACAGGGTTCGTACCTAGGCTAGAGTATTCATCACAAATAAAAATGGAGATTTGTGGTTTCTTCACCTGAAATTTCATCTGGGTGCTCTTCGCTGCCAAAAGTTTCAATTGGGTGGTCATGATAACCCATAAAATTCATTTGGGTCTTCTGGAATTGATAGACTCCTTTTTAAAAAGTGGTGTAAACCCTAGCAAGTGTGTGACAAAGTATTTCAATTTGGGTACATGAAGAGAAGCATATTCATAGATCCATCGGGCTATTGTGAGGTTTGAGGGGAAAACAATGATGGTGACATCTTGGGTTCCTATTGTTGGAGATTGGGTTGGTGACATCAAGAGAGAGTTTGTGTAAGAAGTTTTGTTGAGGGGAAATGAGGATTGAGGGATGCTTATGATTGTATCAATTTTAAATAATGTGACCTTTTCCCTTGTTTTGAAGCTAAGCTACAAACAGTTGGAAGCATCAAGCATAGGAATCTTGTGAGTCTAGATAGATATTCGCTTTGTCCTCATGGAAACTTGTTGTTTTAGGTTTATTTTTTAAATGCCATGTCATATTATTAGATTCCTAATAAACCCTGTTAAAATATTAGTGTCTCATGGCTTGGGTGCCAAGAAATATATGTCATGTCTTCTGAATTTCTCATTTACAGGGTTCATTTTTAAGAATATATTGTGATTGAGTCTTAAGGAATACAAGTTTGCAATTCCGCAACCTTTCCCTTTGTCAATTCCTTCAGTTGTAGAAAAGGCATGTAAGCTCCTCTTTAATCCAACTTCTAATAAGTTTAGAATTTTCCAATGCAAATAGAATGTTCGATTTTGTTGTCCTTTTTGAGGATTTAGGATTACTCTCACGATTTATTTCAAGGTGTTTCTATGATTTTTACCCAAACCTACTGCATCTTGATTATCATGCACCATGGTAACAATAAGATCTTGGCATGCAGCCATAAATCCAATTTAGTTTTTATTTTTTCAGAAGACTCCAAATAAACATTTTTTTTGCTTAGTGACAATTTTTGTACTTAGAGTGGAAAAAAACCAAGTTAATGTTGGCAATAATGTCCAACTAAATGGGGATTATGCAATGATAATTTTGGAGGGTATAATATTATGTAATGTTTGGCTGCCTATGCAAAATCTTGTTGGTATGCAGGATGAATTAGTTTTTTGACACACTCTATATGTAGTGATAATTTTGCAGGGTATAATATTATGTGTTGGTTTGGTGCTTATGCAGAATCTTTAATCTAACTTCTACTAAGTTTAGAATTTTCCCATGCAAATAGAATGTTCAATTTTGTTGTCCTTTTTGAGGATTTAGGATTACTCTCACGATTTATTTCAAGATGTTTCTATGATTTTTACCCAAACCTACTATATCTTGATTATCATGGACCATGGTAACAATAAGATGTCAACATGCAGCCATAAATCCAATTTAGTTATCATTTTTTTTGCTTAGTGGAAATTTTTGTACTTAGAGTGGAAAAAAACCAAGTTAATGTTGGCAATAATGTCCAACTAAATGGGGATTATGCAATGATAATTTTGCAGGGTATAATATTATTTACTGTTTGGCTGCCTATGCAAAATCTTGTTGGTATGAATGATGAATTAGTTTTTTAACGCACTCTATATGTAGTGATAATTTTACAGGGTATAATATTATGTGTTGGTTTGGTGCTTATGCAATATCTTGTTGGTATATAGGATGAATTATTCATAAGCTTCTTTAATAATTATCTTGTGAGGTTAGATGTGTATTCTTAATGTATGTAATGAAGTCTGAGCAAGGCCTTGCTCTCTACATTTTGGAGAAAATTGCATTTAGAACCATTATAATTTCTTTAAAGTGCATTGAACGATTGCTCTACAAGTTAAGATAAAATTTTAGTGATAACTATTTTAAGTTTGAGCTTTCGGTGTATTGAGAACATTAGTGTAATGTAACTGTTGTCCATTTTTTGGTGATTTTTATGGGACTAAATTTCAATGCAGATTAGATTAAAAGGATCAGTTATACTTCTATTGTTTTTTATTTCAAGCATACAGACAAGAAAAATTCATTTAAAATATTTAAACTTTGGTATTCTCAGTTATTATATGAAACAACATCAAGGATTAGTGAGAAATATGATGTATACAATCACAAAATTGTTCTTCTGGAGTAGCTGATAGGTAGGAAGTTGTGGAAAATAACTCAAATTTGCTTCAGTTGTAAGATTTATATTTTTCAATATTATTTCAGAGCTTACTTTTGAATGCTCGTGAAGTGTTTGACAAAATGAGCGATCCCTTGATTCCAAACAATTTTTTGAAAAGATTCAATTTTTATGGATTGTTCCCTATGTCAAATAGAAATGGATAAGACAAGAAAGAATAGGGGAGGGTGATTCCTAATGCCAATGATTCAGACTTCCATGAAAAATGTTGAAATCCCATGGCATAGAGATAATCAAGCTCTGGATAAAATATCCCATTCCTTTTTCACAACGACATTTAACTACCTCTAAAATCCAATAAAATATTTTTATTGACATTCAAAGGAGAGCTTGTAGGATCTTGGGAGGATAAAAGAACATACAATAAAATATACACCACATTTTTTGGAGCTTAAATGTCATTTACTATCAGAATCTCATTACAAGCCATATATATAATTCCACACAAAATAAGTTATGTAAAACTTATTCAAGTTTTCATGGTTGTTCTACTTTACTTGCTTGTAAGTTTTGTAGTGCAACATCACATGCCTCTTGTTGGTATCCAGATTTTTTCTCCTTTTCAGTCTGAGCAGCACCATAGATATGTTATGGAGCTTAAAGATAGATTAGACCATGTTGTATACTGTTGGTAACTGGGGATATGGTTTAGCTGGTGCTTAGGTTTGTGGAGAAATGGATAGCACTCCAATAGGACTTGATCTTGTCCTAGATATTTTAGGTTGTGCCTTACAACCAAGGTAAGAGGACCTATTTTGTAACCTTGTAATGGATAAGGAGATGAAGATGTCGTTCTCTTTGCTTGAAATTCTATGATGGATACCTTGATGAAAACATGATCAACACCCCCGATCTGAACTCTCACAAGTTGTCACTTCTAAAACCATGGGTATGTTCTCAAAGCAAGGAAAAGGTTACTAGAGACATTGGAAATCCTGATCTGTTATGCATACTTTTGCAAATCGATTTTGATCTTTTGTGGGTATACAAATTCAAATCAGGGATTTATACATGATAGGATCTTTGTTGTTTAGATGATTTTTGGTGGGGGATTGACAAGACAAACTGGGATAGATCAGATCGTTAACAATCTCTATAATACTTGAACGACTATCAGATGGAATGCCTTGAATTATGACGATGTTATTTCAACTAAAAGAGGCACAAGTGGAAGCCCAGGTTGAACTCTTCACACAATCTTTGAGAACTCACCACAAAATCTTGAAGTAAAGAACTCAATTAAACATAAAAATCCTTGATCAAACCACACCTAAGGTACCCCCAAAGGCTTACAAGAAATCTCTGCAGTCAAGGAAGGTAAAGTGATTTTAAATTTTTTTATCTCATTATTAGATGAAGGATCTTCTAAATATGAGATTGCAAATGCCACTAAACTATCAACTAGAAATGGAGATTTTGTGTGATTTCTAAAAACTTTCAATGTAAGATTGTAACAAGAACAATAAAAACTATTTATAGGCATTTAAAAATGATAAAAAACACATTATTTCCCAAAGAAAGCACAAATTTAATTCAGAACTTGTCAAATTCAACAGTAGGGGAGAGTTAAATGAATAATCTCAGAGCTTTTTCATGGCTATACACTTGTAACCAACTCACATACATGAATTTCCAACACATGAGACATTAACCTGGTTCTTTGGTGGATTTCTCAGAAAATGAGATTTCCCTCAGAATTTTTTCTTGTGAAACTCCATCTCCTCTACAATTTCTCCCAAAATGCATTATATACCTCTTCCCATATTTGATCCTTCTTTCCCAAGAAAAGAATATGCCAAGGGATCAATTCTGTTGCAACAATTCTTCATGATTCAATAAAAATGACATCAAACAGAAAAATACTCTCAGTTTTCCAGGTGTGCCCAAAAGATTAAATCATTACAAATATCTAGATCATTATCCATCCTGGAGGCATGTTTTTCATCATTGAGGCATGCAAACACCTTTTACTCATCATTTTTATATTTTCACCTTTTAAAACTAACTTTGCAACTTTTGATTTTGACATTTCACATGTTTGCTTGGGATAGGGCCAAAAATTACTTCAAAAACATCTCAAATCAAAGAATTAATCCATGAAAGTGATTTCAATGATCCTGGAAGGCCAAAACGGCACAAAATCACTATAAATTTGATGAATTTTGATGCAAAAATCATGATTCCAAGCTTCCTGGAGCTCTCATGGTGGTCAAAACAAATGGATGCACAACAGCCGTTGATCTTATCCATCTTTTAATCCTAGCCCTTCATGTGGAAGATGCATTCTTAGAAATAAGCATGAGTTACCTTTTTAAATTTTTTGGATAATGCCAGACACGTGGCAAAAAATAAGTGGAAATCAATTCAGATTTACCATTTGTCTTTTTGACATTTTTGAAAAAATGGAAAAATTTGACCTTTTTCTCCACCCGTATGCCTTTGAATTTTGGAGCTGACACGTGACACATGGTGGGTCCCATTTAAATCACACTTCAATGCTACGTATTTTTAACTTTTTTACGAAATTGCAAAAATTTCACATTTTTTCCCACAGGCCTGCACCTCCGATTTCATCCTTGCTACGTGTCTCCTTGTGATTTGCTAGCGGGCCAGCACTTAGATTTTTGATTTTTAACTCTTTTGTGAAAAAGGGAAAAAATCCCCTTTTACCTCTGCCGGCCCACCGACCCGTCTTTTCCTCTGCCATACATGCATCTTTCATTTGTCAAGGACCCGCGGGCTTAATCTTCATTTTTACTCCCTTTAAGCCAAGGGAAAATTCTCAACTTTGTCGCCGCGAGCCATTGCCTCCGAATTCTCCCCTACCACATGTCCATATGCTATTCATTATGGGTCCAAGTTTCCCTTTCTTCCTTCAAACCTTCCTTGAAATTTTTTGAAAACTCAAAATTTCCACTGTTGGCCTGCTCTCCCTTTTGACCTTTCAGGACACATGTCCTCTCCTAGTTTTTTGCGGAGTTTCGGGCTAAAATTTTTACTTTAAACCATTCGAAGTTTAAAAAACTTCAAAATTACCAAAACCTCTGCCGGCCCACTGACTTGCTCGTAAATAGTGAACACGTGTTCTCTTCTGATTCGTCATGGAACCTCGGCCCAAAATTTGCCTTGTATCCACTTTTCCAAAAAAGGGGAAAAATCCCCATTTCACTCTGCAGCCCGCACTTCCCTCAGACCCTTCATGGACAAGTGTCCACCTGCAATTAGCCGAGGGCTTTCGGGCCAAAAAATTTCTTTAACACCTTGAGCCAAAAAACTACAAAATCTTCCACCACCCTCATACTCTCAGCCAATGAAAACCTGCCAAATTGCCAATACTTTCTGGGGATGAATTTGATGGGAAAATGATGCCCGGCTGACCGTCAAAATTTAGAAAATTCTAGGCATGCCCTAGAATTTAATTTTTTCACCAAGGATGGCAATTTTTTTTATTTTAAATCAACTAAAGCATGATTTTACAACATTTTCGACCTTGGGATCTGATTTTAAAATACAAACAAGTATTAATTGGTCAAATTCAATTTTTTCCACAATCTAGCAAATGGAAAAATGACAAAGCCCGTCAATTTGGAAGAACTAGGGCACAAAGAAAGGGAAAACTTGGAAAATTCCTTAAAATTAGGGCAAAATAACAAGTTTGTGAGCATTTTAAAGCATCCAACTAGAGGGGAAGAATTTTAGACCATTAATTCAAAGGGTAAATCATTTTTGAGCACATATAGATTTGGAAAATTTAGAGCAACATGGTACAAGCTCAAAAATGGCACCAACATCGGCTCTTGCTTAGGGATGGGCACTCCCAGTGAGTGCCACAAGGATAAAACGTAGACCAAGTTGCATAATATCTATTTGGAAAAGAAGTCGAGAGCCAAAATCATCAAAAACCAATAGAGATCCTAACAAAAATGGTTGCCACATAGCAAGGCAAACCACAGAACTGACAAAACACCAAAAACAGAGAAAAAACCAAACACTATACACTGTACAAGTTGTGCATACCTCAAATTTGGGTTTTAGTGCAAGAAATGCTTTAGATTCCTGCCATTAATAGGAAATTCCAACAATTCCCCATCTAATTCCTTGAGAAAGAAGGTATTTTCACCAATTTTTGTATCAATGGCATAAGGGCCCATCCATAATGCATCAAATTTTCCATGCTTGCCCTTTTCTTCATGCCTACTATCCCATAACAAAACCAAATATCCAACAATGAAGGCTCTAGGAGTGACCTTCTTATCAAACAATCTCTTCAATTATTTCCTAAATCTGACATGCCTTTGATGGGATGCTCTTCTCTCCTCATCAAGCTCAATAATCTGATTGATCCTTGATTCATATGGGCCAAGCTCTTGATTTTCCAACTGTTGGGAAAAATGAAATGAAGATAATTTTAGGTGCAAGGGAAGAAAAACCTGTGTTCCATACAAAAATTCAAATGGGCTTTTACCAGTAGCTCTTTTAGGAGTTATACTATTAGCCCAAACTAAAAATTTCAATTGTTCACCCCATTTCTTCTTGTTTTACTCTAAGGTTCTTCTAATGATCTTCAACAAGTTCTTATTGTTGGACTCAACTTTTCCATTCCTTTCGAGGTTATAGTTTGAAGAATAAGTCATATTGATTCCATATTAATTACACATTACCATTAAAGGTCTGGCTCTAAAATACATGGCATTATCAACTACAATCTTGACTGGGACTCCAAATCTACATATGATTTGATTCAACAAGAAGGCCATAACTATTTGGTGTGTTTCTTTCTTGGTGGGGATTGCCTCTACCCACTTCGTAAAATAATCAGTGGCTACAAGTATCCACTTATGGTTAGCACTAGAAGGATCTAAAATCTCACCAATGAAGTCCATCCCCCATTGCTTGAAAGGAGCTTCAATTGATATAGGCTGCAAATGAAATGGGCCTGAAGCTTTCTGTTTTCCAGAGAAACGTTGGCAACTATCACATTTTCCAACCATCCAGGAGGCATCTTTGAAGAGAGTAGGCCACCAATAACAATCTCTTAAAATCTTATGTGTTCTTACTCTTCCAGCAAAGTGTCCTCCACAAACTCCACCATGAAAATCAGAAACTATCTTGGGAGCTTCATCTTCAGTTATGCATTTCAAGAGGACACCTTCAGGATTTTTCCAAGCTAGCCCAAGGTCTGTGATGATATATTTTTGAGAAGCCTGTTTGAGGGCTCTTTTCTAATTTTTATTTAAGTGACTAGGGAAGTACAGGTGTTCGAGGTAGAAGATCACATCTTTGTACCACTCAGAACTTACCAACTTTGAAAGCACATTTACCATTTCTTCCTCCAGCTAATTCACTTCCACATTCTGCAAGTTACTCTCAGCCATGAGCTTAGCAAGACCCAAACCTCTTACTAGCCTTGTGGTTTGGATTTTCATATCATACTCCTGCAGTTTGTTCACCCATGTACATATTTTACTTGAGATCTCCATCTCTAATAATATGTCTTTCACCATGGTGTGGGGAACATAAGCAACAACTTTTGAACTCAATATATAAGGCCTAAAATTTTTTGTTGCTTTCACCAAGCTAAATGCTTGTTTTTCCATGATTGTATACTTTAACTTAGCAGCTTGTAAAGAATTACTAAAGAAGGCAATAGGCCTCTCAGCCCCATTCTCATCCTTTTGTAGAAAAACAGAAGTAATGGTATACTCAGAGGCAAAGGAAATTTTTTGGAAAGGCCTCTTATAGTTTGGGTCTGCTAAAATAGGTGCATGTTTAAGTGTATCCTTAATTCCTTCAAAAGCTTGAATGTCATACTCCTCCCACCTAATAACTTGGTCCTTCTTTAGCATGCTTCTAATTGGAAGAGTCAACTAAGAAAAGCTGGAAAAAAACCTAATAAAATTAATTTGACCAAAAAAATATTGGATGCCTTTATTGGTTCTTAGGATAGGTACTTTGCTAATTGCTTCAACTCTCTAAGTTTCTATCATAACACTATCTTTTGACACAATGTGACCAAGCAACTTAGCCTTTTGCACACCAAAATGAAACTTCTTTGGATTAAGAGAAATGCATTACTCCATACATTTGATCAACATCTTCTCCAAGTGCTGCAAATGATCACCTCTCTACCTTGAAAACATAGTCACATCATCTTGGTAAACTGCAATGAACTCATTGATGTAGCCAACAAAAGCAACATCCATTGCTCTATGAAAAGTGGCACCATCATTCATCAAACCAAATGGCATCCTAACAAAAACAAATGTTCCCCAAGGAGTAGTGAATGTTGTCTTAAGTCTTTCTGATTCTTTGACAAACACTTGATTGTATCCGAAGAAACCATCCAATGTAGAAAGCAACTCAAACCCTGTCACAAGCTGCAACATATTTTCCATATTTGGCAAAGGATAGTCATCGTTCATGGATGCTTTATTCAAATTTATAAAGTCTACACAAAGTCTGGTATCTCAATTTTTCTTTCTGACTAGCATAAGGTTTACAACCCATGATGAATATGTAGTGGGGGCTGAATAATACCTCCATCTCTCAACTTCTTTAACTCCTCTTGCATTTTCATGTAGAGAAGTGGATTAATTGGCCTTTTCCTCTGTTTGAATTGCTTACTCTTGGCCTCAAGAGGGATCTCATGTTGAAACAATTCTTCTCTATATGCTTTTATCTCTGAATATGACCATGCAAGACAGTACTTTAATATTTCTTTAACAGCTAAACATAAGACTATTTCTCCTCTTTTTTTAGACTGTTTCCCAACCAAACTTTTCTTGGTTTGTCCTTTGTTCCCAAGTTATGCTCTTCCACATCCCTTGAGGCAGACATGTTTCTATTTATGATGCAATCAGCATTGTTAAAATTTGACTCAAGTGCAACAAGACCTCTAGGAATGGTGTTTGTTTTCAATTGGATAATATCTTTTCCAAACAATGTATCTCTTCCTTCAGTCATACAAACCATTGGTTCCCAATCAATATGTTGATCTAAAAACTCACCTTGATTTTGCAAGAACCTTTGCACTTGAGAATCATCATCAAACACTTGCCAATGCTTGATGTTGTCAGGGACAGCTAGCCTTGTCAACACTTCAACATTGTACTTATAATAAGGTGAAATTGTGCAAACTCCAAATATTGACTCCAACACTTCCAAATTTTCAGTAGTAACATTCAAACTTCTATCATGGTGCATAATATTGAAGCAATCAAACATCTCAACTAGATCCCGAACTGCATGTTTATTCTACTTCATCCACTGATTTTTTATACAGCATACAATTTTCTTATTTGTTTGACAACTAGATCTTAGTCTCCCTTTGCAATGATGTCCTTGAAACCATACTTCCTTACAAATCTCAGACCAAAAAAAAAGGCTTCATACTCATCAATGTTATTAGTACATTTAAAATTAATCTTGAAGGAAAAAAAAAACTCTTCTAAGCTAGGAGAAATAAGAATTACACCAGCACCATTTCCAAATTTGGAGCAAGCTCCATCAAATAGGAAGGTCCAAGGGGAACATACCTATTAAGGCTCTTTTACTGATTCATTTTGTATTCTTTTCCATCAGCAAAACCAATGAAATTATCAGCATCAACATCAACAAACAACACCTCATATGAAGCATTATTTGGATCCTCAATTAGATGTAACATTTTATTTTCTCCATAGAGCTTAACAAGGCTGCCCTCAATGGGAACAGTAGAAAAAGACATGTCCATCTAGACACTCCCTCCAACACTTACAGCCCACTTTCTTGACAAAAGCATACCTCATTTGGCATTGTAATCAACAATAACAACATCCAATTTTAAATTCCTCACGGGATAAGATGAAAGCTGCACAACCAAACCTTTTACACAACCAACTACCGTCACTTCTCTTGAGTACATAGCAGTACACTTTGCAAAGGCTGCTGTCACTTTGATATCCAACTCATTCATGACTTCTACAGGCATGACATTACATGATGCACCAGAATCAAACATACAATTGTGAAGTAGCCTATCCTTTATAATGAAAGTTGTGAAAAATGGATCAACATTCAATTCGAAATCAACCAAAGATGTCCCCATATATACCTCAAGTTTCTATCCAAGATATTCTATTGCTGGTGATGTTTCAAGTTCAACAATAATCTGAGGTTTAGTTTCAACAACATTTACATTTCTATCTGGAGTAACCTTCGCTTCTTTCAATCCCAAGTACTCAAATGCTCTCTTCTTATGCTAAGGAATTCTAAACAACTCAATGATTGCAACACTCACTTTAATTTGGCTCAATACTTTGGCTATGTCATAGGGAACACTCTTTGTTAGGACAGCATTGGAAGGGAGACAAGAGGATTCATTAGATGGCTAGGGATTCTTGGCAGCTTGGGCATGAGGAAGACCATAATATTTTCTTGGGACAACAGAACTTTTGACAGGTGCTTCTCTCCTAGGAGTTTCTTTTGGAATTCTTATGAGCAATGGTGTTTTGGGTTTGGCTTAAGGCCTTACTCCCTTAACAAATTTACTTCTAGTATTATACAGTTCTTTCTCTTGACCAACAACAACATTCATTAACAACTGTCTATCTTCCTCCGAAGGTATACTACCATCATATTTCTTAATCATCAATGCTCTTAGGTATTCAAAGCCATTGTTAGGAATTTCAAAAGCTTTCACTACATCAACTTCAAGATCATGAGGGGGAAGAAAGATTTGTACCCGTTTGATGCAATCCCAAAAAATTGTAGCTATCCTAGCACTTATTACTTTAGTAGATGTTTCTCCTTCTTGCGAGCTTGAAGAACAGCCCACCATGCAAACATCATCATCAGTTCCATCCTCATTATCAACTTTATCAACATGTTGGTCCACTTCACATGGAGGATGAGGAAGAAAACATATATCACACCAATCCATATCAATAACTTCATCAATAGAAGCAACCCTGACAGTTAGAGGGTCAGGAACCAGTCTACTTTCACGTGTTTAGGTTTGTCTATTTCCCCCTCCCAATAGGTTCTTTACCTCTATCATCTTTTATTTGATCACCCCTAGGATGATTGCCAAATCGATCTTGTGCTTGTTGCCTAGGCTGACCTTGTGAAGTCTACCCAATTCCCTTCTCATCTCTTGCCAACTTGTATGAGATTTCTTTGACATTCCCTACCAAAGTTTTCAAAACGTATTCTAAATCAACGCCTTTTCTAGCTTGAGGTTTTTCAGGGTTTATCAATTTTACACCATCCCTCTTGAGAGGTTTCCCAACAGCCTTGATATTTTTTTCAATTTTAAGTGCCATGGTGAAATCTTGTCTTAGATTGGTTGGGTTCTTGTCTCTTAGGTAATAGGTTGCCTTCTTATCAAATGCATTTGCATATTTGATTAAACAAGATTCATCACAAGGCTTCAAACCAACAGGCAACCTTCTCAAATTTTTGTTAAACCTTGTGTTGAAGTCATGGACTGATTCATTAGGGTTCTTCTTGATATTCTCAAACTTAGATAAAAGAAATGTACGATCATTCTTGTCACCATATTGCAACCTAAATGCATTTTTCATTTTATTCCATGAATCAATAGAATTATCAGGTCCAACCTTGTACCAATCCCTAGCATCCTCTTTTAGTGTATGAATAAACAATTTTACATATGCATCTTCAAACTCTATCTTAAAATCTTCCATCATATTATCAAAAAGTTTGAGATGCTGATCACCTGCAATAGCATTGTTACCCTGGAATTTTGGCAACCTATTTCTGACATCTTGTGGGACAACATTTGGGTAACCATCCATTCCTCTAAAATTTAAAAGACCAAAGGTGTTAACAACAAATGGATGTCTAGGCTCAGCCATATTGTTTGGTGGGGATGATCTTGGAGGTGAAACAAGCTGATGAGGAGGGAGAGATCTTTGGGGAATAGGAAGGAAAACTTCAAGACATATCTCTCTTAAGGGCTCTTCTTCTTTATGATCTCTAGCAAATTTAGAAAATACAACAAAAGATTTAGGAGCAAGCCTTTCAAATGCACAATAAGGTCCCTGACCTAATGGGGAATTCAAATCAGCAATAGGATTGTCTGAATCAAATCCACTTGAAGAATAATCACAATCCTCAATAACAGGCTGCTCACTTTTAAACTCAACAATAGGGATCTCCTTTCTTCTAGTCAAGTCTCCAACAACCTTCCACACCTTTCTCCCATCTAGCTTTGAGTTTCTTGAATCTGTAAACAACTTGTTAGCAGAGTCCTTGATGAAGCGAGATCTTCTTCCTTCCAGTTTTGCAGGGACTAGCAACAAATTATAAATGACATAAAAGTAAGACAACTGGTATTTTCAAGATGAAATCAGCATGGATTCGCCACTAAGGACTTTCACCTTAGTTGTGCAAGAATGCACTAAAATAATCTATCAAATGTTTGCTAGTACGTAAACCTTTGCAAGGATTTATAAATCAGACCTTCTTCTTCTTAAAGCAATCAATCGCAATGCACCCAAAGTGTATGAACTGCTAGGAAATGGAAAAAGGGCAAATAGAGTTTGAAAATTTTGCTTAAAACTTGTAGATCTGAAGCATATAATGATATTTTAACAATCTAGCAACTCAAATACTTGAATGCACAAATTCTCAAACTCTTCAAACACTTCAAAAACACCAAGAAACTTTAAGAGGTCCCCGGTAATGGCACCACTCATGTTGGTATCCAAATTTGTTCTCCTTTTAAGTCTAAGTAGCACCATAGATATGTCATGGAACTTAAATATAGATTAGACCATGTTGTATGTTGTTAGTAGCCGGGGATATGGTTTATCTAGCACTCAATTTTGTGGAGAAACGGATAGCACTCTAATAGAAATTGATCTTGTCCTACCTATTTTAGGTTGTGCCTTACAACCAAGGTAAGAGAAACTATTTTGTAACCTTGTAATGGTGAAGGAGATGAAGATGTCCTTCTCTTTTCTTAAAAATCTATGATGGAGACCTTGATGAAAACATGATCAACACCCCATATCTGAACTCTCACTAGTTTTCACTTCTCAAAACATGGGTATGTTCTCAAAGCAAGGCAAAGGTTACTAGAGACATTAGAAATCTTGATCTGTTATGCATACTTTTGTAAATGGATTTTGATATTTTGTGGATATACAAATGTAAATCAAGGATAGTATATGATAGGATCTTTGTTGTTTAGATGATTTTTGGTGGGGGGTTGATAAGACAAACTAGGATAGATAAGATCTTTGACAATCTCTACAATACTTAAACAACTATTAGATGGAATGCCTAAAATAATTAGGATGTTCATTCAAAAAGAAGAGGAACAAGTGAAATCCCAGGTTGTACTCTTCACACAGTCTTTGAGAAATCACCACAAAATCTTGAAGTAAAGAACTCAATTAAACAAAAAAATCCTTGATCAAACCACGCCTAAAGTACCCCCAAAGGCTTACAAGAAATATTTGCAGTCAAGGAAGGTAAAGTGATTTTAAATTTGTTTATCTCCTTATCAGATGAAGGCTCTTCTGAATACATGATTGCAAATGCCACTAAAATATCAACCAGAATTGGAGATTTTTTTTGATTTCTAAAGACTTTCAATGCAAGATTGCAACAAGAACAATAAAAACTATTTGCAAGCATTTAAAAATGATAACAAACACCATATTGCCCAAAGAAAACATAGATTTAATTCAAAAAAAATTAGATTCAATAGCAGGGGTGAGTTCCATGAACAATCTCAGAGTTGTGTGATGGCTATACACTTGTAACCAACTCACTTACATGAATTTCCAACACATGAGACATTAACCTGGTTCTTTGCTGAATTTCTCAGAAAATGAGCTTTCTCTCATAATTTTTTCTTGTGAATATCCATCTCCTCTAAAATTTGTCCCCAAAATCCATTATATACCTCTTGCCATATTTTATCCTTCTTTCCCAAGAAAATAATGTACCAAGAGATCAATTCTGTCGCAACAATTCTTCATGATTCAATGAAAATGACGTCAAATAGAAAAACACTCTCAGTTTTCCAGGTGTGCCCAAAAGATTAAATCATTACAAATATCTAGATCATTATCCATCCTGGAGGCATGTTTTTCATCATTGAGACATGCAAATACCTTTTACTCATCATTTTTATCTTTTCACCTTTTAAAACTAAATCTGCAACTTTTGATTTTGACATTTCACGTGTTTACTCAAGCTAGGGATAAAAACTACTTCAAAAACATCTCAAATCAAAGAATTAAGCCATGAAAGTTATGCCAATGATCTTGGAAGGCCAAGATGACACAAAAATCACTACAAATTTGATGAATTTTGATGCAAAAATCGTGATTCCAAGCTTCCTGGAGCTCCCATGGTGGTCAAAACAAATGGATGCACAACAACCATTGATCTTATCCATATTTTAATCCTAGCCCTCCATGTGGAGGATGCGGTCTTAGTAATAAGGTTGAGTTACCTTTTTAAATTTTTTGGATAAGGCCGGAAACGTGGCAAAAAATGATTGGATATCAACTTGGGTTTACCATTTGTCTATTTGACATTTTTGAAAAAATGGAAAAATTTGACCTTTTTCTTCACCCCTCCGCCTTTGAATTTTGGATCTGACACGTGCCACATGGTGGGTCCAATTGAAATCTTACTTCAATACTGTGCATTTTGAACTTTTTAAGGAAATTAGAAAAACTTCAGTTTTTTTCCCTCAGGCCTGTACCTCTGATTTTCCCCTTGCCACATGTCTCCTTGTGATTCACTAGCAGGCCAGAGCTTAAAATTTTGATTTTTAACTCTTTTGTGAAAAAGGGAAAAAATATCCTTTTACCTCCTTCGGCCTGCCGACCCACCTTGTCCTCTACCACACATCCATCTTTCATTTGCCGAGGACCCGTGGGCTTAATCTTCATTTTTACTCCCTTTAAGCCAAGGGACAATTCTCAACTTTGTCTCCATGGGTCCACGCCTCCAACTTCTCCCCTACCACATGTCCATCTCCTATTCACTGCGGGTCCAAGTCCCCCTTTCTTGCTTCAAACCTTCCTTGCAAAATTTTGAAAATTCAAAATTTCCACCATTGGCCCATGCTCCCTTTTGACCTTTCAGGACACGTGTCCTCTCCTAGTTTTTTGCGGAGTTTCAGGCCAAAATTTTCACTTTAAGCCATTCAAAGTTTTTAAAACTTCAAAATCACCAAACCCTCCATCGGCCCGCTGACCCGCTTGCAAATTGTGGACACGTGTCCTCTTCTGATTCGTCAAGGAACCTTGGCCCAAAATTTTCCTTTTATCCACTTTACAAAAAAAAGGGGAAAAATTCCCCATTTCTCTCCGCGGCCTACACTTCCCTTCGACCCTTCATCGACATGTGTCCATCTGCGATTGGCCGAGGGATTTTTGGCCAAAATTTTTCTTTAACACCTTGAGGAAAAAAAGCACAAAATCTTTCGCATCCTCTCAGCCAATGAAAACCCGCCACATTGCCAATACCTTCTGAGGATGAATTTGACGGACAAATGATGCCCGTCTAACCGTCAAAATGTAAAAACTTCCAGGGATGCCCTAGAATTCAATTTTTTCACCAAGGATGGCAATTTTTTTTATTTTAAATTAACTTAAGCATTATTTTTCAACATTTCGACCTTGGGATTGAATTTTAAAATATAAACAAGTATGAATTGGCCAAATTTGATTTTTTCCGTGACCTAACAAAGGGAAAAACGACACAACCTGAAAAATTGGAAGAACTAGGGCACAAAAAAGGGAAAACTTGGAAAATTATTTCAAATTAGGGAAAAACAACAAGTTTGTGAGCATTTTAAAGCATCCAACTAGAGGGGAAGAATTTTAGATCATCAATTCAAAGGGTAAAACATTTTTGAGCACATACAAATTTGGAAAATTTAGGGGAACATGGTGCAAGCTCAAAACTAGCATCAACATTGGCTCTTGCTTGGGGATGGGCACTCCCAGTGAGTGCAACAAGGATAAAACATAGACCAAGTGCCAAAATATCCATTGGAAAAAGGAGTTAGATCCAAAATCACCAAAAACCAAAAGAGAAAATGACAAAAATGGCTGCCACATAGCAATGCAAACCACAAAACTGACAAAACACCAAAAATAGAGCGAAAACCAAACACTATACACTGTACAAGCTGTGCATACCTGAAATTTTTGGTTTAATCCAAGAAATGCTTCAGATGCCTACCATTAACATGTAATTCCAACAATTCCCCATCTAAGTCCATGAGAAAGAAGGTATGTTCACCGATTTTGGTATCAATGGCATAAGGGCCCATCCATAATGCATCAAATTTTCCATGCTTGCCCTTGTCTTCATGCCTGCTATCCCACAACAAAACCAAATCTCCAACACTGAAAGCTCTATGAGTGACCTTCTTGCCAAAAAATCTCTTCAATTTTTCCCTAAATCTGACATGCCTTTGATGGGATGCTCTTCTCTCCTCATCAAGCTCAATAATCTGATTGATCCTTAATTCATATGGGCCAAGCTCTTGATTTTCCAACTGTTGGGCAAACTGAAATGAAGATAATTGTAGGTGCAAGGGCAACAAAGCCTAAGTTCCATACACCAATTCAAATGGACTTTTACCAATAGCTCTTTTAGGAGTTATCCTATCATCCCAAACTGAAAATTTCAATTGTTCACCCCATTTCTTCTTGCTTTGCTCTAAGGTTCTTCTAATGATGTTCAAAAAGTTCTTATTGCTGGACATAGCTTGTCCATTCCCTTGGGGGTTATAGTTTGAAGAATAATTCAAATTGATTCCATATTCATTACACATTGCCATTAAAGGTTTGGCTCTAAAGCAAATGGAATTATCAGCCACAATCTTGACTGGGACTCCAAATTTGCATATGATTTGATTCAACAAGAAGTCCATAACTATTTGGTGTGTTTCTTTCTTGGTGGGGATTGCCTCTACCCAGTTCATAAAATAATCAGTGGCTACAAGGATCCACTTATGGCCAGCACTAGAAGGATCTGAAATCTCACTAATGAAGTCCATCCCCCATTGCTTCAAAGGAGCTTCAATTGATACAGGCTATAAAGGAAGGGAGCCTGAAGCTTTCAATCTTCCAGAGAAACATTGACAACTATCACATTTTCTAACTATCTGGGTTGCATCTTTGAAGAGAGTAGGCCACTAATAACCAGCTCTCAAAATCTTATGTGTTGTTACTCTTGCAATAAAGTGTCCTCCACAAACTCCCTCATGAAAATCAAAAACTATCTTGGGAGCTTCATCTTCAGTTATGCATTTCAAGAGGACACCTTCAGGGTTTTTCCAAGCTAGCCCAAGGTCTGTGATGATATATTTTTTAGAATTTAACTTGAGGGCTCTTTTTTTATTTTTATTTAAGTTACTGGGGTAGTACAGGTGTCTGAGGTAGAAGATCACATCTTTGTATCATTCAAAACTTACACATTTTGCAATCACATTTAACCTTTCTTCCTCCATCTGATTCACTTCCACATTCTGTAAGTTTCTCTTAGCCATGAGCTTAACAAGACCCAAAAATCTTACTAGCCTTGTGATTTGGATGTCCATATCATACTCCTATAGTTTTTTCACCCATGTATGTCTTTTACTTGAGATATCCATCTTTGATAATATGTCTTTCACCATGGTGTGGGGAATATAAGTGATAACTTTTGAACTCAATATATAAGGCCTGAAAACTTTTGTTCCTTTCACCAAGGCAAATGCTTGTTTTTCCATGATTGTATACTTTAACTCTACAGCTTGTAAAGCCTTACTAAAGAAGGCAATAGGCCTCTCAGCCCCATTCTCATCCTTTTGTAGCAAAACAAAAGCAATGGTATACTTAGAGGAAAAGGAAAAGATTTGGAATGGCATCTTATAGTTTGGGGCTGCTAAAAAAGGTGCATGTTTAAGTGCATCCTTAATTCCTTCAAAATATTGAATTGTAGCCTCCTCCCACCTGATAACCTGTTCCTTCTTTAGCATGCTTGTGATTGGAAGAGTTAACTCAAAAAATTTGGAAACAAACCTTCTAATAAAATTAATTTGACCAAAGAAATATTGGATGCCTTTCTTGGTTCTTGGGATAGGTACTTTGTTGATTGCTTCCAATCTCTGAGGGTCTTTCATAACACCATCTTTTGACACAATGTGACCAAGCAGCTTAGCCTTTTACATGCCAAAATGACACTTCTTTGGATTAAGATAATTTTCATACTCCCTACATCTGATCAATGTCTTCTCCAAGTGCTACAAATGATCACATCTCTGCCTTGAAAACACATTCACATCATCTTGTTAAACTACAATGAACTCATTGATGTAGCCAGAAAAAGCAACATCCATTGCTCTTTGAAAAGTGGCACCAGCATTCATCAAACCAAAGGGCATCCTAACAAAAATATATGTTCCCTAAGGAGTAGTGAATGATGTCTTAAGTCTTTATCATTATTTGACAACCATTTGATTGTATCCGGAGAAACCATCTAATGTAGAAAGCAACTCAGACCCTGTCACAAGCTACAACATGTTTTCCATATTTGGCAAGGGATAGTTATCCTTCATGGATTCTTTGTTAAAATTTATAAAGTCTACACAGAGTCTGATATCTCCATTTTTCTTTCTGACTAGCACAAGGTTTGCAACCCATGATGAATATCTAGTGGGCTGAATAATACCTCCATCTCTCAACTTCTTTAACTCCTCTTGCATTTTCATGGAGAGAAGTGGATTAATTGGCATTTTCCTCTGTCTGAATGGCTTATTATTGGCCTCAAGAGGGATCTAATGTGGAAATAAGTCTTCTTTATATGCTTTTAGCTCTGACTATGACCATGCAAGATAGTCCTAATATTTCTTTAACAACTGAACATAAGACTATTTCTCCTCTTTGTTTAGACTGCTTCCTGACCAAAATTTTATTGGTTTGTCCTTTGTGCCCAAGTTATGCTCTTCCACATCCCTTGAGGAAGACATGTTTCTATTTATTATGCAATCAGCATTTTTAAAATTTGACTCAAGTGTAACAAGACCTCTAAGAATGGTGTTTTTTTTCAATTGGATGATTTCTTTTCCAAACAAATTCTCTCTTCCTTTAGTCATACACACCATTGGTTCACAATCAATATGCTAATCTACAAACTCACCTTGATTTTGTAAGAACCTTTGCACTTGAGAATCATCATCAAACACTTGCCAATGCTTGATGTTATCAGGGACTCCTGCCCTAGTCAACACTTCAACATTGTACTGACAATAAGGTGAAATGGTGCAAACTCCAAATATTGACCCCAGCACTACCAACTTGTCAGTAGTAACATTCAAAATTCTATCTTGGTGCATAATAATTAAGGAATCAAACATCTCAACTAGATCCCAAACTACATGCTTATACTACTTCATCCATTAATTTTTTATAGCATATAGTTTTCTTATTTCTTTGACAACTAGCTCTGAGTCTCCCTTTGTAATGATGTCCTTGACACCATACTTCCATGCAATTCTCAAACCCAACAACAAGGATTCATACTCAGCAATATTGTTAGAACATTCAAAATTAATCTTGAAGGAAAAAACAAACTCTTCCAAGCTAAGAGAAATAAGAATTACACCAACACCATTTCAAAATTTGGAGCAAGCTCCATCAAATAGGAAGGTCTAAGGGGAACGTACCTATTCAAGGCACTATGACTAATCCATTTTTTGTTCTTTTCCATTAGCAAAACCAATGAAATTATCAGCATCAACATCAACAAACAACACCTCATAGGAAGCATTATTTGGATCCTGAATTAGATGTAACATTTTATTTTCTCCATAGAGCTTGACAAGGCTTCCCTCAATGGGAATAGTAGCAAAAAACATGTCCATTTGGACACTGGCTCCAAAACTTGCAGCCCACTTTCTTGACAAAAGCATACCCCATTTGATAGGGCAATCAACAATCACAACATCCAATTTTAAATTCCTCCAAGGATAAGATGCAAGCTGCACAACCAAACCTTTTACACAACCAACTACCTACACTTCTCTTGAGTCCATAGTAGTAAAATTTCCATAGGCTGCTATCACTTTGATATCCAACTCATTCATGACTTCTATAGGCATGACATTACATGATGCACTGGAATCAAACATACAATTTTGAAGTAGCCTATCCTTTATAATAAAATTTGTGAAAAATAGATCAACATTCAATTGGGAATCAACCAAAGATGTCCCCAAATATACCTCAGTGTCTCTCCAAGATCTTCTATTGCTGGTGGTTTTTCAAGGTCAACAATGATCTGAGGTGGAGTTTCAACAACATTTACATTTGTGCCTAGAGTAACCTTCTCTTCTTTCAATCCCAATTACTCAAATTATCTCTTCTTATACTCAGGAATTCTAAGAAACTCAAGCATTGGAACACTCACTTTAATTTGGCTCAATACTTTGTCTATTTCATAGGGAACACTCTTTTGTAGGACAGAATTGGAAGGGAGACAAGATGATTCGTTAGATGGCAAGGGATTCTTGGCATCTTGGGTATGAGGAAGACTGTAATTTTTTCTTGGGACAAAAAACATTTTGACAGGTGCTTCTCTCCTAGGAGCTTCTTTTAGAATGCTTGTGAGAAAGGGTGTTTTAGGTTGGTTTGAGGTCCAACTCCCTTAACAACTTTTCTTCTAGTATTATACTCTTTCTCTTGACCAACAACAACATTAATTAACAACTGTCTATCTTCCTCCGAAGGGATACCACCATCATATTTCTTAATCATCAAGGCTCTTAGGTATTCAAACTCATTTTTAGGAATTTCAAAAGCTTTCACTACATCATCTTCAAGATCATGAGGGGGAAGAAATATTTGTACACGTTTTATGCAATCCCAAAAAATTGTAGCTGTCCTAGCACTTATTACTTTAGTAGATGTTGCTC
Source organism: Taxus chinensis (assembly GCA_019776745.2). Taxonomy (NCBI): domain Eukaryota; kingdom Viridiplantae; phylum Streptophyta; class Pinopsida; order Cupressales; family Taxaceae; genus Taxus; species Taxus chinensis. The sequence continues at coordinate 203,283,891 of CM034153.1, read as the reverse complement.
CTTCTTGTGAGCTTGAAGAACAGCCCACCATGCAAACATCATCATCAGTTCCATCCTCATTATCAGCTTCATCAACCTGTTGGTCCACTTCACATGGAGGATGATGAAGAAAACATATATCACACCAATCCATATCAATAACTTCATCAATAGAAGCAACCCTGACAGTTAGAGGGTCAGGAACCAGTCTACTTTCACGTGTTCGGTGTTGTCTATTTCCCCCTCCCAATAGGTTCTTTACCTCTATCATCTGTCTTTGATCACCCCTAGGATGATTGCCAAATCGATCTTGTTCTTGTTGCTTGGGATGACCTTGTGAAGTCTACCCAATTCCCTTCTCATCTCTTGCCAAATTGTATGAAATTTCTTTGACATCCCCTACCAAAGTTTTCACAACGTCTTCTAAATCAACACCTTTTCTAGCTTGAGGTTTTTTAGGGTTTATCAATTTTACACCATCCCTCTTGAGAGGTTTCCCAACAGCCTTGATATTGTTTTCAATTTTAAGTGCCATGGTGAAAGCTTGTCTTAGATTGGTTGGGTTCTTGTCTCTTAGGTAATAGGCTGCCTTATTATCAAATGCATCTACATATTTGATTAAACAAGATTCATCACAAGGCCTCAAACCAACAGGCAGCCTTCTCAAATTTTTGTTAAACCTTGTGTTGAAGACATTCTGTATGGTTTTTAATGTTTGTTTTCATTTTTGTTTAGGTATGGGATGTGTTTTCTAACAAGGAAGTAGTTGACATTATGGCTCCATACTAACAAGGCACATTGTATTCAACTTGTAGTGATAAGAAGGAACCAAGTTTTATTTTTACCTTCTAAGAAGTGTTTTCTAAGTGTTTGGAGAGGTAGTCCATTTTCTTTTCATAATCAGATGTATTGTATGCATCACTACCTATGTGTACTGATGGGTTATTTTTTAAAGACCTATTTTTAATGGAGACTTCATAACATTAAACTATATTTCAGGAAATCTATTCATGTATGGAATGAGAAGCTCGAGGTGGAGGTAGAGAATGGGAAAAGCGAAAGGAGAGTTAATGCTATAAGGAAATATAGAGATGTTGGCCAAGAAAAAATCTGAAAGGAAGTGCTTAGAAACAATCTAATGCTTTCAGGAGGAGATCATCTCCCGATACTTCTCAACTTCAACCTTTGTCATTTTTTATGTTTTAGTAGTATGAATTATTTCTACTATTGAAAACGACATTACAGTTGTTTTTCATAATTATCAAAATGTATGAAGTTTTCTTTTGTAGAAGATAAGTATGTGATGTGCATGCAAAATATTTGACAGAACACCTGAACATATGCAATTCCAAGGAAGACAATGATGGAAAGATATCAGTTGAATTGGCTCATTGATTGGGGCTTGTGACATGGGAAATGATTACACTTAATGGAGACGAGGTCAAGCAATTTTTTGATTCAGAATTAAAACCCAATTATCTACCTAAAATCAGTGTCTACATTTTGTGTGCGGTATGAAAATGATTTTTGTTACTTACAAGTTTAGTAGATGAGGGTTACAAATACTTCAATGACATGATTATCTCTTATTTCTTTATATCGGAAATGGATCATTATGTATGGATGGTTCACCTTTTTGGCTATGCTTACTATCTTGAGAAATCTCTAAACTTTATTATCAAAATGCCATTTAAACCTTCCATGGTTGTGTGGATGTATTTGATTGGTGTTTGTAGATCACATAAGAATATAGGGCTAGAAGTATTTACAAAAAATCTCCTTTTTGAGTTGTACCCAAAAAATACTTCACTGCTATAAATATTTCAGTGACATGATTATCTCTTATTGCTTTATACCGAAAATGGATCATTATGTATGCATGGTTGACTTTTTTGGCCTTGTTTGCTATCTCGAGAAAGCTCTAAACTTTATCATCAAAATTCGAATTAAACCTATGGTGGTTGTTTAGATGTATTTGATTGGTTCTTGTAGATCACATAAGAATATAGGGCTAGGAGTATTTACAACAAATATCATTTTTGATTTGGACCCCAAAAATGCTTCGCTGCACATTGCTTTATCAAATGTCTATGCAGAAGTGGGTAGGTGGGGCGATGTTTTGAAGGTAAGGAGATTGATGAAAATTAGAGGATCTAAAAATATACTTGGATGTAGTTCAATTGAATTCTGTAAAATGGTACATGTGTTTTGTGTAGGAGATAGATCACATCCAAAAACACATGAGATCTATGCAAAGTTAAAGAACTTGATGAAGGAAACAAGGTGTTTTCCATATTCAAGACAAGTACTTAATGATGTGGAGGATGAGGAAAAACTTTTTTTCCTTTGCCACCATAGTGAGAAGTTGGTGATTACATTTCGATTGTTAAATAAATCCCTTGGAACTATCATTATAGTTTTCAAGAACCTTCAAGTATGTTTTGAATTCCATTCTACAACTAAGTTTATTTCCAATATTCTTTCAAGAAAAACTATTGTGAGAGATGCAAACAGGTTTCATCATTTAGAATAGGGAAAATGTTCTTGTGGATATTATTGGCGATGTTAACTGAAGAAAGCTTTAAAGACATGCTTGTACTCGAACAAGGTTTATCCTATTAGACATGCAGTCATAAAAAGGAATCAGGTTTTATTTTCTATTTCTAATTTTTTTTTTGTATTTGGAGAGATATTCCATGATATTGACTTTAGAAATTAGTTTTATAGTTTACATCACTGTTTATGGATTTTGATGGGGTATTTGTTATAGCCCTGTTTTATAATACCATGAAGGTATCATGACTGTGGATCCATATGACTGTATGGATAGGAAAATTAATGGTGGTGTTATTTCCATAGTTTCTTTCAACACACCTAAGCATGTTACATTTTTCAGACTCACCATAACTCTTATTCTTAACTATCACGTTCAATACCATTTTCACCATGAAATAAGTCTGATCAAATACATGTCCATTTTATTTACAACAATTAAGCCTACATTTATTATGGTAGGTTTGAGGAGAGGTTATAAAAATGTATAATTCCCTAAAATTATTTCAGGAGAGGTTTCAAAAATGTATAGCTACATATAAACCTTATCAATTAACACTTCCAATTATTTAACTGCTCAATCTCATTCTGTTATTCCCTTTTATAGAAGTGCATACTTATTATATCAGGGGTAGGCCGAATATGGTTTTTTGCATTGATTTGAAGATATATTGAATTGTATATGGGTAAGTGCACCAAGTTGGGGGGCCGAAACGAGGTCTTAAATGGACACATTTTTTTGAAAATTAAAAAACTTCAACTTGTACGAGTTTTTTAAAATAGTTATGTTGGTGCTCAATTTAATCTCACCCTGCTTATTAAAAATTTCTCAGTCTACATGGTTTGAAGTTTTCTCTATCTCCCTGTATGGATGGGTGAAATATTTCTCCTTCATTTGGTTTCCATGATCATTTCTTTCCTTGGGTTGTGGAGCACATTGATTCTTGGTTTATTTATAGTCTTCTCTCCACAGAATTTTTTTTTGTTGTTGGGCATCTTCCACGATTATGTCTCCTTTGTAAATCATGTCCCAACATCCGTGGATACGTGGTATTTTCTAATTGGATGCGGCATGGTGGGTATTTTTTTTGAACTCGTCACTTTTGTTACAATTGTAAAAAATGCAAAATTGGTCCCACGGCCCTGATAGTTTCTAATTGGCTATTCAAAAATATGAAGTGGCAGGGAAAATTTCTTACTTTGACCCCGAAGATGGATACGTGGCCATTTTTCAAGTTAAAGGTGGGGAGGTGGGTTTCCAAAGGACTTTGGAACTTTTATCCTTATTTTGAAAAAAGGGGTAAGGTATAAAAGTGAAGCGTGACCCTGCAAGTGCCCAGATAAAGCCATGTGTTGAGTCTACATCAAAGGCGGAGAGGTGGATCATCAAAGGATTTTGAAATTTTTTTCCTTTTTGTGAAAAGAAGAAAATTTATAAAATGATCCCCGACTCCACAAGGGAAAAATTAATGTCACATGTTTAAATCATCATTGAAAATTCAAAGCGGGGAGGCAGGTCGTTGGAGCACTTTGGAGATTTTAAGCTTTGTTTTGAAATGAAGTAAATGTATAAAATTGATTCACAACTCCGCTAGGGCCCACATCAAAAGTTAGAAGTGGAGTGGCGGGCCTTCGGGAATTTTGAGATTCTCGTGCCCGCTTTAAGTCAAATCTTTTCAAGGTGGAGGGCCTGCACTCATTTGAGGATCCGCCTCTGGGTCTTACCTTTGGAGTTGCACTAAGGAGACATGTGGAGGCTTCTGCTAGCTTCTCTTTATACTTAGAATTTTCAAGTGCCCAATGCAACTTTCTTAGGCTTGGGACATGTGGAGGACCCGCGCTTGTTTGGGGACCTGCCCCAGAACTTCACTTTTGAAAGAGTTCCAAAGAGACATATGGAGGTTTCCACTGGATCTTCCCATACTTAGAATTTTCCAAGTGTCCGGTGTAACTTTTTCGAACCCTAGACACGTGGAAGGGCAACGTTTGTTTGGGATTCCTTTTATTCAGCTTCATACCAAAAAAGTGGCAAGGAAACACGTAGAAGATTTCAATGGATCTACCCATAATTAGAATTTTTAACGGTTGCGGAAACTTTCTCCGAACCTAGGCACATGGCACCTCCCACTGGTCCTTAAATTCTTTCAACAACTTTTCCAAGCTGAGACATGTGGTGATCCTACGCTATTTTGAGGTCTCCACTTTTGGGAACCATATCAAAAGTGCGCCGAAGAGACACATGGAGGCTTCCACTGGCTCCTTTTTATACTGAGACTTTTTCAATGGCTGAGGAAACTATCTTGGGCCTAGGGCATGTGGAGAGCCTGTGCTCATTTGAGGTCCCACCTATAGACTTCATTTTTCAAGTTGTACCGAACAGACACGTGGAAGCTTTTGCTGGACCTTCCCATGCTTGGAAATTTTAGTGACCAATTTAACTCTCTTGCATTCTAAACATGTAGAGGGCTCGTGCTCGTTTGTGAACCTACCTCTAGAAATCACCTTTGAAGTTGCGCCAAGGAAACATGTGGAAGTTTACAGTGGCTCCTCTTTACACTTAGCCGACTTGGACACACAAAGCAGGTATGTGAGGGCACTCATTTCTAAGAGTTACGAATGTAGGTATCCATGCGAGGGCACTCATTTCTCAAGGTGTATTCTCAAAGGTGAAAAGTATTTCTTTTCAGATCAAGACATATGAAGCCACCTGAGAATTATTAAAAGGGGAATTTCCTACACAACATAATAAACGAATGATTAAAAATATTGTCAAAATTTATGATTTGGCATCCTAGTCATAGCTGAGGGACTGAGAAACGTGATCAGTTCATGATTTATCCACCAAACAGCTTTTGGGTGTAAATTTGTTAAACATCACTTTTTGGAACTAACTTGTAAAAAACAAAGGATTGCTCAAATATTCCTCTTTTGGGGGGAAAACTTAGGATGAGTGAGAGAGTGAAATTGTATAAATGCAATGAGAATACTCTTGTAAATGGTCGGGGGTTAAATTTTTTGAAATTTTTTTGGAAAGACCATTTAACTGAGAGATTGGCTTAGAAACATGTTTGTCTCCTATTTTTTAGATTTAATCACATCAAGATGGTTGCAAGTTTACAGCCATTTACAAGCTCTAAGACTGTTCAAGAAACTTTACCATGCTGATGAATCTAATGAACTTCGAATAATTATGTGTTGATCATGAGCATAATTGTGTTTTCTTGTATTTCATAATGTTTTCAAATAGTTTTTCTTGTTCCCGTTGTAATCTTATTTTAAAAATCTTTCTGAGTCACATAAGATCTCATTTGTGTGTTAGTATTATGGCATTTTCAATTTCATTATGAGAAGAGCTTTCATCTAGTAATGAAATAAACAATTGAAAATCACTTTACTATCATTATGTTGATAAAGATTATTTGTAAGTCTATTAGTGTATCCTAGGTGTGACGAACTAGGGATTTATAAAATTTAATTGAGTCTTTAGCATGAGCATTTGTGCTGAATTCTTGAAGAGTGTGTGAAACCGTGCATCTGTGGGCCTCTATTGATAGACACCTTCTAGTTAAAGGAATATTTTGACTGTTTTGAAGCATTTTTCTGTGAGTGTTCTAATTTTTTTAAAGGCTCCCAAAGATCTTGTAAAATCAACTTCATCTTGTTTAACTTCCCACCAAAAATTTCTCAAACAATGAATCCTACATGAACTACCCCTGTTTGTACTGTGTATCCACAAATGACAAAAAATCCATTGGCAAAGTATGTAAAGACAATCAAGTTTCAATTATTGTCTTTAGTAACCTAAACCTTGTCCAAGAAACGTACCTCCACTCTCTATTGTGACAACTTGTGAGAGTTAGATTGTGTTGTATTGATCATATTTTCTCAACGTTCTCATGAAAATTGTGCAAAGAAGGATCTCATGATATCCTTCACCAACATGGGTTAAATAACATGTTCCTCTCACCCTAGTTGAAGGCACAACATAAATTAGTGAGGGTAGATCAAAACCATCAGTGAGGTGTTATCCATTTCTTTAACACCTGAGTGAAAAAGAGTCAGCTGAATCCCCTCCCTATGGCTAAAAAAAAAACTCATAGCATGGTTCATATGTCTCTAAGCATTCTGTCAGTTTCGTGATGCTGTTCAACCCTCTTAGGAGAAACAATTTGTATACTAACATCGAAGTGGCACCATTTTTGGGGATCTATTTGTGGGGAAACAACACCAAAGTGACACCATTTCTAGGGACTATTTGAACACTGGGACCTATTTGTGCGGCAATGACACTGAAGTGGCACCGTTGTCAGGGATTATTTGAATTGCAAAGGATTATTTGATGATGAGGACCTATTTGTGTGGAAACGCCACCAAAGTGGCACCGTTGTTGGGGATAAAACCTGGTAAATGTTTCTTACATGATTTAAGTGCAAATATGTTGTTTAAACATCTTTAGTTTTCAAGATTTGTAAGAATTGTGTGAGATTACAAGTCCATTGTGTAGTATATATAGTTTCTAGTGGTTATTGCACTATATTTTCACCAATAGTGATAAATGTGAGTAAAGGAAGGTCAAATCTGTTAAGATTTGTAGAAATTAAGCATTAATAGACACTTGGCAAGTTACTTATAATGCATCTGCACAACTAAGGAGAAAATCCTTAGTGGAAACTCTCGTGTTGAATTGAAATTTTGATGATTACCAGTGTCTTAACCTATGTCAAGTGATATTTTTCATTAATCTGTGCAAAGCTGGAGGGAAGAAGATATCTTTCTTCATTAGGGATCCTACTAAAAAGTTATTTCTAGTACCTAGGAAAAGTGCAAATTCAAAAGGAAAACAAGTCTGGAAAGTTGTTGGATAGATCAAGAATCAAAAAAGGAGATCTTAGTTCTGAAAGCGTGATCAATCTGTTGTTAAAGATTACCATACGTCTTCTAGTGATTCTGAAATAGGTAATCTTTATATAGATTTGAGTTCTCCAACTAGAGAGGGGGCATCATTTGTATCTGAAAAGTGTGCCTCTTAGTTTTCCCCTGTTTCTTCCAAGGTTGATAGGGTTTTCCATGAAGCTGAGCCATTAGAGAATTTCTATCTTGTAAAGCTATACTCCTTGTGCTCCAAAGACCCGTCATTCCGTATCATTTTGTTTCTCCTGTAAATTCACCACCTCAAGGCAATATGGCCCAACCTCCACCTAGACCTCCTTTTGTTGTCAACACTTTTGGACCTATAGATTTCAGAGGTATGGATGGATATCCTAATATGGTGCCACAAGATGTTAGAAATAGGTTGCCAAAGTTTTCAAGGAAACAATGCCATCACTGGTGACAACCATTTAAAATGCTTTGTCAATATGAGGGAAGATTTTGAAATTGAGTTTGAAGAAGTGTATGTAAATTTTTTTATTCATATTCTTGAGGAGGATGCACGTGACGGGTATAAGTCTTTACTAGATAATTCAATAGATTCATGGACCGAGATGAAAAATACCTTTAGATTGCAATATGGGGATAAAATAGATTCCAGGTTCCTTTTATCTTAATTTGAAAATATAAAGAAAGATCCAAATGAATTTTTCCATGATTTCAATACTCAGTTTCAATAAGACCTTGAATAGGCTACCTATAATCCTAAGGCCAAGTGATGTGTCTTGTTTGATAAAATATTCTGACGCTTTTGATAAAAAGGTTACTTTTTACTTGAGAGATAATAACCTAGGAACATTGAGGAAGGATTTCACCATGGCCTTACAAATAGAAAACAACATCAAAGAAGTTGGAAAGCCTCCTAAGAGAGAGGGTGTTAAGTTAATCAATCCGGAGAGGCCTCAATCAAACAAAGATGTGGACCTAGAAGAGGTTGTAAAAACTTTGGCTGGAGAAGTTAAAGAGATATCGTATAAACTGGCCAGAGTAGAAAAAGGGATATGAAAAAGTTCCTAGGGTAAGTACTAGCCACATAGTTAGGAGAGATCTGGAAATCATCCTAGAGGTGATCACAGACTAGATGACAGAGGGAAGGGGCTCATGGGATCAGGTAATAAATAGCCTCAACCTAGGGAGAATAGATTGGTGCTTGATCCCTTAACTTCCAAGGTTGCTACTGTGGAGGAGGCCAATGTTATTGAGTGGTGTGATAGGTGTTTCTTTCCACACTCCCCATGTGATGTAGATTGGGACGTTGAGAAAGCTGATGATGATGAGACATATGATGATCTGTGCATAATGGAGAGCCCTGCGAACTCATAGCAGGGGCAACCTCAACTGAATTGATAAGTGCTAGAATTTTTGAGGATTTATGGGATTGTGTCCACCAGGTATTACCTCTTACTCATATTAATACTTTTGAAATTGATATGGTGCAAGAATTTTATCTACCTAATCATGATTTTGAATACTTAAGGGCTTTGATGATTAAAAAGTATGATGAAGGGATCCCTTCCGAAGAGGATAGGTAACTGTTGATGAATGCAGTAGTTGCTCAGGAGAAATAATATAACACCAGAAGAAAGGTTGTCAAAGGGGTAGGGCCACAAACCAAGCTAAAAGTTCCAGTTCTTACCAGTATCCCTAAGGAGATCCCTAAGAAAGATACATCTGGAAAAGGCCTAATTACCCCAAATAAAACCTATGCTCCTGCCCATTCCCAGACTTTGAAAAATCCTATACTATCAAAGGAAGTGGTGAATCTCCCTCCTAATAGTGCCCTACCCAAATATATTCCTTGTGACATAGCCCAAATCTTGAGTCAGATAAGAGGAAGTGGTTACTGTTCCCATTATTGAGTTACTCAGGAACCCTGAGCATAAGAAAAGGGCATTCGAATATTTGGGCTGTAAAGAAGACAAAATTACCCATGGCAAAAGTGTACAAAATGTAGAGGTTCCTCCTATTATTGTAAAATTAGAAATACCACAGGTATTGGAGGAACCAGGAGAATTATATGAGGTATATTTGGGAACTTCTCTGGTTGACTCTTAGCTTAACATGGATCTATTTTTTACCACTTTGATTATTAAAGATAGGCTGGTACATAACTACATGTTTGATTTAGGAGCCTCATGTAATATAATGCCTTCTAAGGTCATGAATGAGTTAAATATCAAGGTAAGAGCAGCTTATGGGAAATTTACTCCTATGGATTCAAGAGAAGTGCAAGTAGTTTGGTATGTCAACGGATTATTAGTGTAGTTGGAAGCTTTTCAAGGAAAATTCTTAACCATGAATGTGGTTATTGTGGAATGTCTTGCCAAATGGGGGATGTTATTATCCAGAAAGTTGGCATCTAGTGTGTGTCGAAGCGTATAAATGGAAATTTCAGATGTAACCATACCAATTAAGGGTTACCTGGTGAAGTTGTATGGTGAGAAGAATTTTTTTTATCTCATTGAGGACCCTAACAATGCTTCTTATGAAGTATTGTATGCAGACATTGATGTCGACAACTTTGTGGATTATGCTAATTTTAAGGAGCATGAAATTGATGAATGCAAGTATCCTGAGAATATTAGTTCTCCCTGGACTCATATGTTTGATGGGGTTTTTTCTAGATCTGGTAAAGGCACAAAAGATAAACCTCAAAAAATATGGCTAGGTAGCAACTTGGATAGAGAAGAAAAACAAGCATATGTCCAGTTGTTAAAGAAGTATCAAGACCTCTTGGATTGGTAATACTTATAATGGAAGACACTTGAATCATTTCCTTGACTGATTTATTATAATCAAGGCATACATCATTGTATAGTGTACAATATTTTAGTTCTTTTTTTGTTTCTATGTTTTTCTATTTTGGTTCATCCCGGTCCTTGGCGGCTGGTTTTTGTTGGTTTCTCTGTTTGTTCTTGGGGGATTGGTAATTATTTTTCTTCTTTGCAATATTTTTTTTTACTTTGTTTCCCAATGGATTTTTTACACATGGTATGTTGTTCTTGTAGCACTCGCAAGGAGTGTCCATCCCCGAGTCAGAGCTGATGTTGGTGCTCAATTTAATCTTGCCCTATTTATTCAAAATTTCTCAGTCCGCATGGTTTGAATTTCTCTCTGTCTCCCTATATGGATGTATGAAATATTTCTCCTTGATTTGGTTGTCATTGTCAGTCCTTTCCTTGGGTCGTGGATTACATTGAGTCTTTGTTTTATTTAGAGTCTTCTCTCCGCGTGGAAAAATTTCGTTGTTATGCATCTTCCATGACTATGTCTCCTTTATAAATCATGTCCCAACATCTATGGATACAAGTTCTTTTCTAGTTGGACGCAGCATGGTGGGTCTTTTTAGTGAACTTTTCACTTTTGTTACAATTGTAAAAAATGCCAAATTGGTATCGTGACCTCGATAGTTTATAATTTTCTATTCAACAATATGAAGCGGTAGGGAAAATTTCTTACTTTGACCCCGAAGATAGACACGTGGCCATTTTTCAAGTTAAAGACAGGGAGGTAGATTTTCGGAGGACTTTGGAAATGTTAGCTTTATTTTGAAGACAGGAGTAAGGTATAAAATTGAAGCACAACCCCGTAAGTGCCTAGATAAATCCACGTGTTGAGTCTACATCAAATACGGAGAGGTGGATCGTTGGAGGATTTTGAAGATTTTTGCCTTTTTGTAAAAAGGAGAAAAGTTATAAAATGATCCACAACTCCATGAGGGAAAAATTATTGTCACATGTTTAAATCATTATTGAAAACTCAAAGCAGGGAGGCGGGTCTCCGAAGAAATTTGGAGTTTCTAAGCTCTCTTTTGAAATTAAGTAAAAGTATAAAAGTGATCCATGACTCTGATAGGGCCCACATCAAAAGTTATAAGTGGAGAAGTGGGTCTCCAGGGCATTTTGAGATTCTAAAGCCCACTTCAACTCAAATATTTTCCACGTGGAGGGACTACGCTCATTTGAGGAGCCACCTATGGGTCGTAACTTTGGAGTTGCACCAAGGAGACACGTGGAGGCTTCCTATAGCTCCTTTTTATACTTAGAATTTTCAAGTGCCCAATCTAACTTTATTAGGCCTAGGACACGTGGAGGGCCTGTGCCTGTTTGGGGACCTACCCCTAAACTTTACTTTTGAAAGAGCGCCTAAGAGACACGTGGAGGTTTCTGCTGGATCTTCCCATACTTAGACTTTTTCAAGTGTCCGGTGTAACTTTGTCAGACCCTAGACACATGGAAGGCCCGCACTTGTTTGGGTGTCCTTCTTTTGAGCTTCATACCAAAAAAGTGGTAAAGAGACACGTGGAAGATTCTGCTGGCCCTGCCCATACTTAAACTTTTCAACGGCCGAGGAAACTTTCTCTGACCCTAGGCACGTGGCACCTTCCACTGGTCCTTAAAATCTTTCAACAAATTTTTTGGCCCTAGACACGTGGTGAGCCCGTGCTTGTTTGAAGTCTCCACTTTTGGGCACCATATCAAAAGTGCGCCGAAGAGACACACGGAGGCTTCCACTAGATCCTTTTTATACTAAGACTTTTTCAATTGCCGAGGTAACTTTCTTGGGTCGAGGGCACGTGGAGAGCGTATGCTCGTTTGAGGTCCTACCTCTAGACTTCATCTTTGAAGTTTCACTAAATAGACACGTGGAAGCTTACGCTAGAACTTCCCATCCTCATACTTTTCAGTGAAGGATGCAACTCTCTCAAGTTATTAACATGTGGAGGGCCCGCTCACATTTGGGAACCTACCTCTAGACTTCACCTTTTCAGTTGCACTAAGGAAGCGTGTGGAGGTTTCCTCTGGATCCTCTTTACACTTGGCTGACTCAGACTCGTAATGTAGGTATGTGAGGGCACTCATTTTTTAGAGGCATCAATGTAGGTATCCACGCAAGGGCACTCATTTCTCAAGATGAATTCTCAAAGGTGAAAAGGATTGCTTATCAGATCAATCCATATGGAGCCACCTAAGAAGCATTAAAATGGGGATTTCCTGCATAACATAATAAAAGAATGATTAAAAATATTATCAAAAGTTATGATATGGCATCCCGGTCATAGTTGAGGGACTAAGAAACGTGATTAGTTCATGATTTATCTACCTTGCAACTTTTGGGTGTAAATTTGTTAAACATCACTTTCTAGAACAAATTTATAATAAACAAATGATTCCTCAAATATTCCTCTTTTGGGGGGAAAATTTAGGATGAGTGAGAGAGTGAAATTATATAAATGCAATGAGAATATTCTTGCAAATGGCTGGGGGTTAAATTTTCTGAAAAAGTTTGAGAAAGACCATTTACCTGAGAGACCATATGAGAAACCTGTTTATCTCCTGTGTTTTAGATTTATTCACGTCAAGATGGTTGCAAGTGTATAGCCATTGAAAATCTCTAAGACTGTTCAAGAAACTTTCCACTGTTGATGAATCTAATGAACCTCAAACAACTTTGTGTTGATCATGAGCATAATTGTGTCTGTTATTATTTTAGAATGTTTTCAAATAGTTTTTCTTGTTCCTGTTGCAATCTTATGTTAAAATCTTTCTAAATCACATGAGATCTCATCTATGTGTTAGTATTGTGGCATTTACAATTTCATTATGAGAATAGCTTTCATCTGGTAATGAAATAAACAATTTAAATTCACTTTACTTTCACTATGTTGATAACGATTGGTTGTAAGCCTATGAGTCTATCTTAGGCGTGACGAACTAGGGATTTCTAACATTTAATTGAGTCTTTAACATGAGCCTTTGTGTTGAATTCTCAAGGAATGTGTGGAACCATGCATCTCTGGGCCTTCATTGATACACACCTTCTGGTTGAAGGAATATTTTTACTATTTTGAAGCATTTTGTCTGTGAGTGTTCCAATATTTGTAAAGGCTCTCAAAAATCTAGTAAAATCAACTTCATCTTTCTTAACTTCCCACAAAAAATTCCCAAATGATGAATCCTTCATGAACCACCCATTTTTGTAATGTGTATCAACAAATGAACAAATTCCATTGCCAAAGTATGCAGGAATAATCAGTATTCAATTATTGTCTTTAGTAACCCAAACCTTGTCCAGGAAACATCTCCACTCTCTAGTGTAACAACTCGTGTGAGTTAGATTGTGTTGTATTTATCACATTTTCTCAAGGTTCTCATGAAAATTGTGAAAAGAAGGATCTCCTGATATCCTTCACCAACATGGGTTACAGAACGGGTCTTCTCACCCTAGTTAAAGGCACAACCTTAAGTATTGAGGGTAGATCAAAACCTCATAGATGTGATATCCATTTCTCCAACCCTTGAGTGATAAAGATTCGGCTGAATCCCCTCCCTGGTTATAAAACAACTCATATCATGATTCCTCTATCTCTAAGCATCCTGCTAGTTTTGTGATGCTTCTCAGCACTCGCAGGAGAATCAATTTCGATGACCCAAATAAAATATACACAACGAAAGATAGAGATTTAAACTTAAAAAAATATCAATAAAAAATGATAGTTAGAAAATAATTAATATGGAAACCTTTAATTAGTCAGAAAATTTGAAAAAATATATTTTAAAAAATAAGAAACGCGGTTTTACGTCGTGGTATTATTATTTTAAAATGAATCGATTGTTTCATGTTGATTTATCATGGAGGAAGTGTAATTTTTATGTTTTCCTACAAATACACGTTGTTTGTTGTGTTTGTGCAGGTCCATGCCTCAGGCTTGGGGATCCAAACCAGATCCCAAGCCTTGAGGCATGGCTTGGAAAAATTGAAATCGCAAAACGCATATGCGTTCTTTCCATTATAAACATTGTATATGCTTTTGGCATTCTTCTATTTACATAAATAAATGTTTTATATTTATTATTATTTATATTTTATTATTTCTTATAATTTCAGTTTATTTTAGTGAATATAAGAAATTAGGGTCACTTTGCACCTTATAGAATTAGTCACAATTTAGGAGATAATTTTTTATAGTATAATCTGGTCAGTACATAGGTAATTTTTAGGATTTCAGCATTCATCCTAAATCTTTTAGCATTTAAATTGTATAATCAAACTTTGAAACCTAAACCTTAAACCCTAAACTCGAGGCCATAAACCTAAACCCTAAACTGTACACCATGATCCCTAAACCCTAAAGCCTAAACCATAAACCTTAAACCCTAAATCCTAAGCCCTAAGCCCTAGTCCTTAAATATTCAGCCCTTACCCATGAGCCCTAAACCTTAAACCTTGATCCTTGAGCCTTAAACCCTAAACCTTAAACCTTAAACAATGAACCCTTAGCCTTAAACCCTTAACCCTAAACCCTAAAAAATAAATCCTAAACCCTAAACGCTAACCCAGAAACCCTAAACCCTAAACACTAAATGCTAAAGCCTAAAGCCTGAGTCCTAAGCCCTAAACCATAAGCCCTAAATCCTAAACACTAAACCCTAAACCCTGAACTCTGTAACCTAAACCCTTAACCCTCAACCATGAGAACTAAAACCTAAACCCTAAAACCAAAATAATAAATCTTAAACCCTAAACAGTAAATCCAACCTAAAATCTAAACCCTAAACACTAAACCCTAAACCATGAGCCCTAAACCCTAAACCCTTAGTAGTAAAAACTAAATCATAAACCCTGAACCCTGACCCCTATACCCTAAACTTTAAACCCTAAGTAATAAATCCTAAAACCTAAATCCTGACCCTAAACCCTAAACCCTAAGCCCTAATCCTTAAAGCCTAACCCCTAAGCCCTAAACAATAAACCCTAAACCCTGAACTCTACGACCTAAACCCTTAACCCTCAACCCTTAAACTTGAGACCTAAACCCTAAATTATAAACCCTAAACCCTGAAACAAAAAAAATAAACCTTAAACCCTAAACACTAAATCCTAAACCCTTAACCCTAAACCCTTAACCCTAAACCTTTAACCCTAAACCTTGAATCTTGAGCCTTGTGCCCTGTGTCGTAAATTCTAAACACAAAATCCATAACCCTAAGCTCTAACCCCTAAACCTCATATATTTCCAGTAGGTCTCATGAGTAAGTTCATATTTTTGAATATCTTATAACCATATTTCCTAGTCTTGTGCCTATATCCATCATTAAGTCTTCTTTTACAACTACCTTGTTTATGATAGTTGGGCATTTCCCTCCTTCAAACTATCAACAGATGAAAGACATCAAATTTTGATGAATCTCTTTGAATTTTGTTATTGCTAAGTCGATGAACCCAAGTTTTAATTGAATACTCTCTGTCAATACTAATAAGAATGGGTAAGACACAAAACATTACAGTGAGTGAAATAGTTCACATGCAATGGGAAAAAGAATATAGTTGTATTGGGTAACATTTATTTGTACCAAATTGTTCTTGGATATCTGTAATTTCCCTCCTTTAAAATATCAGTAGATGAAAGGCAACAAATTGTGATGACTCCCTTGAATGTTCTTCCTATAAAGTAGATGAACCCTTTTTAGTTGAGTACTCTCTGTCAATACTTATAAGAATGGGTAAGACATAGAACATTACAGTAAGTGAATGGGTGAGACTAATTCATGAGCCTTAAATCCTGAGCCCTAAACCATAATCCCTAACCCCTAAACCCTAAAACCTGAGCCTTAAACCCTAAACCCTGAAATGTTTTCCCTAAGCCTTGAACCCTGGCCTTTAAACCTTACACCCTAATTCCTAAACCGTAAACCCTAAAATGTAAATCCTAAACGCTAAACCCTCAACCCTAAACCTTAAACCATGATCCCTTAACCCTAAACCCTAAACTCTAAGCCCTAAATCCTAAACCCTAAAATCTAAACCTTAATCCCTAAACCCTAAACCTTGAGCCCTAAACCCTAAACCCTAAACCCTAAGCTCTAAGCCAAAACCATGAACCATGAACCCTCAAACATAAACCCTCAACCCTAAGCCCTCAACCCTCAACTCTCAACCCTAAACCCTAAACCCTCAACCATAATCCCTAAACCCCAAACCATGAACCTTGAGCCATAAACCCTAAACCCTAAACCCTTAACCCCTAATCCTGAGCCATAAACCCTAAATTCTAAACCCTAAACCATGACCCCTAAGCCCTGAGCCCTAAACTCTAAACTCTAAAATCTTAACTATGAGCCTTAAACAGTAAACCTTAAACCCTAAACTCTAAACCTTGAGTCCTAAACCCTAAACCCTGATCCCTAAATGCTAAACCTTAAGCCCTAAACCCTAAATCATAAACCCTCACCCAAAGGAAAGTCCTAATAAGATCATTCAGCATGTTTCAGTGTGTAAGGAATAGTATCTAAGGTGATCGATCGACTCATTTAGTTTTGATGAGAGAATACTTCCTCTGAAGGCCTAAAAAGACATTTTTGGCCTTTATGTAGCTAATTGAACACCCTTCAGAATAAGCTAAAATGAGTTAGTCATATCACTGAGGTATCAAGGACTATCATGTGTGAAGTATTAAGGCGTTGTTTGTCTCTATAAGAGACATATGAGAAAAAAATTGTATGAGAATCATAATTTTTGAATCCATGAAAGGATGCTTTTAGATTTAGGAAAGGTGAGGGGATGATCTTTATATGGAGCACCATGTTGCTAAGAATGAGAAATCATTTAAGTTCACTTGATACAATTCACTAGTAATATTTGTAGAAACTCATTCAACACCTATTAGTGTTATCACACCTTAAGGAGGAGTCACATTACAATAACCTTATTTTGGCAATAGGACAGGAATCTCATTCAGGGAACAATCCTCTATCTGCAAAGTGAGGATCTCTTTTTATTAAGAAGTACACAAGCATCATAGAGTTGATTCATTGTCACTAAAGTGAATTATGGACCAAATTTAAAAATTGGTACCAATTCAAGTAGTGGTAGGGCCAAAATCCAATTTAGAAGGCCCAAAAACCTAAAAATGACTATATGTTTTCCCAAAACAAAGACCGACTATAATATATATGCCCTGAAGGTTTTAGGTCCTTTGCTGAAATCCTGAAAAATGAGTAAGTATTGACTAGACTAGATTTTGAAAAACTATCTTCTAGATTATAATTGTTAGAGCTACAAGACCACTTCCATAAGGTGCAGAATGACCCTAATTTCTTATATTTACTAAAATTAATTTAAAGTATAAGAAATAATAAAAGAAATCTTATACATTTATTTTTGGAAGTATAAGACACCCAAAGAAACATACATAGTCCATACTATACAAAATGTGTACGCATTTTGACTTCTCTAAAATGCGTATGCATTTTTCCTTATCTAAAATGCATAGGTGTTTTGGCTTCTTTAAAATTCGTACACGTTCTAGGTTCGGTAATTACCAAACCAAACAAATTAAAACATGAGTGTGTTTTAGAGAAACACGTACACATTTCGTATGTCTTTCAGGTTTTTTTCCACTTTTTAGCCCCCCAACTTCGTGCACTTACCCATATGGATATCATGATTTTTGTTGTTGTAACATTCTTACATTATTTTAGAGGGACAACAAAGTCTGAATCTCTACTATCACATGTAATGACAATCCAAATCTAAATTCAAAAATGAATAACTTGGAAATTAGAACTTATAAGTTTGTTTATGTCTACCTTGAATTCATCATTTTCACAAATTACAACCTTTTTCCCTAGTTTATTTGAGATCTATTCCCACATGTCCTATATTTTTCAACTCTTCTGTATTAGTGAGGTATTCACGTTGATGTTATCCCACTCTTAGCAAAAACCCATACATGGCATTTCCCCTACTTCTTCATTCGAAAGATAATAAAAATGGCACATGTATCAACACTTGGAGAAATAAGAACGGAGTCAAGACTAATATCACTCAACCAAAACAACCAATCATGGCATTTCCCCTCATTTTTCATTTGAAAGGTACTAAAAAATGGAACATGTATCAAGACTTGGAGCAAGGAGTCAATACTAATATCACTCAACCAAAACAACCAATTGTGGCATTTCCCCTCATTTTTCATTTGAAAGGTACTCAAAAATGGCACACGTATCAACACTTGGAGTAAGAAGAAAGGAGTCAAGACTAATATCACTCAACCAAAACAACCAATCGTGGCAATTCCCCTCCTTTTTCATTCAAAAGGTACTCAAAAATGGCACACCTATCAACACTTATAGTAAGAAGAAAGGAAGATTCAAGAATAATATCACTTAACCAAACCAAAACAACCCATCGTAAATATTAGCCATTACTTTGATAGCATCTCTACTACTACTTTACTCAACACTTCTTATATCCAAAGCGGTATCAAATTTATCAAATGTATTCATGTTTAGTGAAAATAAGATTGGCTACAAAAGGCTACCACTCATGATATAAATATATGCAAATGTATAAAATTCTTCATGTTTCATGTTTAGTCCAAATAAAATAGTCCACAAAAGGCTACCACTCATGATGTAGTATTTGCAAATGTATATGTACGAAGTAATAACATATTTGAAATGTACAAATAAAACCTTTAAATGTAATGTTTCATCTATATTACTACACTAACAAAATCAATCACACCCATTATCAACATCACCTACAAAAGTAATAACTATGCCTCTAAATCAAATAACACATACCATTCAACGTTCACATTACATTTTGCACATGCGACTGCTAGTTTACAATATCTATAAAAGAACAATAATTTGACATATTTATAAAGGAATGTTTTAAGTTGTAATATTTACTTATTGTTTATGGAGGAATTTCTTATAGGGTTTCAACTTAAAAGTAGGTTTCCCATTATTTTATTGTTTATATCGGGATAGGTTGAATTTGATAACTACCATGCTGAAATTCTCTCTATACATTTGTTTGTTAATGTTTATATTTTTAATAATTCAATTTTATACTAGTAACTACATGGAGTAGTGTGATGGAGATTTCGACAGGTATAATGATGGATTATAGTAGTGTACCACAAAATTTGGAAATGAAAAGTAGTGCCTTATAATGGAGGGGAAGTAAAAGTTGAAATATTTAAAATGTTAAAATCTCGTCATTTGTTGAAGAGATTTGAGGCCATCTTCTTCTTTCCTTTTGATTTTGACATTTTGACCAAAGGACATTTTGGAGTGATGTTCAAATGAGAATGGAAGGGAAATGTGGAGTTCTTCAAGGGATCAAACATTGGAGATTATTGTGAAAGTAAGAGCTTAATGCTATGTACCTCCAATATCTATAGTTACTTTGTACAACATTAGTTTTTAATATATGTGGATTTTCAAAGCTCGTGATGTAATTTCTAGAGGGATTTGCTTGCGAATACCTCATGAAATAACGAAAATATGAACATGGAGGGGCTTGATCAGATCCCACAACGGTCCAATGTACTTGTCTAATTTGATTTAGGTCTCATGAGATTCACATGCCGGCACAATCCCTGCAGCCAATAGCGACCCTGTGGCCCTTCTCCACATGGGGTCTGGACTTAATAGGGAATTTCTCTCCCTTATCAACTGATGGCCATAATTTTATAATTACAGCCATGGAATATTTTACCAAATCGGTGGAGGCCATGCCTCTCACCACAGTACCAGGTTCAGTAATTGCCAAATTCATTCTAAACCAAATTATCTACTGGTATGGTGTCCCAGAAGTCATTATCTCAGATAATGGCACATACTTTAAAAATATTGAAGTCTGTGAATTATTTAGCAAATTCAAGATAAACTATCACATAGCCTCTCTTTACTACCCTCAAGCCAATGGGCAAGTTGAAGTGACAAACAAAACGTTAAAATCTATTCTCCTCAAAAGGGTCAAGGAGAACAACTGAGATTGGCATTTAAAACTATATCCAACCTTGTGGGCCCATCGAACCTCAATAAGAACACCAACAGGAGGAACCCCTTTCTCATTGGTATTTAGGGCAGAAGAAATTCTCCCACTTGAGGTTGAAATACCCAATCTCCGCATCTCATTACAAGGGATTCTGGATGAAGAAGCTTACAGAGAGGCACTCCTCTCTCAATTGAAAAGCCTTGATGAGGCAAGGCTAAATGTTGAACAGTGACATAGAGCCTATGCTGACCGGATGTGCCGACAATATAACAAAAAGGTCTATGAGTGAGAAATATATGAGGGAGATCTAGTTCTAAGGCTAGACAACCGGATCGATAAGAAAACCAGTGAAGGAAGGAAGTTCCAGCTCAAGTGGTTGGGCCCATACCAAGTCATGAAGGACTACGGAAATGGTGTGTATCTTTTGTGCAAACTAGAAGGTGAGGAATGAAATGAAACTTTCAATTCCTTGCATCTTAAACGGTTTTACGCATAAGACATAAGAATCACGACTTATACATTATAGCTACCTACATTACATTAGTCATTTAGCTGTTTCATTTTGTTGACTCATTTTGTAAAAAATGTGGTCTAGGAGCTTACTCTTAAGCAATCTGTTACAAATTTCTAAAAATATTGGAAAAAGCATTCAAAACACATCTCTTCAAACATCATCAACTATTTTCAAATCTTCTCATCAAGTTCGATAGACAAGTATTGACAAAAACCATACCAAGGCCTGCATCCTCGGTTTTGCTCTTTCTTTCTACTAGGTGAAGTTGTCCTTACCTAAGTTCTATTCTAGAAGCTTCTTGGTGTCACATCTATCCCTCTTAAATCTCTTTGAAAGAAAGGATATCCCAAAGTCATAGATCAGAAATGTCAAAACCAAATGGAATCAAAAGCACCAAACAAACATAATATTTTATTTTACACAGTTCTTTGCCCCATCAACCTTTGGTGATAAGCCCACATTTCTTACTAGTACCATTGGAGGTTGGGAAAGGAAATAAGTGCCCTTACTCACCTATATCTTGCCTTTGGTGAAAAACCCATGCTTCTTACTGGTGGCATGAGGCAAGGTGTGGGGGGTCCATTCACACAAATTAACAAATCTTGGTATGTTAGAAGCACAAATCAAATTCTATTAAGAGAAAAAAAATATCCAAATTCCAAAGAGATCAAATGCTCAAAACCAGATTTTGTCAACCAGGTTGTCATTTATGAATCTAAGTATAGATATACTGAAAAGTAAGTGGCCTTCTAAGCTTGGTAGTAGCTCTGAGTAGGCTAGGTGTGTAGGTATAAGTTTGGTTTCTGTTACTGGTTTGTCTGTCTCTCATCATTCCATTCAGTCAAACTCATACAACTTGTGCCCTTCCTAACTCTTGGTGTTGAGCCCTCGCATCTTACTAGTTACATGGAATTGGGATTGGACAAGTTCATCTCTTCATCACTTTACATTCATCACGTTTTGCCAACATAAGAAGAAATTACAAACATTTCCCACAACGTTCAAAAGTTCAGTACTATCATATGTTAGTATCATCTCATATCAGCATTACAAAATCATAAAAAAGAGAAACATTTTGTTTACAATCACTTGCCATCCATTGCATACATATTGAAAAGCATGAAAACAAGTACTCTAAAAACATCTAGTAAAGAGGTGAAAACAAGTCTTGAAATTCTAGGCACCAAGAGTCTAGATCCAAAAAGATATATATATATATATATATATATATATATATATATATATATCAAGTTTCATATACAATGCCATCATGCGCCAAGCATGGTCAAAACACTCAATGAGCCCAAAAAGTACAAAAACACTCATATAGATATCTGACAAAACACTACAAAAATGGCCTCTCAATCCCTATGCAATCCCTCAGAGGGTGCACGACCACGTCTAGGACTCTAGCTACACTGGCACTCTGAATACACTAAGGGCTCACGGTCATAGCCAGTAGTTACCGTCTCACTATGAGAATGACTCCTCCTCATCAAGTTCTCATCCGTCCTATATCTAGCTACCTCAGCATGCAGAGAAGTCATGATCTTCTCCACATGCCAAACAGAGGAAAAAACATCGGTATGCCTATCAGCTGCTAAAGGCTCCCCCACATCCATAGATAGCTCAGCACAAGTCTACTATGAGGGGAGTAGTAAGGTATTTGTGTATACTCAGCAAATAAAGTCTCGCCACTCATCAGCAGTCACTGCAAGTAAAGGAGAAGACAAGTTAGAAAATGATCAAAGATAAAACCAAGAGTAAACAAAATAAAAAGAAATAACATCTAAGACAATTCTAACTAAAACAAAGTCAAGAGAAGAGTGGCAACTCACTCGAATCCATAGGCCTCTAGGAAGAATCTCTAGGATCCGCGCCTACCACTGATTCCGCCACTGACTAGTGTTCCTCTCCCACATCTGGGACAATGTGACGGCCTGAAATGACCTCGCCATCTCCCCCTAAATCCTAAGAGAGCAACTCCTCTAAGACCAGATTATCCCTCTCTGTGCTCCACTCTACCCTCTCAGCCCGTAGGATCTCCTGAGTGTAATGGCACTCGATATCACTACCATCCTCCCCACCTATCTCTCTGATCTCCATCTCCTCTGTCTCCTCCTCTATCTCTCCCCCAGTGAACTCCTCAGGCTCGGAGTACATGTCAATGGGCTCATTGCTACTATGGGAGGAACTGGTGGTAATCTAAAGTAAAGGTGCCTGAGGAACACCAACTCTCCCTTTAGCATGTACCACTCTCTTGGATGCAATAGGAACACCAGGGGTAACAATGGTCCAACCCTTGCCTCTAGGACCTCCCTGAGCCTCACAAATAGATCTATACACTGGCCCTGCCAAAGGAAACATATCAATATAGGGGAGGCCGAACAGCTGTGGTACTCTATCAAAGGGGTGGATCTCCAACTTCCCTGCCCTCTCTACCAGCTGACTGGTAGTCAGACAAGCGATCAATGTAATAGTATCCTCTCCCCATAGCCCTGTCATGGCCTGATAAGGGGTGGCCTCCATATCTACAGTGGTCAAAGAGACCACTAGCTAGTGGGGTGCTCTAAGAATAGTCATCCCTATGCACCTCGCTGCCCTGACAGCCCCAAGATCCTCCATCTCTACACCTCTCCCATACTAAGTGATATGCTCATACACCCAACTCATGACAAGAGTGGGGTGACTCAATGACTGTCCCTGTAGTTGGACCACCCTATACAAATCATGGTAGGCGGTCCCAAGGATGTATTCTCCCCAAGCATAGACACGTCCATGGCCCTCAATCTGTGCAATAATGGGGGCCCAACAATATAAGAGAGTGCCACCTCCCTTGTCCCCAATCAATCTCGAAGCAAGGATGCCCATGATGGCCTTGCAGAGCATAGGAATGGCTGTCTCAACAATGGAGCGTATCCTCACTCCCTTCTTTGATCCCATTGATACAATTACATCTCCCATATAGATGGCCCATTGAACCACATGAGATCTCGATACTGTTGTCTTAAGAGACAGCCTCCACCCAAGAATCAGAACCCCCGATATATGGTAAACATCCTCCAGGGTGATGGTCCACTCACCCCTAACTCTTGGCAATCAAAAGGTGTTCTGATCCACATCCTAGTATGAAAATAAGTCACATAGTATGTGACTAGCAGGTGCAGGGTGAGGGACCTGTGCAATCCTACAAATTCTAGCCCTTTGAAGTGTATCTCGCTCTTCCTGAGTGAGTGCCTCTAATACTGCTGGGATCTAATCACATTCCCACTCTCAGCTCCATATAATGTATTCTTCCTTCTTCTACATACACCCAAAAACACAAAAAAGGAGTAGGTTACTACCAAAATCCAATCGGAAAAACTATCAATAACATATGAAAATGCTAAAAATGCAAAAATAAGTTAAGTAAAACATTATTTTGGCCTTTTGTCGTGAACTACCACCCTATGTAGAGCGGTGGTTTTGTAACCGCCACCTTCTAAGGCGGTGGTCCTATCCTGAAAACGCAAACGGCTCGAATGCCCTAAAAACACCTGAAAACAAGAAAAATTCACAATTTTAGCTAAAATAAAGACCTACCCTATGGGTGCCCCCCCTAGAACAACATTTAAAATTAATATTTTCAAAAATACCCCCCCAAGACAAATATTTTATCGTTTCAACATTTTAGGTTTAAAAATAACAAATTGAGAAGAACTAACCTGAGATTTTGCGGGTCGATGTTCTGCTCTCAGAGGCATGATCGTTATCTCACCACGAACGTTTTGACTATACTCTCATCGAAAACTGTCACCATGGGTCCCAGAGCTCAATAACTATCAAATCAACCCACACAAATGAATAGTGAAATGAGTTCGTTATATATATACATCTACATATACATACATATATATATATATATATATATATATATATATATCTTAAAATTGATTTTGAATGTATTTCGTAGGGTCGGAGCATCGACGAAGGTAAGTTCTAAACCCCACGTAGACGGTAAGTCCTCTTTTCATATCAATTTAGCCATATTTCTCAAATTGTTTTATCTAGCTGCACTTGAGTCCCTTTTTGTTATTTTTTCCGATAACGGGAACTTGGATGGTGACTTTCCAACACACGAGTGTGTCAGGTATAACTCGTAACTCCCCATTTTGTGACCACCATACTTGGATCCACCATTTTACGCCTCTTAAAGGCTAAGAAGCTTCTCCAAGGGGGAAATATGTATGTACCTGAAATTGTAGGGTACTACACCGCCAGAACGATGTTACACACACACCAATGATGATACAGGTCTCCTCACAAGGTGTTCTGGATCTAGAAAAGCTCACCAGGTATACGTTTGTATCCCGTATGCCTCACTTGGCCTCTGCATGCTTTGTTTTTCCCTTTGCCCCCTTTTTCCTTGCATTTTATTCTTCAGTGACGAGACTACCGCCTTGCCTGGGTGGCAGTCCCGTGACCGCCACCCAGGAAAGGGCAGCAGTCCTGTAACCGCCGCCCTGCACAAGGCGGTGGTCGTGTATGCATTTTATAGATTCTTCCGAGAATTGCGTCAAACATAAATCTTAAATTTCACCCACTTTCTTCAACCACTTTTTCTTGCATTGATGTTTTTGGTTCCCTGGTAATAGTGTTTTCCCTTTATTTATAGTAAAAGAGTTCAATTGGGATTTACCCTCTGGTAAATGCATTTGCTATAAATAGCCAGCTTGTTTTCAAACAAATCGCCCCTCACTTTCTCAATTCTATTGTTCAGTCTTTGAATTTCTTGCTTAGAGTTCTACTAGCTTCATATTTAACATCAATTATTAGCTTTCCTTTGTTGTTTAGAAGTCATTCAATCTTCTTGTTTCATCTTATTCCGTTGTTGTTCCATACAATTAGCTTAGCATAGAATAGTTTCATTTATAGATTAGAATCCATTAAAGTTGTAGGTTTTGTTTTGTCACAAGGATAGATTCTAAAACTCTCGGTACATTTGAGTTGTATTCCCGTGATAAATCCCACTACGGATTGCATAGTCAATCTCTGTTCACTTGCGCTACCCCTCTCCTACTCGCTTTTTATTCATTCTATATCCAAAGCTACAATTGTTTGAATAACTTCTTATGTTGATACTATCATATACACACTTTTCTGGATTAATGAGGACACGAAGGAATGAGGATATCACACTGAGGGGACGAAGTCACACACAACTAGATTTACCATTGTTATGTAAATGCCAGGTTTGAGCTATCAAAGTTCTAGTTACAACGTATCAAATACAGTACTGAATCATTTTATTTTAGTTAAGCTTACTTTCAATATTGCCAGGGAAGCTATGGGAAATGATAGTTTCTAAGAAACTATGATTTGTTCCTCACTTCTGAGGTAGGATTGAAGGTTTTCAATTAAGTTAATTAGTTTTCTTTTATCTACATTCACACATCTACACAAGTGAGTAAACACACTGGGTTATCTCGCTTGTTTAGTTTTAGTATAAGAGTAGTTTAATTGTTGTTCGTAATTATAAAGTTTCAATGATATATTTTGTTTAGAGTAGTTTCCTTTTTAGTAGTATATAAATTGTTATTTTCAGTTTAAGTTAATTTAGAGACTTCAAAACTAGATTAACACTTAGATCTTAGTTAGGAGGATAAACCACTAGGGAATTTATGATATCCATTCATAGCCTATAAATCTCCCCTTTGTCATTTAGATATCAGGAGATCACACTACCGAATCTTAGTCACTGATCCTCCTACAGTTAGCTATAGGAAATCTACTTGTCGATTCTCATCCTTTCCTGTAGCTTTTCTATCATTGAAAATTGGCCATAATATCGATTGTGGCTTTTTCTAAGTTAGCCGCATTACAGACCACTGGCTATCTCGGCACGACCTCAAGAGGTTGGGTACGAGGAAAGTCACTTGCTGATTATCATCCTCGCATGTCACTTTTCTATCGTATAGAGACCTCCTCTTCGACATAGATACTAGCTTACATATTCAAGTTGCCAGAACACCTGTAAGGTATTTTGAGAAAATTACACAACTTCTAGTTCTTAACATAGAGGTTGAAAAATCTTACGACTATTTGATAGTCGGCAGAAGATATTGACTCCCCATATGACCATAGGAGGTTTGCTACAACCACGAACTTATGGTTGTGATCCAAAGGTCCCACAACCTAATGGGACTACTGATCAATCAGACACTAACACTAGTTTTTGGACACTAATATTCAGATCCTCACCACTTCTACCAGACATCATTACACAATTCTTCGTATTAAACGTAGCAACCAATCAGGCTAGGGATTTCAGGACTAGACTAGAGAATCGTCCATAAGACTCTGGAGGATCCACTACACCTCTCATCACCATCTTTCATGACCTTGTCTGGAAATATACACGAAGCACCTACATGTCACATTACACATATCCAACATCCAATAGATAGGATCTCGGCATAGCTCGACATTGATTGAAGCCTTCTTGTAGCTATTATATCTAAATGATCCATTACACCAATTCAAGTTAGGAGGGCCTTCTTTGCCTTAGATTCATAGATTCCATTATTGCGTGTCGAGGATATAAGATTGCCCACCTAGTTTTCCTGTATCCATATAAATTCCATTCCCACTAGCTGTCTCGGCATGACCTCGGGAGGTTAGGTGCGAAGAAGAGTTTCTTGTAGATTCTCATGCTCGCATGTCACTTTACTATTGTACAAAATTGGTGAACCTGATGTGAACAAACAATTGTTCCCCTTTTATTTTCATTTCTTTCTTTCATTCACCTTCACTCTTTCCCATTGTTCTGTGGGTATTCATACACCCCCCGAATATGTCAGGATACGATGCATATGGTAGACCTATCTCATGTCTTGAAGTAAATAATGGTCAAATAAATAGACAACCATCACCCTCACTTTCTGCATGGGATGAAAACTATTCAAGTAATTACTTGTCATCTCAAACTCCCCCTCAAAGAACTAGCTCTTACTCTTCATTCTGAATTGAGGATTTAGATCAGCTTTCACAAACGCAACAACCAGAGCCCTCAGGCTCCAACAATATGACATTTACTAGAGAATCCATTTCATCTCCACAAGTTTTGTTCAGACCATAAATCAGTAGATAGTCAGATCCACTCCCACTTTTGGATGAGGAGCATTTAACGCATTATTCTAGAAGTGAAAAATGCTTCCAAAACATGTACCCACCTATAGGGAGTTTGCAAACACAACCCAATACCCTACTTCAAGAAAACAACCCCATTCCTCCACCTATGGGAAATACTCTTGGTGAAGCTTGGTAGGGTAATGATCAATTCACATTAGGGTATCATACCCCTTTACAACCTCAATGTGTACAAAAAATTCCATTAAGGCAAAACACCATGTCTTCACCAATCAAGGTCATTTCATCCCTAGTTGAGAAAGTTACAGGATTGGAACTTGCTCAAGAAAATAAAAATTCATATTTCAGGCAAGCAGGAATCCCCAACCCTTCACATCATCCCAGCTAGGTTGACCTCCTTATAGGAACAGGCACATTAGGCATTCCTCCTCAACATTTTCATAACTATCCACAACATACACCAACTAGAACCGCATTTTCAAACACCGCTCCAGTTGAAAATATGATACCTCCTTGCTTAGCACCAAACAACCCATACTAGGGAAATGTTCCTCCCTACTTAAATATTTATTCAAAATCACCACAGGGAGACATGTTCTCCTCTCTTGGGATGTTTGCTCAACCACAGGGATTCCTTTATGCCCCTAAAAATACATATGCTATGCCATATCAACAACCCATTCCATTCCCACCCCCTCAGCAACACCATAGATGGTTAAAGCCTATGTGGTAGGGACTTACTCGAAATATTTAAAAGATCCCCTAGAAATTTACCATACGAAGTTTCATGCTTCCAAGACCTCTTCCCAATTTACCCAAATACAAAGGGGAGGGAGATCCAAATGCACACATCAAGGCCTATGCCACGGCCATACAGGAATTAGTCCCTTGGGATGGGGTTGTTGCTAAGATATTCCCTAAAACCTTAAAGGGTATTGCCCTTAATTGGTATTATAGAATACCTGAAGCCTCGATACACTCATTTAAACAACTTGTGTCAAAATTCATCAAAGCTTTCGACATGAACAAATTGTTAAAAACATGAATCAGGTAATTCTTGCATATCAAACAAGAGCATAATGAATCTGCTTCTCATTTTATTCAAAGATGGCATAAGGTTCTCTACTCATCCGAATGTGCTCCAAACATGGATCAGATGGAACTATGTGATTTATTCCTTCATTCCCTCAATAGAGAGATAAAGGAAGAAGTCTAGAAGTTCCCACTAAGAACTTATGATGAAGTACTCGAGAGTGCTCTCCGAATAGATCAAGTAGAAATAGATAGTGGTCATAAGACATATGGAAAAAATGGGAAATTAATCACTCCCAATCAAAACACTACGGCCTATCCTAACATCAAGAATACCAATCTAGGACCCAAAATCCTTATCAAAAACTGTGGGGTTACAACATATGGATTAACAGACCAAGTTAAAAGAGAAAACATTGTAAACATTTCACCACCTATTAACAATGAACGATATAAAAATTTTACTCCAACAATCAACGCGGTGGATTTTAATCATCCACCATGACCACAAAAGAAACAACAACGATGATGAAAAATCCAAACACAAGGTCAAAATTGAAACCCAACTAGATATGAAATTCAAAACCAAAGGCAACAGCATCAAAATTGTAACTCTAACAACCAACAACCTTATCAAAATTTTGGGCCACAATAGGCTTCAAATCGACAACCTCGAAATTATAATCCCAATTTATATTGTGGTTTCCACAAGATTCAAGGGCATTATACTAAGACTTGTCATGACTACAATAAATTCATGCAGCATTTACCAGAAGACCAAAGACAACTCTTTATAGATATGTTCTTAGCAAATTTTGTAATACCCACACCAAACTCTTACACAGGGGCAATTTCCCCTCAAAATGCACCCCTCAAAATCTTTAACAATCCAATCCCAAATCATACTAACAATAACATGTTAGACCCAAGAAGAACGAACAAGGGTGTTACGGTAGGAAATAATGATCATGAAGCCTCAACTTCATTAAATCCACTAGTCGCACCCCAATTAAGAACTCAACTGCAAACCAAGATAGTTGGTCGAGTAGAGTTAGACATCGAACTACCCGTAGAAACCATAAAAAGAACATGGGATTATTATTCTCAACCAATTCCAAATTATCCATTAGAACTAGACAACATTCAACAAACATTGGTAAAACCCATAGGCACTTATGATTTAATTAATGACTTAACAAAGACCTTCTCTCACATCTCCTTTTTGGATTTGTTAAAGAACTCTCCCACCCATAGAGCTGCCCTCTTAGAAGCATTAGGCATTGGTCATTTAATTAACATCACTCCTCCTCCAGAAATGCAAGTAAACCATGTAGACTTTGACGTCTACCCTCCAGGGAAGCCAGATAGGGATACCAAGTTTATATTTGATATTAGCAAAATGCAAACAGATGCTAAAATTGCGCAAATATGTGACCCAAATTTACATTTTCAAGTATGGGTTTACAACAATTATGTTAAATGTGCAATGATTGATGATGGGGCAGCAATTAACATAGTCCCCTTCACTTTTCTTCAAAATCTAGGATATGGAGAAACAAATTGTTCCACAACATGAAATACGCTAAGAGGTTATGACAGCCTCAAAGCCACTTCAATTGGAACCATAGTTTTACCAGTCACCTTAGGGCCCAATACGGTCCTCACCAAATTTTATATTATAGATCAGGAAACAAACTACAATATGATCCTCGGTCGACCATGGATACAGCGCATGAAGGCAATCCCTTCTATGTTATTCCAAGAAATAAGATTTTTACACTTAGGGAAAATATTTATGGCACAAGGTGACCCAGAACCCTTCGATATACACATCGCTGACTTGAAGAAAATACTAAACATTCACTCCAAGTTTGAACTCCCAACGAATCAACTTGATACCTACCACAAAATTGATAATTACAAATTAATTCAAAACTAGAAGAGAAGTTGATACCTACCACAAAATTGGAAATTACAAATCTAGTCGAGGGCATTCTAGCACTCAAAAATGAGGCTAACGTCATAGAAATAATATCATTAGGGACTACCACAAAAAATTTGGAGTTGCTAGAGAAAGATCTGCCATTATCCTACCATTTGATTCTATGGGTATGGGATACACCCTAGGAATTTGTTCCCTTCCATCAGACGAAGTTGGTATGGTAGAAATAACTAACGCAGAAGAAATAGACATGACGAATATCCCAACATCCATTTTCCCAAGAAAATATTGGAATCTCCACTTTGATGGAGCTAGATGTCACTTTGGAGCTGAGGCAGGAGTGATCTTTACTTCTCTTGAGGGATCCTACCTTTTTCCTTTAAATTAAAATTTGAGTGTACAAAAAACAGGGCAAAGTATGAATCCCTCGTGCTTGGCCTCATCCTAGCAAAAAGAATGGGTGTCGATAACATTAGAGTACTAGGAGACTCACAACTAGTTGCGAACCAAGTCTCTGAGGTATATGAGACTAGAGATGAACATTTACAACTCTACAAAACAACTGTAGTAGATCTAAGCAAGGGATTCAACTTCATATCAATTGAAGTAATCCCATGAGAGTAGAACCTTCTCGCAGATTCAATAGTAACCTTAGCTTCCTGTTTCACTCCAAACAGTGAGTTGGAAGATACATGTTTCACAGTATCACTTCATACTAAACCATTAGTGTGTAAAATACCAACAAACCCAGTCCTGACTCATAGAGAAGATGAGAAATATTTTGCTATCCTGGATTACTTTGACAGTGATAGAGTCACTCTAGAATATCTAAATGCCTATGCAGGGTTACATCTTACTCAACGCATAGTATATCTTTCCCTAATACCACATTCATCTTCCTATTTTGGAAATCTCATGATAGAGTCTCCTCCACAAAAGGATCTCGATATCTATGAGGTAGAGAGCAGAGAAATTTTGGAACTACCTCCGGCCGCACCTGAATTTGAAGAAGGCAATGCTTCTTTAATCAAAGAAACAATTGACATAAACAACAGAATGGAGGAAGAACCAAAAAAATTAAAGTTGGGATCCTCATTAACTCCAGATGAGATAGAAATACACACCCAAATCCTCAAAGAGAATCCAAAGGATTTCACGTTTAACTATAAATAAATGACAGGAATTGCACCACATATCACGGTACATAATATTTTCACTAAACCAGATGCAAAACCAATTTAAAAAAAGTCAAGACCAATGAAACCAAAAGTGGTTGTCATGGTAGAGTAAGAAGTAATGAAACTTCTCCAAGTGGGATTCATCAAATCTGTTGACTATTCATAATGGGTATCTAATATCATCCCTGTTCTCAAAAAGAATGGGAAGATACGCATTTGTATAGACTTTCAGGATATTAACAAAGCTTGTCCCAAGGATGACTTCCTATTACCATCCATCGACGTCATTATTGATACAATATCTGGATTTGAACTATTGTTGCTCATGGATGGGTTCTCAAGGTATAACTAGATTAAAATATCTAAACAGGATCAAGCCAAAACCACTTTTATAACTCCCTGTTGAACTTATTGTTACATTGTCATGCCGTTCAATATTAAGTACACCAGTACTACGCACCAACAGAGAATGACATACATATTCCATGATCTTATCCATAAAATTTTGGAATCCTATGTGGATGACTTGTTGGCTAAGGCCAAGAAGTGTTGTGATTACCTAGAAGTACTATGTATCATCCTCTCATGATTAATCGAATATGGCATCACATTGAACCCAAAGAAATGTGTATTTGGTGTGACAAGAGGCAAGCTTTTGGGTTACATTATATCCTCATGAGGGATTAATGTTGATCCAGAAAAAATCTAGGTTGTTCTTGAAATGATTCCACCATCAAATGAGTCTGGTATCAGATCATTTCTTGGGAAAATCGGTGTAATCCAAAGGTTCATCTTGGATTTAAGTTTTTCTATTCATCCAATCAACAATCTATTAAAGAAAGATTATAGCATTGATTGGACAGAAGAATGCAACGAGGCCTTTAACGTAGTTAAACGCTTCATATTGTCTTCACCTATGCTAATGCCTCCCAGACCAGATCATCCTTTGATCCTATATTCATGGGCTACTGATTTCTCGCTAGCCTACATGTTGGCTCAAGTAGACAATGATAAATGAGAACGTGCAGTCTATTTCATTAGCAAAACATTTCTCGATTACAAAACACGTTATACACAGGAATAGAGAGAATGCCTTATCATAGTCTTTGCAACAAAACGTTTAAGGCATTATATGTTAAATCAAGAAACAAGGGTCATTGTAAAGATAGATTATTTACGAACATTCCTCATGCAAGGGTCTCTATATAAAAAGGTTGGACATTTCATAACCTTAATGGGTGAATTTGAATTAACATTTGTAAACAAGAAATCTGTTAAGGGAAAAATCATTGCAAACTGGTTAGCTAACAATCTGTTAGATGGAGGTGATCTGGTAAATCTGGAATTTCTCGATGAGTTTATATACTTTATTGAAACTATACCCCCCATCTCTACATGTCCCTGGTACACTGACATCATCAATTTTATCATGGACCATACATACCCGGAAGGTGCCACATCACAACAAAGAAGGTGATTACGCATTATCGCTACTAAATACATTATTTTAGAACAAGTACTCTATCGTAAATCCTTTAATGGCACGCATCTAAGATGTGTTGACACAAAAGAATCCAAGAAGATTCTTTATGAATTCCACAGCGGGATATGTGGAGGTCACTTCGGTGGTAACGTCACCGCTCAAAAAATACATTGGATGGACTATTTTTGGCCCACTCTTGAACATGACATAATAGAGTTTATATGTAAGTGCCAAAAATTCCAAGAATTCTCCCACGAGATTCACATGCCAACACAATCTCTACAACCAATAGCAACCACGTGGCCTTTCTCCACATGGGGTCTAGATTTAATAGGAACATTCTCTCCCTCATTGATGGATGGCCATAACTTTATAATTATGGCCACCAGAATATTTTACCAAATGGGTAGAGGCCATGCCTCTCACCACCGTACCAGGTTCAATAATCACCAAGTTCATTCTCAACCAAATCATTTGTAGGTACGGTGTCCCATAAGTCATTATCTCAAATAATGATACATCCTTTAAGAATGATGAGGTCCATGAGATATGCAGTAAATTCAAAATAAACCATCGTATGGCCTCTCTTTACTACCCTAAAGCCAATGAACGAGCCAAAGCAATGAACAAAAAATTAAAAACTATTCTCCTCAAAATAGTTAAGGAGAAAAAACGAGATTGTCATTTAAAATTATATCCAGCCTTGTGAGCCCATCGAACCTCAATAAGAACACCAACAGGAGTAACCCCCTTCTCATTAGTATTTGGGGTAGAAGCAGTTCTCCTGCTTGAGATCGAAATACCTTGTCTCCGCATCTCATTACAAGGGATTTTGGGAGAAGACACCTATAGAGAGGCACACTTGTCTCAAATAGAAAGCCTTAATGAGGCCAGGCTAAATGTCGAACAATGGCACAAAGCCTATGTGACCAGATGTGCCGAAAATATAACAAAAAAGTCTATGAGTGAGAAATATATGAGGGAGATCTAGTTTTAAGACTAGACAGCCGGAGTGACAAGAAAATCGGTGAAGGAAGGAAATTCCAACCCAAGTGGTTGAGCCCATACCGAGTCATGAAAGACTACGTAAATAGTACGTATCTCTTATGTACATTAGAAGACGAGGAGTTGAATGAAATAGTCAATTCCTTGCATCTTAAACGGTTTTACGTATGAGATGTCAGTATCACCATTTGTATATTATATCTACCTACATTGCATTAGTCACTTAGTTGTTTCATTTTGTGCACTCGTTTTTTAAAATTATAGTCAAGGAACTTACTCTTAAGAAATCTATAATAAATTTCTGAAACTATTGGCAAATGCATTCAAATCACACCTCTTGAAACATCATCAAGTAGTTTCAAAATATGTTCATCAAGTTTGACAGACAAATGTTGACGAAAACCATACCAAGGCCTGCATACTTGGTTTTTCTCTTTCTTTCAACTAGGTGAAGTTTTTCTTACCTACGGTCTATTCTAGAAGCTTATTGGTGTCACATCTATCCCTCTCATGTCTCTTTGAAACAAGGATATCCCAAAATCACATATCATAAGTGTCAAAATCAAATAGAATAGAAAATACCAAACAAATAGAATATTTTATTTTACACACTTCTTGGCCCCACCAAACTTCGGTGATAAGCTCGCATCTCTTACTGGTGGTGCGAAGTTGGGGAAGGAAATAAGTGCCCTTACTCGCCTATATCCTGCCTTTGGTGACAAACCCATGCTTCTTACTAGTGGCATGGGGCATGGTGTGGGGGGTCCATTCACACAAATTAACAAATCTTGGTATTTTACAAATACAAATCAAATTATATTAAGTGAAAATAAGTTTCCAAATTCTAAAGAGATCAAATCCTCAAAACCAGATTTTGTCAACCAGGTTTCCATTTATAAATCTACGTCTAGATAAACTAAGAAGTAAGTTGCCTTTTGAGCTTGGTGGTAGTTCTGAGTAGAGTAATTATGTAGGTATAAGTTTGGTTTCTATCACTATTTTGTCTATCTCTCATTATTCCATTTAGTCAAACTCATACAATTTGTGCCCTTTCCAACTCTTGGTGTTGAGCCCTTGTATCTTACTAGTTGCGTGGAGTTTGGGAATGGGGCACGTTCATCTCTTTATCTCTATACATTCATCACATTTTTCCAACATAAGAAGAAACAACAGACATTTCCCAAAGAGGCCAAAAGTTTAGTACTACAAAATGTTCTAGATCATCACATATCAGCATTACAAAAGAAAATAAAGTAAAACACTTTGTTCAGTATTTTTTATCATTTTTCATCTATTGCATACATTCTGAAAAGCATATAAAAACAGATACTCTAAAAAAATCCATTTTACAAATGGGAAACGAATCAAAAAATTCTGGACACAAGAAGATCTAGATCCAAAAAGAGATTTATATATAAATGGTGTTTTATGTACAATGCCATCATGCACTAAGGCATGGTCAACATGCTCAATGAGCCCGGAATATAAAAAAATACTCGTATAAATATATGACCAAAGATCACTACAAAAAAGGACCATGATCTCTCAATCCCTGTGAGATCCCTCAGAAGGTTCATGAACTCATCTAGGACTCCAGCTGCGATGACACTCTGAATGAACTAAGGGCTCATGATTACGGCCAACAGCTATGGTCTCACTACGAGAGCAACTCCTCCTCATCCAACGCTCAATAGTCCTATATCCAGCCAACTCGGTGTGAAGGGAGGTCATGCTCTTTGCCACCTTCTAGATAGGGGAAAATACATCAGTATGTCGGCCAGCTGCTGAGGGCTCACCAACATCCTCAGTTAAATCAACCTAAGCACCCTCCGAAGGGAGAAGTAGAGTGTCCACGCAAACCTAGCGAATCAAATATCACCATCCCTCAGCAATCACTGCAAATAAAAAAAAGAGAAACAAAACAAGTTAGAAAGTTGTCCAAAATAAGACCAAAAATAAACAAAGCAAAAAAAGGGAAACATCAACTAAACAATTAGAACTAAAACAAAATCGAGAAAAGAGTAGTAACTCACTCAAATCTCTAGGCCTCAAGGTGGGATCTCTAGGATCTGCGCCTACTACTGACGCTGCCACAGACTGTCATGCCTCTCCCACATCCAGAACAAAGTGATGGCCTACCATAGACTCATCATCTCCACCTAAATCCTGAGAAGGCAACTCCTCTGAAATCATGGTCACCTTCTCTGCGCTCTCCTCTACCCTCTTGGTCTGCAAGATATCCTCAGTGTCATGCCACTCAGGATCATTGTCATCCTCCTCACTTGTCCTGCCAACTCTGGTCTCACCCTCCTCTGTCTCCTCCTTTGTCTCCCCCCAGTGACCTCCTCAGACTCGGAGTCTACGTCAATGGGATCATCTCCACTATGAGTAGGCCAGCGCCAATATGAAGTAAAGGTGCTCGAGGAGCACTAGCTACCCCTCGGGCACAAACCACCCTCCTAGCTATAATGGGAATGTCAGGAGTGATCATAGTCCAACCTCGGCCTCTAGGACCTCCCATGCCCTCACAGACAGATCTGGATACTGGCCCTACTGGAGGAAACATATAAATATAAGGGATTCCAAACTATTGTGTTACTCTATCAAAGGGGTGGATCTCAAACTTCCCCATCCTATCTATCAACTAGCTGGTAGTGTGGCAAGCAATCAATGTAAGTGTCTCCTCTCCCCATAATGATGTCATAGCCTAATAAGGAGTAGCATCCATGTCTGCAGTAGTCAAAGAAGCCACTAGCTGGTGTGGCACCCTAAGAATGGTCATCCCTATCCACCTCACTACCCTGACAACCCTGGGATCCTTTGCCTATACACCTCTCCTGTAGGGAATGATGTGCTCATACACCCAATTCATGACTAGAGTAGGGTGGCTCAATGAATGCCCCTGTAATATAACAAATCATGATAGGTGGTCCCAAGAATGTCTGATCCCCAAGTGTAAATGTGGCCATGTGCCTCAATCTGTGTGATAATGGGAGTGCAATAGTATAAAAGAGTATCCCCTCCCTTGTCCCCAATCAACTGTGAGGCAAGGATGCCCATAATGGCCTTGTGGAGCACATGAATATCTGACTCAACAATGGAGTGAACCTTCACCCCCTTCTTCAACCCCATGGAAACAATGGCATCTCCCATATATGTGGCCCATTGGACCATTTGAGATTTGGATGTTGTTACATCTTAAGAGACAGCCACCTCCCAAGAATTGGGACACTCAATATGCGGTAGACATCCTCAAGGGTGATAGTCCACTCACCCCTAGCACCTGGTAACTAGAAGTTATTCCGGTCAGCATCCCAATATGAGAATAAGTCACATAGTATGTGACTGGAAGGAGCAATGTGAGGAACGCCAGAGATCGGTAAGATGTCAGTCCGTTGCAAAGTGTCTCTCTCATCCTGGGTCAATGCATCCAACACTACCGGGAGCCAATCACACTCCCTCTCTCTGCTCCATTTGATATACTCCTCCTTCTACATACACCCAAAAAGATAGAATAGGAGTAAGTTAATAACATAATCCAACTGGGAAAATCATCAGGAATATATAAAAATGCTAAAAATGTAAAAACAACAAAGTAAAATGTTTCCCTTTGCATTATGTTTAAAACCACCACCCTGTGCAGAGTGGTGGTTTCACAATCACTGCCATAGGTGGTGGCGGTACTTTAACCACCACCTTATAAGGTATTGGTTTTGTAACCGACGCCTTCATGGGGCGATGGTCCCATGACCACCGCCTTGTGCAGGGCAGTGGTCCCATGACCGCCGCCTTGTACAGGGTGGCGGTCCTATGGTGAATCGCCAAATGGCTCGAAAACCCTAAAAACACTTAAAAATGCAAAAATGCATCATTTTAGATGAAATAAAATCCTACCCTATGGGCGCCCCCTAGAGACTCATTTAAAACTAGCATTTTTGAAAATAACCCCCCCCAAGACAAAGATTTCTACATTTCTATCTTTTAGGTTTAAAAATGATAAATTAAGAAGAACTAACCTGAGACTTCATAGGTCGATGTCCTACTCTCAGAGGCATGATCACGATCTCGTAACAGATGTTTTGATTTTACTCTCGTCGAAAATGGTCACCGTGGGTCCTAGAGCTCAAAAACCACCAAATCGACACACGCAAATGAATAGTAAAATGAGCTCGTTTTATATATATATAGTTTTCTAATTTGGTTTTGAATGTCTTTCATAGGGTTGGAGCGTCGATGAAGGTAAGTTCTAAATCCCCGCACAGATGGTAAGTTCTCATTTAATATTAATTTAATTTAGTTTTATTTCTCAATTTATTTTATCTAGTTGCACTTGAGTCCTCTTTTCATCTTACAGGTAGTGGGAATTTGGATGGCGATGTTTTCACACATAGGCATGTCAGGTATAACTTTTAACTCCCCATTTTGGGACCGCCATACTTGGACCCACCATTTTATGCCTCTCCATGGCTAAAATGCTTCTCCTAGGGGGCAATATGTACGTACCAAAAAATTTAGGTACTGTACTACCGAAAAGAGGTTATGGAAACCCCAATTATTATTCAAGTCTCTTCACAAGGTGTTCAGAATCCAAAAAAGGCTCGCCAAGTACATGTTTGCATCCCAAATGATTTATCCAAGATCTGTGTGCTTTGTTTTGTCCTCTGCCCCATTTTTCTTTCCATTTTGGTCTTAAGTGACAGGACCGTCACCCTACCTCGGTGGCGGTCCCATGACTGCCACCCAGGACATGGCAACAGTCCTGTAACCACCGCCCTGTGCAGGGTGGCAGTCCTATGCATGTTTTCCAGAATGCTTTGATGAATGTGTAAAACGTAAAAATTCAACTTTCACCCGCATTCTTCAACCACTTTGGCTTGCATTTATGTTTTTCCTGCCCAGTAAATAGTGTTTTCCCTTTGTTTATAGTAAAAGAGATCAATTGGGAGTTACCCTCTGGTAAATGTGATTGCTATAAATAGCCATCTTGTTTTCAAACAAAAGGCCCCTCTCCTTCTCTGTTTAATTATTCAGTTTATTTGAATTTCTTTCTTAGAGTTCCAATAGTATCATGTTTTGCATCAATTATCAGCGTTCCTTTGATGTCTAGAGATCATTTGATCTTCTTGTTTCATCTTACTTCATTTTTGTTCCATACAATCAATTTAGAATAAGGTGGTTTCATTTTAGAATTGGAATCCATTTAGAGTTACAGGTTTTGTTTTGTCACAAAATATAGTTTCCAGAATTCTCGGCGTATTTGTGTTGTATTCCCACAATAAATCCTACTAGGAATTACATAGTCAAGCTCTGTTCACTTGCACTATCCCTCTCTTAGTTGCATTATATTCGTTATTTATCAAAAGCTACCATTATTCGAATATATTCTTCTACTGATGCTATCATATACATGCTTTTATGGATTCACGAGAACATGAAGGAATGAGGAGATCAAACTGAGGGTACAAAGTCACACACAACTAGATTTACCACTATTCTGTAAACACTGGGTTTGAGCTATCAAAGTTCTAGTTATAGTATATCAAATAGAGTAGTAAATTATTTCATTTCAGTCAAAATTCACTTTCAATATTGCCAGGGAAGTTTTGGGGGATGATAGTTTCTTAGAAACTATGATTCATTCCTCACTTCTGAGGTAGGGTTGAGAATTTTTCGAATAAACTAGTTAGTTATTTAGATATTTAGGATAAACTCACAACTGCACAGGAAAATAGCTACATCAGGATACTTTGCTTGTTTTGATTCCATCATTAGATTAATTGTCCATTTTCTGAATATATTAGAATAGTTTCTCTTTTAATTTCATTAAAATACTTCATCAAAAATATAAAGATAAAAGAGTATATGCATAGTGTAGATACATCTTTCATAATTAGTTTACTCATTTTAGTTAAAATTGAATCATCTTTGCATGAAAATCATGGGACCTAGAGAGCCCAGAGAATACATATTTGAACCAATAATGCCTCAACCAAATCTCCCCACAACACTAGCTGATATAGATCAAGACCTTACGATCCAGGTTTTTTGAACAACAGTAAACCTACGAGTAGTTAGTGAATAATTGAGAGAGTTGAATATTGAAGATGACAAGGCATACACATTTTGGTAAAATCACCCTAATTATAGATTGCCTTGATAAGATATCCGCATAACTATACAAGGACTCGAAAGAGAACAAATATTTGGTTGCAATCTTTTAGTTCCACAGCCCAATGCATGAGACCTCCTCATTGACATAGATACTAGCTTACGTATTCAAGTTACCAGAACACCTCTAAGGTATTCTGAGAAAATTACGCAACTTCTAGTTCTTAACATAGAGGCTAAAAAATCTTATGACTATTGGATAGTTGGGAGAAGAGATTGACTCCCCATATGACCATAGGAGGTTCGCCATAACCACGAACTTACGGTTGTGATCCATAGGTCCCACAAACTGATAGACCTACTGATCAATTAGACATTGATGCTGGTTTACGCACACTAATATTCAAATCCTCACCACTTCCACTAGACATCATTACACAATTCTCTATATTAAATGTAGCAGCCAATTAGGCTAGGGATATTTGGAATAGACCAAAGAATCGTCCATAAAACTTCGGCGGATCCACTACACCTCTCATCACCATCTTTCATGATCTTGTCTTGAAATATACACGAAGCACCTATAGGTCACTTTCCACGTATCCAACAGCCAATAGCTAGGATCTCGGAAGAGCTTGACATTGATTGGAGCCTCCGAGAAGCTATTATATCCGAACAATCCATTACACCAATTCAGGTTAAAAGGGCCTTCTTTGCCTTAGATTCGTAGATTCCATTATTGTGTGTCGAGGATATAAGATTGCCCAACTGGTTTTCCTATATCCATATAAATTCCATTCTCACCAGCTGTCTCGGCACGACCTCGAGAGGTCAGGTGTGAAGAAGAGTTTCTTGTAGATTCTCATGCTCGCATGTCACTTTTCTATCATATAGGGACCTCCGATGATTATTGTGAGGGGTTGTAAAAAATTGTACTAAACTCTAGAGCTCAAAATCAAGCAAAGAAGGAAAAGATCCAATGATTAAAACATAGGCTCTACATGTATTAAGCCTTCTACCAAACAAAAAACTCCAAGGGCTATCAAAAGTTTAACTATGAATGGGAAGCTAAACCTTATGTATAAAGCACTACGATTGTGAGGAGGAGGAAAAACTTAAAATCTAAGCGGTTCAAAATAGGAATAGGTCAATCATAATGAATGACCTTGACTTTGTCTTTACAACTGCACTTTCGCCATGAAAACGCTCAAATTATTGAATATCATTTGTGTCCATATATTTTTTTATTCTACCGAATTAGCAAATTAATTTTAAACACCATAAAATTAAGTGGTCAGGGCGAATTTCAGGTTTTAGGGAAGCTCAAGTTTGGAAGTGTATTTTGGTGATTGAGCGAAGCAAATCCCAAAATGGGTGCAAAAAGGAGTACGAAAGAGGGATTCCCAAAACACCCAAAAATTTAAAATTCCGCCGAGTCACCATGTTTGATACCGATCTATTGAATGGTGAGTTAGGCAATAGGTGGGGGGTGTGGTGCACCAAAACCTGAAACAAGTTGACATCCAATGCAGGGGAGAGCCATATCAACAGGGGAGATATGAGTTTGGTGGGTGGTATGGAGTAGCTCGATGGAGCTCAGTAAGTATAAACCAGTGAGCAACTTTAAAACCCTATATCTTGTGCAATGTTTTACCCAATTTTCACAAAATCATACCTGATGGAAAGTATGTTCAGAGAAGAATGCAATGTTGAAGGAAAAATATAATTTCCAGTAGGGTAGGTTAGGGAAAACGTTTTCAAGAAACCAGTGCTCAAATGATTATATCGTGCCTTGCACTCCTCCATTTTTTACAAAATTATAGTCATTGGAAAGATGATTTCAGGATGTATAATATGGAGCCATTCAATTTCAGATTTTATAGGTTATGGACCTCTGAAAATGAAAAGAGATGCCATGATAGCTAAAGTCCGTTAATGGGTTTGGTCAATAAGTTTCAATGATGAAGTTACACGACAGGGCCCATACCCAAGTGCATCATGAAGGCATGGGCCTCATTTCTTACACAGTAAGGGGAAGGTACAATAGTGAATGATATTTTGTTGATCCTCCACATTCATTGCAGATATCTAATCATGATTTTGGAAGGATTTCGAGAAATTTCAAATTTCTATTTCTCTCTCCTCCCTTCAAAATCTTCTATTATAGATGGTAAGGAGGGGCACAATTAAAAACATTGTTGGAAATCTTGTATATCCCCCTCCCTTATTTCTTGTCTACAAGAGATTTGTTGAGCTCAAAACCTCCCTATTGAACATTGTAATGCAAAATTTGTGCCTTTGGCCCTAAGTTTGATGTATTGTATCAACTTTGAGAGCAATAAAACCATATTTGTGGATGTTTCATAACCTTTTTGTGTTCTATTGCAACTTGTTTCTCATTCTTGCATGCAACGTTATTATGTTTTGTTATTGTTTTCATTACAAGGTTCTAGTAGTGTTGTGTTTATTGTGCAAGTTTTTCAAAAATCCTTCTTGGTGCATCACCTTTCCTTAGAGTAGGTTTGAATTTTCATGCATTTTCTCTATCTCTGTCTCTTGGGGAAAATTGTAGTTTAGGGTTAGATTTACAACTCTCTACAATTTGAAGTAGTTGGCACTAGGATAGGATAGGAATCTGGCCTTCTCCAAAGAGTTATCCTGATTTCAAAGTCCCACACTTTGGGATAACTCCATGTTTAAAAATTCATACAATCTACCTCAGCCATTCACTTGCGTGTAATCAGGGGTGTTGTGATTTTTCCATAACATAAATCTCTCCATTGTTTGAAATGATCAAGATCAATGAGAATCATGCAGTTGAGCAGAGGATCGAGAGCAAGAGAGGTGAAAGTGGAGGCAGGCCTGAACAAAACTCCTTTCCATATATTGGGTGTAAAGTGTGAGCTCTTTACTCACTGTAATGAATTTGTTTGCACATTTTGTAACGTGATTGAAATAAGAAAATTTCAAGGGATCAAACATTGGATATTCTTGTGAAAGTAAGAACTTAACATTATGTACCTCCAATATTTATAGTTACTCTATACAACATTAGGTATTGATATATATGGATTGTCAAAGCTCATGATTTCTAGAGGGAGTTGCTTACGACTACCTCGTGAAATTAGGCAAATAGGAACATGGAAGGGCTTGATCAGATCCCACAACAATCCAATGTACTTGTCAAATTTGATGACCACAACAAGAGGGGGTTCCGATGATTATCATGAGGGGTTGTAAACAATCTTACCAAACTCAAGAGCTCAAGATCAAACAAAGAGGGAAAAGGTCCAATAATTACAACATAAGCTCTACATCTACGAAGCCTTCAACCAAACAGAAATCTCCATGGTCTATCAAAATTATATTTATGAATTGGAAACTAAACCCTACATATAAAGAACTAAAATTATAAGGAGAAGAATAAAATTAAAATCTAAGAGGCTCAAAATAAGAATAGGTCAATCATAATGAATGACCTTGAATTTGTCTTCACAACTACATTTTCGTCATTAAAACACTCAAATTATTGAGTATCATAAGTGTTGATATATTTTGTTATCGCACTGAGCTAGCAATCGTACGTGAACTGTACGATGGAAATGTCAAAGGGTATGCATGGTAGAAGTGAAAATGGAGGGACTGAAATAGCGAAAGAGGTTGAAATTTGATGGAGAAGGGGTAGAGGGATGAGAAATCCAAGAACAGGGAAAGTCAAGCGCATTTTGCGGAAGATTTTAGAGATGGGGATATGCGTAATAGACCTGATATCCAAGGGTTGGGATTTTATGCACATTTATAATCAGGGAATCTCTTTAGCGAAAAGGGTAACGATTAGGGTTTACCTCATTAACATTCTAGGACAGATTTTTTCATCAATAAATCATTGACATGAAATGAGGATTTGCCTTATTTACTGTGATCCACATTGTCGTCTACATCTCATTTGCATTTTCTATGAGAGCCCAATTTGTTCCTAAAATGGGTCAAAATTTTAAAATGGGGACAATCCAATAGGTTATGGGTTTGGAACCCAACCTCGTGAATACAAAATGTCATGTTCCTTATTCATGGCAAGGGAAGAAATGGCACCTTATGTCCTTCATGCATGGGTTGTATCTAATATTTGATAGTAATTAAAAGTAATATAATAATAAGTTTATTAGAAAATATTAATTATAATAAATTTATGTTATAATATTAGTTATAACAAATTTATTATAGCTTTAATTATAATATATATCAATATGAAATTTAATATTATACAAGTTTATTAGAATATTACAAATTTATATCAATAATAAATTTTCCACAAGTCATAAACG
Source organism: Taxus chinensis (assembly GCA_019776745.2). Taxonomy (NCBI): domain Eukaryota; kingdom Viridiplantae; phylum Streptophyta; class Pinopsida; order Cupressales; family Taxaceae; genus Taxus; species Taxus chinensis. Next base: position 203,238,920 of record CM034153.1, on the reverse strand, counting down.
GTCATTAAAGGTAATTATACACAGTCAAATAAATGAAAAAATTCATCCATGTCTTTTATGCAAGTGCCCACTAACACCAGGTACACCTGCCAATGTTATAAAATAATGTTCTCACAGTTACCTAATATTTATAATCTATATAAAATGTGATCCCACCTGATGGATATTTGAGTGTGTGTATTTTATTTGTGTCAAGCTGCGATCATGGAAGGAGAAAAACTAAATGGATTTCTCCTACATAACAATCAAGTCTAAACAAATGAAATCCAAAATAGGAATTCATGTATGGTTTTGTATTAGCACTAGTACATGATTTCTCCTACCAAATGCATTATCATTACTACATGATAAAGTAAATTTCCATAGGAATGTTGCATTCGAATCTTTTTTAGCATTTCTTGGATACTTCAAGTGCAATGAGACGAGATTTCTCAAGAAACATAACCATCATGGATAGCCACAAACAATGTGACACCACCATAACGTATGCAATTATTGCCAATGACAGCAAGGTTAGGTACTACTGCCATGTAGTACATGAGTTTTTTCTACCACATGCATGTATTATGCCTATAAGTTTCATAGAATATTTATCGCATTCGAATCCAGTTCGTATAGCATAACTTATACAAACAAGACCATTTTTCACTAATGACTGTCATATTGAAGTGGTAGATGGCAATTAACGTGGATGTATTTATTATCCTTGTCTAAAAATGTTTATTGCTTTCTAGTAAATGAATGCCATACTTTATTTCATTTACAGGTGTATTGTGGAAGACCTTATACTCTTTCAAGGTGACAAGGTATTGTTGTGCTTTCATGGAAATGATGTTGTAAGTGTTGTTTTTAGACTAATGGGCAGAACTGATTTTCACCCTCTTTGAGCAGCATTTCTTCTCATTTATCACACATCGGAGGATGTCTTTCCCATTCCCTTTTCTGATAAAGTGCATCACCTCTGTTAGAGTAGTTTCTTTAATTTTGGATGCGTCTTTCTCTCTCCCTAATTCCCTTGGAAGTATATAGTGATAGAGATAGTAAACACGGTAACATGTGTTCTCTTTTCCTTAAAGTTAGCTTACATGTTTGACTAGGAGGAGGTAATCTAGCCTTCTCTAGAGGTCTATCTCAAGTAGCAAGTCCCACAATGCTTGGAGATAGTACCCATGTTACCCAGTCACACTGTGATGCATCAAGCATCACATAATTTTGCAAATTGGAGGGCTGTTGTGATTTGGTGATAACATGGTGGTCTATCATGAGACTCAACTGGGGTGATAAGATATTCCCTACAGGGTGAAACTCAATGCCTAAAGGAGTAGGATACTTAAGAGGGTAGTGCACGAAGAATGTTGAGACACCAATTTCCACATAAAGATGTAACCATGTTCTGAAGGAGGTATGTAATGATGTTGTGGACACGAGAATATGTATCCCACTGCTAGGAGAAAGACTGCGTGAAAAGGTACTATGCACAAGATGTATGGGCAACGATACAGTCAAATACTCCCTGTAAACTTGCCGGCCACATAACCATGAATATGAAAAGGATATCATGTTGGATGCAGTGACTTGACTACAAAATGGTTAATACAGTAATATTTTGATTGAAACATGTGTCTGCAGGTACCACCCAACGTTTTTGAAAAACCAAAATTTAGATGCAAGGAATGCTAGATGGGTCGGCCACCATTAGCAGCCAGTCATCCAATTGGTCCTTGTTATATTTGAGAATACAAATGAGGGCTACTGCCTATTGGGGTATTGCTATAATGTTTCAATTACCATCCAAGGAACCATTGTTTATTGGGTGTCAAATTTGAACGTATTGGAGCTTTCGGAGGTGGGTAATTTCCCATCACTACTTGGACATCCTTGGTGTTATGCAGATAATGTTGACTTGTGCTTCAACAAGAGATACATCAGGTTGTTTGAGAATAAGACGATGGGCGCGTGGTCATACCCATGTCATGAGGCAAAGTGATATATCACCCCTACATTGAGTTGAATTCGACGGCCGTTTAGAAATTGTTCTCGATCTTGCAGGGCACAATGATGAATAATGTATCTATGCAAATATTTCAAGATAACTGTCAACACTCACGACTTGCATATACGAAGGATTACCGACATGATTTAGACTAGATTCATGAAGCATGCAAGACTAGGTTATGACAAACCATAATGTGGAAAGTAGTTCTACAGAGTGCAATCTAACTCATCCTTTGTTAATAGAATAAAAATAACATTATTGGAGGAATTTGGATTACAAGGGCGGATACTGAAAAAAGGTCGTGGTGGAAGAGGAATTGATTCATGACACGGCATACTTGGCTATCAAACTTGTGGGTCCCCTGATCATTACCAACCTTGAGTGTCCCCAAAATTTGGTATGTGCTTACTTTGGAATAAGCCCATAAATGTTGAAGACTGTCTAGATATTTATGAGCACATGTGCCTAGAATATATGAAGAAGGAAAAAGGTAACATGGCCGATGATCAAGGTACAGTGCTGCGAAGAGTGATCAGTGGATAATAAAGAAGCCGAATCCATACGCTACAACCCATGTTAGTAACCACTTTGAGTACGCAGATTGCAGATGCACGTGCGAGAACTCTATGTACATCCAAACGTTCTCGTGGAGGAGAGAGGAATTCATGGATATGTCAAGTATCCAAATGTTTCTCATCAGGATGAGTTCTATCATGAGACCATGGGGGTGATAAGAGATCTATAGGGTGAAATACAATGCCTGAAGGAGCAGAGACAGCATTAAGAGGGTAGTGCACAAAGAACGTTGAGCTTCCACAAAAAGATCCTAAATGATGCCCTGATAGGAGGTATGCCTTGTGACGTTGTGGCAGCCATAGAATGGTAATCCCACTACTAGCATAATGACTATGTGAGAAGGTAATGGTTATCCAATTCCCCCCGGGAAAAATGGACAATAGGGAGCTTCGAGGATCTAGGCACCAAGGGGGCGTCTAAGGATGACATTGACGTTGTAGGCGGCTTCCGAGATCTTAGGAGCAATTTCAGTAATTTTGAAATATTGAGATCATAAGAGGAAACTTTTCCTCTTTTTGGTAATTGAACAAAGCTCATATTTTCTTAAACACGAGAAAATCAAGTGACCCTGACAGGCCCACCTCTGACACATGATGAGATAAAATGGCAAAAAATAGAAAAGTGAGTTTGATTTAATTTCAATACCCTCCCTTTGCCATCCTAGCTTGACGAAGATTTGAAAAATTCCCCAAATGGTACCAGTTTGAGGGTAAAATTTGCCGTAAAGGGGGTTAAATTGGGATGGCATTCGAACTTAAAAATAGCTCGTCAAGTAGAGAGCATAAGTTGACATACACCACGGGGAGGTCACGAGTTAGCCGATAGAATGCAAGGGAGCTCATAAATCGAGTCTCAGTTGGAGTGCGAGAAGAAGGATCAGAGATTCCCCGAGCTCGGCCAATGTAATGCATCGACGGGCGATGTGTGGTCCGACTTTTGGGTAAGTTGTGAAATACGAGACGTACTCATCCGAAGGACATGGGTGGCATGAAAACGTGGACATGGCTCAGGACATGAGCTACGAGTAGGAAAATGACCACTGAGCCTCAAGTGTCTCTAACAAATGCGATGTGAAGCTCTATTTTTACGGGGTGTCACGGGGCCTAGCTTTCAAGCGGAATTAACTAGCCAACGTGCGGCACTGAGACACTACTTTTTTCGCTCACCTTAGAGGATCAAGCTACTCCAATAGTCCCAGACTACGTCTTTCTCCGTCTTCTTATCCACAACCCATTCCCCAACTGCATCTCCAACCAATGCACAAGTGAACCCTTCCAACACCCTTCACAGCTGCCCATACAACTGCTCCAGAAGACCACTCGCCGAATGCCACGACTGCCCATATAACCGCCGGGAGCTCTTAATATGCCTTCTTAGTCCACTTGAGGGAATGCACAACTCACGCCACCAAGACTCATCACTGACCCAGCTCTAGGCCGCTGGCCGGCTCACTGTCAAACATCTCACTTTGTTCTGCACAAGGCCACTAAGGAACATCACATGCCCCTATCTGTCATCCATCCATGAGTCTGCCTGAGTTGCCGCGCCAGTCACCTACCCGTGCACCGACGGGGGAAGTCCTCCTCGGAGTCCTTCCCGAGTGTGAGCCTCTACTCAGCCCCGACCTGCTGACTGCTCTGTCACCCAAGTCCACAACACCAAGGATCCCTGTGGGGAGTACAGCTAGCTCGCCATCTTGGTAGACCGCATCACATGCGGGTGAGGTACTCTGCTTCCCTCGGCTCGATCCATCCTCTGATCTCGCCCCGATGCCATGGCCACTGACATCGGCGTGCCTACTCTTCGAGACACCCGTCTGCGTCCAGACCGCATTGACTTCACAAGTCTTCTGCCTTCGTTGTCAGCTCACCACACTACAACGGTATCCATGATGTCCTTGACTCAGCCCACCATGTCGCGCATCACCATGTGAACCATCCTCTATCCACTTCACTGAGTCTCAGCCTCTGCTTCTGCACCCACTCCGCATCCGCGCTTCCAGCACACTCCGATACATCTATGTCAGCACTTGACTCATCTGCGTTGTTTTAACCTCTGCAAGGTTGAGGAGCTCGCCACACTTGGCTCGCTCGCGTCCGAGTTACTTCTCCTCCGTTTCGACCTCCAGATCCCAGTCTCACTCCATCACGCCTCTTGGTTGTTTCCCACATGAACTCTGCTTCTAAGGACGTTGCCACCTTAAAGGTCTCCCCAAGTCCACTGTCACCTAACACTAGAGTCCCACTGTTGATCCACGATGCACATCACTGCATGGACATACTCCGCAAGGGTAGAGTATATCTCCAAGGTCTCCTGAACACCCCATCCTCTGAATGTCTAGTGCACCAAGTGTTCCACACTCCACTTGGTGGGGTTGTGAGATCCCGCTATTGGTCTGTATTGTCTGCCATGCTCACCTGGCTCTTTAGGCGTGCGCTGGACTCTCAACGCAAGGCCTCTATCGTACAAGGTCTTCATGCTTCAAACCAACTCCCGCTCTAACTCTACATCACCCACATGAGTTGCCCAAGTCGCTCCGTGTACATTGGGTATGTTCTCTACTCCAAAACACCCTGCACTGTTCCTAAGTGCAACCAACATTGCTCACCAACCTGCCTTGGCTAAACCTTGACTCTGATACATCCTTGGGCTCACAGCATGGTCCTTTCATATTCTCCATGCACAACTCTTACTCACTCCATAGCCCTCAAGAGTTGCATTGTGCGCCACCAAAAACTTCCCGGGAGGTCACCCATTTTCGCCCTACGCGCTTAACTCGCCCAACAGGGGTTACATTGGTGCGCCATCGGGAACTTCCTAGGAGGTCACCCATTTTTAGGCACATGCATGTGAGGTCGTCAACCCCAACCCATGCCTGGCCAACCGTTTGCCTCGGCCGGGAGTCCCTCTGGCTCCTTGGATAGCGCCTCGTGCACTACCCTGTGCGGATGGGGTCTGCCCATCCTGGGGGAGGCGGTCGCTCTATGAGCATGGAGACGCACCCCCCTTAAATTCTCCCCCACTTAAAGTGGCGACGCCCACGGCGCCGATGCTAGACTTCACAAGCCTGCGCAAAGGATGCAAGTGTTCGCAACACTTGGACAAAATGTAAAGGGACTACTCACATGCAAATACACACGGAACACTTCGGTCACTGCTGACATAACACAACTCAGTCTCTTCAACATCTCGCTGTGCTAACTCCCTGTGCTCGGGACAAAAAGTGCCAAATCACTCGACACTTCTGTCGCTATAGCTCCCTTCCACTGAAACTACACTTCACCAAACATCCAACACAGTGTCTGATGGGATACACCTTCTGCAATTCCAACAACATCTTAGGAATTCTGGATGATGTACAAGCTGCCCTGCCAAGCTCTGAGCCCTTCTTGCACAACATTCACTGCATAAACTGGAGAACCGCCAACCTCCATGCTGATTGAAGAACCACTGCAAGGTTTCACTGCTGCTGAAACTGGTCACACCATGCTTCCACATGCAACACATGATACTCTCCAACTGATCTAGGGGTCTAACTTCACCGCAAATGTTGCCGTTGTTCAACACTTCTACCAACACCAAACCACCACTATTCCTCTGATGCTGATCTTCTGGCAAACTCTTCACCAGGTATACCTCATTTCACTGCAACTTGACTGATCTACTCACCACCGCTTTCAACCAACCAGCACTTCCGAATACGTAACTCTTGCTTTACTCTGGAATGTAGCCACTGCCACCGTTGCCAACTTGAAATTTTGAGGTTTTACAGAATCACCACCGTGCTCCTGCCAAGGGAGAGCCACTTTTTCCACTTCATGGCTCGAGTATCAACTTGATATCACATACAGACACTGCAATTCAGCCATCCACAATGTACAAGCCCTGTCAACAACTTCTGGGGAGTCGTCACGCTACTCAGTGCTTGCGCACCTATCGAGTTTTCGAGTCACTCTGCCACTGCAGCTGAACTCTACCAAGTGTTATCCCTTCATCCAAAACTGCTAGGAGTAAGTTCTGCACCAGCCTCCACATGAACTGTCCACTGAAGTGACGTTACCCAGCCCACACTGCGTGCTTCCCTGTCACCTCCTCTACAACTGAGATCTGTTCAACCACTGGCCTCCTTCCCCTAGGAAGTCTCTAGCAACCTGCATTGGCTTACTTGCATTGCACAAGCGCCAACTCTTGACACATGTATGGGTCTACAATACCCTTATCACTGAACGCCATGCCGACCACCGTCACAACTGCATGACTCCTTCCTCATCAACCCACTGGTCTACAGCTGAGAAAGTTCACTATCTTTCATTCATTCGACTATGACATCAAATGAGGCTCAACTAGCCCTGATACTCTGCTGGATCACTCTAATCTGATGCTGCCCAGGCCCACACAAGTCTTCTTCTTATCTGGAACATAACTGCTCCACTTGATCCAGTTGTGTTGGTGTCCCGCCTTCCAATCGCCAACACCGTTGATTGCCAATCTTCACAAGACTCTCCTGATCCGATTCGTCCAACAACCAACTCCCTCAAACATGCATGACTCTGCATAGCCACACATTGGGTTGGGCACTTCAATCTGACATTGCTTCACAAGCACACACCAGTCTACTTCTGCTCCGCCCAACCGCGTTGGTGTCCCGCCCATCCGATCACCAACGATATTGATTGCGTTGGGTCCCTAGTCTATCACCATGTTCTTCACTCAATATCCCACGTGCCTGAAGTTGAGAGCTCTTTCGGCAACTACTCGCATTGGTTTACACTCTGTTCCTAACTTTAGCACCGATGCTCATTGTGCTCTAGGTACCAAAGAGAGCGTCACTCCAAATGCACTGACACCAATTGATCACGCTGAGTATCAAGTACAACATTAACTCACAAGCTCTGATACCAGCTGTCACGGGGCTAGCTTTGAAGCGGAATTAACTAGCCAACATGCGGCACTGAGACACTACTTTTCTCACTCGACTTGGAGGATCAAGCTACTCCAGTAGTCCCAGACTATGCCTTTCTCTATCTTCTCATCCATGACCCATTCCCCAACTACATCTCCAACCAATGCACACGTGAACCCTTCCAACACCCTTCACAACTGCCCATACAACTGCTCCAGAAGACCACTCGCCGAATACCACGGCTGCCCATACAACCACTGGGAGCTCTTAATATGCCTTCTTAGTTCACCTGAGGGAATTCACAACTCATGCCTCCTGACTCATCACTGACACAGCTCTAGGCCACTGGTCGACACACTGTCGAACACCCAACTGTTCTGCACAAGGCCACTGAGGAACATCACATGCCCCTATGTGTCATCCATCCATGAGTCTCCCTGGGTTGTCACGCCGGTCACCTACGCGTGCACCGATGGGGGAAGTCCTCCTCTGAGTCCTTCCCAGGTGTGAGCCTCTACTCACCCCGACCTGCTGACTGCTTTGTCACCCAAGTCCACAACACCAAGGATCCCTGAGGGGAACATTGCAAGCTCGCCATCCTGGTAGACCGCATCACATGCAGGTGAGGTACCCTGCTTCCCTCGGCTTGATCCAACCTCTGATCTCGCCCCGATGCCATGGCCACTGACATCGGCGTGCCTACTCTTCGAGGCACCCGTCTGCATCCAGACCGCATTGACTTCTCAAGTCTTCTGCCTTCGTTGTCAGCTCAACACATTGCAACGGTATCCATGATGTCCTTGACTCATCCCACCATGTGAACCATCCTCTGTCCACTTCACTGAGTCTCAGCCTCTGCTTCTGCACCCACTCCGCATCCGCGCTTCCGGCGCACTCCGATACATCTATGTCAGCACTCGACGCATCTGTGCTATTTTAACCTCTGCAAGGTTGAGGAGCTCGCCACACTTGGCTCGCTCGCATCCAAGTTACTTCTCCTCCGTTTCGACCCCCGGATCCCAATCTCACTCCATCACGCCTCTTGGATGTTTCCCACATGAACTCTGCTTCTAAGGACGTTGCCACCTTAAAGGTCTCCCCAAGTCCACTGTCACTTAACACTGGAGTCCCACTGCTGATCCATGATGCACAACACTGCATAGACATACTCCACAAGGGGAGAGTATATCTCCAAGTTCTGCTGAACACCCCATCCTCTGAATGTCCAGTGCACCAAGTGTTCTACACTCCACTTGGTTGGGTTGTGAGATCCCCCTGTTGGTCTGTATTGTCTGCCATGCTCACCTGGCTCTTTAGGCGTGCGTTGCACTCACAACGCAAGGCCTCTATCGTACAAGGTCTTCATGCTTCAAACCAACTCCCGCTCTGCCTCTGCATCGCCCACATGAGTTTCCCAACTCACTCCACGTACATTGGGTATGTTCTCTACTCCAAGACACCCTGCACTGTTCCTAAGTGCAATCAACATTGCTCACCAACCCGCCTCGGCTAAACCTTGATTCTAAGACATCCTTGGGCTCACAGCATGGTCCTTTCATATTCCCCATACACAACTCTTACTCACTTCATAGCCCTCAAGAGTTGCATTGGTGCACCACCGGGAACTTCCTGGGAGGTCACCCATTTTCGCCCTACGCGCTTAACTCGCCCAACAAGAGTTACATTGGTGCGCCACCGGGAAATTTCTGGGAGGTCACCCATTTTCTGCCTACACGCTTAACTCGCCCAACTCGCCCAGATCTTCTGTAGGCACATGCATGTGAGATCGTCAACCCCAACCCATGCCTGGCCAACCGTTTGCCTCAGCTGGGAGTCCCTCTGGCTCCCTGGATAGCACCTCGTGCACTACCTTGTGCGGATGGGGTCTGCCCATCCTGGGGGAGGCGGTCGCTCTATTAGCATGGAGATGCACCCCCCTTAAATTGCTACACATCACCCTGACAAATACTATTAAATATGAACAATTGTATCCATACCAAATTAACATAAATAAAGGTCCAAACCCCATAAAATTGGATGGTCTCTCGAATCCTCACGTAATCTACCGTGCATACAAAGTTGGAAATAAGGCGGTTCAGACTTGTATCATTTTTTCGCATTTTCTCTCAAGTTGCAAATTAGATCAGACTTGGATATAAGTTGCATCCTCATAATCTCCAGCACGTACAAAGTTGTAAATAAGGTGGTATAGACTTGGACCGCCCTGCCCCATCCTCTCTCAACCCACGACTTAGACTAGACTTAGAAATAAGTCTCTTCCTCATAATTCCTAGTGCATACATAATTGGAAATAAGGTGGTTTTAGATTTCTATCACAAGGGTGGAGTTGGGACAACAATTACTATAAATCCATATATAACATCAAACCGAAAAAATACATCCCGAGTCTTTTTATTTTTATATTCTTAGAGTGGAGATTTTGATAGAGCTCTTCCCTTTATATAGTCCTTTACTTAAGATATGCACTCAATTCACTAATAAGGATGATACTTGGGGCAATAGAGCCTTTGCAAACAAATTGCAAGGAAACTGGCTATTGCATGAACTATCGGCCATCACAGGCATACGTTGTATCAAAGTGTCATGATGTGTGTTAGAGTATGGCCTAGGCATCCCTATCATAGCAACCGTAAGGCCCATAACATCCATGTCAGTGATCGAAAGATGCGTGTGCGATAACACAAGCTCGATTATTAAAAGGATGACATAAATTTAAGTGTAAGACCAAGTGCAAAATTCATGAGAAATGGTGATATCTAACTCACATGAATCCCCTGAGAGTCCTACATATGTGAGAAGTTATCTTCCCCGCAACACCTTCTTGTATTTTCCCTGACTATATCTATGTATTGAATTTTGACGAAAGCAATGCATAGTGCGTGCAACTACCATTAGAGATACATGTTTGATACCTCAAACTGGACATTTTTACATGATCACTAGGTTGCAAAGAAAGTATTTATAGGCAAGGAAACTCAACAACCTCTCCTTTAAGCAATTGTGTCATTGAATTCTCAGTTATCCACACACCCATCTAAAACAAAGCCTCACATATGTACAATTACGCGTCACATCATAACTTCAATAGACCAATGTATATCAAATTGTAGTTTTGTACACCAAAAACCACTCTAGTTATTTTCCAACATAGTGAAATAAGACACCATAGCCAATGTGTTCAATCGTGAACTATCATAAAAACATACAACCAACACTATCTAATGAAAAATGCACCTCATGTTGCAGTGCTTGCAGTAGCAAGAAAACTTGTCACATATGCATTATTTAACCTACAAGTTTGTTGCATTTGAGGTCAATGAATGGACGTTGTGCAACATTTACTGACATACAAAAGTGTTAAATTCCTAACATTTTCATCAACAAAAACACATCCATTGCTCAATTTTTTTCCAACACTTTGAGAGGAAAGGTGAAGATGTATAAAAAGAGCTAATTTCACTTGAAAGGGATGGATCTCATATTAAACTACATGTTTTTACAAATATCCGTTGCCTTACTTGTGAAAAATGGATTTGTAGATCTCTTTCTATAATTTTCCAGAGCCTCTTTTTGTATGGACTTCACCTACACTATCATTTTAGTGCTATATCAATTCAAAATAGTATATATCTATTTCCATGTAAACAAAATAAAGTTCAAGACACTAACATGTGCTTATTTTGTTATAAAGACCATAGCTTATTTAATGAAAGGGTGTATATGTCAAATCTCTTGTTTGTTCGTCTATTGAGTCAAACCATGGATATGGATAAGAGGTGTTCTTTTTCACCAAGAAATGTCTTTACCTTTTCCCAACCTAGTAACTTTCGACAATTTCTGCACTTGTGCAGAAATTGGCAACTTGAAACTTCGTTATGATGGATAACATTGGTGAAGTATACCTAAGCTAGGGGATATTTTTCAGATTATGTCATTACTGCTGATTTATTTAAAAGATTACATGAAATCTGCAGCTATGTGTGTTGTTACAAAACGTAACAGATCACATAGTCTGCAATTTCATGCTTATCATCAGCAAAAGAACACAAGTCCCGAAGGATAGCTGTGTTGTCTTGATGAAGACATCTAATTACAGAATATGTGAAATGTTAAGTTTTGGAACAACAAACATAAGTACAGATTGTAGAAATCCAAGTTCATTACTAGTTGTTATAGGTTTTCTAAATTCTTTCCTTCATGATTAAAACATTCAATTATATCACTGATTTGTTTAGTTCATCATACAGTCCACACAGAAATAAGAAATGCAAAAAGATATATACAACTCATTTACAGAATTCAATGTTTCATTCATAAGGAAGTTTCAAATGTTTCCCACACAAGCCGTGGGTTGTAACTGAAAAGGAGAGTAAAACTACTAAAATGAGAGGTACACATGCATGAAAGAGAAATTAAAGGAGTATGATTGAACCCATCATTTCCTTGGGGGTTTCTTTCTTCAATTGAAACATCTCCATTTCCAGCTTTTCTTCCATCTTCATTTCCATTATAGAAGTCATTGTACCTAAAAAGAAGAGAAGGGATTAAATATCAGTTGCGAGCTCAAGGATCGATTCATATTCCTACACTATCCTATTTCATGCATATGAATCTCTTAATAATAGGAGATATAGTCAACTTGAAGGTCAAAACTGCATACATGTTTTATTCACTTAGAAAGAAGAGAGAAAAAAGAAAAGAAAACCATGGACATAACAGAGGACAAAAATCCTAAGTATTTTCTAACTGTTTTTATAAGTGTGTAGGTACAAGTTACAGCCAGGAATAAATAGACAAGTCATAAGTAAATGATGGAAAGAAGGAAGAATGTAACTCAAAGTTTCAGTAACTGTTCTAAAGTGGAAGAAGTTACATAAAGAAGAGAGACTGGAAGATAGAAGCACATGTTTTGCAATTAAAGAGGAAGAATAAGATTTCAAGAAGCCGAAGTTAACTGGAAAGAAAAGATTACAGCTGAAAAGGAATGAAAAGAATATTTTGGGAAAATTTTGACATGGCTTCGCCATGTAAAATGGATATTTACAATTCTTCATCATGTTGTTTTCAACTATCACATGCTTTAAAAGGATTATGTAAATTAAGTAAAGTGATATAGAAAAGCAGAAAAGCATTGCATGATCAAGAATGAACAGTTATGATGTTTTAGCTTTCAATTACCAAATCAGCTTCAACATAAGTGTTATTTTTTGTATTCTGAATCAAAAATATATAACTACTATGTTGGAAATGGAAGGAAGAAAGAATTCTAGAAAAAAATTTGCCAGGGCTTCACCATGAAAAGCAAATTTTTAAATTTTCCAGCATGCCAGAAATACTATTATCAAGGAAATAAAGCATCTAAGTAAAAGAAACAATTTATAGTATTTCAACAAAGCAGCTGAATCAAGGCTTATGCCTGAAAATAGTTTCATAAACAGATGAAGAACTACTTGCAATTTCCAGAAAAGCTACTTGCAAGAGTAGAAGAAATAAGTTGTGCATCAGATTATTATTTAGTGCTGAGATACAAACAAGATTGTAGTATTCTAACAAGTGACAAGCATCATCTTCAGAATACAAAGTAAAAACCCACACAAATAGCTCTCATATCCAAGTTAGAGAGATATTAAGAAATTTCAAATAGAAGGGAGTTTTTCAATTATCAGAAAGCACAAATGTTCTATGGCCTACAAGGTTGATCACCCAATTTACAATTATGCACAAAAATGATATATTTCCAGAGCTTACAGATTTTAGAATGCAACATGTATTTCAAAAGGAACTATCAAGAAATCCATCAATTCAGACAAGAAGGCATAGATCTAGTTAAACATAGGCTTTCTTTTCATTTTTTACAAATACACAGAAGAGGATTGATTCAGACTACAACCAAGTTTCAAAAAAAAACAACATGTTTACAACACAACAGTTGATCAGCTATACAACTCAAAATCTTAGAACATAAATTATTCACAGACCAAACCAAGTTGCTATAGGAAAACAAATGAAATTTACAGAATGAGAACTAGAATACCCATGTCTCGAAATGCACAGATCTACATTTTTTGAGTTAATAATCAATAAATAGTGGCAAGTGTTTAAGGAGAAAACACGAGTTTACCTTCTTCAGTAGATGTCAATGAATCAAGATGGAACTCAGAGTCGCGAATTCAAATCAGAGATAAAAATGAGTACCCAACATGGTTTCAACTCGAAACAACCATGACCGAACCACAGAAACACAAATAAATGCAAGAGAAAAATGAGTATCAGTTTCAGATTTCAAAATGACAAAGACCAGGTAACAGTGAAATTCAGAGGTCGAGAAATTACCATGCTCATCGAGCATCGATACCACTCACATAGTTCAAAGCTCAAAACAGTTAGATAAATCACAGCCGAGAGCTCGAATTCATAATGGCGGTTAAGTTGTAGAATCTTTAGCAGGGGAAAAATAGCAACTCAAAATGACAAGAAAATATAGTTGTTCAATTCCTCAGATTATTGCAAGCCCAAAATAATACAAATTGAGCTCGAAGATCTCACTAATAGTGGCAGTCGTGTTAAAGAAAACTTGCAGAAGTTAGAAATGATCATGGCCGAGCTCAGAAGCTTCAAACGATGGCGGCCAATACAAAACCGAACTTGAATCTTCCTCAGAAAGAAGGGCCGAGCTTGAACCCAATACATAAGGAGTATCAATGGAAGAATCCTCTAAAAACCTCATAGATACAAGTATACAGGTGCAAAATATGAGCTTCATAGATCGAACAATCACGTCAAACAATATTTTGCCATGGCTTCACCCACAAAAATGTAAAGTCCAAATGAAATGATGTTTAGGGTTGAATTGATCTTATAATGGAAACTCAAAAGATGTATTATAAGAATTCAACCATAGTTAAAAGATCAACAATCGAAAATAACAAGTACACAGATCAAAGGCTAAAGATCAACCTCCTCAATCAATGCAAACCATGGTTAAAATGCATTTATGACATGGAAAAACCCCTAAAGTTTTCCCTTAGAGATCAATGGTTGAAAATCAATAAGTACAAATATCGACAATCACAAATGAGTCATCAAAATCAAGTCAAAAGTCGATAGGCTGGAATGGCGGTCGAACTTAGTCAAAGTTCAAAAAAATTGAATTGTAAAACTTTCATCCGCAGACCCACAACCCCTTAGAAGGACATGTTTCATCGCCATAGTGGAAGCGGAGAAATGGAGGTTGGGGTTCACTTAAGTTTTAAAACTTTAAAAATGCAAAATTTTAAAGTTCCAAAATTTCCCGCAAGCCCGAGCACACGAGGAGAAATTCAAATAAGGGAAAAGGTAAAATATCGATTCCATAGAATATTGGCGGAACAACGGTCTTCCTTAAAACTTTTATACCTTTTGCAAATGTGGTTAAAATTCCAAGTTATTCTGTGCGCCTGCATTTCCCCTAGGCAGAAGGTCGAAGGAGTATTTTCTTTTAAGGCTCACAAACAAGTTTCAAGTTCTTACATACGCCCGCAAGCCTGCCAGGGGAATTAAAATACCAAATAATCCAAAATCCGACAAGGAAATAATAATCAAAGTGGCCGTGTTTTATAATGTGCCATATGTGTATTCAAAGGGGGCCGAATTCATTGGACTATGTTAGTACTATTGTCTAAGGTCGGATAATCAAGAGTGGCCAAACCAATGAAAACTAATGATCAAGTTCAAAGGTGGTCCCCACTAGTGGGAAGTTTAGAGATAATTTACACTGTGCTATCCATGTGATCACTAGAAGACAAAACAAGTGTAACCATCAAAGACAAAGGTAGTCCCAATCATGATAGATATTTGGATGAATTATTTTGTAAAGTATTGCAATTAATGTAATTTATTGTTTCTCAATACAAAGGAGTATTTTTGCATGCCTTCACAACAAGACAAAATAGAGAAGGAGAGAGAGTTGCATGTTCATGGAGGGAGACTTGCCTAGCAAGCAATCTTATTTTTAGCAAATTATTCACCCTTCTTTCTTAAAAATAGAACAGTCAACTTCAGTTTGACTATATTGTAATTAAGGCTAATAATGCCTGTTTGTAATTGCATGCTCTATTTTTATTACTTCATCTATTATTAAATAAAGGATAAAAATAAGATGCAAGGGTGAGTACAAGCCTTAGGCTATTTTTAGGAAAGGGGGGAAAATTATTTTTGCTATATATTGTGTGCCTTTGCAAAGCACAAGGGATAACTTCTGGAGGACTTTTTGGATATAGGAGTACTGAAGAAATTTTTGCCAGTTTTTCCTTTTGAGTGCAAAGAATTTCTGCCTTCCCAATTATTTGTAGTCTTGTGTATGTTTCTATTAGTCTTGTGAATGTGAATTCCCTGATAAATTATCTTACCCTGCTACAAATTCAGTATTTTCTGCATAATTTTAATGTGCATGATTAACTTATCAGTGTTGTTGTGATATTCTTCCCTCAGTACAACCAAGTGTTTACCCTTAAATTCTGTAGAAGACTGTTGACTCATGCATCGAAAATCTTTCACATATCAATTGTGCATATACTCAATCAAATCCCTCATATAAATTTGGTGTATCACCTTAGTTTTAATTACTTTATAGTCATCTTTTATGTTTAAAAACCCAGAATCAATTTAGGATACATCCACAAGGAACCAACCTTGATACCAGAGACTCACCTCAAAATAGGTATACCTACAGACCTGAGGTGTTTCCATTGTATCTACGAAAGAGAGAGATCAAATTTTACAAGCTTAGAAATCTTGCAGCCATTTCTCTACAGGGTGCACTTTCGAGAGATAACAATTTTTGGAACACCCGGTGGGACCACGGATCATATCTGCATGTAAGTTACAAATTCTATAGCAGATCTACAACAGATTTATAGCAGTTACAAAGTCACTTTCGGGAGCAAGCTGCACAAATTTATTCTAATGATTTTAAAATCTTTTGGGATTCCGTTAAGCTGATATCAGACTAGTATTGTAGCATGTTTCATGCCTAAATAGACTACAAGATCATCAGTAAGAGGAATTCCTCCCGAGTTTGTTTCTTTACCCTTGAATTCTGCTAGAAGGAGAAGAGTTGGTAATACTTCAACTTATAATAGACCTAGTTTTGATAACCCTCCTTCTAATATTCCTTCACCACATATCAATTTCTCTATTAACATCCTAGTTTTTCAAATGGCTATTTAATCACCAAGGAATTTTGTGACCTTTACTAATGGCAGTCCATTAGTAATCTGAGTCTACCATGACATTCCTAATGCTAACATAAAAAATTTGTGATCATTCACAAGTGAAAATTAGGTTACACTTGCTGAACATATCAAAGATGTTCCAACCCTATCTACAGTCCATAATATCACTCATACAGGCGTAGCTTTAAGACTTTTAGTTGTATCTTTTAAAGGGCATGCCTTGCAATGGTATAGAAACCTAGAAATTGAAAGCATAAGAACTTGGGATAACTTAGGTGAAAAATTGCTGAAACAGTTCCAGGATAATTCAGATCATTTTTTCTCATTGAATAGTTGTCTACTATTAAAATATCTCCCAATGAGTTTATGTCTAGTTTCAATATCCATTTTTCCAGAACCTGGGAAGTAATTCCAACAAGTATCAAGCCTCAAGATGATCATGCTTTCCTTTATTATCTTAGGGAATTAAACAATGATATCTCAACTATGATTCAGTCAATGGGGGGAGAGAAACTCCCAATAGTCTACCATATCACTATCTGAGCTAAAAATAGTCTTATTCAAGTTGAAAAATTGGCACCAAGGCCTTCAATGGCATTTTTTGTAGATTTAACACCTATTCCTCATCCTATTACAATCATAAAACCTATTGTTGTAGCTCCATCAGATGAGGTATTCAAAGCTTTGAAGAATATGGGAAATAAATTGACTTCAATTGAGAACATAATTGCATTAGCTAGCAGATCCTATCAGGCTCCTTATCAGCAAAATCAACAAAATCAACAAAATGGGAAACCCTATCAACAGAATCAAAATTATAGGTAGCCTTACCAGCAAAGGTAGTTTGACCCAAAGGCTCCTAGTTCCTCTAATGCTTTAGTCCCAGTTAATATGGCTACAGAAGATTGGTGTCAACCTTGCAATCAACCTCATTTAGCTGCAACCTGCCCAAATGCTTTTCTGAATCTAAATCTTGTTGCACAACCTCAATCTGAAAAAAATTTCATGCCTTAAATGAAGGGTGGGCAGTAAGAAATCATGTTCAGAAGGCACCTGAACAAAATTTAGTCAGTTTTAATGAGGAGGATTTCATTACAATCACTAGTAGGGCTCAAGGGAAAGTTGTTGAAAGTCAAAAATAAAAAAATAGGCCTAACTTGCCTACTGTCACCGATAATACAACATCTACAGTTCCAAAGTCAGCCAACAACCCTACTATTCCTCAAAAACAAAAAGTGTTCTAGTTAATAAAGGCCATCAAAAACAGCTATATCCTGATCCAAGAAGACTATTTATACCTCAGATATCTAAGGTAGCTGAAGAAGAATCAGTTTTCGCTAAGGCCTACTCTAAGACAGTTGAATCCGTCTCTAAAACAATTGTTTATTTTAACATTGTTGATGTAATGAAAAATCATAATGTTAACATCTCAATGTGGGATGCTCTAAGTATTCTTAGAAAACAAGATTTAATTTCTCATGAACTAGCTAAGCTACAAATTTCTTCAAATACTACTGAAAACGAAATTCAGAAGGCAGACATGGTCCTTGGAACGTTTGAACAAGATCACATTAAATAATTTAAGTGGATGGTTCAGAAAGTTCTAAATGCTGATGACATCAAGAAACCACCACCATTTTATTTATCACTGAATATTGGGGAACATCTAGTTCATAATTGCATGGTGGTATGCCAAAAGAAATTGTAGAAAAATTGGGTTTGTAGTATTAGCCTACAGAAAGGAGTGTCTTACAGCTTCAAGGAACTGCAACTAATACAATTGGTATAGTAAAAAATTTAGAACTGACGTTACATGCTTGCCCAAATGTTTCTATTCTGTAAGATGTAACTATTGTAGATTTTCCTTCATACTTTGCTTTATGCTTATCTAGAGACTTCATAGCAAAAATAGGAGGTTATCTCTCTTCAGATTGGTCCTTATTATTTTTTACTACTCATTGCAGCACCAAAGTAACTATCAATTCAGAGCCATTAGCCAGATTTCACATTGAGCCTCACTCTTCAAATGCAGTGGCTAATTGTTTAGCCCTAAGTTAGTCTGATTTTGATGAGGTAGCTCATGTTTCAGCATTAGATGGTGTTGCTAACATGTTTATGGATGAAGAGATAGTGGAAGAAAATGCTCATGATCCTTTTAAGGAATTTGAAGAACACCTGTTTGGTGTGTATTATATGCATGAAGAAAATACACCACTTCCCTTACTGTCCAAAACAGAAGATTCAACAGAAGGGATTTGGAAGCTTCATTTTGATGGAGCTAAGAACAAGAAGGGATAGGGAGTATGTTTGATTCTCACTTCCCCAATGAATGAAAGGTATTTCTCAGCTTTGAGTCTCCAATTTTCATGTACTTGCAATGTAGCTGAATATGAAGCTTTAATTCACGGCTTGCTTTGGGCCAAAAAGAGAGGTATCAACATGCTACATATTTGTGGTGACTCTGAATTGGTTATCAATCAAGTAAGAAATTTCAATGTTTGTAACAATCCATTAATGAAGTCTTACAGACATAGAGTTTCAGACTTAATGGAAGATTTTGATGCTATTAATAATTAGTCCATTCCTAGAGCTGAAAACAAGCATGCAGATAGACTTGCAGCAGTTAGGGCCAGGTTTGAAGTGCTGGAATAGGTTGAAAATAGCAAGATCTAGCCTCATATAAAGTTAATTGTCAGGCCCTCAATACCTGATAATGATTTAGATTGGCAAGTTTTTGAAAGTGATGATAAAATCTGCAGAAAGAAGCTCAGTTTTCCGCAGTTAATCAAGATACATTACAACACTTATATGGTGACCAGATTGTTCAGTTCAAGATAAAAAAATTGTCTTAAGGTCTAGTCACATTGGAAGACATCTTCAGCACTGATGATTAGTTAAGAAAGGTCAAGACTAAAATGTCAACTCACGCTGATAATTACGAAGAGATCTCGGTTGACGAAGATAAAAAAGCTATTTCTTGGAAAGGTACGTTCCTTAACTAAAAAGAAGTCACTTATTAATTTTTGCAAGGAGTTTAAGGATGCTTTTTCTTGGAAATACCAAGATCTGAAGGGGTTTGATCTCATTTTAGCACAACATACAATTGAGTTATAGCCAAATTCTAAACTTGTTAGACAAAAGCAGAGGCCTGTAAATCCCAAAATAGAGCCTGTGATGAGGAAATAATTATCTAAGTTGATTGAATCAGGTATTATCTTTCCAGTTAAGCATTCAAGTTGGGTAGCCAATCTTGTTCCTGTTAGGAAGAAGAATGGTGAAATCAGACTATGTGTAGGTTTTAGAAATCTTAATAAGGCTTCATTAAAAGATCATTACCCACTCCCAAATATGGATTAGATTTTGAGAACAGTATCAGGTTCAGATAGACTATCTCTTCTAGATGCTTATAGTGGATATAATCAGATTTTAGTCCGGGAAGAAGATAGATATAAAACAACCTTTACCACTAAGTGGGGTACTTATGCTTACAAAAGGATGCCTTTTGGTATTTCAAATACTGGTGCAACATTTAAACATGCAATGGACATGGTTTTTCATAGCTTATTAAATAAATGCAACCTTGTTTACTTAGATGATGTTACTGTATTTTCAAAAGATTTTGAAGAACAACTAATGCATTTAAGGCATACTTTTCAGTTGTGCAGGAATTTTGGAATATCTTTAAATCCACCGAAGTCTATCTTTTCAGTACATCAAAGTAAGCTACTTGGCCATATTATTTCTAAGCAAGGTTTAGCAATTGATCCTTTCAAGATTGAAGCCATATCAAATCTATCATTGCCTCATCATAAGAAGGAATTACAGATTTTTCTTGGAAAAATCATTTTTGTTAGAAGATTTGTTCCATATTTTGCAGCATTGGTTAAACCACTCACAACTACGCTAAAGAAAGAGAAAAAATTCTCTTGGACCAGTGAAGGGAGAGAAGCATTTGAATCAATCAAAGTAGCTATCTCTCAACCTCCTACTCTTACAAATCCAAATTTTTATAAAGATTTTACCATGTATTTACTTGCAGGAGCTAAAACAATCTCAACTATATTAACTGAAGTCAATGATGAAAATATTGAGTAGCCTATTGCTTTCTTTGGACAGAGTTTACATGATTACGAAATAATGTACAGGCTTCTTGAAAAATAGGTACTTTCAGTAGTCATAGGACTAAAGAATTTCAAGTATATGCTTTCTAACAATAAAATCCATGTTCTTGTTTCTCATCCAAGTGTGAAAACATTCTTACTAAATAAGGAGTTCAATGAGAAAAGAGCAAATTGGATAACAAAGGTCTTGGAGTATAATGTTGATATCTGGGTTGCTAAGATGGTTTGAGGGAAAGTTTTATGTGAACATCTAATTACTGATATGGATAAACAACAAGTTACAGAACCAGATGATTCAAAATAGCATGCTAAAAATGCGTATCAGCAATCAGAAATAACGGTTCAACCAGGAAATCAATAGGCTGAGATCACTCATGAGATTTAGGAATCAAAATGGATGATTGATTTGGTTAATTATCTACAACATGACACCTATTCATAAGGTATGGAAAAGAATAAATGAAGGTATTTTAGATTATAAATTGTACCTTATATCTTCATTGATAATGCGTTGTTTGAAAGACATCTAAACGAAATTTTTCTGCAATGTGTTGATTATGATAAAGTTCAGAAAATATTATTAGAATTCCATGAAGGACCTCTAAGAGGTCACTTCTCAGCATGTACCACAGCCATAAAAATTATGAAAGATGGTTACTATTGGCCTAGCATATTCAAGGAATGTTTTGATTGGATAAGGAAGTGTAAAAAAGTGTCCTTTCTTTGTTGGAAAAGAACATTTAGCTTCACTACCTCTACGGCCTATCTCAGTTGATTAGCCTTTTATGTAGTGGGATCTTGATTTTATTGGCATGATGAACCTGCCTTCATCACAAGGACATAAGTGCATCTTAACTACTACATATTATTTTACACGATGGACTAAAGCAATACCCTTGAAAGATGCTAATAAAACTTTGATACTATCCTTTTACGAAGGTATAATTTGTAGATTTGGTGTCCCAGCAACTATCATATCAGATAATGCTTTAGCATTCCTTAGTGCAAAGATAACATATTTGGCCATCATGTTAGCATACATTACATAGTTCATATTTTAGGAGTGTTTGTTCTATTATATTCCTTTATTATCTCTTCCTTGGTGTATTCCATTATTCTCTTACCTTCATCCAAATCTTCCTCCTTCAGTTTAGGGGAATATAGTTAATTATTTCTCCTATATAATGTACGTGCTTCTTCATAATAAAAATCAATGTGTTGAGAGAATTTCACTCCACATTATTCTCTCTTCTTTGTTTCTCTCTCACATTTTAGTATTAGAGCATGTATGATCTCTGACCTATGTGTGTTTGAAGGGAGAAAATAAATTTTCCTTGAGGTCGAAGGATCTGCGTGAGGAAGAAGGATAATATCAGAGATCTAGTATATATTCTTCTTCTATTTATTGTTCTCAAAGAAACCCGCATGGAAGTCCCCGTTGAGAATTTTTTGAGATATGTTCTTTATCTCTTGTGTTTGTGGAGAAAATACACATGCGTGGATTGTTGCTGCATAACGTAGAGGCAAAGAGAGCACCTGTAATTTCAAAACATCTCTTATATTTCCATTTGTTGTGTGGAAATACTCATTTCATCTTGTCTTTAGTTGTAATTCCTACATGAATCTGTGTGAAAAGACAAGAACAAAATCAAAATAAGGCAAGATGCGTGTGAAGAAATACCTCCAACAAGAGATAAAGAAGGAGAATTTTTTTGCACTAGAAGTCAAATAAGGATACCTGCGTAGAAGTATTCTACAACCTGTTGCATGGAGAAGGTACATAGATGTCTGAAACTACGGCCTGCATGGGAGATTGTGCTATCTCATTTTCTGTAGAAAATTCACGTCCATGTATCTAACTATTGCGTGAAAAAAAAGAATACCAACAAAGCATCTACAATTTTACCATAGAATAAACCTGTGCATGAGGAATAGAAGAAATTTGAGGGGTCTTCAGCAGAAAGTTTGAGTTGGTGCATGGAAATTGCGTGGAAGTGTTCTATAATTTGTTTTTAATTTATTCTACTATGTGGTGGCTATTTTTGTCCCTACTGATAGCTCATATGAAGGTTTGAAAGATTCACTCTCTGCCTGGACATTGGAAGCTACTGGTGTGTGGAGGAGGACTGCGTGAAGAGATACTCCACCAAGACAATGAAGGACAAGAAGTAGATTCTACAACACTTCACCGAATGTCAAGTGTAGACAACTCAATTGAGAGCGTCAATAACATGGTTGCCATAGCTGCAAGCTGGAACATCAACTCACCAATTAGAGAATACTGTGAAGAAGCTCTTGAGAGCTTTGGGTTCTACTTTTCTTTGCTGAACGAGCTTCAGAATACCAAGAATCTAGCCTTCGACAAGCTAGTTCGAGAAGGACTTCTTGAATACTTTCCTTTCGACGTCAGCTGCCAAGCAAAGCGAGTATAGGAAGAATTAGAAGCCGGGTATGACGCCAACTATGAAAATGAAGAAGAATGCCCCACAAAGCATTTTCGTCTCATAGCACATGAATATTACGATCATCTACGAGCAAGTAATTCTCATCATCAGTGAGTCAAAGTTGTAATAACTCTTGAAATAAATATTTATTTTTACAATGTCTACTCTAAAGTTGCTTCTTTCCGATGCTCAGTTGCTCAAAGGGCCATATTTTCCATCCTAGAAAACAAAAATGAGGATAATCCTTCAGTTTTGAGGATTATGGGGCATTTTCACAAGGTCTGTGCTCGTTCCCACAGCCCCTGATGAATTAATAAAGTATGAGATGGCTACTACGAAAGCCTTGATGTTGATAATGCCCAGTATTAGTGACGATGTGCAACCACATGTTCGGAATGTGAAAAAACAAAAGGAGGCCTGGGACAAATTGCAACCATTTATGAAGCCAAAAATCAGATGAAGATTCTTCATCTTTAGTCAAAGTTGCACACCCTCTCTATGGGGTTTGATGAGAAAGTGGAGGAGTTCTTACATCGTGCGGCTGATCTGAGATCGGAGTTATTAGCACTCGATGAAATGGTGGACGATAAAATTCTCATTGCAATCACCTTGAGAGCACTCCCTTTTTAATTCTGAGTGTTCATTACGAAACTGAATGTGTCTAAACAAACAGTGACATTCAAAGAGCTTGTAAATTTTCTGCAGTAGGAAGAGGCCATCACTTCATCCCATGAGGAGTCTCAGGATAAAGCCTTGTTCTCAAAGCCTTACCATGGCTAGAAGAATCAGAAGGGTCCCCCAGAGAAGCCAAATCAAGCACAACCAAAACCACAGCACAAAGATCAAAATTCAAAGAGATGGTGTCACATTTGTAGAATCAATACTCATGACACTAATCACTACTAGAATAATAGCTTGAAACAGGGGTCTTCAAGTCATACAAGAACATTCTGGCGCAAAGATTTTTAAAATTCCAAATGATGTCCCCACTAGAGAAAGTATAAGGGACATATCGCAGCCCAAGAAGATGATGAATCTGATGAGGAGACATCAGAAGGATCCCATTGTCATAAGAACCTTGTACTCATCTCTCAAACTTCTCAGCCCACGATGAAATTTTGGCTGATAGACTCTGGTGCAAGCAAGCATATGTCAGGTGACAAGAATTTGTTTGATTCACTACATGAAGAACCAACTGGAGATCGGGTTCGGATAGCCAATGAAAAATAATATGTTGCAGAAGGAATTGGAAATTACACCATTCCTCTGGGACGATGAAAATATACACTTACAAAGGTACTATATGTTCATGGCTTGACTAGCAACCTCTTGTCAGTTACTCAGCTCTTGAATCATCACCTTAAGGTAGAATTTCTTGTTCAAAATGGCATTAAATCATGCTTAATCTCCCGACAAGGTACGGTTCTTCCTAAAGCTTTTGTAAAAGATAAGTTATTTTCTTTAGATACTGTTTCATCTTCTGCAGTAGCTTTATCTTCTTCTACAATAGAATCAACTACCTTATGGAATTTTAGATATGGATAGTTGTCAATTAGTTCACTACACTAGATGAGTTCAGAAAAAATGGTCCATGGATTACCCAAATTGTCCAGTTCTTTGCCTATTTTCCCTGGTTGTCTTGTAGGAAAACAACACAGAGATCCATTTCAAGTGAACACCTTCCATGCCAAGAAGCATCTAGAGGTAGTTCATACCAATCTAAATGGCCCATTTCCTACTTCATTTTCAGATACAAGTACTTACAAATATTCGTGGATGACCACTCTCACAAGATGTGGGTATATTTCCTAAAGAAGAAAAGTAAGGCTCTTCAACATTTCCAGAACTTCTGTCATTGTGTTGTGAAAGACACCAGACAACCAATTCTTCTACTTCACTCAAATCGAGGGGGGAATTTACATCAAAAAAGTTTTTGGCCTTCCTGAACCAACAAGGAATTAAGCAACACCTGACTAATCCTTATGCACCCCAACAAAATGGCATTGTTGAGTGTCGCAATCTCACAGTGATGGAGATGGCTCGCTGCATGCTATCAACTGTAAAGCTAGAAGAATGTATTGGGCTGAAGTAGTACAAACGACTGTATATCTTCTCAATAGGGCACTGACAAAGATTCTATAGAACAAAATGCCATAAGAGGTATGGAGTGGTAGAAATCCGTCAATTTCTCATTTGTGAGTATTTGGTTTCACAACATACATGCATGTACCATCTCACAAGAGAAAAAAGGTAGAGCCAAAAACACTCCCATGTATCCTTCTTGGCTACAACACTACCTTGAAGGTGTATCGTATCATGGATCCTAAGACAAAGAAAATATACGAGATTCATGATGTAGTTTGTGATGAGTCATCTTTTGACTCAATAGTATCAACATAAGATTCACTTCCAACCACCTCTCACCAACTAGTCTCTGAATCAGATGATGAGCCAAGGAGACTACTAAGAGGAAAGAAATGCTACCAGGAGACCTATTTGTTGATCTTGGAGAAATGGAGAATGTGAATCCACATCAATCCATATGGCAATGACACAGTTCTTCTCAAAAGCAGCCAAGTTCTCATCTGAAGTGGGTACAAAGCACCATCAAGGATTGACATTTGCAACAATTCCCAGATACATCATCCAGAGTAAAAATGAGGAGTCAAACAAGAAATGAGGTAAAATTTACACTCATGAGTTCACTGATCAATAGCTTCGAGCTAGGTAGTGTTCGTTAAGCACTCAGTCAACCTCAGTGGAAGGAAGCCATGAATATAGAAATTGACTCACTCAAGAAAAATCAGACATGGGAACTTGTCGATTTTCCTACAGGAAAGAAACCCATAGGCTGAAAATGGGTTTTCAAGACAAAATATAAGGTAGATGGATCCATCGACAAACATAAAGCATGACTTGTAGCAAAAGGATATGCTCAGAAAGAGGGCATCGACTATGAAGAAACCTTTGCACCCACTGTGAAGATGATGACCATCAGAGTAGTTTTACCACTTGCAACACATAAAGGATGGATACTTCAATAGATGGATGTCAAGAGTGCTTTCCTAAATGGTGATTTGAAAGAAGAAGTATACATGACCCAACCTGAAGGATTTTCTGATAAAGATAATCCTAAAAAGGTATGTCGTCTCATCAAATCACTGTATGGACTGAAACAAGCTCCAAGGGCATGGTATATCAAGATCAATGATCACCTTCTGTATTATGGGTTCACTCGTAGCCCCTCAGATTTTAATTTGTATATAAATAAGGTAGGCAAAGAAATTGTCATTCTTATTGTATATGTAGATGATCTTGTGATCACTGGCAGTTCAGAAGATCAGGTTGATATTGTAAAGAATGATCTCAAAAGAACCTTCGACATGACAGATTTGGGGCTACTACATTACTGTCTTGGCTTGGAGATATGGCAAAAATAGCATCACATTTTTGTCTCCCAGAAAGACTACACCAAGAAACTCCTAGAAAAGTATAGAATCTCTGACTGTAAACTTATATCCACTCCCATGGAAAAAGGCTTGCAGCTTTCAAGATTCTAGGACTCACCTCAAGTAGATGCTACTCTCTACAGGTAATTTGTTGGAGGGCTCATCTATTTGACATATACCAGACCAGATCTCTACTATGATGTCAGCTATCTTTCTAGGTTTATGTAGGAGCCGAAGAAATGTCACCGGAATGCAGCAAAGCATGTTTTAAGATATGTATGAGGAATAACTGATTATGGTTTGGACTATAAGAATAATGATCAATTCTTCTTACAGGGATAAATCAACGAGGACCACTCTGGATCTGTTGATGATAGGAAGTCAACTACAGGATACATATTTCATCTCGGATCTAGACCTATCTCGTGGATAAGCAAGAAGCAGAATGTTGTTTCTATCTCATCCACAGAGGAAGAATATTGTGCCACACGAGGAGCTATGTGCAAAGTGATATGGTTACATCACATTTTGGATGACCTGGGAATTCCTAAAAATAGTCACCTATTCTCTATTGTGACAATCAGAGTGTGTTGAAGCTTGTGCAGAATCCAGTCTTTCATGAATGAACAAAGCATATTTAAATTGACTACCATTTCATTCAAGAGCACATCTTGAACCATCAAATTCAGCTCCAGTACTGTCCTACAGAAGCACAAGTTGTTGACATTCTCACTAAATCTCTTTGAAAAGTGAAATTTGAACTTTTAAGGGGTCACATTTGCAAGAATAATGTAATAAGGGGGGAATGTTAGCATACGTTGCATAGTTCATATTTTAGGAGTGTTTGTTCTATTTTATCCCTTTATTATCTCTTCCTTGGTGTATTCCATTATTCTCTCACCTTCATCCAAATCTTCCTCCTTCAGTTTAGGGGAATATAGTTAATTATTTCTCCTATATAATGTATGTGCTTCTTCATAATAAAAATCAATGTGTTGAGAGAATTTCACTCCACATTATTCTCTCTCCTCTATTTCTACCTCACACATCAACCATATAATCTCTCTATGTTCTTCATCTAATTCTTACCCATAACTTAATGGCTTAGCTGAGAGTACTAACAAGAATCTGTTAAGGTTCATCAGGAGAACACTTAAAGATAATCAAAGAGCTTGGCATCTGATGTTGAATTCAACACTTTGGGTTGACAGAGTGACTCCTAAAAGATCAATTAGCAATTCATCATACAAACTTGTGTATGGAAAGGAAGCAAGAATGCCTATTTTAGTTGAGTTACCTGCATTGGATCTACTACAGCAAATGGAGTTACTGGAGAATGAACCGTTACATGTTTGTTATGGAAAGTGAATGGAATTACAAGAGCTAAGAGATCAAGCTCATTTGAATATGGAAAAGAATCATAAACAAATGAAAAATACTTTTGACAAGAAAGCCAAATTCAGATTCTTCAATGAAGGAGATATTGTGTTAAAGTGGGATGTTGATTGTGCAAAGCCAGGAGGACACTCAAAGTTTGATACAATCTGGAGTGGTACTTACATGATTTCAGCTTGTAAGGAACACAATGCTTTTCAGCTTTCGAAGCTGAATGGAGAGGAATTCCCCATTCTTGTGAATGGTATGTTTCTCAAAAACTATTATTGAAAATCTTACAGTGATTGTTAGAGTAGGATTTTCCCTTCAATATGTGAAATTTCTACACATTACATCGTTTTCAATTCAATAAGTGCATTCGTGCGTGTGATTTGGTTTCAAGACCCTTTCCCAGTTTTAGTTCCGATTTGGAAGGGTTGGACCTTTCAGAAAATTCAAATTTTGGTTACATGTTTGAAACCCATACCCAATGGACAAGAGAAAGACACTGGCCTATAAGCTACGACATAGCTTTCCCCACAGGATCACCAGAAATGTTGACAACTTCTGCACTTGTACAAAAATGGGCAACTTGAAACTTTGTTACGATGGATAGCATTGGTGAAGTATACCTAAGCTGGGGGAGTTTTTTCAGATTATGTCATTACTGCTGATTTATTTAAAAGATTACATGAAATCTACAGCTATGTGTGTTATTACAGAATGTAACAGATCACATAGTCTACAATTTCATGACTATCCTCACTAAAAGAACACAGGCCCTGAAGGACAGTTGTGTTGTCTTGATTAAGACATCCAGTTACAGAATATGTGAAATGTTAAGTTTTGGAACAGTAAACATAAGTACAGATTGTAGAAATCTAAGTTCATTACTGGATGTTAAAACTTTTCTAAATTATTTCCTTCATGATTAAAACATTTAATTGTATCACTGAGTTGTTTATTTCATCATACAGTCCATACAAAAATTAGAAATGCAAAAATAAATATACAACTCATTTACAAAACTCAATGTTTCATTCATAAGGAACTTTCAAATGTTTCCCACACAAGCCGTGGGATGTAATTGAAAAGTAAAGTACAGCTACTGAAAGAAGAGGTACACGTGCATGAAAGAGAAAGTAAAGGAGTATGAGTGAACCCATCATTGCCTTGGGGTTTTCTTTCTTCAATTGAAACATCTCCATTTCCACCTTTTGTTCCTTCTTCATTTTCATTATAGAAGTCATTGTACCTAAAAAGAAGAGAAGAGATTAACTGTTAGTTGCAAGCTCAGGGATAGATTCATATTCCTACACTGTCCTATTTCGTGCATATGAATCTCTTAATAACAAGAGATATAGTCTACTTAAAGACCAAAACTGCATACATGTTTTATTCACTTAGAAAGAATAGAGAAAAAAGAAAAGGAAACCATGGACATAACAAAGGCCAAAAATTCTTAGTATTTTCTAACTGTTTTTATAAGTATGTAGGTACAAGTTATAGCCAGGAAGAAATAGACAAGTCATAAGTAAATGATGGAAAGAAGGAAGAATGTAACTCAAAGTTTCAGTAACTGTTCTAAAGTGGAAGAAGTTACAGAAAGAAGACAGACTGGAAGATAGAAGCACATGTTTTGCATTTAAAGAGGAAGAATAAGATTTCAAGAAGCCGAAGTTAACTGGAAAGAAAAGATTACAGCTAAAAAGGAATGAAAAGAATATTCTAGAAAAAAATTTGACATGGCTTCGCCATGTAAAATGGACATTTAAAATTCTTCATCATGTTGTTTTCAACTATCAGAAAAGCATTAAGTAAAGTGATACAAAAAAGCAGAAAAGCATTGCATGATTAAAAATGAACAGTTATGATTTTTCAGCTTTCAATTACCAAATCATCTTCAACATAAGTGTTATTTTTTGTATTCTGAATTAGAAAAATATAACTACTATGTTGGAAATGGAAGGAAGAAATAATTCTGAAAAAAAAAATTGCTAGGGCTTCACCATGAAAATCAAATTTTTAAATTTTCCAGCATGCTAGAAATACTATTATTAAGGAAATAAAGCATCTAAGTAAAAGAAACAATTTATAGTATTTCAACAAAGCATCTGAATCAAGGCTTATGCCTAATAATAGTATCATAAATAGATGAAAAACTACTTGCAATTTCCAGAAAAGCTACTTGTAAGAGTAGAAGAAATAATTTGTGCATCATATTCGTATTCAATGCTGAGATACAAACAAGATTGCAGTATTCTAACAAGTGACAAGCATCATCTTCAGAATACAAAGTAAATACCCACACAAATAGCTCTCATATCCAATTCAAAGAGATATTCAGAAATTTCAAACAGAAGAGATTTTTTCAATTTTCAGAAATCACAAATGTTCTATGGCCTACAAGGTTGATCACTCAGTTTACAATTATGCACAAAACTAATATATTTCAAGAGGTTACAAAGTTTAGAACTTAACAAGTATTTCAAAAGGAACTATCAAGAAATCTATCAATTCAAACAAGAAGGCACAGATCCAGTTCAACACAGGTTTTCTTTTCATTTTTTACAAATACTTAGAAGAGGACTCATTCAGACTACAACCAAGTTTCAAAAAACAACAACATGGTTACAATACAACAGTTGATCAACTATAAAACTCAAGATCTAAGAACATAAATTATTCACAGACCAAACCAAGTGGTTGTAGGAAAACAAATGAAATTTACATAATGAGAACCATAATACCCATGTCACGAAATGCACGGATCTACGTTTTTTGAGTCAATAATCAATAAAGAGTGGCAATTATTTAAAGAGAAACCACAATTTTACCTTCTTCAATAGATGTCAGTGAATCAAGATGGAACTCAGAGTCACGAATTTAAATCAGAACTAAAAATGAGTACCCAACATGGTTTCAACTCGAAACAAACATGACCGAACCTCATAAACACAAATAAATCTAAGAGAAAAATGAGTATCAGTTTTTGATTTCGAAATAACAAAGACTAGGTAATAGAAAAATTTAGAGGTCGAGAACTTACCATGCTCATCGAGCATCAATACCACTCACATAGTTCAAAGCTCAAAAAATTTAGATAAATCACAGCCGAGAGCTCAAATTCACAATGGCAGCCAAGTTGCAGAATCTTTAGCAAGGGCCAAATAACAACTACAAATGAAAAGAAAATGTTAGTGTTCGAGTCCTCAGATTATTGCAGGCCCAAAATAATACATACCAAGCTCAAATCTCTTACTAACGGTGGCAGCCGTGTTAAAGAAAACTTACAGATGTTAGAAATGATCACGACTGAGCTCAAAAGCTTCAAACAATGGTGGCCAATACAAAACCGAACTTGAATCTTCCTCAGAAAGGAGGGTCGAGCTTGAACCCAATACAAAAGGAATAACAATGGCAGAATCCTCTAAAAAACACACAAAGATAAGTATACAGGTGCAAAATAGGAGCTTCATAGATCAAACAATGGATTCGAACAAAAAATTTCCATGGCTTCGCCCACGAAAATGTAAAGTCCAAATAAAATGATGTTTAGGGTTGAATTGATCTTACAATGTAAACTCAAGAGATAAATTAGAAGAATTCAACCATAGTTAAAAGATCAATGATAAAAAATGACAAGTACACAAATCAAAGGCCAAAGATCAAGCTCCACGATCAATGCAAACCATGGTTAAAATGTATTTATGACATGGTAGAAACCCTAAAATTATCCCTTGGAGATTGATGGTTACAAATCAATAAGTACAAAGATCGACGATCATAAACGAGTTGTCAAAATTGAGGTAAAAGTCGTCAGGTTGGAATGGTTGTCGAACTTAGTATGAGTTCAAAAAAATTGAATTGTAAAACTTTCATCTAGAGACCCACAACCCCTCAGAAGGACATGTGTCATCACCATAGTAGAAGTCAAGAAATGAAGGTCAGGGTTCAGTTAAGTTTTAAAATTTTAAAAATGAAAAAGTTTAAAGTTTAAAAATTTTCCGCAAACCTGAGTACACGAGCAGAAAGTCAACTTATGGAAAAGGTCGAATATCGATTCCATAGAACGTTGGCAGAATAACAAGCTTTCTTAAAACTTTTATAACTTTTACAAATGTGGTTAAGTTTCCATGTTATTTTGTGTGCCCGCATTTCCCCTGGGTGGAAGGCTGGAGGAATTTATTCGATTAAGGCTCGCAAACAAGTTTCAAGCTCTTACATTTGCCTGCATGCCCGCTAGGGGAATTAAAATAACAAATAATCCAAAATATGAGAAGGAAATAATAATCAAAGTGGCCGAGTATTATAATTTTCCATATGTATATTCAAAGGGGGCCGAATTCATTGGACTATGTTAGTACTATTGTCTAAGGTCACATAATCAAGAGTGGCCAAACCAATGAAGACTAATGGTCAAGTTCAAAGGTGGTCCCCACTAGTGGGAAGGTTATAGATAATTTACACTGTGTTATCCATGTGATCACTAGAAGACATAACAAGTGTCAACATCAGAGAAAAAGGTGCTCCTAATCAGGATAGATATTTGGATGAACTATTTTGCAAAGTATTACAATTAATGTAATTTATTTTTGCTCAACACACAAGAGTATTTTTGCATGCCTTCACAACAGGACATGATAGAGAAGAAGAAAGAGTTGCATGTTCATGGAGAGAGACTTGCCTAGCAAGAAATCTTATTTTTAGAAAGTTATTCACCCTTCTTTCTTAAAAATAGAATAGTTAACTTCAGTTTGACTATATTGTAATTAAGGCTAATAATGCCTATTTGTAATTGCATGCTCTATTTTTATTACTTCATCTATTATTAAATAAAGGATAAAAATAAGATGCAAGGGTGAGTACAAGCCTTAGGCTATTTTTAAGAAAGGGGGGAAAATTATTTTTGCTATATATTGTGTGTCTTTACAAAGCACAAGGGAGAACTTCTGGATGAAGTTTTGGATATACGAGTACTGAAGCAAGTTTTGCCATTTTTACCTTCTAAGTGTGAAGAATTTCTGCCTTCCCAATTATTTCCAGTCTTATGTATGTTTCTATTAGTCTTGTGAACTTAAATTCCATGATAAATTATCTTACCCTACTGCAAATTAAGTACTTTCTACATAATTTTAATGTTCATGATTAACTTATCAATGTTGTTGTGATATTCTTCTCTCAGTACAAAGTGTTTTCCCTTAAATCTTGTAGAAGAATGTTGGCTCGTGCATCAAAAATATTTCACATATCAATTGTGCATATACTCAGTCAAAGTCCTCATACAAATTTTGTGTATCACGTTAGTTTTAATTACTTTACAGTCATCTTTTACCTTTAAAACCCTAGAATCAATTTAGGATACGTCAACAAGGAACCGGCCTTGATACGAGAGACCCACCTCAAAATAGGTATAGCCACAGACCTGAGGTGTTTCTATTATATCTACGAAAGAGAGAGATAAAATTTTGCAAGCTTAGAAAACCTGCAACCGTCTCTCTACAGGGTGCACTTTCGAGAGATAACAGTAACTTTTCAAGTGTTTCTGCTCACATCAATATTGATATGCTTTCCATTTTTCTTCATTTTGTAGGTTCATGCTTCTCTTTCTTGGATGCATCCATGTATGTTATTTCTCCAATGTATTTATTTTTATTACAAATATTGTTTGTAATGTCCTCACATTATCATTTCCAAGCATTTGCGGATGTTGTCCATTTATATTCTATCTATGCTAGTGTAATATCTCCTTCCAAATTGAAGACCCTTAGCCTATTATGTCTTCCCGATGGCTAAGGAGAATTTTAAAGGGAGACTTATGTTTTATTATTTTATTATAAAGTGCAAAAAATATATAAAATATTATAAAAAGTGCTTATAATAAAGTAATGCACTTAATAATAAAAAATAGAAATAGAAAAGTGAACCAAATGATAAAAACACTTAGCTAAAATTGTGTATTTGTAGAAAAGTGTGACTTGCACTAAAAAGGCAAAAGAAAATATAAAAAGGTAAAAGTTCATGGGTCAAAAATTATCCTCCCAAGGAAAATGCAACTTGTTTAGAGAAGAGAAGTGGTTGGTGGAAGCATTTAATATATAAGGAGAGAAAATGTGGTTGATTGTTGAGGTTGGCCACTAGGTCCAATTCTTCTATTTAAGAAATATGAATTGTTTGGAGAATACATGCTTGATCATTTTATAATTTCTGAATTGAATATGAAGCTTTGAGCTTTTGTCTAAATTATTTTAAGGACAAAAAACGCTTAGTATTTACCTCTAGAGGACGAAAACCCTCTTAGAACATTTTAGGATTTCCTACCCAAGGTTATCCATTGTGATATAAAGATTTTTCAATTTATTGTAGTAGTGAATAAAGATTTTTTTGTAGATTTTTGGATCAAGGGTTTGAAGAAAATTTGCAGTTGTGTTTTCCAGCCCAAAACCCTAAGGTCAAGTTAGTGTTTTGTATATTTATGGAACTTATGGTGGTCATTTGCATGCATGGGTAACATCATTTCATTCTCCTTAATTTTTTGAATTCGTGCATAGTTTATTTGTGTGGATCAAAGCATTTTGTAGGGAGTTATGAATTTTTGAAGTTTCCATAATTTCCTACAGACTGGGGTTTCAAAATAAATTTATTTCAACCATGTTTACATCAAAAACCTACATATTCATGCGTATTTTGGCTTTATAAATAGATGAAATCAGATTGGAGTGGTGAAAGTATAATTTATTATCTGATTTATATGGGTTTCTTGCTATGCCCTAGTCACATTTTTGCTAGTAGAGAAATGAATGTAGAAATGTCTGAATAAGTTTATTCACAATGAAGTGTGTATTAATACAGGAGAGAATTCAGTTAGGAGGTAACCACCTGTAACTAATAGGTCAGTTATATATAACTAAGATAAACTATGTATTAATTATGCCAACATTCCCCCCCTTAATACATTGTTTTTACAAATCTACCCTAGATTCATCATCTTGTTACGTGACGACATGTCCTATCTGCTTCTTGCAATAAGGACTTTGTCTGGATTTTCTTGAATCTTTGCGACATATGTGCTCTCGTTTGTAAAAAAATAGATGAATATGTGAGCTCGAAAGCTCGTGTGGTCCGCCACAGATGTGCCTGAGGGCATTTAATCTCACATTTGTCAGCTGGATCAGCACAACTCTTCTCTATCTTTATGTCGAACAAGACTTAGTCTATTATGTCCTCGAATTTCAAGTTTTGGAGATTGGCAAAGAGTAGATACCAACGCTCTTGTGGGCTTGAATTCATCTCTCTCAAATGTGGCACATATCTATGGTTGCTTGCAATGTTGATAACATCTTTGGGCACGACTTTCATGCTCTCAGACTGTTGCATGGGATCATAGGCTGGATTTTCGCGTCCATCTTTGATAGAAAATTTGATGAATGAATGAAGGGGCTTAATCTTGTTTTGTTCCGATTTGATTCAAACAAATTCCACATGTCTCTTGATCTTTTGCGTGATGCACTTACTAATGTATAGCTTGGTCTGTGAACCACAGTTGAGAAGATGTTGGGGGAAGGAGTCTACCAACGTACACCTGGGATTTCGGTGGTCGATGTCACTCATGTTAGACTCCACATAGTGCTGATAAGTTGGTTGGTGGTCATTGCCACATGCTCACTTCTCCCTCTTTGGTGATGCATTCTCCTTTTAAATTCTTTGACTATGGGCATGTCTTCATCTCACGGATTATTGAAAATCAGATTTGATGGTGACTATAATAGCCACATCTCGTTGTATTAGGACTTGATCCTCTGCCAAGCAGATCTCCATGCTCTCGCTACATATTTATCCCTCCAAGCTAGATCGTTGAATAGTCTATAATAGATGTTGTCTCTGTTTTCTTCAATGGGTCGCTATTTACTTTCTTTACAATAAAAACAAACACTTATCCATTGTAGAAAGGTAGCAGAAAGACGTTGTATCTCGAATCAACAAGCCTACTATGTAGATCACTTTGCTGAGTGTTCCCATTTCCTTCCAGCTATTATTGTTGCACTCCAGACACATCCTTGTTGTTTATTTCTCTAACTTATGTCAAACTATCAAATTCAATTTCCACGTAGCAGGGGAAGCAGTGGTTCCAAGCAGGTCTCCATCCTTTATCTGCACGCTCCCATGCTCCTGCTTCCACGTTACTCTAATACCACTATTAGCAGAGAACTGAATGTAGAAATGTCTAAATAAGTTTATTCACAATGAAGTGTGTATTAATACAAGAGAGAATTCAGTTAGGAGGTAACCACTTGTAACTGATAGGTCAGTTATATATAACTAAGATAAACTATGTATTAATTATGCCAATAATTTTTCCATTAAAATTCAGATCTGCATAGTAAACATATGATTTTTATTTTGTGAGCTTGCATTTGGTTGTGGTCTTTTCCTAAAATCCATTGAGGAAAAAATATGTCCATTTGGAGACATTACAACTAGTGCAGGTTTCAAGATCTCTTTCATGATCTCCATGCAAGTTTGAATCCTCCTCTCCTTGGGCATGGTTTATTTCTTTCTATTTTCCACAAAAATTTGGCTTTCCCTCCAACGCCTTTCCTGAGCTCTTATTAATTTTAATGGTGTGAATATTTGTTTAACTAACATACCTATATTATATAAATATATGTAAAATATTCTGAGAAGTATAGGGACTTATACCTCTCGGCATATTTTACCATGTTTTGAATTTTTGTTTATATAAATGGTAAAATATGCTGAAAGGTGTAAGCGCCAATACCTCTCGGTATACTTTATATATATTTATTTAATATAGGTATGCTATTAGGAACCACAGGAGTTGCATTATGCATAAAATGATACCAAAAACAAAGGCAATTAAATAAGGCTGGAATTTAGTTCGTGCAAGAATGACCTTAATGAGAAAATATTAAACTAGTGACTTGATACTCATATTAATAATAACAAGGATGCCCACCCACGTAGTTGATTGTTTTTCATTTTCATGATCATCATTGTCATCGTTATCTTCGTCATTATAGTGATCAGACTATCTTTGTCATCGTTGATCATCGTCATAATCGTCATCGTCATTATTATCACCACCATCACCAAAACCATCATCTTCATTGTCTTATTGGCATCATCACTAATACTAATCTTACTATTAATATCGATATTATTATTACAATTTAGAAGAAATAAAAAATATTATGATGATTATTATTATTTTTATTAATATTAATGTAGTTATTATTATTAAAAATATTAATATTGTAATAATTTTATTAATAGTATTAGTAATATCATGGTTATCATCATCTTAATGATCAACATCATCATAATCATCATCGTCTTTGATGTTGTCATTTTCATCATCATCATAATCATTCTAATCATTTTAATGATCGATATTTTCATTTTCACCATCATTGTCATCATCTTCATCATCATTATCACAACTATCTCTACCACAACCATCATTGTCGCCATCATTGTCATCATCATTATCACATCATTGTCATCATAATTGTTGTACATGTTCATAAATTAGTTTTTTCAATCGGATTTTTGAAATTTATAATATAAACATAAATTATTAATAATATTATTATTAAAAATATCGATTATTTTTATTAGATAGGGTAAAAACAGGGATCATCTTCCAGAGGCTAGTACATGAAAGATAACATTGTGAAATCTCATAGACAGAAACAAAAACATGAATGGGACCAAAAAGGGTTAAAGAAGCTTAACCCCAAAACAACAAGGTCCAGAAACCCAACCAGCGAGAGAACCAAAAACTACATAACGAAAGCAAAAAATAAATACAGTTCGCTAAAAAACCTACTAAATTTAAGGAGCAACACCATTAATTTTTCTTTTGATTCTTGGATGGTTTGGCCTCCATGGTCTCAGTCTCCTTGTTGTGCTTGAGCTGTATCTTCTTTTGAGGTGGATCCTCTTCTTCTTCTCCCACAACATCCTCCTTTGTCTCATCCTCGCCCTCCTCTTCTTCATCAAAGATGGTGACCTTGGAATATTTTTTTTTCCTCTACTCCTCTCAACCACTTCCAAATGAACCCTCATATCTCGAACAAGTTTATCCAGACCATTGATTACCCCCTAATATTCTTCTGGGCCATGTAGATTTATTTTGTGGCTTCGATGTTGTCGATCATACCATTCCTAACCACCAAATTCTCCTCCTCCATGACCTGAACCACACTCTCCAAGTGTTGCACTTTTTTCTTCAAGTCCTCGTGGCTTTTCTCAACTTCTGAGATCATTTTGTCTTTACCTTTTGAGGACCCAACTTCCTGACTCTCTGATCCCACCACATTCTTCCCCTCCTCACCTCTATTATGGCCCAATTTTCCCTCGCACATCTTAGTAAGACATTCATCCAGAGTGATATCGTCCTCTGACTCAGTTTTGGGCATGGGTTTATGCAGCACAAGTTTACCATTTTGAAACAAAAGGAGAATGATCCCTTCATGAATAGGGGTATCCACCTTACCTCGCTAAAAATATTTGATAGAGGTAGTCAAAGACATGAATAAAAAGAAAGGGATACTTAACATTTTCTTGTGCCTGAACATATTCAAGAGAGATAAGTGATGAGTGTAAATCTTTTGATACTTGCTTTCCAAAGTAAAATACTTCATAATGTGAAGGTAAAACTCCCTCCACACACCAGTGATGCAGGAATGAGCAATGCCATCAGTGAAGTAATGCATCTTTTCCTTGCCAACAAAAATATAGATTATTATTAGTACTAATATTAATATTGTAAAGAAAATATTATTATTATTAATATTTAAATTTTTTTCATAATCACCATAGTCATTTTCATCATCATTATTATTGTAATTATTGTAATCACCATCGTTATGATCTTTATCCTCATCAACATCATCGTCGTCATCGTCATCATCATCATCATTGTCACGATCATCATCATAGTCATGTTCGTCATTATCATTGTCATCTTTATCATTGTTGTGATCATCACCATCATTGTGTTTTTCATCATCTTCATGATCATCAGTAACCACCATCATTCACACAATCATCATCATCATCATTGTTGTCATTGTCATGATGATGACGACGATGATGATGTTGACGATGATGATGATGTTGACAATGATAATGAAAATGATTATGATGACAACAATGAAGGGGGAGTGATGATGATGATAATGAGGATGATGACGATGACCAAGACCAAAACAACTACAAACGTAATTATTATTATTTCCACATTAAGTATTAAAAATTGAATATTAATTAGTAAATAATGATAATAATAGTGATGAAAAAGACGATGATAGTGATGATGAAAATGATTATATTGCTCACTAACATGATGAAAATGATTATGATGAAGATGAAAACAACAAAAACACCGAATACGATGACAATTGTTCCAGATGGTGTTCATCCTTATCAGGTTCATCATCATCATTACGGTCTTCATCCTCATCATGATCATGATCATCCTCATCATCATTATCATGATCATTGTCATCGTCATGATCGCCATTATCATCGTTGTGATTTTCATCATTGTTGTGTTTGTCATCATCATAATGATCATCACTACTCACCATCATTGACAAGATAATCATCAATGATGATGATGAGTGTTTACCTATATTAGATAGTAAACATAAATCACCACCAATGAAAACATCAATGTTATCCATATCATCATGTCATCATCTTCATTTTTATCCTCATCTTATTCATCAAAATCATCATCATCTTTAGCATTGATTTTGTTTTCATCATGATCATAGTCATTGTTAGATTGTTTTCATAATTGATATAATCATGGTCAAGTTAACATCATCATCATGATCGCCATGTTGTTTGTCATGGTCATTTTTATCTGCCATCACCATCATTTTCATAGTCAATTTTGCACATGTTTACGGCTTAAGGTTTATGAATCGTGTAGGTTTCTTCATTGTCGTCATCATCCTCACCATCATTATCACCACCATCAACATATTTGTCATAATCATCATCATGTATATTAATTATTAGAATTTAATTAATATTAATAGTAATATAACCATTTTCATTGTAATCATCATCATCATCATCATGGTCATGGTCGTTATCATATGTTATCACTATTTTCTAAAAACATAAATAAATATGCAATATTTAAGTTAAAGTAAATATTTTGGATACGACTCTTTTGTCCATCCCACATTAGTTGGTAGGTTTTGTGTTTGGGAACATATAAACCCTATTATATCTTTATCCTTATGCAAATTGGGGTGATGCCACAATGGAAGAGGCCCTCTAGGATTTTTCATAGCTCATTGATTGTGGGATGGGTATGGTTCCTTATTAGACCTTCTACTTTCCTTCTCTGTGCCTTAATATTCCAATAAACTTCACAAGTTGGATATCATTTTTAGTGTATATTAGAATTTCTTCTACGTCTCTAAAAGCTTTGTTCATTAAAAAAACATAATCCCACATTAGTTGGTATATTTAGTCTTGTTCTACAACTATAAAATCATCATTCATTCAATAACCCAATTCCACATTAATTGGTAGGATTTGAATAGGTAACATATAAAATCTAATTTAGAATGATATTCATTATGCCAATGGGGAAAAATATAAGGTGATCCTTCCAATAATAATAAAAATTGAATCTCTTGTAAGTACATATATTTATATAAGGGAGTCATGTAGCAATATATTTATCAATCGCACTTAAATGCCAGACTTAAACTGAGATTCCCATGTTCACAGATTCTGTAAAAACCCAATTTTGACCTACATGTCATTTCATGCACTCATTTAATTAACATAAAATTTTGTTGGTGTCGGTACTCATTTAATTCATAAGGTTTAAGTTTTTT
This sequence comes from Taxus chinensis, assembly GCA_019776745.2. Classification (NCBI taxonomy): domain Eukaryota; kingdom Viridiplantae; phylum Streptophyta; class Pinopsida; order Cupressales; family Taxaceae; genus Taxus; species Taxus chinensis. Next base: position 203,197,934 of record CM034153.1, on the reverse strand, counting down.
CGAATATCGTGTAGGAATGACCATAATGAGAACCTATTAATTTTTTTGGTGTCAGTACTCAACGATGATCTAGAGCATCAAATAAGCAAAATTCTTTCCCCTCACATTTTCTTTGATTTTCAATAATATGATTAACCTACAATGACATTCGAGGGGTTATGACGGATTGCAATAGGGTGAGATGTCAATAAAATGGTCAATCTTAAAATTGACATCCACTCAAGTGCCATAGTAGGATAAGATCTTGAACTGAGATACATTATACTCACCTTCCAATAGATACCATCTTTCATCACATAAATTATCACACACAAAAAATGTGTTAAGATATACTTTTGGGCATGGACTTGCATTATGAGAAGTAATTAAAATTTCACATTATTACGCTCCACCACCACTTCACTACCAATTTTGTTTTTTAAATCTAACATATTTATAAAATAATTTTAGTAAACAAAAAATATATAATATCCTTCCATAAACAAAATGATGAATCAAATTCAAAATAAACACATCAAAGTTATATTTTGGAGTGTTTTCATATAAAACCTCAAGATAATAAAATTATATAATCCTTTCTATGATGGTTCAAGTAAAAATACCCTATGATAACCAAACACTTTTAAATTAAAAGGACAACATTATTATATGTTTTTCCACATGAAATTGCCTCAAATATTGTTGCATATGCATACCCTAAATTGTTGTGGCACTTTAATGTACTGGTGGTTGCTCTAAGAGGAGCAAGGTTATGCTGACGTGGATTTGTTTAGTGACATCAATAATTTGTTTGGGTCTGCATCATGGAATATGGTCTGTAATACAAGTAGTCTTGGAGAAAAGGTGATTTTCATCAAGCTGTAGAACGTTTTATTTCCCACCGTTGTGTTGATCTTTATACTTGAGCTGGGCTGGCATGGTCTGGTTTGTTGTAGAGCTTGGACTTGTACTGGTATTTATACTTGCGATTGGCTAGTATGGTTTGGTTTGTTCTAGAGCTTGAGCTTGTACTGATCTTTATACTTGGGGTGGGCCGGTGTGGTCTGGTTTGTTCTAGAGCTTGGGTATGAGGTAGTAATGTATCAGTATAAATTTTAACTAAATATAAGATAGATTTATGGGCTTCTGTAAGGGGGTCTCATATGTTAATCAAAAATGATATCTAACAATGTGGAAAAAGAGAAAGGGGCGTGGATTGGCATCAAATTTCAGCCCTGCCCGACTCATTATGCAGCACTCATATAATCAAGCAGCACAATGGGTTTCATTCATTTTATGTGGAGGTGACATCAGGTGGTATTGCTCATCATTTTTTCATACTTAATTGACTTCTATTTCCTCTCTGGGCCTTCTCTGATGTGTATTTTTCAGCAGTACATGGACCTTGTGGGGTGCCCTTTCTGAATCCCATACTGGTGAAATTATATTTTACACTATGTACTAACCCAATTCGCGTGTCAAATGAAATGTCTGTTTTTTTCATTCTTAATTGTATGATTTACTATGATTACGCGAAGGGGTTTAACATACGATAAATACTTATGAAACAGGAATAAGCATGAGTGGAACATACTTGCATTCTTAGAGAGGGATACAAGATGACATTTTTGTGAAACAAGTAGGCGTCGTTTACGAGCTACAGAGTTTTCGGTAAAATTTTATCAAACAACCATTTAGTGGCCAGACCAGACAACTATAAATAGTTTGATGCATGTAGACATATGTAGTCGCACCAGCCAAATAAATTAACATCGTAAGAATATCATGCAGTATGCATTTCTCTTCAAAAGTAAGAACCAAGTTGTACTGCAATGGGGGTAGCTTTGTTATAGACCGACTCAGACGTGTAGAGAATGTAATGTCAAAAAATAAATGGGGAACAAATAGAAAAAGTAGACAACCCACGAAAAGACAGCGGTTGAAGATAGAAAATCAAGAAGTTGTCTACTTTAGCATCCCGCACCACTAAAATGGTCAATAATAACAAACCTTCAAATAACTATCATCGAGAAGATGGCCAACAGAGTGGAAATTTCATTATAGCGTTTTTCAATGACCGCGATTACATTACTCAACCTATGATGAATGACACTTGCTTCGAAGCCCATATTTAACATATTTTGTGAGTATGCTAGAAAAGGCAAATCAATTATGTAGACACCTATTAGTTGCATGATGTGAAAAGTCTCATCGCTGCATATGTAAGCATCATTATGTTATTTATTTTTGAGACACCATTACTGAAAAGAAAATTGATGGAAAACTAACTGCTCATTTTGTATATTTTGATGTATTTTTAATGCAGAAGATAATTTTGGTCAAAGTTTTTTCACTAAACCTGTGTGATTAGTATTTTCTGAGAATTATTAATAAAAATGGGTAATGGAATCCATGGACATTTTGATCATTTCCCATCTTTGTTGTCTATGTCTGACAAGTTGCAGGTCTATTGTGTAACAATATGGTGGCATTTAGTCACAGCAGTTATGGTCCGTATACAGTGAAATTGTTCTTGGGGCACCACTTAGGGGAAACGAAACATAAAATATTGAATTGAATGCATGATAATTGAATGGGATTTGCTTTACAGATTAGATTGGATGAAATCTATCTCGTGTTCCTCATGATGTGTTGTTCTACACAATTTAGGATGGTTTCAATCAAAATGCAAGTTGAGGAGGTTGTTATGTTGGTCGTTGGGGCTGCATGACACATTTCAAGACTGCACTTTTAAGGAAACATTGCCAAAAATAAACCAAGCCGCCAAAAGAGGTCCACTAAAGGCTCACATCTTTTGGCACTGAGCCTTCACACAAAACAACCATGGATATTTTCAAGTAATTCCCCATAAGGTGGGAAGTTATGAGGTCATTTATCTATATAGAGAGCTAGTGATACATGAGTTGAAGGCTGCTATAAAAGATATAAAGAATGGAAAGTCTCAAGGCTTGTGTTTAGGGAAACTTGTTATAAATGAAGGAAAAGATATTACCTGAAAGAGATCATCTGATATAAGACCCATTCCATGAACAAATGGCACAAGTGCGTTACCATCAAATTTAGGATCTGTGACCCCATTTCCTACCATATAACCCTGAAAATAAGTACACATTAAAACAATATTGGATTTATTATTGCAGGGTACATGATATCTAGCCTTCAATATGTTATCTTCAATTCAATAAATTCATTAGCTACCAATCCTCGTCAAATTTCTGTTGATCATATGTAAATGAGCAATAATATAATTTGAGTGTCTGAATCCAAATAGATGAAAAAAAGAACAATAATATGCCTCTAGTTGTCACAGTTGATTTAGAAAATTTGCCAAATTTATTTATGAAATACACATAGAAAATAGAAAATTAGTAACTTATGTAAGATGTGGGTCTTGAAAATAAGTTAGTTGGGCTACGGTTCACTTGCGAAGATGGATGCAATACAAGGTTTCAAACCTGCTGAATGCTAGGCCATGACACATATTAAAAGAATGAGGCTTTATGCAAATACAGTTCAAATTTTTGCTGAAGAGCTTCCCCTCAGGCCTTTGTATCTTAACCGAAGGAAGTAGGTTTATCTATGCAGCCCTATAAGGGGAAGAAGAAAAAAGTTCAAGTAGGAAAATACAATATTAAAAATATTAATAAAGTTATTGAGGAGCCTAACCGTGTTCATAAATGAATTCATCAAAAGTTGAGCAACCCAGACCACCATTCAACCATAGAACAACAAGATCTTTCGCTGGATTTCCTTGTGATGTAACAAAGTAGTAGTACAGAAACCTCCCGTGATCCTTGTCCACTGTTACATATCTACAGGTCAAAAAAATGCACAATCAAATTCACCATTAGCAGCAATGTAAAAGAAGAAATTATTGAATACATGGAAGAAAGATAATCTCTATCAGACAGTTCTTATTTTCATGCCAATCAGTGGCTTAATAATTTTTAATACAGTGAAAAACAATCTGAGAAAGAAAAGAGTATTGGATACATCCATACCCTCCATAATGTTTTGAAGGAAAACTACTATCATAACCAGGCACAGATTTTATCAATTCTTTTGTTGGTGCTGCAGCTGCATACCAGTGAAAACCCACCAATGCAAGAAAGTGCCATGTCTAGATAATCTTCCCAAAGGTCATTGCTAAATAGCAAAGGACAGCCCCGAATATGAAAATTCAACTACAACAACAATATTTTCAGAGCGAATTACTAAAAGATAGGATCCAAATAGTGCAACTTCAGTCTTTGCTGCAATTCATAATTCTGACATAAGCTCACAAGGCCTGTCGATTTCTGCAAATGGTTGTAATTTAGTTAACTTTTTCGCTTCATGTAATGCAGCATTAAGTATGAATGGAAAACTTTTTTTACAATTATTTTCGTGAAACTTGACATCCATTTTGGTAACCCAGTCTAAAAATGAAAGTGTACTTTATCTGCTATTGTATCTGAAGTTTGAAACTAATGGTTGAAAGTCAATTCCTATAAATAATAGACAACTCTTTTAAATTATTTGTTTCTATATTTATTCTTGATTCGTCCTAAAAATAGCATGTTTTGACTAACTCAGGGTTCTCGGTCTAAATTGGGATGTTCAAGCAAAAACTCAATCTTTCGCTCCAAATAGTTGAAAGTTTATCATGGAAAAAAACTTGGTGTTTTTAGCAAAAAATAGGGTTAGGATCACAGTGTGTTCTAACAAATGGCAGATTCTGAATTTTCTCACCCTATAGTCTAAGCACTATCAGGTGCAGAGGATGGTCTCATACGCTGAGTTATCCTAAAGTCCAAGTACAGTTGAATGCATAAGGTGCGAGGCATCGTGTGCCTTTCTTGTATTTTTGAGAGACCTCATAAACTATTGCTTGCCATGAAATGAAGATAATGAGTCAATTTTCTCTTGAAATTTCTCTTCTAAAGTAAATGGAGCTAAACATGGAATCAACCATGGTCCATAGGCCAATACGTTAGTACTATGTAGGGAGCACCTACTACAAGAAGCCCCAGTTTCTGTAATAGACCTATGCTAAATGTAAATGAGGTCAGCTGCTTACAGCAATTAACTAAATAATATATAAATTGCAGTAGTCTGGGGTAAATTCTATTTTGAGGCATTTGAATAGGTAACGCAAGTCTTTCCATGACATAAATAAAAATATTTTTTTCTTTTTTAAGTCAAAAATCCTTTCTACCAGTTACACAGCAAGAAGAGCTTATACACTCTCCTTGTCGCATGGGGTCTAAAATAAGTCCAAAAAGTTTTGGCTCCTTGGCTTGAGAAGAAATTCTATGTAAATATTCCATTTTACCAGTTAAACAACAATAGAGCTTATATACCCTCCTTGTTCCATGGGTTTAGATTAATTTCCAAATAGCTTTGGCTTCTAGCCTTGAAAAGAAATTCAAAATTCCTTCTAATTGATGGCTATGATAATTACGAAGTAGAGTTTTTTTTTTAGGTCACAGCTAAGACACCAGTTTGGTGTATGATTCTGCTCTTGTGAAAGCCTACGAGGGAATTTCATTCCATTAATAGTATATGTTGTAAGAAAATTGTACCTCTGGCTTCCGTCTTGATGGCTATGCAATGCTGATGCCAATTCCACCTAACTCGTACACATGAATATTGTGGAGCTTGGAAAAAACTCTGAACTTTAACATGATATCACTGACAAATTGCTTGATGAATATAAGAGACCGCCTTAGTGCAGAGACTACATGTGGAAATGGAAAACCACATGAACATTGATTTGCTTAAGGAGATCACCTGCCCTTTCCTTTCACAGTGTGACAATGCTTTAATTAGAAATTTGAGATTACTTCCACAGGTTCTCAATTTTAAAACATGTCTAAAAAATGTGCTCTATTCACTTCTCCTTTCTAGGTATATGTTTCAAAAATGCTACAGGCGATATCATTGAATTTAAGGATGAGGATGCTGGCAAATGCAGATCTGAGATGACTGAAGGTTATTCAAAGAAACTGTAGTTTTCTAATTGTTACATGATTGAAGACTTTCCATACTTGTTTCTACCTTTGGGAGCAACAAGATGTTTTGCAAAATGTTCACTTGAAAAGTTATCTTGATGGTGGAAGTACTTTTTACAGCATTAGTTTGAGAAGATTTAATTTCTGGTAGATAGGATGATTTCAATACAGTCTATATTTGCTAGTTGTAGGGAGAATCCTATAAATGGGAGGAGCCAATAGATGACCATAAGGTGAAAAGGTAATGGTCTGAAAGTCTGGCCCTAACCAGCACACCAACTTACCCTATGAGACCCATGAGAGATTAAGCAGTATTTTCAATTCATATATATACATCCTTACGCCAAGAGTAAGCTGATCCTTGTCGATCAGTCAAGGAATACATCAATGAGCCATATAAGATTTTATAATGTCTGTAAAATTATCACAAGAGTATGCTCCTTAATTATGTTGTTTACCAAAAGCAGATTCCTAATCCTAGTAAATGGGATCTGTTTGAAGGTTGTCAAAGAAGAAGCAAATTATATCCAGTTCGTTAGGCTTGGATAGTAAGGGCAAAGACTGTCTTAATATTTACATTATTTGGTATTATTCTTTCAGAATCGGGGCTTCAAGGATGACCTATGCACCATTACCAAAAATATGTTGAACCTTTATATGATTTGAAAGCACAGGGGCTCCAAATATGCCTCAACTGTCATTATTAAAAAAATAATGAAGCTTTATACTTTTCCTACACAGGTGTCTCATGAAGCTGGGAGCTTGTGGAGAGGGGAATCAGAAGTTTACAGCACTCATAACGATTCATTAATTTTTCTTGCAAACTAATACCACTAATTATTGTTTTTTTTGTTTTTATGTTTTTATTTTTCATTTTTGGTTGGAGAACAAACCAACTGACAGGTATCTACTGCTAACTTTAAATGGAGAACTTGCTTGATAATTTTAACTGCAAGCAAAAAAAAATTCATGTCTTATGGAACTATTTCGCTACAAATAGGTTTGATTTATACTCAGCAATAAAGAAATTTCATTTAGAGAAAGATAAAATCTTACTCTTCTTTGGACCCCTCCATGGTACAAATTCCTAAGTTGGCTGAGGAGGCATGTTGTAAGTTATTTTCTTTCTTTTAATAGTTCATGACCACAATAGAAATTACTCAAATTCTACTATGTTGTCCAACAGTTATAGAACGGTGATCTGTGTGGAATATCCTATAAATTCTAAGTTTAAAGTGTATCACAACATTTTGAAACTCCTGGGCATTGTGCATTTTTGTCTGACACACAAACCATTTTCTCTTCGTGTTTAGAGGGCACATGCTATTAGAAATTAATTGCATAGTTTCAATACTTAAGGTAGTGGTTGATGACTGGTGATAAGCAGGTGAATGTGCCAAAGAAGGTGCTCAAAATCCAACCAATTTCCATTGGCTCTCTGACAAGCAATACTCCCACTTCTGAAATCAATTCCAGCAACTACCAGGAATTCCTAGTTACTTGTCTCTTCATTCAGTATCTATAATCTCTTACACAACTCTACATTGAATTCGTGCACAACATGACTATGATAAGAAACAACTACCTCAAGGAAATGCCTATAAGTAAAGTTACTGAAGGCATAAGCACTTACAACGACACACAAGTCTACAATAGAGAAAGCAAACAGAAGAAACAATCTGCTTTAAAGAAAACAATTCAGTCACGAAGTAGGTTTTGCATGAAGCCATTATCAATGTCGATGTGGAAGAAATGGTCAAACATCTGGAGCCAACAATGAGCAGCAGTAATTTCCGTCATCTGAAACTCCAGGTTTGATTCCATCTACTGAGCTTTCTAGGTCTCAAAAATGGTTCAAATCAATGGAAGAGCTAGGATTTCTAGGTGAACCAACACTGAGGAGCAGTAAATTCAATTTTAAAAAATATTCCTGGGTATTAACAGTTAAATAACAACCAATCTAAAACTAAATAGGTTTGGTAACAAATGGTGTTATCAGTGAAGTCAAAACCAATCTAAAACCAAATAGGTTTGGTAACAAATGGTGTTATCAGTGAAGTCATAGTTTTTGTGAACTAATTATATTTGATGTTTGAGTTTAGCAGAGTTTAGATGTTCATGGAGAGTCGGTCGCTGACATTTCTTAGAGTTGTTAATTTGGTACAGTGACATCAAATAGAAAGAAAAAAACAAGGCATATCAATACCTACACAAGGACCGTGTATAAAACCAGCCCTCAATTCAAATAAGCTGCATTAAAAAGATATAAAACAAAAAATTGCACTCCATACTTACCCCACATTAAGTGAATTGAGCTCAAAGTATTATTATTCTGAAACCTAAATAGGCATTAAATCCTTCAATGGAAAATGGTGCGGGGATGAGAAGTAGAACTCGTGGTAGTGTACAGTGTCCCTAATGGAAATAGCTAAAAATTTGAATTCCATTTCATTTCGAAATCAATAAAAATTAGACAGAGAATGAAAAATTTGCTTGAATCGATGGAAGTTAGAGGAGAGGAATCAATTCCTTGTATGGAAATGTGAGTTCCAAGTGGAGGCGGTGTAAAGGCACAATTCTTTCCACCCAACCTTGAGAGTTCCCACATCTTCCATAAGCGAAAAACCTTGGCAAGGAAACATGTTTAGCAAGAGTTGTGCTTGGATGAAAGCATTCCCACTCATGGGCAACTGCCTGAATTCAGAGTGGTGCAGATAGTTTGTCCAGCTCTCAAATTTAACTTCTCCTGTCCGAGCAGGTCCCCCAACTGCCAAGATGTTTTTAATCTCCTGTGAAAGAAGTTGTTACTCTACAACATGGCGCTGTATGTTGTCCTCGGAGACAATCTTTTGTCTTCCAGTCGCCTCTTCTGATCTTTGATTAATTTGGTCTTGGTTTTCTGGTACTATTTGCAACTGAAGACCTCCAGCAACTGAAATGGCTCGAAGCACAAAACCAAAGTTTTTTTTCTCGTGACCCACCATTTATAAAATAAATAAGTGAATTTATCCAAAATATAGAAAAAAGGTTCAAAGGAAAGATATAAATCAAAATGTCAAGAAAAATAACAACATCATCAACAAAAATTCCAACTAAAATGGGGGAGTCCACTGAATATACAAAGAGTGTATGCTAAAGTAAAGGTTCAAAGAACACTTATATAGCTCAGTTTGTAAAAAATATCCAGTAATCAATTCAAAAAGGAAAATTTCTGATCCCAGTGAGTTTGGTTTCCAAACTAATGCCTTCTAGCCAATATCCCTGTAAGACTGTGACATCCAACCATCAACTTCTGGCATGAATAGACTTGGATTTAGAACTGGAATAATGGTTCAATCTTCAGAAAAGCTAAAAAATTCAAGCAGAAGAAAAATGAGCAGACAATGTAAGGAAACAAATAAACCCCATATGCATAATAAAAGACCAACAAAATTGTTACAGGTCTGGATACACTTTTTATGCTAGATGAACAATAACAGTAAACCTGAAAAATCAAAATCTCATTTATGCAGATAAAATTATATACAACATATGTGGACCCAGGCCACTATGTTGATTGTCTTAATAAACAGAAATGATTTACATTTGAGTTGAACAAGAAACTAAGAGTTAATAGAATGATATTTAATACTGAATCACCACTCCTAGGTACAAAGTCAATAATACTAAAAATGGCTTCACGTGGACAAGTATTCAAAAGTCAAAACTGCTAAGAGATTTCTCAAAAAATTAACAAAAGTTCTTTTTTCTATAGAATGGTTGAGAAGAAATAAGTACTTCCAAATACCAACTTTCATTATTTCACTGGAATAGTTTGCACATCCATGTAAGCCTTGACTTTTCTCAACATCTTGTCATTCTTGAACATGGATTGGTTGTATTGAGTGACATAATCTTCTCAAGCACTGAGAGCTACAAGGGAAATAACATCTATTTAAAAAATAATCAAAATGCTCAAGTCTACGGCAGGTACTGATGCCTAAGAGTATTATGGGCCCATTTCTATCAAACACAAAGAAGACCATACTGGTAGTACTAAAATCCTCCTTTTATGTAACCTATATATGGTGATATCAGCAACTTCTTTTATGTACAAAATTTGAGGCTAAAACAACAATCGAACTGGGTTTAAATTTGGACTTCGCAGCTTTTACCTTTGTTAAGTTTGGCCTCATTTACCCTGAGATCATCGTTCTGGGATCAACTTGTTGCCTATAGTTTATATGTTGGCCCATCTTCAACTCAAACTTGATTGTGCTCTGCATTATGTGAGCTAGCTTATTTTTGTTTTATTACGGCTTGACTCAGATTTGAGTTTCTTGAGAATTTCCTTCTAAACATAGCTTGTGGGCGGTGCATTATGCTTGTAGCTTCTCTATTTTATCATTGTGGATCTATTTGAAACTCTATCACTTTCAAACAAAAACTTGAAATCCAACTCAGCATACTTGAAAGCAACTCGAATGTAAAGCTCAGATTATAAATCAATTACAGGGTATAAAGAGAAATCACATCTCAATAGCACTCCACAAGCATCTCATTTTTCCCCATGGCATGTCCAGCCTTGCCACAAAAATTACTTGACCTATCTTGTGGGGTTTACTAGCCCAAGCCAAGCTAGTAATCTGAGTAATTTTCATTCTCGGGACCACCATCCCTTAGCTGTCATGGACTACCTTAGCAGGATCCTTCATGTGGCATATAAACAAGAGAGGATTGACATAATGAAGACTTACATTGAGCACAAGTATCATCATTGTTCTACACGAGAATAGCCTTCAAGCAATCAATCATCGCATTCCATGAAATCACTTTTTTTTTTAGGAATTTTGTCAAACAGTTCACGTGCCTTGTGTATTCTTCCACATTTTGCATACATGTCTAGCCGGGCATTTGCAACTATGACATCTGACAAAAATCCCCTTTGCATTATGCTCTTATGGATGTGCACACCCTGTCCCAAAGCTCTTAATTTGGTAAAATTTGGGAGTATGGTCGTTTTAATATGAGAAAACGTCTGGTTGTTCATGGGCTTTTTCAACAAATCCATTTTGTGCATATCATGTGATCATGGCACTCCTTGAGATTACATCTCTTCGAGGCATTCTATCAAACAGTTCACGTGCATTTTCAACAAATTCATATTGTGCATATCCTGCAATCATGGCATTCCATGAGCCCACATTTCTTTGAGGCATTTTATCAAACAGTTCATGTGCCTTGTCTATGCTTCCACATTTTGCATACATGTCTACCACGCAGTTGCAACTACATCAGTCAAAATTCCTATATCTATTATGCTTTGATGGTTGTAAATCACATTCTGCTTACTACACACAACCCCTCTGAAGATTACATATCTTCAATTATTGTAGGCCTGTATTTTCACGAGCATGGTTTCACAAGGAAAGACAGTGCCCGTAAAGAATTTGACCAAGTGAAAGAATGAGATAGTTTCTCATGGAATACAATTACTGCAGCATACAGAAGACATGGTTATCCTCACAAGGCAGTCAGACTACTTCACCATATGCAACAAACAGATCTTCAACCCGAGCAGTTTACATTTGCCAACATACTCCCAGCCTGTACCAAAATGGGAGCTTTGGAACAAGGTATGGACATCCATCGAAGCATATGTGGGAAAAACTGACAGTGAACCCAAAAATGACAGCTGGCTGCACCATGACAGGCAGGTCAAAGCTGGTTAAGCTGGAGGCCGTAGTCGCTGAGATGTAACCGAGCATTAGGCACACCTTCGGCGTAATTAATTAATAAAAATACTACTTGAAATAAAAGGAAGAGCAGAAAAAAAACAAAGTGGTTTCCTCCTCAACTGCGAGAATGATGTTGTAAAGGTTACAAGGCCAGGGGGGATTAAGCCCTAGGCATTTCACAACTAGAGTATGACCAAATCAATACAACTAGGCTTTTCATCCCCAATGAAGTGCCTCCCAATCCTCAATCTCCTGGTCCTCTGCATAAAAACAAAAAACAAAAAGCAGCAGGCCGTAGGTCCTCTCACAGACAAACAACCTGATTCAGATACAGAACTAAATCAATCATTTTCTATATATAAAAATGAGGAGATACCACGGTTATAGATTATTTCAGTGTGCTGGGTTGATTTAACACATAATGGTGTGAGTTTAGGATGACTATTAGCAAGAGTTCCGTTTACCTCAGTTTCTGTGGCCTTCTGTTTATTTACTTATGAGAGTACAGAGCTCTCTGATTTCTACAATCACTGTAACTATCCAATTACTACTAAATTTACATCTTAACTTTTATTGCAGCATGGTTAACGATTTCGATATCTCAAATGAAGTGTGGATGTTACCATTGAGAAATATAATAACATGTGCTGTGAATGTTATTATTGATGCCAAATATAGCCGCTGCAGACGTTACCAAGAACTACAGTTATAAACTTCCTCGGCAACTTAGTAATTATTTCTTTACCCTAATGCACAACATCACACACTTTCACACCATATATGTAAATGTATATGCCTCTCCACATAATTATTTTTGTGATCTCTTTGTCTAGTACATAGATTTTGAGATCATCCATATTCTGACTTTTAATCTCTTTTATTTGAGCTCGTGGACAGATGGACATTTGTGTGCATGGGTCTCCAAATGGACCATTAGGCACATTATTTCTTGTTAAGGCTTTCACACCTTTGCATAGTGGACTTTGCTTTTTCCAATACAATTGAACTTGTCTTTCTTAGGTGTGGATTTTAATTGATTTTTTATGTCGTTTATCTTCCAATGTGGCGGTTGTGCATGCATTTTGGCTCTTACTTATTTCTATATGAGATTTTGTTATGCAGACCTTTACTAATTTCTTTATCTTCATTTGCGTAGGTTGGGAGCTAGATTTGAAACATGCAGGAGTTTTCATCTTTCTCTGGTAACTAGCATCTTATTGAAAACATCATTAGTTTCCACATGTACTATAGCCTCCAAATTAGGATGATAATTGTCTTTAATTTTCCAACAACCTCTATTATAGATTTGTTTTTGTTTGCAGAATTTGATTGGATCAACACAATGAATATCTTCTGATTTTTCCTCCTGGTGTACATGCGTGCATCTTCGACACATGAGAAATGAGAGAAGAAATTGATTAGTTATGTGCCTATGTAAACCATTATCTTCATTTTTGGGATGGGGAAATTAAATTTGAGAATGAAAGAGTGGGGAAAAATTGGAGAAAATGGTCAAATTTTACTAAATGCCAAATAATACATTTGACAAACTTCCCTGTGAACTTTCCAAAGAAATATCTCAACAATTTTTTTTGTGGAAAGTCATTTAATTTTTATCCAATCGGGGAGTGCTCCAACTGATAAGTGGGATTAAAACCCCACTTAAACTTCCGTTCTACCGCCATTTCAATAATTAATTAATATTTTTGTATAAATTTGATATCATTAATTTAATAATTAAAATTGGAATTTAATTAATTAAATTAACAACATCAATTTATTTAAAATAAATAATTAATTAAATTTTTCATTTAGTAAAAGCAATGAGTACAATAATTTAATTATTTAACATTAATTAATTAATAACTTGAGATAAAACAATACTAATAAAATAATTTTAAATAATTAAATTAAAATCACTAATTAAGTATTATAAACCATTTTCTGAAGTCCAAAGACGTGTGAAGCACAATGGGATAATAATAAAGATGGAAGTGTGACAACATAACATTACAATAATTTGACAAATGGGTTATGGAAATGATGACAGATAAACAATATCTTGGAATGATGCAGAAAGACGATCTAGCAAAGCATATAAACAAAAAAAGTTTCGAATTTTTTGAAATACTAGTGTGCAAAATTTTCAAGATACCATGTATGGAGTATAGAGCCTAGAGTATGACCGAGTCAATTGAGAGGGCCCTCGCATACACCGAAAGTCGGTCTAAATACATCTACCTCGTCATGGAACCTAATTTGTTCAAGTCTAGTGCAATCAACCATTCACCATTGCATTGCTACACACCATTTTTATTTACAAATATGAAATGTATGTCACTTTCTCATTAAAATATTATCAATATTATATTTACAACTCTTGTTCGATTAGATTAATACATTATTCACTTATTTAATTCATAACAAATTTGAAATTCTCTCAATTTATTTTTTAACTATCACAATTTTTGCACTTACAATTTATCACATAAACTCTCTTATTTATATTTTCCTTTCAAAATGTTTAATTCTATATGATCCGGTCAATCTTCACTTAATGCATTTGGTTTATGGTTATAAAATTTATTATTATTCTACTACATATTGTTCTCTCTCAATAATGAATAAAACATGATCAATACATTATCATAGCTCATTGATTCTGGGATGGGTATGGTTCCTTATTAGACCTTCTACTCTCCTTCTTAGTGCCTTAATATTCCAATAAACTTCACAAGTTGGATATACATTTTTAGTGTATCTTAGAATTTCTTCCAAGTCTCTAAAAGCTTTGTTCATTAAAAAAACATAATTCCATATTAGTTGGTATATTTAGTCTTGTTCTACGACTATAAAATCCTCATTCATTCAATAACCCAATCCCACATTAATTGGTAGGATTTGTATAGGAAACATATAAACTCTAATATAGAATGATATTTGTTATGCCAAAGGGGAAAACTAGAAGGTGATCCTTCCAATATTAATAAAAATTGAATCTCCTCCAAGTACATATCATATTTATATAAGGGAGTCATGTAGAAATATATTTATCAATCTATGGATCATCGCACCTGAAAGCCAGACTTAAACAAAGATTCCCATGTTCGTAAATGCTGTAAAAACCCAATTTTGACTTACATGTCATTGCATGCACTTATTTAATCAAAATATACTTTTTTGGGTGTCAGTACACATTTAATTCATAACGTTTAATTTTTTTTGGATATCGTGTTGGAATGACAATAATAATTACCTATTAATTTTTGTTGGTGTCAGTACTCAACGATGATGTAGAGCATCGAATAAGAAAATATCTTTCCTCTAACATTTTCTCTGATTTTCAATAATAGGAGTAACCTACAATGACAGTGGAGGGGTTATGACGGATTGCAACAGTGTGAGATGTCAATAAAATGGTCAATCTTAAAAATGACATCCATTTACGTGCCAGAGTAGGATAAGATCTTGAACTGAGTTACATCATACTCACCTTTCAAGAGATACCATCTTTCATCACATAAATTTCCACACAAAAAAAGAGTTTTAAGATATACCTTTGGGCATGGACTTGCACTATGAGAAGCAATTAAAATGTCACATTATTATGCTCCACCACCACTTCACTACCAAAAAAATATTTTAAATCCAACATATTTATAAAATAAATCCAACAAACAAAATACATATAAAATCCTTCCATAAACAAAAGGATGAAACGAATTCAAAATAAACACATCAAAATTATATTTAGGAGTGTTTTCATATTAAACCTCAAGATAATAAAATTAAACAAACCTTTCCGTGATGATGGTTCTAGCAAAAATACCCTATAATAACCAAAGAATTCTAAATTAATAGGACCCCATTATTATATTTTTCTACACGAAATTGCCTCAAATAAAAGCCAGAGCAGAAAAAAAATGAAGTGGTGTTCTCGTCTACCGCGAGAATGATGTTGTAAAGCTTACAAGGCACGTAGCAGAGGGCAGAAGTAAAAGAATCGAAGTCAATAGAACTAGGCGTTTCACCCCAATGAAGTGCCTCCCAATCCTCAATGTCCTGGTCCTCTGTATACAACAAACAAACAACAAACAAAGAGTGGTAGGCCGTAGGTTCTCTCAGAGAAAACAACCTGCTTCAGACACAGACCCAAATCAATTGTTTTTTAAATAGCAAAATGAGGAGATACCACGGTTACAAATTATTTCAGTGTGTTGGGTCGATATAACACATAACGGTGTGATTTAGCTCTGTTTACCTCAGTTTCCGTGGCCTTCTGTTTATTTACTTATGAGAGTACAGAGCTCTCTGATTTCTACAATCACTGTAACTATCCAATTACTTCTAACTTTATACATTAACTTTGATTGCAGCATGGTTAACGACTTGGAGATCTCAAATAAAGTGAGGATGTTACCATTGCGAAATATAATAACATGCATTGTGAATGTTATTATTGATGCCGAATATAGGCGCTGTGGACTTTACCAAGAACTGCAGTTATAAACTTCCTCATCCCTGCTAGCAACGTAGTAATTATTTCTTTTCTCTAATTTTTACTTTTATTTCATGACACATGCACAACATCAAACAATGTAAATGTATATGTCTCTCCACATAATTATTTTTGTGATCTCTTTGTCTAGTACGTAGGTTTTGAGATCATCCATATTCTGACTTTTTATCTCTTTTATTTGAGCTGGTGTACAGATGGACATTTGTGTGCATGGGTCTCCAAATGGACCATTAGGCACCTTATTTCTTGTTAAGGCTTTCACATAGTGGACTTTGCTTTTTCCAATACAATTGAACTTGTCTTTCTTAGGTGTGGATTTTAATTGATTTTTTATGTCGTTTATCTTCCAATGTGGCGGTTGTGCATGCATTTTGGCTCTTACTTATTTCTATATGAGATTCTGTTATGCAGACCTTTACTAATTTCTTTATCTTTATTTGCGTAGGTTGGCAGCTAGATTTGAAACTTGCACGATTTTTCACCTTTCCCTTGTAACTAGCATCTTACTGAAAACATCTTTAGTTTCCACATGTATTATAGCCTCCAACATCTTTAAATGATGACAGATAAACAATATCTTGGAATGATGTAGAAAGACGATCTAGCAAAGCATGTTAACGAAAAAAGTTTCAAAAATTTGGAAATATTAGTGTGCAAAATTTTCGGGACACCATGTATGGAGTGTAGAGCCTTGACTATGACCAAGTCAATCAAGAGGGACCTCACGTACACCGACAGTCGGTCTAAATACATAGACCTCGTCAGCAAGCCTAATTTGTTCAAATCTAGTTTAATCAACCATTCACCATTGCATTTGTACATGCCATTTTTATTTACAAATACAAAATATATGTCACTTTCTAATTAAAATATTATTAATATTATATTTACAACTCTTGTTCCATTATATTAATACATTATTTTCTTATTTAATTCATAACAAATTTGAAATTCTCTCAGTTTATTTTTTAACTATCACAATTTTTGCACTTACAATTTATCACATAAATTCTCTTATTACGTCGAAGGGGTCCCTTGTATGGGAAAGGGATTTGCGGACATTCACGGGACTATGTTAAATTTGACGACCGTTTTGATTGTTTAGACGAGCACTTTGACGTTTTAAGTTGTTTTTGTTGTTTCTAGTAGACTGAACTCCAATTGCATGCCTACTTTTGAGGGGCGATTTGTGTAATTTGTGAAATATAATCAGAAGTAAAGGATTGACTCATCTATCCAGGGTGCATTGTGTGTCAATTTTGGATAGATTGACTCACATATCCGAGGTGAGATTGATTTCAAATTTTATATAACAAACGGAGCTTAAGATAGGTCAGAGAGCAAACTTTCATCGTTGTTGAGGGTGAATCATGAGCACATGTTGAAATCTTGTCTCGTTTCTTCCTCGTTGGAACTAATTTTCCTTTATTTATGCTTTTTAGAACATGTTAATGGTTGTTTTTTGATAATTTGTGTGTGATAAAATTTGACGGCCATTTTGATCGTTTAGACGAGCGTTTTGACATTTTAAGTTGTTTTTGTTGTTTCTAGCAGACTGAACTCCAATTACATGCCCTCTTTTGAGGAGCAATTTGTGTAATTTGGCAAACGAAAGCAAAATTAAAGGATTGACTCGTCTATCCAGGGTCCGTTGTGTGGCAATTTTGAATAGATTGACTCATATATCTGGGGTGAGATTGATTTCAAGATTTATATAACAGGTGGAGCTTAAGATAAGACAGAGAGAAAACATTCATCGTTGCGGAGGGTAAATCGTGAGCATAGGTTAAAATCTTGGCTCTTTTCTTCCTTGTTGGAATTGATTTTCCT
Organism: Taxus chinensis; assembly: GCA_019776745.2. Classification (NCBI taxonomy): domain Eukaryota; kingdom Viridiplantae; phylum Streptophyta; class Pinopsida; order Cupressales; family Taxaceae; genus Taxus; species Taxus chinensis. Next base: position 203,179,875 of record CM034153.1, on the reverse strand, counting down.
TTGTTTATGGTTTTTTTTTGGATACTTTGTTGATAAGAAAAGGAAATGGAAAATCCAATGGTTTTCTTCAACATGTCAGCGGGCAGTGAGTCAGCTGGAAGAATCCTATGGAGTTGTTTGTCGATGTGACACGGAAGATGCTTGAGAACTTTAGGGCACTATGCATGGGTGAGAAGGGAACAGGAAAGTCTGGAAAGCCCCTACATTTCAAGGGCTCTACTCTCCACTGCGTCCTAGCCCTGGAAGAACATGCATCATTTACAATAGTTTTTTACTAATTTCTTATACTAAGTAGTGCAAGCTCCATAGCTATAGGAGTTTTTTTAATGTTATAGATCTATGTTTTTTCTTGTAACAAGACAATGGCCTCGTTCCCATTGTTGAGCCAGAGACTCTTTTGGATGGTGATCACTCAATTGACATAACCCTTCAAGTAGTAGAGAAAGTATGGGTAGACGTTTTCTTCTACTTCAGAACAATGTGTTGTTTGATGGTATTTTGTTAAACCCCGGTGTGGTAACTCCTGGTGCTGAATATAAGGAGAAAAAAAACCCACAGAAGGTTGTAGAATACACTCTTTAGATGCTTAAGAGAAGAGTGCCACCAATTATTACTGAAATAATGGTGATTAATTTAAGCGTTTTCATTTTCGTGTGATCACTTAAAACTTTATACCTTGTAGGATATCATAATCCTTTTCGTTTGTGTTTGCAACTAGATTCATATGTTTGCATGGGACATAGCTCTTGTCAGGAGGACAATATGAGGTAGAGGAAACCTTGAATTTGATTGCAATGAAACAAAGTCCAAACTCATGACATGTCTTCTTTTCTTATGCTCGAGCTTTGCAAGACCTTGAAGGGTCTTCCAAAAAGTGTTGAAGCAGCCTAGTTAGAACTTCTTATTCGAGCTAGGGAAAATTTTCTTTCACCTATGTGGACTGAGATTAATTAGAAATACATGTAGGGTTAATGTAACATAGGATGTGGTGCAGTCAAGATTAGAGAGCACTAAAGATAATCCTATGATAAGCATGAAAACACTCTTACATAGGACCATTTAAACTAATTAGGACAAAAAGTCAACCAAAATCAAATACTCAGGAGAAACACAGGTGCTTTAAAGGTTTTCCGAGAGCCTACCAATGAATAAAACAACATTAAAACATTGTTAGAGTCCCCATACATGCTAGACAGTATCGAGGGTAAATTCTAGCATTTCTCAAACAATTAGCTGATTTATTCAATAAATTAAAACAACATTCACAATATGATACAATTGATTCGAAAGGAACTTCATCTATGCGCTTCTGATATGCAGATCTCTTTATACCCCAAGATTACGTTTCTAATGGAAGGTGGGTGCTTATTCAAAACATACTTTCAAATCATTGTCAGTTTATGCTCATACCCTTGTATTTATAGAGAAATTCAAAAAACTGATACTATTTTGTTATGGAAGATACAATGTTACAGTTGGCATATTGTAGAAATGGATTTTCTAAATATAATTTTTTTGGCTCATTATTTGTAACCCTTCTCATGGAGAATTATAATTGCAGCTTACAAAAGACATGAACATTCTCATGAAGCATTGAATTTGTTTTGCCAAATGCAACCAATAAGTAGCCAACATGAATATTAGTTCCCCTTTGCCAGCCCCCTGCATATAGACATATGTCCCCTCGATTGGTTTCTTAATTTCATTATAGCCGGATAGTGATATTGGAGCCTTAGCACAAGGCATGAACATCCATCAAAGTATAATAAAAAGTGTATTTTTGTTTGCAAAATGCCTCAAAGAGATGTGGTCTCATGGAATGCTATGATTGTAAGATATGCACAAAATAGCTCTGACAATAATGCTCTCAAACTCTTTGAGGTAATAAAGTAATTTGGAATGTACCATAACCATTTAAACTTTGTTTATATATGCTTCCATATTTCGTCTCATTTGTGTTTCATGGAGAGCTAATATGTTAAAGCACTTAGTCATTCTTTCAATCTACTTTGACAACAACACTTTACATTTACTACATTCTTGAGAGTGAGTGTTAGCAAACTTAAATGTCTCACTTGCATTTGTCTTCAATTATTACACAACTAACTATTATTTAACATCCCTTCTAATGTACTTTGCAACATTTGTTTTGGCTTTAATAGAAAATCAGAATTGTCAATCACACCCCTTATCAACATCAACTACAAAAGTAATAACTATCCTTCTAAATCTAATAACATATACCATTCAGCGTTCACATTGCATTGACACATGCAATTGCTAGTTTATATTATCCTTTCAAAATGTTTAACTCTGTATGATCTGGTCAATCTCCACTTAATGCATTTGGTTTATGGTTATAAAATTTATTATTATTCTACTACATATTACTCTCTCTTAATAACGAATAAAACATGATCAATACATTATCCTTAAATAATCCAAAGTAAAAAACAGACTTGCTTCGACAGAGTTTGCCGCCTGATTATATACTGAACCCAATAAAAACTAAATTTGCTGTCAAAACAAACATATGAACCTGATGCGAAGAATACAGAAGTCGATTATTGCTGTCTAAATAGACCTATTCAACTAAATTTGCTGTCTAAACAAACCTAGTTACATGATTACAGAGATCCATCATGACGTTTTCCTGTACTAATTCAATTTAACGTGCGTGTGCCTCATACGCCCCTTCCTCTTTCCTGTTTTGCTCGAGCAATTTCTCATGTCCGTGGCTTTCTTTTTCTTCATCAGATTGGGATGTAACCAGAGCCGCCCCTTAATGTTTGCATCCATTGCCGAAATCACATCATTCAACGCTTCGTCAGGATCGTCCACTTTATTCATGAAAAGTTCTATAATCTTTGCAGGAGTCATCTGAGCCCCACACCCCATCTTCTCTTCCACAACGGGAAACAGCGGATGATCTTTAATCTGCAAATAGTTGAAGGCGATAGATTTGAATTGGGGGAAAGTGCAAAATGAGAGGAGGATGTGCATATCCATCCTTCCAGATCTGAGCAGGGCAGGGTCGAGCATTTCCTTGTGGTTTGTCGTAAACACAATGATACGCTCCTCTCCGCAGCACGACCACAACCCGTCTGTGAAATTGAGCAAACCAGACAGAGTAACTCTGCTCCCGTTATCCTCTTCCTTGCCTTGAGAAGACTCTGTTTGAGGAGGCTTTGAAATCCCCCTATCCGTGAGATCGAGCGAGCAGTCGATGTCCTCAATTATAATCACAGATTTCTCTTTAGTTTGGGTCAGAAGCTCACGGAGCTTCGTGTTGCCTTTCACCCGAGTGAGTTCCAGATCGTACACATCGTACTTCATGTAGTTGGCAATGGCAGCGACGAGGCTCGATTTTCCTGTTCCGGGAGGGCCGTGAAGAAGGTATCCGCGCTTCCATGAACGCCCAATCCGACTATAGAAATCCCTCCCCTGCTTGAAACGATCAAGATCCATCAGAATCCTGTGCTTGAGCGGAGGATCGAGAGCGAGAGAGGCAAAAGTGGAGGCATGCTTGAACGGAACTCCCGTCCATCTATGGGCATTGGTGTAAAGCGTGAGCTCTTTATTCTCTGTAATGAATTCGGCTGCGCGTCTTGTAACGTGATTGAAATAAGCGGAGAGAAACTTTTTATCTGCCTTGGGGAGTTTGAGAGTATAGCTCAGCCTCTCATTGTCGCCACTTTCCCCAGCCTGGGTTTTGTGAGACCACCATACCCTGACCCCTTTGAACGAGTCCTCCACTTCCTCCTCATCAGCTGGAGAGATGCCTAAATTGAGGGAATTCCTCGCACGAAACGCAGTCATTCTTGGGGCAATGGCTTGCAGACTTTGCACATAGTGTTGTACGCTGTCATAAAGATCATTGCCGCTCACTCCATGATTGTCTTTGAATTCTGGAATGTCTACCTCATAATGATAATGAGGAGGATTGAAATACTCCAGCAGGAATGAATACCTTCGCATTAAAATTTGATGCAATTGGGGAGGAAGAATGTTCTGGAGCAGAGTGAAGAGGCCGATGAAAGACCATACTTTGGCAATCATGGCATTGGCATCCATCTTCATCTCCAAGAAGGATTATTGACTCACTACCAGGCAATGCACATCCAGGTGCCTGCACCCCAATGTTTATTTGGAGGCAGAGTCCGAGCTGTTTTTTGGAAGTGTTTCCACGAAGCAGGTCTCGATGGGGAAGCAGCTTGATGAGCACACTCGTTTGAATTTTTTTAATTGTTTTGGGTAACACGAGGAATACATTGCGAGGCTTGATGAGCATTCTTGTTTTTAATATTCTGTTATGGTATACGCGCACATACATGTGAATTGAGGCCTACATCTCTCGTTCTTGCGAAGGGCATTCCAAATAATTTTATTGGGATACTTTTTTTCTTCTAATTATTATTATTTTGATGTGTAGTACATACAATTGGACACAAGTTCTATAGATTGTCGGTATTTCAGTTTATATTTTAGGAGAAAATATATAACGGTTATATAGTTACGAGTAAGTGTACAACTAAATTAGTGATCGTCTTTAGTCAAGCATCTGTGTCGTCAAAGTCACGCAGGGCACGATCTCATCAAGTAGATCGTTTCTCAAGATTCAATGTTAGTTAACCGAAATTTTGAGGGATATTTCATCATTGTTTCATTCAACATCATGTACAATTAATTTGATCATTAACACATGATACTATATGAGAGATGAATTAACCTACACATTGTTAATCTTAATAAAGATGAAATGAAAAGGATTGTCTAATCATAAGGTAAGCTTGTATGGTAACATATAAATGATGGAAATATTGATCCATGGTTAGATATTTTTTAATAGAAATATCTTTACATTATTGAAGTACAATGTGCAAACTATTTGGTTAGGATGTGCATTCCTTTGTTTTAACCAATTTAAGTGAATTTCTACTTGAACATGAATTTACTATAGAAAATGTATGTTTTAGTCGGTGCATCAACATGTATTCCACTACAGCTGCAAGACAATACATGTTTCTTATCCCTTCTTCACATTTACATGAGATGTCACATCATTCTTCTATGGTGTTATTATTGCACTAAAATGCAGTCTATATGAAATATTTTCCTTAAACATTTGAAGCAAATTAAATGATGTACCGAAAGATGGGTGGGGAAAGTGTAGATGCCCAGGGGTTAAATTTGATGGTTGTTTAAACATTTTTTTGTTTGAATCCAAATTTGCAGGGATTAGTTGCATAGAATTCTTAGGCTTAGTTGCCAAGGACTGCGGGGTTTTTATTTCGCCAAAGTCACTTAGGGCACAATCTCGACCTCATGCCTTATTATTTGGTATCTCCTAGGATTGGAACCCCGGTGGATGGTTAGGCAACACCTTTTACTCCATATATATATATATATAGTATATATATATATATATATATATATATACATATATATATATATATATATATATATATATATATATTATATATATATATATATATATATATATCTGGGTAAGTGTGCCAAGTTGGTGGACAATTAAGTGGACATAAAAAACCTAAAATTTAGGTACCGCAAGCGTGGTTTATAAATTGTGCTCATGCACAATTGTTTTTATAGGCTCGATGATTTTTGAACCTAAAACCGCGATTGCGGTCCTTTGAGGCAAATAAATAGACCCGCGACTCCTCATTTTCCCTCATTTTTCCTTTCCAACCACGATTTCTCCTAGACTTTTGACACTCACACGCTTTGAATACCCTCTAGAAAATTACTCTTCGGACTTCTGGATCACAATAGTTTTCAACCATGCCGCCAAGACAAAGAGGTAAGCCCCTCGATTTTGATCAATTTGTTTGCATTTTAGGTTATTTTTTGTGATTTTCATGGGTTTTTCAATTTTTTGTTTATCTATGTAATTTTTTTTGTTTCTGTCAGTTGCTTGACAAGCTCAGAATCTTGACAAACCGTCGAAATATTCCTCAAAACCCCTCCAAACATTCCTGCAAAACCCTCCTCCAAACATAGATCTGCCTCCTGTAGCTCCTTCTGTCCCCACGAAAACCAACAAGAACACAAGCTGATATCGTAGGAAGAATCTGACAAAATAAAACTATCATTGAGAACTTTATTCAAACTATAAGACAAAATCATGCCGTGAATCCATCCCACATGACTTTAGCCATCACATTGCAAACATTAATTGGCGAAGTTTTCTCCGCAACCAACCAAAATAGATAGATGGAATACCATTAGAGGTAATTGTAGGCAGCGGTAAGCAAATAAATTATCCCATGCGGCCATAAAAGATAAAAAAATTGGAACATACCTCATTTGTGCATTATTTACTGACCCACAGAACCAACGAACCCCCCGCAGTTACTTGCAAATGGTTCCCAATCCATTGGTGCCACGATGATCGAATCAAGAAATTTTTTTGGGACCGATGGTGGATGGTTTTTTATTATCCACCATGTAACAAAAATAAGGTTCCCCTCTATTTTTTGAAGAAATTATATTACGAGTTCGTGTTTAATGAGGTCCCAAATTATTTTGAGCTGTTTCTGATTTTTATGAGTGAGGTGGTGGCTCTGCATAGAGTAGACCTGGTGCATGCGTAGGTCAACCAAGGATCCCCCATTCCCCAAAACCCCACTGGATTCATTTATCCCTCCTACAACGAAGGAGGTTGTGGAGATTAACACACTACATGCATTGAGGGAGCTCACTAACACTTTGACCCAGCATAGTGAGCAAATTGCATCTGGTGATGTTGGTGGAGGTGTCTAGTTCTAGCACACCACACTAGTGTGGATCATGTTGTGCCGTATGCACTGTGGGTGAGACATCATTTGCTGGATCGCATGATTTCTTTTCTCTAGATGAGATGATGGCAGATGTTTTTTAGAACTAGTGCAAATGATCGTGGTTTTTCACAAGTAAATGTCAAATAAATATTATATATATATATATATATATATATACAATAATTTAATTTATGTTTGAGATTTTAATATATATGTATTTCATTGTACGTTATGTACATACATGTAAAAACTAATTTTTTATTTAAATAGCAAAAGCTGGTGAAGGAAACATCCGGTGTCGACATGCTAGTTACTATAGTTGGGCATATTACAAAAGTAAGTTTCAAGTTGTACTTAAATTTCAAATTTCATTTGATTGTGCACTTTTATTATTATAATGTTTCACTTGTACATGTACATATTAATATATGTTTGTCTTTTATACGCATGAGCCTGGAGGGTCATCATCTGCTCCAGGAACTGAAGCTACTTGGCAACACGTCACATGACTTTTTACGCAGGTTAGTTTCTCTTCACACTTTTTTTTCTAATTGTGGAAGTTCACGTGGATTATACTTTGGCTCTGTTATGTGGTAGTCATGTAGATTAATATTGATTTGTACATGTTTTTTGTATAGCTTATGACTGCCAGAGAGACTCTTCAATATATGCAGGCTGTGGAGGCTACTGTAGATACTGCCATAGCATCTACAGATCCACTAACTGAGGTATAATTTTTCAAATTTGTTAAATTTATTTAGGAATTATTTCTTATTACAAAAATATACAATATCAAATTTTGTACATGAAATATTTAATTTGAAATTTACTTATTTTTATGTAGCTTACCTTTCATGATTCTATTGTTGTCTCTGCCACGTGTCAATGACAAATATATAGGGATCATGACATTGCAGTAAGATTTCACATGCATTTTAAATAAATTCTAAGTTTCTAAATTTTGAATGTATTTTAAAAATCTGGGTCTTAAAAAGTTGTTAGTTATCAATGTTTAGGTTAGGTTGTAGGCCTTCTTAGAGACGCCTAGGACCACACGGATGAAATCCGTAGTGGTATCTCCCTCTACTACATCCCTAGGTCGTGGACATGCTACTTCTAGCAGAGTGAAAAGAGGGAATATGTTTCATGATTAGATTCATAGGATGTGGATGTACATAGATATATATATGGGCCAACTGGTCCTAGTTCATGATTCTTCATAGGACATTGTATATATAGCTTTATGCGACTGCATGTGGTCCTATATGTATGACACACTTGGTTCGAGATGTACACATGTTATGAACTTATATTTTCAGAGACGTGCGTTCAGCACACTTAGTTTGATACATTATATATCCATGTGTTGGTTTTCATAACGATATTACTTTTATGTTTCATTTGAATTCATTACACATGATATCCTTCTATGTATGTATATTCTATGTATGTTAATTCTATATGTATGTTTGATTTAAAATTAAAAACTATTGTGCAACATATATGAATATAACGTTACTATGGTGCAACATTGAATGGTACAATTGTTAAGAAATTAAGGGAAGCATGTCTATTCTTCCATCAACATGGGAAACTTATCATTTTCCTCTTAAGTCATGAAAAATATTTCATACCTTGAATATTGAAATAAGATGTTTCCCTTGGGTCATTTGATTTTTGAACTGTGTATTTAATTTAATTTATCAAAAGGATATTAATCATTTTACCATTGATGAGTATGGTGGTGTATGACCAATCCATCTTTATATCCCCACCAATATCGTGATAGAAACTTTGGCTCAACAATATACCATACGTAGCTAGCATGTCTTGCACAAGTATTTCCATCTTGATTTTCTTGTCAGGGAAGTATGCAAATTCTACTTGAGAATCTTTCCCCTGGCCAAAATGAGGTAATTATTTTGTTTTCATATAGTAACAATGGCCAATAACAGGGCTGAGGGTAATACCAATAGAGTTAGAAAATTTTATAAGCATGACATTGTCAGAGGCGCCAGAGTGGGAAGTGATTCTTTAGTGTTGGTAGGATTCTTGGAACATGTATTTTTACTACTTCCTTTGATAAACTAGATGAGTTTATCAAAATGCTTGGGGTGTTTTTTTATGTACTCATATTTAGATATTTGAATTTTATCTTTCTTAAAATAGTCATTGATGTAAAAATATGAGGAAGTGGTAGGCACATTAGGAACTGTGGAATCCTTGACATGAGTAGGATTTTCATTCTTATGAATAATTGAAATAGAAATCGATTTGACAAGAGGAGGTGCAAGAGACTTACTCAAAGAGGTAGATGGAGTCTTGGCTAAAGTCGTTTTAGGATTCTTCTTGGATGACCCCATAGAAGTAAGAAATGATGTTCCTCTTTTTATTTTATTTTTTCTATCTATTCACCATTTAAGGATTAAAGTGCTTTGCTTGGGAAGTAGAAGAAGAGGCTTATTTATTTTTTTATGAGTGGGTGAACACTAAACAAGAGTAACTATTCATATCATCAATCCAAATTATTTAGGATCTTTGTTGGGTGAGTATTCACAATAACCAATAATTGCATAACCATCTTCTTCTTCTCTTTCAATTTCTAATTCAACAATTTCTTGAAATAGTTGTAATTGTTGAAAAAGTTGAAAAAGTTGTTGAAAACAGAACGAGTTTGTTTAAGAGGAACTTGATGCAAAGGAGAAGAATCTACAACTTTCTTATTTTTCTTGTTCTTGTTATTTTTCTTCTTTTATTGTTTCTGAGAAGAATCTATGACTTTTTTAACAATTACAACATTTTCAACAATTATGACTCTGTGGCACTGAATCAATTGCGCTGAAACGTTCGGGTGGCCAGGTGAACGCTATAGGAGGCATCGTTTCGGTGCGCAACAACGTCATTGATTCTGGGCTACCTCATTCGGGCGGAGTCCCTTAAGATCCATGAGACCAAAAAATCATTCAACTTCGGCGGGTGACTACACAGACTCTGTGGTACCTAAGGATGTCTCAATGGATCCTACACCTTGGCATAGGGACCCTCTGTAGACACCAAATTTGTGTCTTACGACCCCCTGTGCCCCGCATCTCATTTCGCAACCTAACCTCATCACCTAAACCTTACACAATTATTTATTAATTACCTTATAATTAATAAATCCACATCACCATACCTGCCACCTCATGTCGCCACCTCATCATGACCTAGTCTTAACCATAAACTAACCTAATTAAGACCTATAACTTGGTCCAATTCCACACCTATGACTAATTACTCCTCATCCGCACCTAAAACCAACTTCATAATGACTTGACCAAGCCCGCTACCAATCCCTCGGAAGAAAAGGAGGGAAAGCTGGCTATTTTACCAAAAATAGCCCGCTTTGACCTGACCGATACCGGTTCCTACTCGACCACCGTCGGTTGCGTAACCACCATCGGTTCCCTGTAAATGACCACTTCGAACCAAAAACAAAGATCAGATTTTGATTTGATCGAGAAGAAAGAGAAATCATCAAAAGGATCTGGATTTGCTTGGCTGAGCAGAGACAAGTGAAGAAACAAGAAGAGTTTGCAGAGAAGGACATCAAGCCCAAGAATGCAACTGAATAACAAGAGCCCAGTAACACTCATTCGAGCATCTGAAGAGGAGATAACTCATCTTGGATTGTCAGATCATCCAACTTGGGTCCTGTCTTCATCATCACAGTCTTGAAACTTGCATCTGCATCAGGGACTAGTGAGTAGTGTTTTATATATGTTTCTAAGCACCATTTTCTTGAACTGTTGATTAATAGTAATCATAAGTTGATTCCTAGATCTACTACCAGCAACATACTGCACTTAACCTTCACCCATACATCCTGATATTGCCTAGAAGGCCATTTTACCACACTCTGAGTCTTCCCTATCCTCCCATCATTCCCCTCAGCCATCCCCCAATCTTAATAACCCCACAATCACCTTGCAACCCACCTCTATCCAGAAGCACTTAGATTGCTGACCCTACCGGTATCGTTTATCCCCTACCGACAACGGTTCTCTAACCGCGGTCGGTTACCCAGTGACCGGCGTCGGTCACTGTGACTTATACCCCAAAACCCTTTTCTCACCTATTTGCCGCCTAACAACCTCAGATCCAGTCTGGTTTATCCCTATAACTCAACCTGAACGTACCAACGATCAGTAACCGAACAAACAACGTGATGCTTTATTATTGATAATTTAGCTTCTATTGCTTTGTAGCGAGATACCTAAATCATGATTTTGTAATATTTCTTTGTTATCATTTGTGTTAAATCGTATTAAAAGGGGAACTGACCACCTTCAAAAGGAAGTTTTATATTTCCTGGGCCTAAGGTAGCTCCCTCATTTATTGTCTAATTAAAATCTGGTGGTCTTGTATTCTTACTTGTAGTTAGTCCTTCCAAGACAAAAAGGAGTTCTTCGCAGTCGATCTGATCTTTCTCTACGGTACGCACACACCATCTCAACATTCAACAGGTATTCCTCCTAGCCCTAACCCTTATCTGTTTCTCAAAGGAATGATAGGATAGAAGCAATTCTATTCTGCAGAACCGAAACCATTCTGTGCGAAACATTTTGGCACGCCCGGTGGGACCCATTTCGGGTTTCTGTTTCTCTTGCTGTTGCTGTTTTTGTTATATTTAGTGAAGAATTTGTCTTTCTTTCCTAGTTTCACATTAGTGAAAGTCATCTTATTTGCTTCATCGAATATCATTTTCGATTTGGGTTTAAAACACGTGCATTACATTCTTGCTTGATGTTCTCAATTCTAGTGAACATAGACTAAGTAACAGGTCGTACACGTGGGGGTGATTTCCACGGTATTGACAGGAAATTAATCTTACTTTCACTGCACAACACATACCGAATCACTTCACAATTAACACAACAGCTCAAAACATACCCCCTTTTCCGCAGTATTCCTCCGCCCGATTGAGGTAACCTTATAAGCCAAAACAAACTTGACATTCCCCCTAAGTCTTTTGTTTAGGATTGACATCATTCCGCGTCTAAAGGCATAAGCCCACAATAATTAAAATTAACCCTAGGGTTAGTCTCTGGATTTGCGTGTGAATCTTGTTTATTTTCAGTTCTGTTTTCTCTGTTAGACACTGTCTTCTGTGATTACCTTAGAACAATTTGATAAATGTACTGAGCGTTGTTAATAATCAAATCAGCAGCTTCTTATATTTTCTTACACCAGTCTTCTTACACCGACATCGGTTAACTGACCGACGTCGGCCATAGTCTAACTGACATCGGTTATCAGACCGATATCGGTTACAGTCTTTTACAGTTCCTGACAAACCAGCAACCTACCAATTTCACCATTCTGAGTCTGTTTCTGTTCTTGATAGATTAAAACCCTACTGTGTACTCCTGTCCATGGTTGTTATCACTCGAAAGCAAGCCACCGCCATGGTTTCACATGCTTGCTCTGTGCCTTTTCCTGAATCACCCCCTTCACATTCTGTGGGGAATCCTATGGACACCAGCGAGGTTCCTAAAATTCCTGTGGGAGACAAAGAATTTGCCAAATTTCTGGATGCTAATCCTAGCACTGTACAATACTATTTGTCTCATGCCCCTGACCGTACGCCCGATGGTCAACTCCTTGTTGGCATGGCTATTAGTATAGCCACTCATTTAGCTCCTTCTCTGCCTGATAACTCCGCTTTGCCTTCCGCATCCTTAGTCCCGTCGCCTACCTCAGCAGCTTCAGGGGTCCATCCGGCACAGATTGGCTTTCCTTTGGTTAATCTTGGGCCCAACATGTCATTACTGCCAACTGCTCCTACCTCTTCTCTCTTACAGACTGTTCTGTTCATGACTTGCTCTCTGCCACCTATCCACACGAGCTTTCCTTCTCAAGCTTCGCCCACCTTTTCATTTCCACACACATCTCCCATAACCTCAACAGCTTATATAGGACATCCCTATTCGGTTGCCTAAACACATTCGTCCTCCATACCTTATCAACATTTAACCCCACCATTGTCTAGCGGTGGCCCTTGGCCCAATTTTCCTCCATTTACCACAACCACACCATCATCTCATCCAACTTCTGATTTAATTAAACAAATGATGGAAAAAATGCAAAATTTGGAGGCTTCTGTTTCAGGAAGTTGTAGCGCCTTGACATACGAGAAAGTTTGTCGGGAGCCCATCCACCCTTCAGTCCCCCTTCATTCATATCCTCCTCAATAGGAATTACCAAAGTTTACCCGTTTTAACAGTAAGGAGGACCCTCAACAACACTTGCGATCATTTAGACATGTCTGCTATCTGATTGCTCACGATGACGCTTTACTACTCCGCACCTTTCCCATGTCCTTATCAGGACCCGCCTTGGAGTGGTACAGTGCTTTAACCCAGCACTCAATCTTCTCTTTTAACCAGCTAGCCCAATCTTTCTTGGATCATTTCTCCATTAACATTGCCAAGAAAGTATCTATCACCGACCTCTATGCCATCCGAAAATTTGAGGACGAATCTATCGCAGATTTCGTTGGACGAGGGCGGGACCTTATCAACCAACTTACGTATACCTTGCCTCAAACTGAACTTATCGAACTGTTTATGCGGGCCTATGCTAAGCACATCTCTCCTACCCTCCAAATTCAAACTTTCCGTACATTTGATGAGGCCTTTACTATGGCTCGAAAACTAGAGATTCGAGCCTTAGAGGAAGAGAAATTATGGTTGCGCAACAAAAACCTCAATTTCTGAACCCAAGATTCCACCAACAAACCTAACACCACCAATCCTCACCCATCGACTACTTCGAAATCAAAAGGAGCTGTGCACGCGGTGATGGTCAAATCCCAACCACCGTCTAATATCTCACCAAAAACCACCTATAAGTATAAAGCTGAGTCCATCAACTACACTCCCTTGGGAGAAACATATGGTGTGATATTGGAAAAATTGCTCAAAGCAGGAGCCACTACCTTACCTCCTGTTAAACCTCATTTCGGGTTTGATTCCACTCGCGCCATACCTTCCTGGTACAAAGAAAATGACTTCTGTAACTTTCACCGCGTGAAGGGACACAGTCATGAGAACTGCAAGATGTTGAAAAACATAGTGCAGGAAATGGTTGATGCGGGGGATATAGCCCTCGATAATCCTAACGCCCCTGCTAACCGAAATTTGAAAATATTCAACAAACCATTCCCTAATCATTCTTCTAACAGTAAACTAAACCAAGATATCTTAGCCGAGGAGAGTGTTCATGAGATCCATGCAGTCTTTTATTCCCATCCAAAGACCTCTATCGAACAAATTATGAATCAAACCTCTTCACTAACGCAGGAAACCGAACCCCCTTCCTCGCCATCAAGACAAACTGAAATCCTTTCCATTCCTTTATCCATCAAGGAATTAACTACCCAGAGTTCCCTTCTCACAAATGAGCCTTCTTATACCACATCCTTTCAAGACTGTGAGCGGATGTTATCTAATTTATCTATTTCCCAAACGTCTCCTTATACCATTCTTGCTGCACAAGAGGAAGGCTCGCCACTTCTTTTGTCATCCTTAGACGAGAAACCTTTTGAACCGACATCACCACATTCTTTAAACATGACGGATCCTCTTAAACACACCCTCCTACCTATTAGTCCTTCATCACCTAAATCTTTTCAGCAACCGGTTGACCTCTTAACGCCTATCGATACAGTGCCTCATCTACCCCCACAGTGGACCGGAATCACAATCCACCTTTCTTCCATACAAAAGTTCCTATTCACACGTGAGGACTGTCATTCCCCAGAAGATAGACAGGTCCTATGGGAATGTTTAAGTATGCCATATTCTACTCAAATGCAAATGACCGATCCTGATGCCTCTACTATATACCCGAAATGTTTACATAAGCTTAAAATGCCGATGTCCTCATCTTCACCCCCCTCATCTCTACCAAATACCTCATCCACTTCTATTAACCTAACCAAATCTTCCCCTATGCTTGGGACCTCACCCATACCTAGTCTAACACACCCACCTAAGCGGCTTGATTTATCTAAAAATAAAGCCTTCCATCCCATTAGGAGACAGACTCAATCTCCTCAATCTATGTCGTTAACACAACTAAAACCCTCGTTATCACACCTACCTTCCATATTGGGACCCCATCCCTCTACCTTACATCAATATATCATACCTCCTACGTTTTCTTTAAAGCGACCTATGCCTTCTACACCCATACAGAAATCCAAGGGTATACCAACACCGTCACCCCACGTATCCTATCCACCTATCAACCATAAACAAATTCCATCATCAACAGATTTGTTTTCTGTCACTCCCATATCTCCATGGATGTTTTCTGATACCACATCATCTGTGGCCTCATCATCCAACCAGCTAAACATAGCTTCTACGTCAAAGAAACCACGGTTAGATAAAACCCATTATCAAAACTCCTTAGCTAAACCACCCCCCATACAAACCAACCACACCACGTCATCACCAGAATCGACCCAGTCAATAGCCTCATTTTCCTCTGACTTTGACCCACTGAAAGGGTCTTACGCCAAAATCCTTGCTATGTTCGTAGAGAATGCGACCATTTCCCTACCCCCACTTAGACCTTATGATCCATCTAAACCTCGACCTATAGGTTACGATGAGTCTAAATTCTGCGCTTACCACTGCACACCAGGACATGACGTAGAGGGATGCAAAGCGTTGAAAGCCATACTTCGTCCGTCACCTCTCTCAGATAGAAAAGTTAAGAAAGACAACTTACGAAGAGAGAGACCTTTAGCTTCAATTCCCTCTCCTATACCACCTGTCCCCACCTCACCAAGATCTATCATTATTACAGCCCCACCTCTCGAAAACCATGACCTATCCCTACCATCTTCCTCCTCTCGTATTCACGAGATCAATATGATTAGTGTTGCTACTCGAGGGCAGAAAAACAATGGGAAAGCGAAAGAAAAAAACCTGCGGCATCTCTTTCTCCATCCAACATCTCGATTGCACCACCACCTAAAGTGGTTATTCGTGGACCCGCCTATCCCGTCTCTAATGGCATTTCCCACCGAACTATGATCAAACAGCTTCACCAATCGCCTGTAAAAATGACACTGTATGATCTCATTCAGACTTCTAAATCTCATCGACAAGCTCTCGTTGAAATCCTTCAAGGGATAGAGGTTTTACCTAATGAAACCTTTCCTGTTACCTCTATTCTAACACCCAATCACGTTGCCTTGCTCACCAAAAAATATATCTCCCCAACCACTTCTGTCTCTGTACAGTAAGCCGCTGCTGTCAGTTTCTCCGAAGATGAAATTATTGACTTCGGTGCCGAAGATCCTGACCCTGCTCTTTTCATCTCATCGTATGTTCGGGATATTCGGGTATGTCGTGTTATGATTGACGGAGGCACTAGCCTAAACATCATCTCTTCAAAATCCTTCCAACAAATGAATATCCCTTCTAGTTGCATGTGTGCCAACCCCATCATGTTACGATCATTCAATGATGCTATTACTTCTACTTTAGGCACTGTGATCCTTAACATTCGTGTAGGACCACATACTTTACCCGAACTCTTCTATGTCCTTGAGGGATAGTTCCAATACAATATGTTGTTAGGCCGCCCTTGGATCTGAGCTATGGGATGCGTTCCCTCCACTTTACATAGATGCATAAAATTTGAGTACGAGGGGAAGTCCTACACCGTAAAAGCTGATCCTCCCCCCTTCAAAACTTGCAATATGTTGTATCGCCCTAATGATGTGCTTGTACCAGTCAAGACACCCATTCATCTAACCCAGCCATCCACTTCTAACACACCTACACCTTCAACCAATGAAACCGTCGTTACAAATATTACTTCCTTTCCCGCAGATAACATCCCAACCTCCGACCCCTTAGTAGATGTTTTTCAACGCCTTACGCTGGGGGAGTACCGCCTATATAACGTTAGCTCTTTCCATACCCCACAGGTGTACGGACAGTCACATGCATATCCCACCTACGACCATCGCGTGGGGGAGGTAATCTCTTACAGACCACCCCATTGCCGCACCAACCTAACATATGGGGGTGTTGACGCATCCTCCGTTACCCCTGAACCACCTCTTGGTGTGGTTCCCTTCCAATCTGATTTTCAATACTTGACAAATCGTCATTTCGGCCTCACCTTCTTGACTCATTGTGCTTGGAAAGGCTTTGGTTTTGGTCTTTATGAATAAGGCCGACATACACTCATTCCCGTGACTACACGCAAACACAATGATCGCAGTGGTCTCGGTTTTCCTGAAACACCTACACCGGAAAAACCTTGTGTCAGTTGTATCATGGAGGATGACGACGCCACCCCTACCAAGCCATCATCACCCACTTTTCCATCATCACCCACAGAGTCGATAGACCCTGAATCTATCCCTCCTAACTTTTTTTTTCATAAATGCTATCTTCATAGGTCCTCTCACTTATCAACGCGATAATGAGGACCCATCTTCTCTTCCCCTTCTGTATCTAGACATGATCGAAGAGGATTCGCCTTCGATTAATGTTGTTGAGTGCCAAGATGACGACTCCATCCTCACTTACCTTGGTGCGGATGACTCCTATATTCAACGTGCCTTACCGTTTGAAACACAAATGATGTTGAATGAGTCGACTATAGAAATCAACATCCACACAGAGGAGGATCCTCACATTGTGAAGATCAGACAATCCCTTAACACATCAGAACAAGCCACCTTTACTACCTTTCTCCGTATCTGTAACCAAGCTTTCTCTTGTTCCTACGCTGACATGCCAGGAATTGATCCTACCATTTCCGTCCATAACATCACCCTAAACCCCGATTCCAAACCAGTCAAACAAAAACTGAGAAAAATGCATCCACGCATTGCCCTCTTGGTCAAAGAAGATCTTTAACGACTTCTTTCCGTTTCCTTCATCTTGCCTATTGAATATCCTCAATGGATTTCTAACATCGTACCTGTCACTAAAGCGACGGGGGGACTTCGGATATGCACGGATTTCTGAGACCTTAACCTCGCTTGCCCCAAGGATGACTTCCCCCTCCCAAGTATTGATCAACTTGTTGATCTCACCGCGGGCCATGAAATGCTTTCTCTCATGGATGGTTTTTTGGGATACAATCAAATTTTGGTAGCCCCGGCCGATCAACATAAAACTGCCTTCATAACTCCTTGGGGAACCTTCTGTTATCATGTCATGCCATTTGGCCTTAAGAATGCTGGTGCGACCTATCAGTGGGCTATGACTTACATTTTTCATGACATTATGCACACTATCCTTGAAGATTATGTCGATGATCTTCTTGGCAAATCTAAACATCGCAGTGAACATCTCGATGTTTTAACCATTATTTTTGATCGCCTGTTGCAATATTCAGTCCAGCTCCAACCAAAGAAATGTGTCTTTAGTGTTCTTTCGGGAAAAATTCTTGGCTTTATCGTCTCGTTGTGTGGCATTGAGGTCGATCCATCTAAAGTCAAAGCTATCCTAGAAATGCCCCCACCCAAAAACCTCAAACAATTGCGTAGTTTGCAGGGTAAGCTTCAATCCATCCGGCGTTTCATCTCCCAACTCTCGGATCAATGTCAACCTTTTCATCACCTTCTTAAAAAGGACATTGCCTTTCAATGGAGTGAAGAGTGTCACCAAGCCTTTGAAGCTCTCAAATCCTATCTCTTGCAGCCACCCGTGCTTATTCCACCTCAGGATGATCGTCCTTTCTACCTTTACCTTTCTGCCACTGACCATGCTATAGGAGCCATGCTCGCACATCGGGACTCGGCACGTCGAGAACAAGCCGTTTATTATATAAGTCATACTCTCGTGGATTACGAGACTAGGTATACACATGTAGAAAAATTGTGCCTAGCCCTATCATTCGTAGCCACCAAACTCCGACATAACCTCCTGAATCACAAAACTTTTGTCATCACCAACACGAACCCCATTCATTATATGTATGCCAAACCACATCTAAACCAACGCATCGCCCGATGGCTTATGCTCCTCGCTGACCTCGACCTTGAGTTTGTACAACAGAAGTCAATCAAAGGACAAACTATTGCGGACCAACTTGCGGAGGCCCCTTTACCTGGGGAACAATTCACCAATTTTAATTTCCCCGATGAACTCATCGCCACTCTTTCACTCAGGGAAGAGTCGTATCAAATGACCCTCTTCTTCGATGGATCTAAATGCCAGCACGGCAGAGGAGCCGGCGTTGTTCTCATTCCTCTTAACGCTGAACCTATGCCTCTTTCATTCTGGCTTGATTTCCCCTGCACTAATAATACAGTGGAATACGAGGCCCTTGTTTTGGGTCTCCAGGTTGTGTTACACTTAGGTGTCAAATCCATTAATATTTTTGGCGACTCTTGATTGGTAGTCAATCAAGTTATGGGCATCTACCAATGTAAGAATGAGGAACTTCAAAAGTACAAACATTACGTGGATTCACTTTTGACCTCATTTACTCGTTATTCTATCTAGACCATTCCCCGTTCCACTAACAAATTTGCAGATACTATGGCTTGCTTAGCCTTGCAAATTCCTGCCTCACCAACTGACTCTGACATATTCGTCTTGGTCGAACAACTTTTTTCCCCATCCTACTCAGCCCCGGTTGTTTGTATGATAAATAATGTGTCTGCTAATTCGCAGGATACCTGGTACCACCAATTTCACGACTACCTTACAACCTTTGTTCTCCCACCTGACCTTACTAGTAACGGCAAACGTGCTTTTCTTAAAAGTTTTTCTCGTTATGTTGACATGGGGGGACTCCTCTATAAACGTGGCTTTGATGGCATCCTCCTTCGATGTCTAACCGGTGCGGAGGTCACCTATACCATCCAACAAGTCCACGACGGTATTTGTGGCGGCCATTTTAGTGGCCTTGCTGTGGCTAAACGAATCCTTCACCTAGGTTATTATTGGCCTACTCTTAACAACGACTGCTACGAATATGTTAAGCATTGTGTTATGTGTCAACAACATTCCAACCTTCAACATACTCCTAGCCATCCACTACAGGTCGCACGAGATCTTTGGCCTTTCTCACAATGGGGTTTATACCTTATTGGTGAGATTCACCCGACCTCTTCACAACGTCACCGTTGGATAATCACAGCAACCGAATATTACACAAAATGGGTGGAGGCCATTCTACTCATTTCAATTAAAAAAGAAAAAATTGTCTAATTCATTAACCATCACATTATCTGTTGTTTTGGTATTCCTCATCGCCTAATAACAGATAATGGTAAATCTTTTTAAAATAAGTTGCTATAAGACCTTTGTGACAACTTTGGTATCAAACTTAGTTTCTCATCACCTTACTATCCGCAGGCCAATGGTCAAGCTAAATCTTCTAATAAAACCCTAACCAAAATCCTCATGAAAGTTATCAATGAGTTCGGAAGAAATTGGCACGATCACATTCCCTTTGCCCTTTGGGCTTATCGTACTAGCATTCGTACCTCCACTAATGCCACACCATTTTCTTTGGTATATGGTACTAAGGCTGTCTTGCCTCTCGAAGTACAAATACCCTCCCTCAGAATATTTCTTCAGGATATTCTCACCAATGATGATTTCCACCAAGAGCGGTTGGCCCAATTAGAGCTTCTTGACGAGCGTCGTCTTACGGCTCTTGATCACCTTCAAATATACCAAAAATGCATCAAGTTTGCTTATGATAAACGACTTCATGAGCGTACTTTTAATGTTGGTGATCTTGTCCTCAAAGAGAATCAACATGTAACCAAACTAGAAAAGAGCAAACGTGGAAAATTTGCTCCTAATTGGATTGGGCCTTACATTATCACTCACACTTATGGATCAGGCACTTATCGTTTAGCTTCGCTTAATGGTAAACCTGAGCTTGAGCCCCTTAATGCCTTGCATCTTCGACCATTCCCGTTGAAATTAGTGTTATATCACTTCTTATCTACCTTACACTTGTCCCTTGAGCTCATTTACCACCGCATACACTTTGTTTCTTACATTTCAAAATCCAATCAAGCTCATATGGTTTCATTATCACCTCCCCTTAAAAGATGTCTTCCCCTTTTTAGTCTAGTCCATGACTTCAAAGTATCAAAATGACACATTCTTAATTAAAACACTTATGGGATTTTCTTGAGTCAAAATTCCTACAAAAAACTAGATGCTTCATGCCCAACGGACATCTAGACCTCTAAATTATACAATATATTGCTCCCTTGAAGGACAGCTATATGCCAAACTATTGCTACTATTATATATAGACTGCTCCCCCAAAGGACAGCTATACATAAACACCGCATCTGCTACTATAAATAGACTACTCCCTTGAAGGAAAGCTATACACAGTCAGCCTTTATCAGAAGCTTCTCGCATTGATCAGCTTCGTGAAGACCTCAAGAACAACAAAATACATATCCCATGTAGACTTCCCGCATTGATCAGTCTATATCCAGTAAAATAAAATAAAAATAAAAGCAGTACTTCAAAGCACTTTTGAGTCATGGACTTGTCTATTTAGGTTTGGTTTTCTTTTTTTCAGAATAATCATCTTATAATAAGTTCTTTGCGCCCCAACCATACCATCCACCTCACCTTGCCATTCTTCACAATAACAAAACTCACGGGACATGCATATATCCGATATATTGTGATTATACAACTCTTTTCACCTATCGACTTCTCGCCTATGTAAGGTACCTAGAGATTCAAGTTCATCCTATGATAATACGTGATTTGTTTAGCTCTTTCTAACTATGGGACATTTTTGCCTCTTTTACCCGAATCTGGGATTATGTGTTGACCTTAATCAGGACATGGTTCCCTTACCACTTGGGTAGGCTAGCTTTCGCTTCCCTTATACCTACACCAACAATGTCCATCCCTTACCAACACCAACAACATTACCCTACCAACATCAAATTTTTACCAACCAACAAAATTGCTTAACCACAACCCAATTGCCTGAATTCACCTCTCCCTAGATCCTAAGGGAGAACTACATCGGTCTGAGGCCCCTCCTTGCTTTGTGCAATGGGCTATGTAGGCAGCACTTCAGGAGACATGGGGTCTCCCAAGGTTAGCTCGACCATCCCCTACCATACCCTATCATGTGTTGTAAATATAAATATTTTTTTTGTGTATTTCTATTTGCCAACATTCATCTTTATCCTTTTCTTTTTCAAAACAAACAAAAACAACATTTAAAACACAACCATTCTTATTATTATCATCACTCAAAAGAACATACATCTTTAGTTTTATTTTAGATGTTAAACAAATACATCTTCTCTATCATCGACTCGCAGGTCGGCATCTTTATTTATTCTTCTATTCCTATGAAATTCACTTAGATCCTTGCACCTCCTCCCGAATCAGGTGGTGATCATGATCATCGATGCCCCTTCGTGGGCCTCTCCATCCTCAAAGGTACCACTGTCATTGGTTCCTCCCATTGATCCACCAACATCTCCTGTAACATACAAATACATCCTCTTGCACCTGGAGGAATCTTGCCTCCAATCTCTCCACTCGTAGTTGTGAAGCCTCTAACAATCCCATTGTCTCATTCACCTGTGTTTGAAGCTGGTGAGCTAAATCCTGCAGATGATCTCTCTCCGCTGTAATCATAGCTACGTCAGGGCACTCACGTGCACACGTCGCAGCTCTGCTACCCACCATACTCTATACGCCTCTGTCGTTTCCGCATCCATAACCCTACGATCGGCTGCTATCTCTTCTGGCCCTTCTGGAGGTGTAGGTCGGGGAGGTGAGAATGCTGCCTCGGCGTCGATCCTCATGTATGGTCTATATGTCATAGGAATATCCTGAACGAACCCAAATTATCGCCGCACGTGATCTAGAGGAATCCTCTCATATTCACCCGGCCTATGCCCTGCGATCCACCTCAATCGCTCTACACCCCTCAACTCCTCAGCTATGTGCTCTGTCACCATATAGTTCCCGTACGGCCTCCAAAAAATATCCACAATCGTCACCATCTCCCATACCTGTCTATAATACTCGATGT
Organism: Taxus chinensis; assembly: GCA_019776745.2. Taxonomy (NCBI): domain Eukaryota; kingdom Viridiplantae; phylum Streptophyta; class Pinopsida; order Cupressales; family Taxaceae; genus Taxus; species Taxus chinensis. Next base: position 203,157,001 of record CM034153.1, on the reverse strand, counting down.
CATCTATCACAGCCTGGGATCTCGCTTCTTGTTCTGTCTGGACCCATCGTCTAAATCCCAACCTTTGCACTCCTGCCTCTCCCGACTCAATGGGTCGGCCTATTGGACGCACACAAACAATATGCTCATAGGCCCAACAATGTAATAAGTAGGAACAATCCACTATCGTTCTTTGTTTTCTCTTGCATGCCCATAAACCCCTATATAACTCTGCCAGATATGCAGGTGCCCATGCGAATGTCACGCTCATTTCTATCATTTCCCAAATAACACTCATCAATGCTTTGGGAAATCTTCCACCTTCCACCCTCGGCAATGCATAATACCCCACCGCTATCATTAATAGCACGGCCAGCCTTGTTTCCTCAGGGTGTGTTGCATACATTGTACCATACGTAAATGATAAACCTCGCTGTGTCAAATCTCGTGCAGCTGACCCAAATACTGCTGTTATCGCTGCTCGCCCCACGCTGGGCAATGCCTGATACATGGTTTTTCCTATCATTGGGAGTCTCAAAATATGGAACACATCTTCCAAAGTCACTGTCATCTCCCCTGTTGGTAGATAGAAGGTATTCTTTTCTGGATTCCATCTCTCAATCAACTCCTGCAACATAGCATGGTTCCACGCGATTCTTGAATAATAGCGGATTCCACTTAACCCCAACCGATTTATTAATGTCCATTCCGCTGGTGTTACATCTGCTCAGATTCGTGACAACAATGTTGGCATAGTATCATTCATCCTTAACCTTTCTTCTGCCTGCATACATCAAAACGACACATAATTATTCAAAAGAACAAATCTCTACGGGTTTTTTCTCAAAATCTGGAAACCCTTACAGTGACCGATAGCGGTTATGCATAACCGATACCGGTTTGCTAACCGATACCGGTTACTTCCAAACGATACCGGTCACTGTCAAAAATCTACCTACCCTGCTTCAAGCATACACCTACGATAATTATTTTGCCCGTTTTACTCCTATTTATACCTAAAAACATACATGCCCACCTTGTTTACCTACCCCGTAGCACTCATACCATCCCCAACCCTTGCCTATCACCTTTTTCCTCCTCTTTACCCACTTACACTTCTTTCATCCTATTTACAAACACATGCAAGGATCAAATTACAACCAAACAATTTACCTCTCCGGATGCAGCAGCTTGGGGCGGAACATGTCTTCACCCCTCGTCCCTGCCTGCTGGATGCTTCTCCTTGTTCAACCATGTTCACCACCCTCTTCAAATATAACTTGTCTTTCTGCCTTCTGAATCTCAGCCCACGCTCACTTCACCTGTCTCTTTTCTCCTTCTCACTCAAATTCTCTCATGCAATTACCTGTAGCAGTTGTCAAACAGCGTCGCATTCGCATATTTAACGTGTTTCATGACTCTAAAAATAAGAATGCTAAAAATAAGAACTTAAGTTGCCAACCCAGCAGTTCTATTTTTAGGAGAATAACTTCTTGCATAACCGATATCGGTTAGATAACCGATATCGGTCATATAGCTACCGACATCGGTTACATAACCGATATCGGTCATGTGCCCCCTTGTTGCTTAAACCTAAGCCGTTCTCTTCATTTTTACACATTTTTGTGGCGCCCGTCCCTTTTTCCTGCATGAACAACACCATTATCCATATTTTTCATTAAATCCATATCTCATCACAATTTCATCAACATCATCTATCTATCTTACAAAAACAGCCACGCCATCAACAAACGATATCAAAAACCATCAATCTAACACCATTTGAATCCAAATCAACAGCTACATATATTCAATTTCACAAAACCAGTGACAAACCATACAACGTTTCATAATACAACACGTCAACTAAACTCATCATTTATATATACATACATACATCCCATCAACAAAAGACATCAACATCCTTAATATATAACACCATGTAAATCAAACTCATCATACATTAAATATCACAAACCATTTTCAAAACACTTAAACACATTTTTACGCACAACATGTGGGTCAAATCATCATATCTATATATATACAAGTTTCAAATATACAATGTGCCCTGCATCGGGGCCTCTGTGATCTCATAATACAACAAAGCCGGCACGCAGGCCGCAATAACTGTCAATAATCTCGACTCGGCTCGCAGGCCGGTCTCTCATATCAAAAACATACTCGGCTCGCACCGGTATCAACTGTACAGGCCGGTATCCACTATACAACCCATACTCAGCTCGCATGCCAGTATATACAATAAATGAATGAATGAATAAATGACCAACATAATATCTAGGCACGCCCAGGCCTCTATAAACACACTATCGAGTTCGCAGACCTACCGGTGCCCATATCCAATGATACCAATCCAAAACTGGTGGTCTAGGGAAGCCCCTCATGCTCTCTCCACTCCACCCTCTGCCTGTCCTGCCAGCTGGTCAACTGCTGCCGCCTCTCACTTGGGCCTACCTGTGACTCAGACCCACTCAGCTAGTGGCCACCTCCCTAAGAAATGCTCCAATCTCACGAGAGGTCCTCCTCAGACTCTAAATCAGTGCCAAATTGCATATGGATGATAATGACAGCCCCGGTACCATCCTTTTTATAGGTCCTGACCTAGTAACCGATATCCGCTCTATTGCCTGCCATAAGGAACCGGTATCTTGAGTCCCCTAACCGATATCGGTGCTGAGATAATCGACATCGGTCCCCTGATCTCACCTACTACCCCAGTGCCGGCCCTGTGCCTAATCAGCCCCGGTACCAACATCGCCTATATGCACATTCGTGGACTGTGGTGGTAACCTGTACCTGACCCACGGCCGTCCCCTACCCATTGGTGGCCCGACCCAAGGCCTGTAACCTCTACCTATTTGGCTCGAGCCTGGCCGCTACCAACCTATTTGGCCCTCACCCAAGCCCGCAACCAACCTATCCGTGCCTGTGCGGCAGCAAGCTGCCTCCTGTAATAATTTTACCTGCCCTCCGACCTGGTCCCAAGGCTCTGCTCTACCCTAGCCGCTAAGTTTGGCTGTGTGGGATGTGCTATCCTCGCTAGCTCTCTCTCCGGCCCGACCAAAGGCCAATAATGCTCTTGTGCAGCCGGCATCATCCACGGTATCATCTGCCAGCCTCTCAGCAACCCAATCTGGCCACAACGGGCTGTGGTGTAGGCAGTGGCCCGACCGAAGGCTACATCATCCCTCTGGTACTGATCCGGCCCGACCCGAGGGGGCTCATCCTGTCGTAGCCCCATCTGCCTGCATGGCCTGACTCCAGGCCGTATCCTCTCTCATTGTTAGTTGTTGATTACTCTCAGTTTTGTATTTTTCTCTCCTAGTGTAAGTTTTGGAACATATTGGAAAACATGCTAGAATTGTTTGTTTTTAGCCACCCATCATGTGCTTAGAAGGTCATTCAAGCTTGGTTTTTCATGTGTTTGAAGGTGTGTTTTCAGGGTCCTAGATTTCATCTGTCGTACCAGACTTTGCCTAGATTTAGACCGTGACGTTTCAATTTCAACCAAACCAACCATGTGTGGTAGTCTTGGCTTTTGGGACTAACTCGACCTTAGTTCGTAGAACCTGGTACAAAGTTACCCGTTACTCTCCCTCTTTTGCTACTCCCTTTTCAATTTCGAGCCCTAGGATTTTAGCTCGCCGAGCTCTGTTTCGATAAACTATCGACCTTTGCTCAATTAATTGCTATGTTTGCTCTTCGAATCATCTACGCTTGGCTTCCTCGCTCCATTCTTGAATGTGGTCAACGTTCATCTGCTTCTCCTTGGACCTACCCCACTCCTCTTACCATCGAGCTCGACTCCAGTTTTAACCTGGCTCAACTCTAGCTCGGCTGTCACCCTACCTTCAATCCATTTTTTAGATCTTGAGGGGGACTTGACCAATACCTTTCCCAGGGGTCACTCACATTTAACTCATCCCTACCTGTTCCTGTCGTTCCTCTACTTAGCATAGTTCTATGGAATCGACTCTGCCTAGCTCTTTGTGCTCACGTTGGTGTAGACACCAAATTTGTGTCTTACGACCCCCTGTGCCCCGCATCTCATTTTGTAACCTAACCTCATCACTTAAACCTTACACAATTATTTATTAATTACCTGTATAATTAATAAATCCACATCACCATACCTACCACCTCATGTCGCCACCATCATCATGACCTAGTCTTAACCCTAAACTAACCTAATTAAGACCTATAACTTGGTCCAATTCCACACCTATGACTAATTACTCCTCATCCGCACCTAAAACCAACTTCATAATGACTTGACCAAGCCCGCTACCAATCCCTCGGAAGAAAAGTAGGGGAAAGCTGGCTATTTTACCAAAATTAGCCCGCTTTGACCTGACTGATACCGGTTCCTACTCGACCACCGTCGGTTTCGTAACCGACATTGGTTCCCCGTAAATTACCACTTCCAACCAAAAACAAGGATCGGATTTTTTTCATTTGATCGAGAAGAAAGAGAAATCATCGAAAGGATCCAGATTTTCTTGACCGAATAGAGACAAGTAAAAAAAAACAAGAAGAGCTTGCAGAGAAGGACATCAAGCCCAAAATTGTAAACGGCACAACCAAAACCCAGTAACACTCATCCGAGCATCAGAAGAGAAGAAACTGCATCCAACCTTGGGTCCTATCTTCACCATCACAGTCCTGAAACCTGCACCTGCATCAGGGACGAGTAAGTAGTGTTTCATATATGTTTCTAAGCACCATTTTCTTGAACCTGTTGCTTAATAGTAATCATAAGTTTATTCCTAGATCTACTACCAGCAACATACTGCACTTAACCTTCACCCATACATCTTGATATTATTGCCCAGAAGGCCATTTTACCACAACTCTGAGTCTTTCCTATCCTCCCGTCATTCCCCTAAGCCATCCCCCCAATCCTAATAACCCCACAATCACCTTGCAACCAACCTCTATCCAAAAGCACTTAGATTGCTGACCCTACCAGTATTGTTTATCTCCTATCGGCAGCGGTTCTCTAACCGCGGTCGGTTATCCAGTGACCGGCGTCAGTCACTGTGACTTATACCCCAAAACCCTTATTCTTGCCTATTTTCCACCTAACAACCTTAGATCCAGTCTGGTTTTATCCCTCTAACTCAACCTGAATGTACCAACGACCAGTAACCGAACAAACAACGTGACGCTTTATTATTGATAATTTAGTTTCTATTGCTTTGTAGCGAGATACCTAAATCGTGATTTTCCAATAGCTTTCTTTGTTATCATTTGTGTTAAATCGTATTAAAAAGGGAACTAACCACCTTTGAAAGGAAGTTTTATTTTTCCTGGGCCTAAGCCAGATCCCTCATTTATTGTCTAATTAAAATCTGGTGGTCTTGTATTCTTACTTGCAGGTAATCCTTCCAAGACAAAAAGGAGTTCTTCGTAGTCGATCTGATCTTTCTCTACGGTACGCGCACACCATCTCAACATTCAACAGGTATTCCTCCTAGCCCTAACCCTTATCTGTTTCTCAAAGGAATGATAGGATAGAATCAAGTCTATTCTGCAGAGCCGAAACCATTCCGTGTGAAACACCCTCTATAATAACCTATCTCAATTTTTTCCTTCTCCAATCGGTGATCTTGTTACCCTATTGTTTACAAACACCCAAAATAGTTTAGTTTGAGACAATGTATGGATATCAAACGATATATTTTATAAACGGTGGGTCATGGCACTGAGCCGACTATGGCGACATGTTCAGGTGGCTAGGTGATTGCTAAAGGAGGCATCATTTCGATGCGCGGCAATGTCATTGCCTCCGAGATACCTTGTTCGGGCGGAGTCCCTTAAGATCCCTGAGACCAAGAAATCATTCAACTTTGACAGGTGACTCTACAGACTCCGTGGCACCTAAGGATGTCTCTTTAGATCCTACACCTTCGCATAGGGACCCTCTAAGATAAAATGTCTCAGTTTTTTCCTTGTCCAATTAGTGCTCTCGCTACCCTATTGTTTGTAAACGTGCCAAATAGTGTAGTATGAGATAGTGTAAGGCTGTCAAACAATATATTTTGCAAATGGTGGGTCATGCCATTGAACCGACTATGACAACCTATCTGGGTAGCCAAGTGAATGCTATAGGAGGTGTCATTTTGGTGTGTAACAACATCATTGCTTCCGGACTACCTCATTCAGGTAGAGTCCCTTAAGAGCCCTAAAAAAAAAAACAAATCGTTTAACTTCAACAGTTGACTCCGTAGACTCCATGGCACCTAAGGACGTCTCGTCAGATCCTACACCTCTACGTAAGGACCCTCTACAATAGCTTGTCTCTATTTTTTCCTTCTCCAATCGGTGATCTCACTACCCTATTATTTTCAAACGTGCCAAATACTGTAATTTGAGACAGTGTAAGGATGTCAAATAGTATATTTTGTAGATGGTTGGTCGTGGCACCGTGCCAACTACGATGAAATGTCTGGGTGACCAGGTGAATGCTAGAGGAGGCATCGTTTTCATGCGCGAGAACGTCATTGCTTCTGGGATACCACGTTCGGGTGGAGTCCCTTAAGAGTCTTGAGACCAAAAAATTGTTCAACTTTGACGGGTGACTACACAAACTCTGTGGCAGCTAAGGATGTCTTGTTAGATCTTACACCTTGGCATAGGGACCCTATACAATAGGCTATCTTGGATTTTTCCTTCTCCAATCACTGCTCTCGCTGCCCTATTATTTGCAAATGTGCCAAATAGTGCAGTTTGAGAGAGTGTAAGGATGTCAAACGGTATATTTTGTAAACGGTGGGTCATGGCACAAAACCGAATGAGCTGACATGTCCGAGTGGCTAGGTGAACACTAGAGGAGGTGTCTTTTTGGTGCATGGCAATGTCATTGCTTCCAGGCTACCTCATTTGGGTGGAGTCCCTTAAGAGAACTAAGAATAAAAAATTGTTCAATTTCGACGGGTGACTCCGCATACTCCGTGGCACCTAAGGACATCTTGTCAAATCCTACACCTTTGTGTAGGGACCCTATAAACTATCTTGTCTCAGTTTTTTACTTCTCCAATCAGTTCTCTCGCTGCCCTATTGTTTGTAAACGTGCCAAATAATGTAGTTTGAGACTGTATAAGGATATTAAATTGTATATTTTACAAACGGTGGGTCGTGGCACCAAACCGACTGTGCCAACATGTTTGGGTGGCCAGGTAAATGCTATAGGAGGATTCATTTTGGTGTATGAAAATGTCCTTGCCTCCAAGCTACCTCGTTTGGGCAGAGTCCCTTAAGAGCCCTGAGACCAAAAAATCATTCAACTTTGACGGGTGACTCCATAGACTACATTTCACCTAAGGAAATCTTCTCAGATCCTACACCTCATCATAGGGACCCTCTATAATAGTTTGTCTCAGTTTTTTACTTCTCTAATTGGTGCTCTCACTGCCCTATTATTTGCAAACGCGCCAAATAGTGCACTTTTAGACAATGTAAGGATGTCAAACGATATATTTTCCAAACGGTAGGTCATGGCACCAAACCGAATGTGCTGACATGTCTTGGTGGCCAGGTGAACACTAGAGGAGGTGTCATTTTAGTGCATGACAACGTGATTGCTTCTGGGCTACCTCGTTCAAGCGTAGTCCCTTAAGAGACCTGAGACCAAAAAAAATGTTCAACTTCAACGGGTGACTAAGAATACTACATGGCACCTAAGGACATCTCATTAAATCCCACACCTCAGTGTAGGGACCCTCTACAATATTCTGTCTCAATTTTAACCTTCTCCAATTGGTGCTCTCACTACCCTATTGTTTGTAAATGCCCCAAATAGTGTAGTTTAAGACAATGTAAGGATGTCAAATGGTATATTTTGTAAACGGTGGGTCATGGTACCAAACTGACTGCGCTGACACATCCAAGTGGCCAGGTGAACACTAGAGGATGCATCATTTTTGTGTGCAACAACATCATTGCTTTCAAGCTACCTTGTTTGGGCGTAGTTCCTTAAGAGCCCTGAGAACAAAAAACCGTTCAAGTTTGACGGGTGACTACGTAAACTTCGTGGCACCTAGAGATGTCTCATCTGATCCTTCACCTTGACGTAGGGACCCTCTACAATAGCCTATCTTGGTTTTTTCCTTCTACAATTGGTGCTCTCACTGCCCTTTTGATTGCAAAAACATAAAATAGTGTAGTTTGAGCAAGTGTAAGGCTGTCAAACGGAATATTTTGTAAACGGTGGGTCGTGGCACCTAACTGACTATTCACACATACATGGATGGTCTTGTAAACACTTGGGGAGGTATTTTTTGGTTCTCTATGCTCTAGACCCTTCTGGGCTACCTCCTCCGGAGCCAAGAACCCCCTCAACAGGTACATAAATCATTGTTAATTGCTTCTTTTTCTTGTAAACGAATGAAAGCTTCTCTTAGATTCGAGAATTTATAATTCTCTACTAACAGTGCCAACCACATGAAGGTGGAAGCTTTTTTAGCACCACTAACTGACACATAAAAGTGTTAGTCAAAGAAATTTAAGTTTCAAATCAAAACCATACTAGATATATACAAAATACACAAATTTAATAAAATATATGAACTTAAATTTATCTAACTAAGAAATTTATATATACCAAATAAATTATATATACCAGACATGAGCATTGTAAATTCAGTCCAAAGAACCATCAGGATTAGATCTACTGTGTATAGTGGACATGATTTCTTCATGATCTAGTGCTTGAACCTTCCAAAGAATATTGTTATTAGGCCTTCCTCGATATCTATACAGTTGAATATTTGTTGCTAGAACTAGATGTGAATATAAGAGTATTTTCCTAGTTGTCTCAAAGTCTTCAAAAGCCAAAACAGAGGAGTATTTTAATGCATACCGTCAAAGCCAAGTTCCAGTAACTACCAATGAACCTATAGGGTTCTCAATATCTTCGCCATCTATAACAGTAGAAGTCAACTTCTTTCTTTCCTTGATGCAATGACATAAGAAATAGTTTATTCCTTTTTCATTGTCTTGTATCATAATAATTGCAAACACATGTCCTACAAAAAAAGGTTTCAACTCAAATTTAAATTGTACGTATTAAAATTTCAATGGATATAAATCAATACAAAAATTGTAAATAACCATAAATACCTTGTCGCGCCAAAATTAAAATTTCTTCAAAGTCCCTGGATGTTGTAACTTCATTTGTAGAAACAAGTTGTAATACTTGTGGAGGTTGGTAACTAGGAAGTGGAGTTAGAGGCCTACAAATCCATCCATCCACCCATTCTTGTGAATCACACTCAACCGTGACAAATTTGATACAAGATGTAAAAAAACATGTCAACTTTCTTATCCATGTGGCCCACGAAGTAGCATCTGAGCTACAAAATGAGTGCATATAACTGGACCTAATGAGTGTCATACAATCCTCGTATTTAGCAATTTTTTGTTCCTCTATCAACCAAAAATATCTATGAACCATGGAATTTTTTTGAGAACCTTGGGCCATGTTGTCAATACATTATTCCACTATGCTCTTTGCATCTTTCAATTTACCACCATCTTTGTACTTCAACTCTTCTCTTGCAAGAAATCTTTTCACACATGCCCCTGCACTTTCATGCTCTCATTTTCCATGTCTTGCCTCAGTGAAACTCCAAATATGTTACACACCCATCTTGGTGTGCATCCTGATCATCTAATAAAACATTCGTGTATTCTTAAACTGAGACATATAATTATCTGACCATATATAATGTTGTTTGAAGTGGATGTCCCTATTGGACAAGTTTTCATAAAATAAATGGAAACACCCTTGCACACATTTAGTAGAATGAGTACGATCATCATTGATATAAAATTGGTACTCTCTTAAAAAATTTGATCATTCTCTGTAATGTTAGGAGAATGTATAAATGCTATATGCATAAAAACAATAACTTTTACTGAGTTCTAATATTTTCATTGAACCTCCATTTGTGGTTGTAATGTGTAATTCTCTACAAAATTGACCACTGAAACAATAGTACCAGTAGGAAATGTGTATTTGCATATCTTGAACTGCTCATCCAACCATCAAGCTCTGTGTGTATTCCTAACATACTCATAAACAATTTCATCCTTAAATTTTCTTATAAATTGAAAAACAAGCATATGTTTTGTAACTAGCTCACACCGTTTAGACTCTTTTGCATCTTTCAACTAGTATGTAACTGATTTATATTTATCAAACTCAACTACATTATTTCGTATCGACCTTCAATTTTCTCATGGATGCAACTTTACAATTTAGGTAATCCGCCACATGTACCACAACTTCCATCTAAACAATCCTGGCTATAAAAAAAATTTCCAATTTCTTTTTCACAAAATATCATAGGAATGAAATTCCTAGAAGATATTGGTGGAAGTTGAACACCACATTTTGATAACATAGTTCCAAAATGAAAAATAGAATAAATATATAAAAATTTAGCCTAATGCATGACAAATTCAACATGTTGCCTACAACAACAAGTGGTGCGAGCATGGTTTATTTTCACATAGAATGGTTTTAACATTTCAAAAAAATGTTGAATAATTTTAATTTCCAGATGCTCTTGTTCAAAATTATAGAAAAATGAGCTTGAGTTATATCTAAGAAATGCTTTAGATGTGGTTTACAATTAATAGAACCAACTCTCTGTTTTACAACATCTCTTGTATTAGGTGAAACTTAATTATTATTATGCCAAAATTGAATAAAAACTTCTCTTATAACATCAATATTATATTTGTCCTTATGTGGTGCTCTAGCAAAAAATGCCCAAAAATCGATGTTATTGAGTGATTGAAGGATATTATGTCTTTCAATTACTTTCATTAGAGTTTTTCGATTAACTTGCAACATTCGACTTGTTTACGTAATCAAACGTTGTTTTTTTATTGATTCACTTACAACATTAGTAGCAAGTACATGATGCACAATATTACTATCCCTAGTGCGTCTCTTGACATCAACAGTGTGATATGAGTTTTGACCACATATATTAGATGTTTTCAATCCTAAGGTGTTTAATGTAGGTCTCATTTTATTCAATTTCATCAAACTAACCAACAACTGACATATTTGGGAATCATTTAAAATTTCAAAATGATTATCCCAAATTTTAGTGGCTTTTCTTCTCATTTGCCATTCAAAAAGTTTGTCACACATTGGTTTCAAAATGTTTTCATCAATTACAATAAAATAATTAGGTTTCTTACGAAAAATCCTAGGAGGTGTTTTTGTCAAATTTTGCTTGTTTATAGTTTCAACCTAAATTTCTTTATTCACATTTTCACTGTCTCCTTCAATTTCAACATTTTCTACATCATGATTATTTAATTATTCTTCAACATTGACAGTAAAATCATCTTCATCACAAGTATTTAATGCAACTTCAACTTCAATATTGATAGTACAAACACTACATGATTCCTCATTGCTTACAATAGTAGGGGTTGAAGATGAACCCCTTCTTGATGCAGAAATATTCTGCATTCACTTAGCATTTTGAAGTCTTTTTGCCTCTAATTCGTTTGGTTTTTTTTTTACGTAATGAATTCATTTTTTGACTTCGTTTCTTTCTACCATGATGTTTTGCTTCCGATGATTAAAAAAAGTGTAGAAAATGACAAAATTTCATAGTAATTCATACGGTAAAGTAAAATAGTAAAAATCACATGGAAATTATAACATTGGGATGCATGTAAATATGATTTACAAACCATGATCGCACTTTATAAACCGTGCTCACGGTTTATAAAGAATGATTACGGTTCTTGTTTAAAAACCTGCGATCGCAGTTCTATCAGTATCATCAAATCCAACCCTAACGCTCGGGAAATCTTTGTTTTGCCCCATCCAGAGCTATGGAAGGTCATTATGAAGTGTAAAGGGTCAAAAAACTTCAAATTTTCTCTTCCAAAGACTTGAACCATGTTGAAAAACTGAAAAAAAATTCACAAAAATGGTGCCATTGCATAGGGGAGAATGTTAGATTCGTAGAAATATTGATTTTAAAGTGAATAGAATAAGATAAGTATCATTTTATAATTTTTTCCTAACAATAGGTCTTTAAGACATTTTTTCCCGTGGATGTTCATGTCTATGTTTAAGACTGCAAATTTTGTTTCACTTATCAAAATGTGATAAAACTTATACCATCCCAAGCATGGAAAAATTCTATACAAGTTAAAAATATATATTTGATTTCGATATAATTTTATATAGTTATGGTGGGAAAACATAAAGTGCTCCATTTTCTAAATCTTTTCAAACCACTTTCATGGAAAAAATCGTAAAAAAAAATATTGCTTGAAAAAATATAAAATAAAATCCATTCCAAGATAGACAACTACATCTAACTTTTCACCAAAGGAAACAAAATAACAAGATTTTGTCATCCAAATCACGGGCAAATGGACTACAATCTTATAGGTTTTTTCAAAAACAAAAACCAAGTCATATAATTTTAAGTGTTTCATATAGCTAAACTTGTTTATTTTTTTAAAAAATTAGTATTTTAGAAACTAGATTCTAGATGCTATGATTCATATTTACATAATTTTTTCTAATTTTGAGTGCATGTATTGCTAATAATCCCTACAAGTTGAGATTTCAATTTTTTTTGCAATAGGACATCCACTTATGACCCCTTTTTTGTCCTCCAACTTGGTGCACTTACCCATATATATATATATATATATATATATATATATATATATATATATATATATATATATATATATATATATATATATATATATATAGTGAGTGATTATAGCCATAAAACACTTGCGGATTTTTGAAATAATCATCACACGTGACTTTCATCTTTAAAATGCAACCGTCATTTTTAATATATATTTATATGTAAATTATATTAATATATAAAACATATAGGTAAATAAATATATGGAATAGTCTTCTATATATTTTACTAATATGATATAAATAATATTTTTGTATTTTGATTGGTAGTATTAAAAAATTACCATCACAATTTTTTTTTTGACAGGCATATGTGGCTGTTAAATTTAACCACATAGATGTCCTCCATGGCCACCTTGAAATTCTCACACAACTCCTCCAATTATATTGTTTGATAGGTTAAATATTTGTATGAATTTAGTGTCAGCTACAAAATAACTCCTCATATATCATGTTCACTATAACTTTAATCAATTGAATGCAAGAGAATAAGACGCATATACACCCCTTCGAGGAGGCCTTTGATTGTAAATAATCTTCATTTTATAAAAATGTGAGTTGGACCTACATGATTATAAAACTATGAACCCCCATTATTTATGACATATGCTTTAACTTTTATACAATAGGCTCATGCATGTCTATTAAGTTTGGCATATGTAACTTCCCTCCCAATATTGAGATATTGTGAATTATAGAAAGAGTAGTAAAATTGGTGTTCATATTAACAATTTCAATTTCAATTATTTATTCAAATGTATTTTAATATTTAAATATAATATTTATTTAGTGTCACGTAAAGATAATTAAAAAATTTTAAAGAAAATTTTGAATATTTTTTTAATCATAATACTTGCTTTAAAAGTGTGGGGTGGTTTGTCACAGTGGCTGAGTGTATCAAAATTGTGCACCTCATCTTCTTGTATTTTCATTTTCAACATATTTTAAAGCACCTCGTTAGAATGGGAATGTTTACCCCTTGATCAGAATATTGTTGATTTCTATGGAGGGCATGGTGTATATTGATTGCAATGACAGTGGAGTGGATTTCATTGAGACATTGGTACCGACATATAATGAACCTATCGATGTCATAACAGAGATTGCTAATATATTGTTCGGAGGTTGTTTGATTTGAATGACGTGGTCAATATCAATGGTTTTAGATAATAATTATGTGGGATTTTAATGATGTTTACCTTTTCCTTGCATGTTTTAGTTGAAGCCTAACCCATGATTATATCAACTAGATGTTAAAAAATAATTTTACAAATAATATAACATTAATTATTTTGTGCATTAACTTGAATGTATTAGTATAGTTGGTGAAAGAGGAGGCTGAAATCAACACCACATTTTGATCAAATCTTAAATTCATGGACACATCGTATCCGATAGACCAAATATTTTCTTGAACATATCGCTGCTCATCTTGAACTTCCCCTAGGAATTCAATGTCACAACGAGTCTCTAAGCTCAATAGAAAATGATTCTGATTTTGATGGTGTGGAAGATGAAGAGAGTTCTCAACATTTATTTGAAAATTTGGGTCACCTAGGTGACATTAGTGGTGTAAAATATTTCTTTGGACATCATATATCAATGGAGGAAGAAGAATGCACCCCATCAAAGTGTTTGAAGTAGGATCTCTTGTCTCACTTGAAGATATTGGGAAAAAAATTACAACTCACATTCACCATGTGTAATGGCCACAAGGCTTACTGGTCCAATGAAAATTTATAGGAAAACATTGTTAGATTTATCTTGGTCAACAAAAACACCACCTCGGTGGGTGTTGACCTACTCTTTTTAGCTTCTCTCCTCCCATCCCCACGTATAACATAAAATTTTCAAAAATACCACCCATCTTATCACCACAAAATGAGGCGGCACTAAGTCCATCCAAAAGTAATACATGCTTCAACCAAACATGCTCTAACATGGCCCAAGAAGTCTGAAAAAATATATCTTATTAATTATCTAGGTTGGACAATTAAGGAACATTACTATTGGTACCAATTATGAATAAATATTTTTTCTGCATATAATATGTTTTTTTATTTTCTTACTAGCACTGTGAGATAGGAAAAATACATTGATAAACAAGAAAGTAAAATACTAACAATAATACCTCCTCCTTCGGAATTACATAGCAAACCTTAGAATGGGCAAGGAAACATGGATGCGCCCTGATTGCGTGATATGTAGATTCTTTTCACGAAATGGAGCAAGACTTTCTTGCAAAATAATCTACTTACTTTACACCAAATGGAGAAAAGGGGTTATGGATTTGGGATGCTTCGAGACAAGGCAATAATTTTGGCATTAGAAAAAGGTGGAGGAATGGTCTTTTCTCAAAGGATGAAAGAAATCAGGTAGGGCGGTCAGTCTTAAAAAACGTCTCTTAGAGGGGAGGGGTAAGGCTATATTTATAGCATGGGGAAGTGATTAACTTAGAGTAATTTAACTAATCATGGTTTGAAAATGTGGGCAAGATTGGGTGAGTGGGGACCATGAAGAATGGGTGAGGATTTGAATTAGATTTTGTAGTTCATGAGTGGAGGATTTTAGGTGAGTAGGGACCACGAAGAGTGGGTGAGTATTTTATTTTGAATATTTAATTCAATAGTAGAAAAACATAGAGAATAATGACATGTGGAAAAGATTAGGTTATTTTTAGATTTGAAAGGGATAATTAATAAAATTATATTTGATTACTGTAGAGTGCATTTTTTTGGGAAATGAGTTAAGGGAATTAATTTATTTAAGATAGATGTCAAATTAGAGTGTCTACATTTCCCCCTCTTTTGAAGGGTACTATGTAAGTAGTGTCCTTTCAATGAAAATAGACGAGATGGAGTGAATATGCCTTAGGTGACATGATTGCATATTTTTAAAGAGATTCTTCTTGAAGGAGGTGTTTCCTTGATAATAAGTTATGAGAGGAATAAAAGAGAAAGCTTTCTCTAAGAAGTAGAACCAGTTTTTTCTTGTGAGAATGGGAAAGAATTCAATCTACTTTTACTAAGCAAATAGTAGAGATAATGTTTTTTAAGAGAGAGTAGAAGGTGGTGATTGATGGATGTCATGGTATCCTCCAAGACAAAAAATTCATGAGAATATTTGATTATGGACATATGTGATGATGCCCCCTCGAGAGGGCTGACGATAATGAAATATATGACAGAGATCTCAAAAAGAGGATAGATTAATTCTGTAGAGAGGAGGACGATAATGTGGTGTAAAATAATGGAATGACCACATGACGCAAATGGAGAAAGGATTCAATCAGCCTTGAATGATAGGTGTGAGGGTGTGTGGAAAGATGCAATGGGAAAGAGATAAGGGAATGGACAGGATTTATGGGTGATTATGAGAAGAGCAAGAAAGGTGAAGGGTTATGGAGATAGATGAGGGAAAAAATGAATGAAAGAGGTAGAAGAGAATAATAAATAGGGATGATATGGGAATAAGGGAATGATGAAGGATAGACAAGAAGAAGAAATGAAAATTTTAGGGAAGAGGGTGAATTTATGAAATAGAGAGATGTGCCATATGAAAGAAGCAACAAAGATAATAAAGAGGAATATAGAACAGTAAAATAAATGATAGAGTTGATAAGAGAAAGAAATGATGGAAGTAGAATATGGAGAAGAGAAGGGTATGGGGAATGGGGAAAGATAAATAAGAAGGAGAAGATGAGGTGGGAGTAGGGTTTAAAATCATCAAATAATTGAAAGAAAATGAAAGAAGAGGTAGAATGGAGAAAAAATCAAACTATGAGGGACCAAGAAAGTGTGAAAAATATTAGAGTAAAGAAGAGGAAAGGGTACAAAATAAACGAAAAGGTAGGGATGGTAAGAAGATACATGAAAATTATGGGGGTGGAAAGGAGGACAGAGCGAATACAGGGAGAATATTGAAGGAACCGGGTCCTCATGAGGAAGACCAAGGCAAAGAATAGGAACATACCACATGGATATGCATGTTGAGGGTGGGATGATGGACAATGCTGAAGAGCCAGGTTATCGATGGAGAAGTAAGGAGGAAATGTGAGGTAAAAAGGGGAGGAAGGTGATACAGAGGAAGTGAAATAATAAAAGGGGTGGGAGAGAGAAGAGGATAACATAGAAAATGAGTTAGAAGGAAGGGAATACATAATGGGGATAATCAATGTAGAATGAGAAGAAAGAGGGGAGGTATGACACATATTGAAAAAGATGTGGAGATGCATGAAATAAGGATACTAGGATTACAAGACAATATACAAAGGATGAATGATGAAGACAATAAAGATATTTAAGAGGGCGAAGGGGAGATGGAGAGGTAGGGAAGAAGTGACAAGAAAGGGTGGGAGTAGGGGAAAAGGATGGTAGAGAGAAGAGAATGGGGGATATAAGAGGAAATGCTAGTGAGGGGACGTTAGGGTAAGTCCACTAACAATGAGTGGTGGGGAAGGATGAGAGAAAAAGGAAGAAAGGGAGAAAGGTAACAAGGAATGGAAAGGGTAATGCCAATGAAGGGATGTTAGGGAAAGTCCACTAACATTGAGTGGTGGGCCCAGAGGAAGGAAGGAATGGAGGGAAAATGGAGAAGTTCCAAGGGAATGAAAGAGGTCGTGCCGAATGAGGATTGATGATTTTTATGGAAATTCCACTAACAATTATTGGCGTGGGAATAGAAAATGATGATGAAAGAATGTTAGAGGAATGTTAACAATGATGGCGAGTAAGCATGGGGGTAGATATGTGGGAGAATTTGAGAATATGGAGTGAAAAGAGTAAAGAAAATGTGAGGGATGAGTTATGAGAAGGTGAAAGTGGGGAGAGGCTGTAGAGGATGAGGATGAAATATGTGAGGATGAAGAAACAAGACATGAAAAGAATGGGAAGAAACAATATGAAGGATGATGGATCAAAAAGGAAAAATGGGAGAAAGAAACATGGTTATAGGTGGAAGATAGTAGACATACATTGTGAGATGATAGGTGGAGAAAGGATAATGGTAGGAGGAAAATCTAGTTAGTAGGAGAGACCAAGTGGAAAAAGCAATCAACAAAGTGAACAAAGAATGAGGTGAGGGATAAGTTTAGAATGATGAGTTTAGAGTAGGGAGGACCTTGACGTAATGTTTTCATGCGATGGAAGTGGTTAAGTAATATTACCAAGCAAGGGATGATGGAGATGAAAATTGGGAAAGTGAGAAGTGGTGTTTGTGAGAATGGAAGAGGAGGTGAGAGGATGTGATAATGGGGAATGCCAAAAAAAATTTAAAGGTGAAGATGTGTAGTGATGGGGAAAGGCATGAAGATAGCTCATCCTTAATAGGGACTCTTAAGTTAGATCACCATGTCACGCATGTGGTTAAGTAAGATTGCCAAGAAGAGGATGGTGATAGTGGTGGTAAGAAGATGTGGTGATGGGGAATGAAGAGAAATATGGTGAGAATGTAGAGTGATGAGCGAGTATAAAATGACATGTCATCCTTAAGAGAGACTCTTAAGTAAGATTTTCATACTGCTGGAGTGGTTTCATAAGATTGCCAAACCGACATGGATGATATGAAAGGAGAAAGAAAAAATTGTATTAGGTATAGGGGTGTAATGGTTGGTTGAAGAAGATGATCACGACGAGAGGTAGGAGAAATAATATGGGAGAAATATGATGGGATGGGGGAAGGATATAGAGTAGATCAACCTTAAGAGGGAATATTAAAAGTAAGATTTCCATGTGGTAGGGATGGTTAAGTAGGATAACCAAGATGAAGAAGAAAAAGAATGATGATAGAGTTGGTGGCAATAGGGTATGACAAAATGGACTGAAGGGGAACCCTTAAGTTAATTTACCATACTATGAGAGTGTATAAGTAGGATGACTATGCAGAAGAAAAATTTGAGGAAGGATGAGAAAAGAGTGAGTAATGTATGCCATAGTTGAAGAGGAGGTTAGATGAGGTGATAAAAATGAAGAAAGGAAACAAAGGAGTGTAACCTAAATGAATGGAGGAATATATGTGGTGCAGGGCAGAGAGTGTGAGGGGAATCCTTAATTGGGATGCCCACTTGGTGAGAGTAATGATGCGAGAATAAGAATTAGAAGAGGAAGAGTGGAAATATGGAAGTTGTGGTGATTTTTTTGATGAGTGGGAAGATGGTGGAGAAGCTTCTACAATGGGAAGATCTTAGGGAGAGGGTATACCTCCACCAAGGATCCTATATAGAAGGGTTTATTAAGTAAGATTGTCAAGCGGGAAACAAAAGAGTGAAAGGAAATAATACAAATGGCTGAGAGGGGACATGAATGGGTAAGTGCACCAAGTTGGGGGACAATTAAGTGGACATCAAATCCTGAATTTTACATTAAAAACAACAAAACATCAAATTTAGTCTTCCGCGGACTTGAACCATGCCGAAAAGTAAAAACTATGTCATAAAAATGGTACCATTGTGTAGGGGAGACTATTAGCTCTGTAGAAATACTGATTTTAAAGTGAATAGAAGAGGATAAATATCATTTTATAATTTTTTACTAATAGTAGGTCTTTAAGACACTTTTTCCTGTGAATTTTTATGTCTACGTTTAAGACTGCAAAATTTGTTTTACTTATCAGAATGTGATAAAACTTATACCATCCAAACCGTGATCAAATTATATACATGTTCAAAAAAAAAAAAAATTATTTCAATATTTTTTGATGAAGTTATGGCGGGCAAACAGAAAGTGCTCTGTTTTCTTTATGTTTTCATACCACTTTCACGGAAAAAATCATAAAAAATAAAATATTATTCAAAAAAATACAAAATAAAATCCATCCCTAGATAGATAGTGGCATATAACTTTTCACCAAAGGAAAAAAATATATATCAATTTTTGGTCATCCAAATTGTGGGCAAACGGACTATAATCTTATCAGCGTTTTTAAAAAAAATACTAAGTCATTGAATTTTGAGTGTTTAATATAGTTAATCTTGTCCATTTTTTACAAAAATTAGTATTTTAGAAACTAGATTCCAGATTTTACGATTCATATTAATTTAATTTTGTCTAATTTTGAGTGTATGTATTGCTAATAATCCCTACAAGTTGATATTATGTTTTTATTTGTAATATGATGTCCACGGATGACCCTATATTTGTCCATCAACTTCCTGCACTTACCCGAATGGTGAGAAAGGTAATTATCGGGATAAGTAGTGGAGGAGTAGAAATGAGGAGCAAGGATGAATGGATGAAAAACATGGTGGTCATGGTGGGGGAGGAGGAGCTACTGAATAGTGAATGCTACTTGAGAAAGATCTTCAAGTAGGATTCCCAAACTAGGGAATGCATTAGTATGGGTGAATTGATGGGGTACAAAGTAATATTTTGATCATGTAGGAAGATATTCACATGATGAAAAAAAAACTTAATTTTAATATAGCACATAATAGGATGCATCGTGATATAAAATATCGGGATGACTAGACTTTAATATGCATGATAGCATAGACAGGGTCCATAAAAAATGTTTGATTCCCCAGTATGATATGCAAGTGGAAGAGAGCATAGACAAAGGCCATCAAGAAAGTATGATGCCTCAATATGATATGCAATCAGATAACATAAGTATATTAGAGAGAACACAGGAATACATAAAATCAAGATGCCCCCGGTAATATATCAAGATACAATAAAGAAATTAATAACTTGTAACTAATAATGTAACACAAGAACCAATAAACATGTCCCTAACGTGTTCCATATTGAGGATTGATCGTATGTAACCCCAAGCAGGGGTACAAGAACATAAAAAAGGATTGGGTCATTGTCCTCAAATAAGGAAACAATAAGAGCCAGATTTTCCCCAAGCAAGGATTCACGTGAGGAGAAGTGGTTTGAATTTCATAGTCATAAGGTGATTGGATCATTCGTTAGGGATAATAATTTTAAGGATGAATTGTGTTGATTATTTTAGATTTTTTGCGATTTTTTGGAGTCTACAATATTTTTAGATTTATTTTTATTTTGTGGATGTTTTTGAAATTTTGAAATATTTTTTTGTTGAGATTTTCCAATTTTTGTGGATTTTTATACTATTTTCTATTTTTTTGGATTTTTGGAGATTTTCTAATGTTTTTGGATTTTGGAGGATTTCTAATGTTTTTGGATTTTTGAATATTTTCTAATGTTGTTTTGGGATTTTTGGAGATTTTCTAATGTTTTAGGATTTTTGGAGATTTTCTAATGTTTTGGGATTTTTGAAGATTTTCTAATGTTTTTGAATTTTTGGAGATTTTCTAAAGTTTTTAGGATTTTTGGAGATTTTCTAATGTTTTTGGATTTTTGGAGAATTTTTTATGTTTTAGGATTTTTGGAGATTTTCTAATGTTTTTGGATTTTTGAAGATTTTATATTGTTTTTGGATTTTTTGAGATTTTCTAATGTTTTTGGATTTTTGAAGATTTTCTAATTTTTTTTGGTTTTTTGGATTTTTATACTGTTGTTGGCAATTTATGGATTAGAATGCAAATTTATTTTGAGAGGTGATAAACCAGGATATTGTCTGCATGTATCGTGTTCTTCGTGGTAACTCATGCTCTGAATAACACAATTATCATTCCATTGACAGGATATGTTGGTGATGATATGATGAAAAGAATTCTAGCTCCATTCTTGACTCCACACAACTAGTAAGATGCGAGGGCTCATCACCAAGAATCAAGAAGGACGCAAGAGGTAGATAATGAACATAAAGGACAAATGCTGAATAACAATCCCTTTGGGAAATTGTGACTCAATTCTTCTTAAGGCTACTGAACCATTTTCAAAATGACTTTCACTTTATGGGTCACATGCTAGACTTAGAAAATTACATGGCCTGCTGATTAGTAATAAATGAGGTGAAGGGATAGTTCTATCTTCACTTAGGCATCTAGATTACTTCTTCAGGGATTTTATAATTGTAAGCTATTTCAAATTGATAATATGTTGTATTTATTGTAATGACTCCTTGTGCCTTGCCACATGCTACTAGTAAGAAGCAAGGGCTCATCACCAAAGACAAAACATAGGCGAGTAAATTTTATTGGATGTTTTTTATTTTATTTAATTTTTTGAATCTTTTACTTTTGTGAATGACCCTCTACTATTTTCCCCATGCCACCTGTAAGAGGCAAGGGTTTATCACCGAAGACAAGACATAGATGAGTAAGGGTGCCTCCCTTTATTCCCAGTCTCACACTACCAGTAAGAAGTGTGGGCTCAACACTAGAAACTATGAAGGATGAAAGGTGTGACAATGAATTATTTATAATTTATAGAATTGATTGAATTTTATAATAGTGCTTTATATTTGGGAACTAAAATTTTCCCCCAATGTCTACCCCACATGACTAGGAGGACGTGAGGGTTCAATACCGAAGACTGATATTTACGATCAAAAGAACCGAGAAAAAAAATTTAGAGCTTCGTTATGAAAGAGAGAATTTCTTAAAAGGGAATATATTAACATTAAGTAGGCTTCTAGGTATGACCATAAGTGAAAACGACTAAAAATGGGAGATATTATAAGAAGTATGACACTCAAAAACTTAATAGGACCTATATTAGTACCTGTCTCGTGATGATTAATATGACGATGTGATTTTGATAATGAAAATATCTGCCAGTGGAAATGAATAACTTTAAATTACTAAGAGAAAAGTTAGATAGAAGGAACAATGTACACGTCATTTTTTACCAGAATAGTGAACGCCTCAAAGATAAAATTTCTTTAGATGTACTGCATTCATTAGTTCATCAAGTTTTTAACCATCTTCAGTGGCCAACTTATAGGCTGCAGAGACAAATTTGGTTGTAATTATATAGGGTCCTAATAAATTAGGCTCAAATTTTCCATGTTTTCCTCACTCTTTAGTGGTATTTTTTTAAAAAAAATTAAAAATGAGGTTGCCAATTTCAAACTCTTTATGTCTTACCTTTTTATGATAACTGCATTAGAGTCAGTTTTGATAGACTTGAAGATGATTGAGGGCATTAAGTCATTTTTCATCGAGAAGCTCAAGCTCTTGAAGCTTTGACTGTCAGTATTCATCCTCATTAATTACATCTTTAAGGGATATTCTCAAGGATGGTAATTCTATCTCAATAGGTAAAATGGCTTCACAATTATAAACTAGGCAAAATGGGGTGGATTTAGTAGGCGTGTGGTAAGATGTATAGTACACCCAAATAGAATGGTAAATTTGAGTATGCCAATTGTGTCCATGTGTGTTGAAAATTTTATCCATGATGGATTTTAGAGTCTTGTTGGTTTCTTCTGCTTGATCATTACCCTGATGGTAGTATGGAGTGGACCAGTTAAGTTTGATGTGGAAATGTTTGGCAAGGTCTTTTACATCCTGGTTTTTAAATGATTTTCCATTATTTGTGACAAGAGCGGATGGAATACCAAATTAACATATGAGATTATTAAAAATGAACTTAGATATTTGGCTACCAATAACATAGGTGAGAGGCTTAGATTCCAGCCATTTAGTGAAGTAATCGGTAGCAGTAATGATGAATTTATGTCAGTTAAATGATGTTGGTCTGGTTTTACCAATGAGGTCAAGTCCCCATTGAGAGAAGGGGCCATGGCGTGGTTATTGATTGCAATTCTTGGGAAGGTGTGTGGATAATATTTTCATGATGTTTACATGCTTGACATCGTTTGACAAAATGGCATGCGTCACTTTCCTCGGTGGGGCAATAATATCAAACTGACAATATCTTATTGGCTGAGGCTATACCATTCATGTGCGCTCCACAGATACTAGAATGAAATTTAGCTAGGACAGTTGAGTCTTCTTCCTAATTAATAAATCAGAGAAGGGTTCCATCATATCCTTGTTTATAAAGATTTTCTACTAAAATGGTGTAACGAAAGGTACATTGTTCTAAAGCACATTTATGGATTGGTTTCATGCCGGTAGCAAATGTTTTATCATGGATAAAAGTGTAAAGATCATGGTACCAATGGTTATTTGGACCCACGATTTCACATACCATAGTGTCTTTAGGAACATCATAGGAAGGAATTAAGAGATGTTCTACGAGAAAATGTGTTTGGGGTTGATTAGATGTGATTTATAACATGGAATGAATAGTTTCCACAGTGTGAGAAGATTTATTACGAATTCTGGGGATTTGATCAAAGTTAATTAATCAAAAATATATTCGAAGGCTATCCACCATGCGCTTATAGGGGATATGTTTTTCATCCTTGACCTGGTATTCATCACTAACTTGTTTGATAATAAGTAAAGAATCACCAAATATAACTAAATATGTAAGCTTACAAGATATAACTAGTTTTAATCATGCGATTAGAGCTTCATATTCTGTGATATTTTTAGTACGTGGGAATGCTAATTGAAATGATTTGGGGATGATGTGTCCACTAGGTTTGATAAGAAAAATAACAACTCCTAATCCATGGAGAATACAAGATACATCAAAAAATAGAGTCCAAGCTGGTGTGATGTCTATGTAAAGAAGATCTTCATCAGGAAATGCAAAATGGAGTGGTTCTATGTTAGGAAGGGGTGCCTCAGCAAGCTGGTCTGCAATGGTCTGTCCTTTAATTTCTCTCTGCAGAAAAAACTCAATGTCAAATTCACTAAGTAGTATGACCTAACTAGATATTATTCTCGTGAGAATGGGTCGAGACAAGAGATACTTGAGCGGATCAATCTTGGAGATCAACTTAGTTGTGTGATTGAGAAAATAATGATGTAACTTATAGAATGCAAAGGTGACCACCAAACATAATTTTTTGATTTGGGAATATCATACTTCATGCTCAATAAGTGTTTGACTAAGGTAGTATATAACCTATTCTTTTGTTTGATCATTGTGTTGCTCGAACAGAGATCCTATGCAATGTTAAGTGGAAGATGTATAAAGCAACGTGGGTTTATCTATGACTGTTGACATAAGAATAGGTGGGCTAGAGAGGTATTATTTTAACTTAGCAAAAGATTCTTGATAATCGTGGTTCCAGTGGAATTGTGCATCTTTCTTGAGTAATTGGTTTAAGTGATGGAACTTATCGACCAACTGTGATATGAAATGTCAAATAGATTGGATTTTTCCCTAAAGACTACATAATTGTCTTAGGTTTTCAGGAGGAATTTCCATAATGGATTTGACTTTTATAGGATCCACTTCTATGCCTCTCCGTGAGACAATAAAGCCTAACAATTTACTAGAGGTCACCCTAAATACACATTTCTTTGGGTTAAGATAAACCTTATACTCATGTAATCTGTCAAAAATGTGTCTTAACACACCTGGATGTCCTATTCGTGTTTTTTATTTTGATAATATATGTCATCAACATAATATTCCATGATATCATGTAAGATGATTGTCATTGCTCGTTGATAGGTGGCACCGACATTTTTCAATCCCAAAGGCATGACCTTATAATAGAAGGTGCCATATGGTGTAGTAAATTCCATTTTATGTTGATGCCCTTCAGCAATACGTATTTGATTATAATCATAAAATCATTTCATTAAGGAGAGCATTTTATGGCCTACCGTAGAATCAACAATCATGTCTATGTTTGGCAAGGGAAAGTCATATTAGGGACAAGCCTTGTTAATGTCTTGGAAAGAATCATAATGAGTCAATACATGACTTCAACACAAGGTTTAATAAGACCTTGAGGAGATTTCCTGTTAGGATAAGGCCAGGTGATGAATCATGCTTGATCAAATATTTAGATGCATTTGATAAAAAGGCTGATTACTACCAGAGGGACAAAAACCATTCTAATTTGAGGCACGCCTTAACTATGGATTTGAAAATCGAAAACAATATCAAGGAAATTGGAAAAACTCCTAAGAGGGATGGTGTGAAGCTAGTTAACCCAGAAAAACCCCAAACAAGAAAGGCTGTAGATTTGGAAGAAGTTGTGAAGACTTTGGCAGGGGTTGTCAAAGAAATTTCCTACAAACTAGCCCAGGATGAAAAAGGAATTGGACGGAGCTCACAAGGTCAACACAAGCAGCAAGGCCAAGATAGGTTTACAAATCACCAAAGATCTGATGATAGAGGCAAGGGACCTGTTTGATTTGGAAATAGGAAGTCCCAGGCCAGGGAGAACAGAACAGTACCTGATCCTTTGGCTGCTAGAGTTGTTGTGGAGAGGACATATATCATTGATTGGTGTGACAGATGTTTCATGCCTCATGCTCCATGTTAGGAAGATCAGCAAGAAGAGGAAGAAGTTGGTGATGATAATGATGATGATGCCTATATGATGGAGATCCTTGCAAGTTTTCATAGGGAAGTAACTTCAACTGAGGTAATAAGTGCTAGGACTACCACTATTTTTTGGGATTGCATCCACCGGGTACCTCTTCTTCCTCCCTCTCATACTTTAGAAGTAGACATTGTACAAGATTTTGAATTTAAAACTAATGATCTTGAATACTTGATGGAATTAATGATTGAAAAGTATGATGGAGGAGTTCCTTCAGAAGAAGATAGGTAGCTATTAATGAATGATGTAGTTGCCCAAGAAAAGGAGCAGAATACCATAAGTAAAGTTGTCAAGGGGCCACAAGCCAAGTCAAAATTTTATTGCTTACCAAAGAAACCCCAAAGAAAAATGCATCTAGTAGAGATCTTGTTTCCCCAAGAAAAACCTATGTTCCTCCCCATGCCCAAAATTAAAAGAATCCCATTCCATCTGATGAATTTTACAATCTTTCTCTTTTTGTTGCTCTACCCAAATTTGTTCCATATGACATTGCCCAAGTTTTGAGTCAAATAAAAATTCATGTCCTAGTTGTTGAGCTGCTTAGGATCCCTAAGCACAAGAAGAGGGATTTTGAATACTTAGGATTCAAAAAGGAAGAGATCACACGGGACAGAGATGTAAACAAGGTTGGGATTGCCCTTACTATTGCAGTTTTGGAAAATCCATAAGTTTTGGAAGAGATGGGGGACCCACCAGAGGTTTATTTAGGAACTTCTTTGGTTAAATCCCAGCTGAATGTGGATCCATTTTTCACTACCCTATTTATCAAAGACAAGCTGTTACATAACTATATGTTTGATTTTGAAGCTTTATGTAATGTCATGCCTCTTGAGGTCATGAATGAGCTAAGTATTAAAGTAACAATAGCATATGGGAAGTGCACTTCCATGGACTCTAGAGAGGTGCCAGTGGTGGGATGTGTCAAATATTTGGTTGTGCAACTTGCATCTTATCCTGGAAGGAACTTAAAACTTGATGTGGTGATTGTTTACTGCCTTGCCAAGTGGGGGATGCTTTTGTCAACAAAGTGGGCAGCAAGTGTTGGTCGTAGTGTGCAAATGGACATGTCTTATGCCACTATCCTCATTCAAGGAAACATGGTGAAATTATAAGGAGAGAAGAATATGTTGTACTTGATTGAAGACCCAAGCAATGCATCTTATGAAGTTTTGCAAGAAGATGTTGATCTTAACAACTTTGTGAGGTTTGTGGATTTTAGGGAGTATGAAAGTGTTGAAAAAAGAGCTCCTAAGTATGTTTTTTTTTTGGGAATTTGGTCTATGATTCAACCTTGAAAAATGTTAAATAATTTGACTTAAACACAATAGAGGAGATTCAGAGAAAATGGATGGTTTACAAACTAAAAAGAGAAGAAAAAATGTATGTTTCTAGTTGATGAAAACATATCAGAACCTCTTGGCATGGTCATATCCAGGATGACAGACGCTTAAAATATTTCCTTGATTGTTTTCTCTAAATCAGGGTAAACATCTTTTGTACAGTGTATAGTTGCTTGTTTGTTTCCTATTTTTTGTGTTTTTCCCGTTCTGGTCCCCGATGGCCTATTTTTGTTGGTTTCTCTTTTTGTTTTTGGTGGGATGGTCCTGATTTTGTGCTCTACAAGCTGAATCCTTTTCCTAATGGATTTTTTTGTTACTTGGTCTACTTTTGTTCTTGTGGCACTCATAGGGACTGCCCATCCCTGAGTCGAAGCCTGTGTTGGTGCTCAATTATGTCTCTCCCCATTTGTCATTAAAATTCTTTAGATTGTGGCCTCTGTTATGTTTTCTATCTCCCTGGGCTCAAATGGTGGTTGTCATACATTTTTTTATTTTGACGGGTGTAATTTCCCAGTCAAAATTACTTCTTGGCATTAGTTGAAAAGTGGCCCTTTCTGGTTGGATGCGCCATTGTGGCACGTGGCAGTTTGAAAAGTCAAAGAGGTAGGGAAGTGGACCATCAGAGGCAAATTGGATTTTTTACCTCTTGACATCAAAAGGATTAAAATCTCAAAATGGCCCACAAGCACGATAAGGGAAAAGTCAAAGCTTTCTCCAATCAACGGTGGAGGTGTGGACTCTTGGGGGAAATTTGGAAAATTTTCCTCTTGGGAGAAAAAGGTTAAAAATTAAAAAGGAAGTGTGGTTCCGCTGGGAGCCATATTAGAACACGTTTCAGGCTCATTTCCCAAGGGCAAAGGTGCAGAGAAAAATGGAATTTTTTTCCATGTTTTCAAAAGGTTGTAAAAAGTCAAAGGAACCCCCCAAGCTTGTTTTAAACTTGAATCTTCCACGTGGATAGCCCAAATTCAAAGTAAAGATCAATGGCAACTGTGAGCCTAAATCTGATTTTCCCCCATTTTTACTGAAACGCTCCTGGAAGTGTGAGTATTCATGATTTCTTGGTGTTTCCTACACGCCAAACAAAGAAGGAGAGTTAATGTTGATATATGAAGTTTGGTGGGGGAGATCTGGAGGATGTCTTTCGCCATTGAAAGTGGTTTGACTTTCATGCCTAATCGGATGTTCCGTTTTTCCTCTCCTGAGCATGCAAGGGGCCAGAATTGACAGATTAGGGGTGGAAGTGGTTGTCAAATTGAAGGAAGAGTGATCTACCAGAGCAAGGAGTTGCCTGCGGGAGGCATTTTCAAAGAAATCTACTCCCATCGAGCCACCTGGAGACAATTCTTTATAGATTTGATTTTGAGAATCACGAAAGAATCATGGCGAGCACTAGTGCATTTAACATTTTTGCCTTTTGGGGATAGGGGAATCTATTGTAAATGCTATAAATGGCAAAAAAAATTCTTGTAAATGGTTGGGATTTGTTGGAGTGTGAGGGGTCTAGACTGATTTTTCTAATCGAAATCTTGATAGAGCCCATCCCTTTTGAGAAACCATTCAAGAAGCTTGTATATCTCTTTTGTATTAAAATTTTATCATGTCAAGGTGGTTGCAAGTGTACAACCATTGACAAGTTTTGAGACTATACTAAAAACTTTCCCCTGCTGATAGCTTTAATCGAATTCGAGTTATTTCTGTGTTGTCTTGAGAAAAATGTGTTGATTTTACTTTTGAATGTATGCACATAGTTTTTCTTGTTTCTGTCGCAATCTTGTGTTGAAATCTGTTTTAATCACACAAGTCTCAATCCTTATGATAGTTTAATGGCATTTGTAATTCAATTTCTTAGAAGAGCTTTCATTTGGGATTGGAATAAATGATTTAAAATCATTTTTCTCTCATATGTTGAAAGAGATTGTTTGTAAGACTTTGGGTGTACCTTAGTGATTTGGCTTAGACCTTGATGCTTTGTTGGGTTTTCTAAATTGATCCTTCATGATAGAATCTCAGAGATTGTGTGAAAGAGTGCAAATTTGGGCCTCCATTGAAGCACATATTCTAGTTGAAGAAACATTTTAGCTATTCTGTAGCATTCTGTTGGTCTGACTTTCCATTTTGTAAGGTTCCTCAAGGATATGATGAATCTAGTTTCCCCCTACCCCACCTCCCACAAAAATTTCATTCAAAAACAACTAATATTACCCATCCTACCATTGTTTATCATATGTGTATGCCAATGCACAATCCTCATCATCTAAACATGTAGAAGCAAGCAGGGTCTCAAATGTCTCTAGTAACCTTTGCCTTGTTGTGAAGATATCTCCATGATCTGAAAGTGATAACTTGTGAGAGTCAGATCTAGTGTGTTGATCATATTTTCTTCGAGGTCTTCTCTACAAAAATTTATGCAAAAGAAAGGATTTACCTAGCATCTCCTTTCAAAATAACAGAGATTACAAAATAGGTTCTCTTACCTTGGTTGAAAGGCACAACCTAAAATAGTTAGGATCAAGATCATATCCTTTTAAGGTGCTACCCACTCCTCTCAACAAACCTGACTGCTAACAAAGGGACAGATCAGATCTCCTTCCCTGGCTACAAAACGACATATAATCATTATGATCTGGTTGCCTCTAAGTGTCCATGTTGAACATATGATGTTGCTGCTTGGAATTTGAAGGAGATTAAATTTGGGTACCAATAGAGGGGACTCATAACAGTGAGAAGATGTCCATCACTGATAATCACCAGAGTGTAGTGGATTCCGATTGTAGTTGGAAAATGATTGCAACTATCAGAGGATGAAACTGAATGTTTAATTCTAAATAAACAATCCCATTTGGTAAGTGGGATGGATTCTCAGATGAAAAGTATCATACCTTATTCCATAGATATCTATGACATGGATTTGATGCCATGTATGGACAAGGAGTCTTTCACCTTTTGAGCTTGATATTCACCTTGTCAATAAGATTGAGATGTTTTGAAAGGGGGATATTTGTGGTACCTCACGTAGTGGGGAAGTCAGTTTGGCACCTTCGTGAAAGATTAAGATCTTCTCGTCCTAAGAGGAATGGGGTGGATTAGAGGACTGAATTTTTGCTACATACTCATTGATGTCCACAAGGTATCGTACCTAGAAGAGGTCCAGTGGCTCGATCATTCAAGGTTGAATAGGTGAGGAAGAATACTGGTCTCCTCTCATAGTGACTTGTTGGTTCCTAAATCAATCAACCAAACATTAGTCTAATGAAGATGATTGATTAGTTTGAGGAGGACTAGCTACCAAGATCATTGATTAGCTGATGAGAGTGCACCGGAAAATGTGCTGATGTCTAGAAGGTACATAGGTTTATCCGAGTCATCATCTAGTTAGGGAGTCCAACATGGATCCTTGTCTGCTTCTTTCCATGAGGATTCCACGTGAGGTGGAGCATACTTTAAATCACCTGATGGCCAATATGTGCTCATCATCTATTAAATTTATCCTTTGTGCGACCATTGTACCAACATATCTGCAATATTGTTGAGGATTTCCATGGTGCAGCATGTGACATTCCATTGACTCAGCTTTTGAGACATCTACTTACATTTTTGGCTTCATGTGGTTGCTTTACATCTACTTCTCTTGACATGAATCCTTACAAGGCTTCTGACTCTTCTTCTACCTTGAGATGTAACTTCTTTGTCCTCCACATGACATATTCTTGCACTAAGGCGAATGGCTTCTTCTTGTTGCAGGTAACATGATTTACTAGTTTGGAAAATCTCACCTTCACTATTATCATGATGGTCGAATGGTGGTGATGAATGTCTTGTATATCATTTTCGATGGAACCTAGCTTGCGTAATGGGAGTTTCATGGACAAGAAAATGATCAATGCGGATCCACTGTCTCCGAATACGTGCTTAGATCTTACTCGATGAGTTCCATAACCACTCAATGTAGGAATAATGATTCCACTTTGTGATGCCTTGGGATTAAGCAGGTTACTCGTGGTATGAAGCTTTGAGTAGAGACTGCGTATTTTAAGATGTGTGATTAAAACCTATAATTCTTGTGAATTCATAGATCATGGAAAGAGTATTACGAGTGATTCCTTTGATGTTATCGCATTCTTATATGTGTGGTTGGACATCTATCGAGATATGAATCAATGTGATTCAACAATGGAAGGATTTGTTCATCAGTCTTCTGTCATTACTTTGACAATATTGAATCCTGGCTTCATGTTCGTGGAGTCGAATTGCGTAGTGTGCCAGTAATGATCTCCCAGAGATCTTAAAAGAGGAGAACAATCTTCATCCATATCTTCCATGCACCGCATAAGGAAAATTGGAAGGGTTGTTTCAGTCCATCGGGGTCACAATGATAATCCCAATATTTTTGGAGCAGACATGACTCTAGACAATGGAGAAGCATAAGGTTAGAAATTAATTCTTAAAAATGCTTACCTGCAGAGGTTAGTAGCTTAACGTGGGAACCCTCACGCAGATATGTGTACAGTGTTCTTGCTTTAGGCTCTTAATCAACTAAGTGCCACACCTAGTGCATTGGTAATTCATGCAAGATAATTTCAACATTACAACTCCAAGCTGGTATAATGATCCAACGGGTAGTCTCCAAAGCTGGGCCTAGTAATTGCCCACTTGGTCAGAGTCTCCAGAAATGGGGGCACGAAATGACCATTGGGATCAGCTAGGTAAAGTTGGATCTTACGATAGTAATCCTCACACAGCGTCAGCTGCAGATTTAACAGGTAGTGCCACCAAGGATAAGAATCTAGAATCAGATTTTTGAAGGTGCATGGAGCTATGCCAAATTTCCAAAAGCTCTAAGGTAGAGGATGCAGTCCCAACTATTGGGTATATCAGCTAAGTCCAAGGGAGTCAGCGCAATCACACCACGTAAAAAATAGTAAAGAATAAACCTCCACATAGGTAGGGACCTAGAGGCAGGTCGTGCAAGGTAAGCGAAGGCAAGCTATTCTGGATAGAGAGTCAAAAGGGGGGGGTAGAACTGGCCATTGAATCAGATAAGTAAAGAAGGGCCAATGGTAGATCCTCCATGGAATCAGCTTCTACACAACTTCGAAGGAAAAAAATCTCTGATACGGGTAATCCATATCTGAGGAATGAACGAAGACTTCCATGTATCCTAGGTTTGAAAACAGAAACAGTAAATGACATATTTAGTACAAGCTACAGTATAAGATGAGTTCAGTTTGTTGCTGCCACTGAAAGGATGAGGAATGGTACACAAATTCAGGAGTAAGGACCAAGGGGAAGTCTCTAAACAAGCGCAGGCTCACCACTTGGTTAGAGTAAAAAAGGGGGGAAGAACTGGCCATTGAATTGGCTATGTAAAGAAGGGCCAACGAAAGCCTCCAATCATCAGTTTGGCATGATTTAAAAGGAAAAATCTGGAGTGGGTTCCCAAACTGTGTAAAGAGCTTCCACATTTTCCAAGAGATTAAAAAAGTGACATTAGCCAGCCGTTTGAATGGCTAAGTACATTCAAAAACAAGTCTTAAGCCACCATATATAGCTCCAGTACTATCCGACGTATTTCTCAAATAGTAGATATACTTGTTATCCAAAATTCACCCCCAAGGTAACTTTGATAACATGCATCAAATTCTTTAGTCCCAAGAAATTATATTGATTCAGGGCGAAAAGTCATGTTTCTAGGGTCCCCTCATATTTGTTTCTAACTCCCCTGTCCAAGTAGGAAGAGAGTAAGTTATGAGAAAATGCGAAAAAAAGGGTTGCAGAAGGCAACATAGGTTGATCCAGGAAAAATCGTGAAAATTGGCTAAGTCCTAGCTCAAGGTCGGTCCTCTGGGACAGTTTGGGACAGAAAAGCGCGAACCGGCCGAAAGGCCTCCAGGTGAAATCTACGCAGCATTTGGGACAGTCCGGGACGCGGAAATCGCAAACAGGCCGACAAAGTGGGACAAAAGTGACTAACTGTTGAAACGGGCGAGAAATTCTGGTTCGACATCTGAGAAATAAGTATGCGAACCGGCCAGATCTGCCGAAATGAGTCAAGGCAGTCCAAAAAAGTTGGGACTGAAGCGGGTACACGAAGTACGCGAACCGGGCGAACCGGCCGAAATGAGAACTTTCAGTCCCGGGACAGTTGCGGAAAAAAAGTACGCGAACCGGCCGAACCGGGCGAATCGGGAAAATTTGTCCCAGACAGTCCAAAAGCAAATGGGACGCGCTGGGCCAAAAGTACGCGAACCGGCTGGATCGGCTGAAATGGGAAATTTCAGCACCAAAACCAAATGGGACAAAGGGACGCGCGGGACATGCGAAAAGCCGAAATGGCCGAAGGCAGAGGAGAAAAGTCAACATTTGACCCGTGGAACTTCAAACGGCCATAACTTTTGACTCCGAGCTCCGATTTTGATAAAATTGGACTTTCTGGAACGAGCACGACGTCCTCTACGCCACAAAAACTGGATTTCTTATTTTTAGTGAGGGTAGATATGTTTAAACAAAAGAAACATATTCGGCTCCAGTCAGTCAGTGCTCATTCCCGTCAAATGACAGAAAACCCCTGCCAGGCCCAAAACAGCTGCCCGCACTCAGAAGGCCATAACTTTTGCATTTCTCAACGAAATCGCACAAAATTGGTACCGTTGGAATCGTGGTGCCGAGCCCGACGCACAGCAATCAATAAATTCCAGATTTGATCAGAAATTGATTGAGATTTTTAAGGAAACGTGGCCGGGTTCAGAACAGTGTTTTATTTGGTAGCTGGGAGTGCAATTAAGAGGCATGGTCATCATTCATTCTCTGCTGCAGCACATGGGATAGTATGGGGAGCCTTTTCCAAGTAATGTATACCCATTCCACTCAATTTAATGCCTCTTACAGGTGGTTGAAGGACAGATTTCGGGATTTCCATTTTCCCCTCTCTTTTCCTTCTCATTTTTCTATAAATTGGAGTGTTGGGCTCATTGTAAGAGAGAGAGTTTTTGGGTAGCAAAGCTCTGCCAAAATTGCTTTGTGAAGCCAGTGTGTTGCAGGCCCTTGTAGTGGACTCCTTGCATGGTGATCCAGGCCCTTATCTTGTAATGGACTGAACTGTGCATACCAGGAAGCAATAAAAATACAAGTTTGTGGATGTATCTTCCCCTGCTGTGTTTTCTGCATTCTTCTTGCCCCTTTTATCTTTCTACAAGAATATTGTGTCTATTATTATGTTCTTGCAGGAATTCATTATCATTGTGTGTGCTTGAAATATTGTTGTGAATGCATTTTGCTAGATTATGGAGAACTGTCATCACCTCTTCTAGTGTGCACTTTGCCTTTGTATTTCACACATTTGGAGACTACTCTCACACCCTCCTTTTCTGGTGTATCACCACTTTAGTGTAGGCTTTCATTTTATGCATTCTCTCTCCCTGGTCCCTTGGAGATTTAGATTAGAATAGTTAGCTTATCCTGCATTAGAGTAGATTGTGGCAGGTAGTTTAGGAGCAAGAACCAGCTTTCTCTGGAGGTCTATCTCAAGTAGCAAGTCCCACAACTTGGAGATAGTACCCATGTTATCCAATCACACCGTGAGTTCAAGTATACGCACTTGTATATGCACAGGGGTGCTGTGATTTGGTGATAACAGTAACTTCAGGGGCAGGACCCAAGGGGCAGTCTCCAAACAAGCGCAGGATCTCCACATGGTCAAAGTTAAAAAGGGGGTAGAAATGACCATTAAATCAATTAAGTAAAGAAGGGATGATGGAAGCCTCCATGCATCAGATCGACACAACTTCAAAGGAAAAATCTGGAGTGGGCTCCCAAATATGAAAGGAGCTTCTAGGTGTCCAAGGTCCGAAAAAGGGATAGAGTCGGCCGTTTAATCGACTAAGTATAAGAGGTTCGGTGGAAGCCTCCACATGCCTCATCGACACACCTCCAAAGGTCAGGTCCAAATAGAGTCTCTAAATGACCGGGAAGCCTCCACATTTCCCAGGTTAGACATAAAGCCTTTGCTAAACAGAGAGGCTTACTCAAAACACAAAAATACAGAATCGGCCGCGGAAGGTTCCACGTGCCTCATCAGTGCAAAATCAAAAGGCACAACTCAAAGATAGGCCCCAAATTTGCGCCAGCCCTCCACGTGTCCCAGGTCAGAAAAGGGGAGACTGGCCATTGAAAAGTTAAATCTCGCGACATGCCAAAGGAATCCTCCATGCATTAGCTAAGTGCATCTTCAAGGATAAAATCTGGAGGTGGTCCCAAAACATGTGCCATCTCGCCACGTAGTTATGGACTAAGAAAAGGTAGGAGGTAGAATATGTTAAGTGCAATAGGGTCATCGGAAGCCTCCATGTTCCTCATCTGTGCAACTTCAAAGGTAAAATCAAGGGGTAGTTTCCAAATGAGAGTGAATCCTCCACATGTCTTGGGTCAAGAAGAATGTCTCCACTAATGGGAAGGACTCAGGAAGAACAAAAGGAAATAGAGAAAAGATGTGGAAGGAACCACGTGTCTCTTTGGTGCTCTTTCAAGAGGCAAATCCAAAAGTGGTCCCCAAACATGCGCCAGCTCTCCACGTGTCTCAGGTCAGGCATAGTGTCTCCACAAATAAGGGGGCTTAGGCAAAGAACAAAATAAATATAGAAGGCCCGTGGAATCCTCCACATGTCAGATCAGCATAACTTCAAGAGTGAGAGGAAGGAGCTGAATCTGTAAGACGCGTGAGGCTACCATGTGGGTCTTGCATGGATGGACTCTTTTAAATATTGTGATCCCACAACCCTGATCTTCCGACAACCATATATTTGAACTGGAAGCTCAAATTTAGGTGAGAAGGGACGTTTTGGAAAGCTCTCGGTGCTATATTCTCAGCAACCACTATCATGTTTCACTCCACCATTTTGAGGCTGTCAAGTCTCTCACCTACCGCCATAACGAAGGATAGACCTCCTTCTTTCCCAACAAGGAACAACACGTGAAGGCATAGACTCTATCAAGGAACCCATCATTGTTGCAAGTAATTTTAATGTTTTCTAGGGTGGTTGGAGTAGGTGGATTTAATGCATATCTCGGGGTGATTGAAGAAGGATTCAAATTCTTTCCTCTCTCCTTCCCTCTTTCTTCTATATATTGTAAAGGAGGGACATATTTCAAAGCGTTGGTCATCTTTTCTCTCTTGTCCCCCTCTCTCTTTCTTCCCTAGGGTCAAATGTGGAGTTTAAGCCTACTGTCATGGCTCTGTAATGTCATTTTCTTGCCTCTTTCCCACTAATGATGTACTGTGTGAACTCATGGAACAACAAAATATGTTATGTGATTTATTTTGTCCATCCTTCACTTATTTTATCATCTCTTCTCACCTCTCATCATTTTAGGGTATACTGTGCATACTTATGATGTCTATTGTAGGTTTGGAAGTTGTGTTTAGTGGGTGGAAGTGGTGTTCTATGTGAATTTTATCTCTAGTCTATGGTGCATCTTTTCCACCCTCTCCTTTCTCACCTTTCTACATTTCAGGTAGCTGATATTGTGACTAGAAATCTCCTTCTTTGGTGTATCACTGTTTTAGTGTAGGCTTATTTTTCATGCACTATCTCTCCCTAGTCCCTTGGAAGGTTAGATTAGGATTAGATGGTTTACCTGCATTAGAATAGCTTGTGGCACATAGTTTAGGAGTAGGAACCAACCTTCTCTCGAGGGCCATCTCAAGTTCACAAGTCCCACATCTTGAGAGATGGTCCCATGTTGTACAGTCACACCGGATGCAACACTCCAATATGAGACCATTTTGGCATGCCCAGTGAGACACTGAGGTTAGATTCTCCCATCCTTCCAAGGTGTCTATACGACGGAAAAGTGACATGCGAGCATGGGAATCTACAAGTAACTCTTCATCGCACCCGACCTCTTGAGGTTATGCCGAGACAACCGGTGGGTATGGAATATGTATGGGATGCAGAAAAACTAGTTAGGTAATCTAATGTCTTCAATACGCACTAGTGGAATTTGTGAATCTAAGGCAAAGAAGGCCCTTCTAACCTGAACTGGTGTGATAGATTGATCGGCAAGGATGACTGCTCGAAGGATCCAATCAATATCAAGCTCTGGCGTGATTCGATCTATGGGTTGTGGAATATGTGGAAAATGACCTGGGATAGTTTCATGTATGTCTCCAGATAAGGTCATATGGTGGATAGTGAATATAGTCAATTCTATGGACGATTCTCTGGCCTAGTCCAGAACTCTCTCACTTTGTTAGCTACTATATCTAGTAAGGATAACTATTCGATGATGGTAGGTGGAAGTGGGATAGATCTGAATACTAGTGTGTGTAGGCCAGTATCTATGTCTGATTGACTTACGGATTCATTGGGTTACAAGATTTGTGGATCACAACCGTAAACTCTTGGTTGTTGCGGTCCTGTTATGGTCATGCGTAGAGTTAGTTCCTAATCCCTAACACCCATTAATCGTATGCTTTCTCTACCTCTATATTCAAAACTAATAGTTACACGATCTTCTCAGAGTGCCTCACAGGTGTTCTTGCAACATGAATTCTTAGGCTGGTATCCATGTCTGTGAGAATGTCTCCTGTGTTTGGCTATGGAACTAAAGGATCACAACCAAAGGTTTGTTCTCTTTCAAGCCCTTCTACAGTCATATGAATGTTGCCTAGGGTAATCTGTAATTCGGTTGATTTGATCAAAACGTGTGCACTCGGTCATCTTCTATGTATAGCCCGCTCAACTGGGCATTGATTTGTTGCGAGCTTACAATTGTTCGGATGACTTGGATCCTAAGATTTTGATCTATATCAGTTATTACTGTGATGAGATTGGGCTCAGGCACGATTGGCTCGAATACGTATTCCCTGGGCTCTCTAGGTCCCATAATTGTCATGTAAAAAGAGCAACAATGTAAAATGAACTACAGTAAAATGAAATTTAACTATGTGAAATATATCTATAGCATATATGATTCCCCTATATTTTTTTTGTATTTTTTGGTGAACTATTCGAACGAATTTAGCAACTAATTTAATACATCTAGAAATTGACATCTAAGATAACAATTTAAAGAAAACAAACAAGATAACTGAGTATAGCTATTTGTCTGTGTAATTTGTAGATCTACTCTAAATAATGAAATAACTGATCTAATCTATTTGCAAGACTCTCGATCCTACCTCAGAAGTGAGGAATGAATCATAGTCTCTCAGAAACTATAAATCCCCATAACTTCCCTGGCAATATCGAAAGTAAAATTAACTTAAATAAAGTGATTGGCTACTTTATTTTGATATGTTTCTAACTAGAACTTTGAAAGCTAGAACCTGGATTCTGCAGAACAGTGGTGAATCCGATGGTGTCTATGATCTTGTCCCCTCAGTGTGATCTCCTCGTTCCTTTGTGCTCACGTGGATCCAGAAAAGCATGTAATGCTAGCACCAAAAGAAGTAGATATTGGATGTAGGAAGCTCAAGATATAGACTGAATACAATGTGAGTAGGAGAGGGATAGCGCAAGAGTACAGAGCTTGGCTTATGCAATTCCTAGTGGGATTTACTGCGAGTCATGCAACATGAAACATCCAGAACCTGAAACTATCTTGTTTGAGGAGAAAAATATGCAACTTTAATGGCTTCCTATGAATAAACAGACTATCCTATTCCAATGGATTGGATAAAATAACAGCAGTATTTGCACAAGATGGATATGTGGCTTACTAACAGTAAAACAATGCTAACTAAGCATGCATTGAAAGAAACTTAAGCATTCTAAGAAAAATGAAAACTAAATATATTGCAAAGAGAGATGAGAGGAAAACTTGAGGGGCCATTTTCTTGAGCACAAGCCAACTATTTATAGCATTTGCATTTACCCAAGGTAAAAACCAAATAGAACTCTTAAACTATAAACAATGGCAAAACACTATTCCAGGGAACCAGAATCATAAATGCAAGCTTATGGTGGTGAAAGAAAGCTGGTAAAACATTGAAATTACATGAGTCATGTTAAAAGAGCTTTCTAGAAAATGCGTAAAGGACTGCTGCCCTGAGTAGGGCGGTGGTTACAGGACCGCTGCCCTGTTCAGGGCGGCGGTTTCGTCACTAAAGAGAAAAAGGCCAAGAAAAGAGAGGAAAGGGGGAAAACAAAGAA
The DNA here is from genome assembly GCA_019776745.2 of Taxus chinensis. Lineage (NCBI taxonomy): Eukaryota > Viridiplantae > Streptophyta > Pinopsida > Cupressales > Taxaceae > Taxus > Taxus chinensis. The sequence goes on along the minus strand of CM034153.1, from coordinate 203,117,513 downwards.
CGCAGGGGCTAAGCGGGGCATGCGGGATGTTAATGCACACTTGGAGATATTTTCCAGACCTCAAACACCTTGTGAGGAGACCTGTATCATCATTGGGGCACCTATCACATTGTTCTGGCAGTACAGTACCTTACAATTTTGGGTACGTACATATTGCCCCCTCAGAGAAGTGTTTTAGCCATGAAGAGGTGTAAAATGGTGGGTCCGAGTATGGCGGTCCCGAAATGGGAAGTTAGAAGTTATACATGATACATCCATGTGTTGAAATGACACAATCCAAAATACCCGCTACCTACAAAACGAAAAGAGAACTCAAGTGCAGATAGAAACAATAGTTTGAAAAATAAATGCTAAAATAATAGGAAATGGGAATGTACCATTTGTGCGGGGATAAGAACTTACCTTCGTCAGCACTCCAAACCTATGAAAAAGACATTTAAAATGAATCAGGGTGCTATATATGTGAAACTGGGCCCATTTTCCTATTCATTTGCGCGAGTCGATTTGATTGATTTTGAGCTCTGGGACCCACAGTGACAGTTTCTTGTGTGAGTAGAGTCAAAACGTCTGTGACGAGATAGTGATCATGCCTCCACATGCGGAACATCGACCTGTGAGATCACAGGTTATTTTTCTTCAATTTATCCTTTTTACCCCCTCAATTTTGAAATGCTAAAATCTTTGTCATGGGGGGGTAATTTTTGAAAATGTTAGTGTTAAAAAGTCCATCTAGGGGGGGCGCCTACTAGGTAGGCTTTGTTTTTAGGTAAAATGGTCCTTTTTTGCATTTTTTAGGCCTTTTAAATTTAAAACCCGCGTGGGTTTTCGGACCATGACCGCCGCCCTGCCCAGGGCGGCAGTTACACGACTGCCGTCCTGTTCAGGGCGGCGGTTACATGACCACCACCCTTAAGGCGGTGGTTACGAAACCGCCTCCTTGCTCAGGGTGGCGGTTTTGCACAGAATGTAAAAAGAACATCTTTTTGAAAATGTTTTTTCTTTTCTAGCATTTCTACGTGTTTTCATGATTTTTCCAATGTTACTCAGATGCTAACTTGCTCTGTTTGTGTGTTTTTGGGTGTATGTAGGTGAGAGAGGAGTATATCCGGTGGAGTAGAGAGAGGGAGTGTGATTGGCTCCTAGGGGTACTAGATGCCCTCTCACAGGATGAGAAGGACACTCTTCAGCGGGATGGGATACTACGCATTTCACGCGTGCCCCATGTTACACCATCTAGTCACATCCTTTGTGACTTGTTCTCATACTGGGATGCAGATTGGAATACCTTCCGATTGCCAGGGGTCCGCAGTGAGTGGACTATTACATTGGAGGATGTCTATCGCATTCTGGGGGTCCCGATTACTGGGAGATGACTCACCCTAGAGACAGCAGGTTCACGGGCCCAGATTGCACAGTGGGCCACATACATGAGAGATGCAGTCGTCTCCACGGGGTCAAAGAAGGGGGTTAGAGTTCGATCCATTCCTATTTTTCCCATCCCCTTACTTCGCTAGGCCATTATGGGGATCCTTGCCTCGAGACTGATCAGGGACAACGTAGGAGATACATTATTATACTGCTGGTGCCCAATTATTACATAGATAGAGGGACACAATCGGATATATGCTTAGGGAGCAGACATTCTTGGGACCACCTACCACGATTTATACAGGGTAGTCCGTTTACATGGGCAGTCCTTGAGCCACCTCACCCTAGTCATGAGTTGGGTCTATGAGCACTTCATCCCCTATGGTAGAGGTGTAGAGGTGGCAGATCCCGGAGCTATGAGGGCAGCTAGATGGACACACATGTCGGTGCTTCGAGCACCTCATCAGCCAGTTGCTTCCTTGACTACTACCGACATGGAGGCCACACCATACAAGAATATGGCAGGTATATGGGATGAGGAGGATCTTACTTTGATCTCCTGTTCCACGATAGGGAAGCTTATTGATAGAGTGGGGCGAGTGGAGATGCACCCCTTTAGCCGAGTTCCTCAGTAGTTTGGCCTACCGTACACGTGTATGCTTCCCCTAGTATCGCCAGTATACAGATCAGTCCGAGAGGCTAGAGGGGGGCCTAGAGGCTGGGGTTGCACAATGGTTACTCCTGGCATTCCTATTGCGGCCAGGAGGATAGTGTGTGCCAGGGGGAGAGACGGTGCGCCTTAGGCACCCTTGCTTCAGATTGTCGCGGGTCCAGCCCATAGCAGCGATGACCCTATTGAGGTAGAATCCAAGTTTGAGGAGTTTATAGGGGGAGAGACAAAGGAGGAGACCAAGGAAAATGATCCTGAGTGGCAAGACACCCAGGATATCATACAGGCAGAGAGGGCAGAGCAGAGTGCAGAGAGGGTGACTCTGGTTTCAAAGGAGCCACTCTCCTAGGGCCGTGGTGGGGAGGATGAGTCCGTTGCGGGGTGTTACATTGCTCTAGCCCCTTATTTGGCAACGACATCCGTGGTAGGTGCTAATCCCATAGATCCATCATGGAGGCCTGGTGATCCGAGTAAGTTACCCTCTCTCCTTCTAATGTTTTTTTTTAGTTAGGATCTCCTTAGTTGCTATCTTGTATTTCTAATTTCTTGTTTGGTTTCTAATTTGTTTTATCCTTTGTTTGGAGAGACCGCCGATGAGTGGCGAGATTTGATTCGCAGGGTATGCACTAATACCCTGACGATCCCCATGGAGAGGACCCACGCAGAGCTGTCCATGGATGCTGGGGAGCCTTCAGTAGCCGGTAGACATACTGATGTCTTTGCCCCAGTCTGGCATGTGGCCAGGATGGTATCGACTCTCCACACAGAGTTAGTAGGGTATAGGACGGCCAAGCTCCTGATGAGGAGCCGTTCTCGTGGTGAGCCTGTGGCTGCCCCTCGGGATCCTGAGCCCTCTGTGCACTCAGAGCACTGGCGTAGCCGGAGTCCTAGGCGTGGGCATGCGCCTTTAGAGGGGTCTCGCAGGGATTGAGAAGCCACATGGCTCTCGTAGATTTTTGTACAATACATTCTTTTTTATATCTCGGGCTCTTTGAGTGTTTTGACCATGCTTAGTGCATGATGGCATTATACATAAACGTTGATCATTTATATATATGTATATTAATTCTGGATCAAATCCTTGGCATTCATAGCTTGCTTTCTATTTCTAGTTTCCCCATGTATACTATGATGTATGTTTAACAAATGATGCAAGTGTTTGAATTTCTTTTTTTGTATTTCATGATGATGATATATGATGATGTAGATATAATGTGATTTTGAATCTTAGTTTCTGCAAGCAATTTTGGATACTTCATACTTGTTTTGGAAAAGTGATGAAAATAAACTAACATGATGAGTAGATAAACCTGCCCCTACCCCCAACTCCACGCAACTAGTAAGACGCGAGGGCTCATCACTGAGAGTTGGAAAGGGCACAAGTTATGAGATGTGTTGAAATGATAGTGATGAAATATAGAAAAAGTTTTGGTGGAACCAAGTTGGGAAGCTACAAGCTTAGTCTACTTGAGTGACTTCATAGTTTAGAATGTTACTTACTTTACAGTTTATCCAAACTTAGATCCTTAGATGGCCACATAGTAGACAAAATATGGGTTTTTAGGATTTTGAGCTCCTTTGGAATTGTGGACATCTGATTCACTTGTTCTTGACCCAAAGACTTCAAGATTTGAATTGTTTGCTTATGACCTTTTGCATTTGTTTGTCAAGAGGACCCCCTACACTTTGCCCCATGCCACTAGTAAGAAGCATGGGTTTATCACCGTGGGAAAATCATAGGCGAGTAAAGGCATTTCCATCCTTTCCCAACCCTACGTCACTAGTAAGATATGCAAGCTCATCACCGAAGGTTGGTGGGGCAAGGAAATGTGTAAAATTAAATTTTTTGTTTGATCAATGTTTGACTCGTTTTCTTGAGTAAAATGTCAGTATGTGCTTATTTCCAAAGAGATATACATATGGGATAGATGTGACACCATGAAGCTTCTAGAACAGACCATAGGCAAGACACCTATCCTAAGAAGAAACCAAAAGTGAGAACAAGCCCGCAGATCTTGGTATGGTTACCATTAAGACTTTGTCATGTCTAGCTTTATTTGATAAAATGATTCCGAGATAATTTGATGATATCATGAAAATGGAGAAGTATGATTAAAGTTTTTATGCCAACAACATCATGAGTTTGTAATGAATTGCTTTTGAGAATAGATTCCTTAATCACAATTTGTGTACGAAACAAGCGGACAAAATGATCTTAATATATATGAAGATGCAATGTAAATATATATAAGAAGTGCTAGCTGCTTACGTGTAGAACCGCTTGAAGTGTAGGGAATTGATTGTTTCACAAAATTCCTCACCTTCCAATGTACATAAGAGGTATGAAAAATTTCCATAGTCCTTCATGACTCAGTATGGGCCCAGCCATTTAGGTCGGAATTTCCTTCCTTCGCCGGTCTTCTTGTCGATCCGGCTGTCTAGCCTCAGAACTAGATCACCTTCATATATGTCACGTTCATAGACTTTCTTGTTGTACTGCCAGCACATCCGGTCAGCATAGGCTCAGTGTCATTGTTCAGCATCTAACCTAGCTTCATATAGGCTTTCTAATTGGGAGAGACGTTCTTCCCTATAAGCGTCTTCATCCAGAATCCCTTGCAATGAAATACGGAGACTGGGTATTTCAACCTCAAGTGGGAGAACTGCTTTTGCCCCGAATACTAATGAGAAAGGATTTTCTCCCATTGGCATTCTTATTGAGGTTTGGTGGGCCCATAAGGCTGGATACAACTTCAAGTGCCAATCTCGTTTGTTTTCCTTTACCGTTTTAAGGAGAATGGCTTTTAGTGTTTTATTTGTTGCTTCATCCTGTCTGTTGGCTTGTGGATAATACAAGGACGTTGTATGATGGCTTATTTTAAATTTATTACACAATTCATGAACTTCATCATTCTTAAAAGAAGTCCCATTATCTGAGATAATGACTTGCGGGACATCGTACCTGTAAATGATTTGGTTCAAAATGAATTTGGAGATTACAGAACCCGGTACAGTAGTAAGAGGCATGGCCTCTACCCACTTGGTGAAATATTCGGTGGCCGTGATTATAAAATTATGGCCATTTGTAGACGAGCGAGAGAATTTCCCTATCAAATCTAGACCCCGCGTGGAAAAGGGCCATGGAGTAGCAATCGGTTGTAGAGCTTGTGCTGGAATGTGGATCTCATGGGAGAACTCTTGGCACTTATGACACATGCGTACAAACTCTATTGCGTCATGTTCCAGAGTGGGCCAGAAATAGCCCATTCGATGTATTTTACGAACGGTGGCATGGCCACCGAAGTGGCCTCCACACAATCCACTGTGAGATTCGTGGAGAATCTTCTTAGATTCTTCTGTGTCGACACATCTTAGGAGCATTCCATCAAATGCTTTCCGATAGAGCACTTTCTCTATAATGATGTATTTTGCTACAATAATGCGTAACCACCTTCTGTGTTGTAGTGTAGCTCCTTCTGGATACGTATGGTCCATGATATAATTAATGATATCAATGTACCAGGGACACTAAGAGATAGAAGGGTCGGGTTTCAATGTAGTATATGCACTCATCTGGAAAATCTAGATCTGCTAGATCACCTCCATCTAATGGGTTATCAGCTAACCAATCCGCAATGATTTGTCCCTTAAACCGATTTCTGATTTACAAATGTTAATTCGAATTCTCCCATTAGGGTTATAAAACGTCCAGCCTTTCTTTAGATAAGGAACCTTGCGTGAGAAAAGTTTGTAAATGGTCTGTTTTTACCATGACCCTTGTTTCTTGATTTAGCATATAATGTCTTAGGTGTTTGGTTGTAAAGACTATGGGCGAGGCATTCTCATTCTGCTTGTGTATAACATGTTTCATAGTCGAGCAGTGTTTGGCTAATGAAATAAATCACACGTTCTCTCTTGTCATCGTCTTCTTGAGCCAGCATATAGGCTAGCGAGACATTGGTAGCTCAATGAATATAAAATTAACGGGTGATCTAGCTTAGGTGGCATTAATGTAGGTGGTGACAACAAGAAACACTTAATTGCGTCAAAAGCTTCATTGCAATCTTCAGTCCAATCAATGCTATAATCCTTCTTGAGTAAATTGTTGATTGGATGAATGGTGAAACTTAAATCTGGGATGAATCTCCGGATTGCACCAAGCTTTCCAAGAAATGACCTGATTCGAGATTCATCCAAAGGCGGGACCATTTCAAGGACAGCCTAAATTTTAGTTGGGTCAACATCTATTCCTTGTGACGATATGATGTAACCTAGGAGCTTCCCTCCTATTACACAAAAGACGCATTTCTCTGGATTTAGTGTGACTCCGTATTCTATTAGACGTGAAATAATGATGCGGAGCACCTCCGAGTGGTCACAGCACTTCTTGGCCTTAGCCAACAAGTCATCTACGTAGGACTCCAAAATTTTATGAATTAGATCGTGAAATATATATGTCATAGCTCGCTGGTATGCAGCACCAGCATTCTCGAGACCAAATGGCATAACATTGTAGCAATAGGTTCCCCAAGGAGTTATAAACGTGGTTTTAGCTTGATCTCGTTTAGATATTCTGATTTGATTGTATCCCGAGAATCCATCCATAAGATACAAAAGTTCAAACCCAACTGTTGAATCAACGATGACATCTATGGATGGTAATGAGAAGTCGTCCTTAGGACATGCTTTGTTAATGTCTCGGAAGTCTATACATATGCGTATCTTTCCATTTTTTTTTAGAACGGGAACAATATTTGATACCCATTGAGAGTAATCAACCAGTTTGATGAATCCTACTTGGTGGAGTTTTATTACCTCCTATTTCACCATGAGAGCTACCTTAGGTTTCATGGGTCTTGATTTTTGTTTAATTGGTTTTGCATCAGATTTAGTAATGAGGTTGTGCACCACAATCTAGGGTGCAACACCTGTCATTTCCTTATAATTAAATGCAAAAGCCTTCTAATGTTCCTTGAGTATTTGAGTGTGTATTTCTACTTCTTCTGGAGTTAACGAGGATCCTAACTTCAAAATCCTTGGTTCATCTTCCGTTCCGATGTTAACATCAATTGTTTCTTCGATTAAATAGGAATTACCTTCTTCAAAATTAGGTGGGGTTGGAGGTAAGTCCAAATCATCCCTATTTTCTACTATTTTTACGCTAGGTTCCATTTCCGAGGGAAGATCCATCATAGGATTCCCAAAGTAGGAAGACGAATGTGGGATTAAGGACAAATCTATCATATGATAGGAAAGATGTAGTGCCGCATATGTGTTTAAGTAATTCATAGTGGCCATATCACTATCAATGTGGTCTAGAATAGTAGATTCATTTCCATTTAAAAGAGAATTTGTCGTTGTTTTTATCAATGGTTCATCACGAAGGGATACCATGAAATGGGTATCTTATAACTTATTGTTTGGAGTAAAGCGTGATGCCAAGGTTGCTATAGAATCGGAAAGAAGATTGTGTTGTCATGGGGATTGTTTTAATTGATATGAAGTCAAACTCCTTTCTTAAATCTAATACAGCTGTTTTGTAAAGCTGTAAGTGCTCGGCTTTGGTTTCATATACCTCAGAGACTTAGTTTGCTACCAATTGTGAGTAACCCCTGATGTTATTAACACCGATCCTTTTTCCTAAAATGAGGCCAAGTAGGATGACTTCGTACTCAGTGCCATTGTTTGTACATTCAAAATTTAGTTTAAAGGTGAAAGGTAAGACTTTTCCTTCAGGGGAAGTAAAGATTACACCTGCCCCTGCTCCATAATGGCATCTAGCTCCATCAAAATGGAGTGTCAAATATTTAGTTGGGAATATGGATGCTGGGATATCTATTTTGTTTGCACATTCTACTTCCACCATGCAGAGATCCTCTGCTGGAAGAGAGCCAATGCCTAGGGAACATCCCATGCCTGCAGAGTCAAATGGTAAGAACATTGGTAGATGTTGTTCTAGCAATTCAACAATTTTTGCAGTAGTTCCTAATGATACCGTTTCTATGGTGCTAGCCTCATATTTGGGGGTTGGGATTGCCTTGGTTATGCTCATAGTTTCAAGATCCGTCGTAGGTATCAACTTGTCTTTTGGTTTTGGGTCGGTAGGTTTATTAAGTTGGTTTGTTGGGAGTTCAAACTCTGAATGCACGCCTGGTCTTTTCTTTGAGTCAGCTAGGTTTACATCAGATGGTTTTGGATCACCTTTGGCCACAAATATCTTTCCTAAGTGTAAAAACATTACTTCTTGAAATAGCGTAGAAGGGATTGCCTTCATGCAGTGTATCCATGGTCGGCCGAGGATCATATTATAGTTAGTTTCCCGATCTATAATATAAAACTCATTCAATATGGTTTTGGGTCCTAAGGTGACCGGTAATATTATAGTTCCAACTGAGGTGGCTTTAAGGCTATCATAGCCCCTCAGTGTGTTTCGAGTTGTGGAACAATTGGTTTCTCCATACCCTAGCTTTTGAAGGAAAGAGAAGGGAACTATGTTAACTTCCACCCCATTGTCAACCATTACACGCTTTACATAGTTGTTATAAACCCACACTTGCAAATGTAAGGTTGGATCACCTCGGCGTGTGATCTTAGCATCTATTGGCATTTTTTTTATCTCGAATATGAATTCGACATCCATATCCGCCTGTCCCGGGGGATGAACATCAAAGTCCACATGATTTACCTGTGTTTCTAGAGGTGGAGTGATGTTAATTAAATGACCTAAACCTAATGCTTCTAAAAGAGCAACCATATGGGTAGGATAATTCTCTAGTAAGTATAAAAATGAAATATGCGAGAAGGTTTTTGTTAGGTTGTTAATTAAATCATAGGCACCCACACGTTTTGCTACGATTTGTTGGATGTTATCTGCTTCCGGCAGGTGGCTTGGACTTGGCTGAGAGAAATTCTCTCGTGTCCTTGTTACAGCTTCGATGGGTAGTTCGGCGTCTAACTCCACTAAACCGACTACCTTAGGTCATGGATGACTTTCCAGTTGTGGTGCAACTAATGGATTTAGTGAAGTCGAGGCTTTATGATCATTGTTTCCTGTCATTACACCCTTGTTTGTCCCAGTTAAATTTATCTTGTTGTTATCGTGATTTGGGAGTGGATCATTAAAGATCTTCAGGGGTGCATTTTGAGGGGAAACTGCCCCTAAAAAAGTATTTGATGTTGGTAACATAGGATCTGCTAAGAACATATCCATGAAAAGTTGTCTTTGTTCATCTGGCAAGCGTTGCATGAATTTTTTGTAGTCACGACACGTTCTAGTGTCATGGCCCCAAATTTTGTGGAAACCACAATACGAATTAGGATTGTAATTCCTCGTTTTTTGGTTTGGTGTGTATTGCGGTCCAAAATTTTGATCAAACAATTGTCTACTAGGATTAAAAATTTTCATTTGTTGTCTTTGGTTTGAATTCTGGTTTCGGTATCTAGTTGAATTTTGGCTCGGACCCTATGTGGGGTTTTTCCATTGTTGTTGTTGTTATGGATGGTTAAAATCCACTGTGTTGATTGTTGGGGTAAAGTTGTTGTTTCGTTGGTTATTTATTTGTGATGGAGTATTGACAACATTTACTTTCTTAGGCTGGTCGATTACTCTGTTTGTTGTTACACCCTAATTTTTATTAAGGATTTTAGGTCCTTGATTGATGTTCGTAGTAGTAGGATAAGTTGTGGTGTTCTAGTTGGAGGTGACTATCCTCCCATTTGCTCCATATGTTTTGTGACCACTATCAATTGCCACTTGATCTATTCAAAGAGCACTCTCAGGCACTTCATCGTAAGTTCTTAATGGGAACTTCTGGACTTCTTCCTTCACTTCTCTACTAAGAGAATGAAGGAATAAATCACATAGTTCCATTTGATTCATGTTTGGAGCGCTTGCCGAAGAATAAAGAACTGTATGCCACCTTTGGATGAAATGGGCGACAGATTCATTGTGTTCTTGTTTAATGTGTAAGAACTCCCTGATTCATGTCCTTAATAGTTTATTCATTTCGAAGGCCTTGATGAAATCTGACACAAGTTGTTTCAACGAATGTATGGAAGCCTCAAGTATTCTATAATACCAATCGAAAGCGATGCCTTCTAAGGTTTTTGGGAATATCTTAGCAACAACCCCATCCCATGGGAGTAGTTCTCGAATGGCCATAGCGTAAGCTTTGATATGTGCGTTTGGATCTCCCTCACCTTTGTATTTGGGTAAATCGGGAAGAGGTCTTGGAATCATGATGCTTCGTATGGTGAAATCTAACGGCTCTTTCAAGTATTCTGAATATGTCCCTATTGCATAGGTTTCGACCATTGATGGTGCCTGCTGAGGGAGTGGTGGTGGAATGGGTTGTTGATGTGGCATTGCGTATATGTTGGCAGGGGCATAAGGAAGCCCCTGTGTTTGAGAAAACATGCTGGGAGAGGAGAACATATCCCCTTGTGGTGATTTGGAGTACATGTTTAAGTATGACGGGGTACTATCCAGGAATGGATTGTGTCGTACTAGACTGGGAGGAACAGTGTTAGAGATGGTGGGTCTAATTGGCATTTGTTGTGAATACTGAGGAGTCATTCCTAACATGCCTACTCCTGTGAGGAGATCTACTTGGCTAGGATGGTGTGGAGGATTGGAACTTCCTGCTTGTATGAATTGTGAATTTTGACTTGCTTGGGCAAGTTCTAACCCTCTAACCTTTTCTATTAGAGTTGAGATGACTTCATTTGGTGAAGTCACGATATTCTGCCTTGGTGGTGTTGGTTGTATATCATGGTGTTGTATAGGTCTATGATACCCCGCTATGAACTGATCATTGCCCTGCCAAGTTTCCCCAAGGGTATTTCCTATATGTAATGGGATGGAAGTATTTTCTTGAAAAGAGACCTCGGGTTATATTTGTAAACCTCCTATAGGTGGGTACATACTTCGAGAACATTGGTCGTTCCTGGTGTAACGTACCGAATATTCATCATCGAAACCTTGGTATGAGTCTGATTGTCTACTAATTTGTGGTCTAAGCAGCATCTGAGGAGATGAACCAGATTCTCTGGTGAACGTCATGTTATTCGAGCCCGAAGGCTCTGTTTGTTGCATTTGAGCAAGTTGATCTAACTCCTTGGTTTGAAACGATGAGTTATATCTGATTCTCGGAGTTTGTGTTGACAACTGGTTAGTTGAGTAGTTGTCACCCCATACTGAGAGTGAGGGTGATGATTGCTATTTTGTTGGGCGTAGTAAGCCTCAAGGCCCAAGAGGGGCCTGCCATATGCATCGAATCTTGACATATTCGGGGGGTATATGAATACCCAAAGAATAATGGGAAGGAGCGATGGTGATGGTGAAAGAAAATGAGGTGGAAAAGATGAAACGTATACTAATTTGGAAGAACACGTAATAATATGACTCCGAACTAGAAAGTAGGAAGTTTCACGTCGGTTTCACCAATTTTGTACGATGGAAAAGTGACATGTGAGCGTGGGAATCTACAAGTAACTCTTCCTCACACCCGACCTCCCGAGGTCATGCCGAGACAACCGGTGGGTATGGAATATGTATGGGATGCAGACAAACTAGTTAGGAAATCTAATGTCTTCAATACGCACTAGTGGAATTTTTGAATCTAAGGCAAAGAAGGCCCTTCTAACTTGAACTGGTGTGATAGATTGATTGGCAAGGATGAATGCTTGAAGGCTCCAATCAATATCGAGATCTGGCGTGATTCAATCTATGGGTTGTGGAATACATTTAAAATGACTTGGGATGGTTTCGTGTATGTCTCCAGATAAGGTCATATGGTGGATAGTGAATATAGTCGATTCTATGGACAATTCTATGGCCTAGTCCAGAACTCTCTAGCTTTGTTAGCTGCTATATCTAGTAAGGATAATTGTTTGATGATGGTAGGTGGAAGTGGGGTAGATCTGAATACTATTGTGCGTAGGCCAGTATTTATGTTTGATTGACTTATGGATTCGTTGGGTTGTGGGATTTGTGGATCACTACCGTAGACTCTTAGTTGTTGCAGTCCTGCTATGGTCATGCGTAGAGTTAGTTCATAATCCCTAACACCCAGTAATCATATGCTTTCTCAACCTCTATATTCAAAACTAATAGTTGTGTGATCTTCTCAGAGTGCCTCACAGGCGTTCTTGCAACCTGAATTCTTAGGCTGGTATCTATGTTTGTGAGAATGTCTCATGTGTCTGGCTATCGAAGCAAAGGATCACAACCAAAGTTTTTTTCTCTTTCAAGCCCTTCTACAATCATATGAATGTTGCCTAGGGTAATCTGTAATTCGTTTGATTTGACCAAAACGTGTGCGCTCAGTCATCTTCTATGTTTAGCCCGCTCAACTGGGCATTGATTTGTTGCGAGCTTACCATTGTTCGGAAGACTTAGATCCTAATATTTTGATCTATATAAGTTATTTCGGTGATGAGATTGGGCTGAGGAATGATTGGCTCGAATACGTATTCCCTAGGCTCTCTAGGTCTAGTAATTGTCATGCAAAAAAAGCAATAATGTAAAACGAACTACAGTAAAATAAAATTTAACTATGTGAAATATATCTATAGCATATATGATTCCCCTATATTTGTTTTGTATTTTCTGGTGAACTATTCGAATGAATTTAGCAACTAATTTAATACATCTAGATATTGATAGCTAAGATAACAATTTAAAGAAAATAAACAAGATAACCGAGTATAGGTGTTTGTCTGTGCAATTTGTTGATCTACTCTAAACAATGAAATAACTGATCTAATCTATTTGCAAGACTATCGATCCTACCTCAGAAGTGAGGAATGAATCATAGTCTCTCAGAAACTATCAATCCCCACAACTTCCCTGGTAATATCGAAAGTAAAATTAACTAAAATAAAGTGATTGACTACTTTATTTTGATATGTTTCTAACTATAACTTTGAAAGCTAGAACCTACATTTTGCAGAACAGTGGCGAATCCGATGGTGTGTGTGATCTTGTCCCCTCAGTGTGATCTCCTTATTCCCTCGTGTTCATGTGGATCCAGAAAAGCGTGTAATGCTAGCATCAACAGAAGTAGATATTGGGACGTAGGCAGCTCAAGATACAAACTGAATACAATGTGAGTAGGAGAGGGATAGCGCAAGAGTACAGAGCTTGGCTTATGCAATTCCTAGCGGGATTTATTACGAGTCATGCAACATGAAACATCTAGAACCTGAAAGTATCCTATTTGAGGAGCAAAACCTACAACATTAATGGCTTCCTATTGATAAATAGACTATCCTATTCCAATGGATTGGATAAAATAACAACAGTATTTACACAAGATGGATATGTGGCTTACTAACAGTAAAAAAATGCTAACTAAGCATGCAATGAAAGAAACTTAAGCATTCTAAGAAAAATGAAAACTAAATCTATTGCAAGGAGAGATCAGAGGAAAACTTGAGGGGCCATTTTCTTGAGCACAAGCCAACTATTTATAGCATTTGCATTTACCCAAGGTAAAAACCAAATAGAACTCTTAAACTATAAACAATGGCAAAACACTATTCCAGGGAACCAGAATCATAAATGCAAGCTTATGGCGATGAAAGAAAGCTGGTAAAATGTTGAAATTACGTGAGTCGTGTTAAAAGATCTTTCTGGAAAATGCGTAAAGGACTGCCTCCCTGAGAAGGGCGGCGGTTACAGGACCGCCACCCTGTTCAGGGCAGCGGTCATGAGAGTGCCACCCAGTCAAGGTGGCAGTTTCATCACTAAAGAGAAAAAGGCAAAGAAAAGAGAGGAAAGGGGAAAAACAAAGCACGTGCGGGCTAAGCGGGGCATGTGGGACATTAACGCACACTTGGAGATCTTTTTCAGATCTCGAACACCTTGCAAGGAGACTTGTATCATCATTGGGCACCTGTCATGTTGTTCTGGCAGTACAATACCTTACAATTTTGGGTACGTACAGTGTCTCATTATAAAAAAACTTAAGCCACCATGCAATCACACTCAACAGTTTTGGCATGCCCAGTGGGACAAGTCTGAAGCACCTTACCACTTAATTTTATCAAGTTGATGTGTTCTTGGTGATATTTAGCCTTTTAAGGCACATGCAAAGCACATCTGGTGACTCCATCTAGTCAATAACCCATCCTCTAAATTGTAGACCTTTCTCCCATCCATTTTTATCCATTTTTCCTTCTACATCTTTCATCTTCTTCCATCCCATGAAGTGTTGCAATCATGACTTCATTCCCATCTTGGAATCCACACTTGCAGCAACAATAGTGCAGTCCTCCTCCAATGCATTTCTCAACTCCTCCATATTAGTGTTATGAGAAAATCTGAAATCACTATGGCTACCCCTATGAGTAATACCGGGATCAGTTCAACCATGGAACCTACCAAGATGGATATGCATGAAGTGAAATCAACTACATGGAGAATGTTGATTTGTAGGAGAAGATTAAAAAATTAGAGGCACACATGGTATAATAAAGGGCTACAACACAGATGAGGGCATTCAAGATTGGTAGTAGGGAACCTTATCCATGGGAATGCCCTTTTCCAAGACATTACAGCCCGCAGGAGAAGCTTGACTTCATGGTTGAGATGCTGCCCCAACTTGCACAGTGGGTTGAGGAGACAAAGTACTACGAGCTTGGTGCTAGAAATCCTTGTCAATGGGTATGTCCACCACCTCATAGCTTTCCTTTTCCTCTTCCCTAATCAGTGTCATGAGCCAAGCTTCCCATTTGCTACCCCAAGTGTTAATTCCCCTTCTTTGTCTCCTAGTCTTCCATCTCACCTCAATTCCTCTGCCCTTTTCCCTTCCAAACCAAAATCCCCTCCAGAAGAGCCAAAATCAATGCCTTCCCCTCCACCAAAAATAAAGAAACGACTAGTGGATACCCCACCCACAACTCCTCCTACTCTCCCAAGTCCATGCTGGGAAGAGACTCAACAAACTAACCAAGAGGAAAATACATCCAAAGAATAGATGATTAGAAGCTTAGTGGGGTTGGATCTTAGGTTCAAAATTACAAAGATTCCCTTGTTGGTTAAGCCTATGAAGGAGGCTGAGGTAAAGCCACAAGTGTGGAAAGAAGGAGCTACTCCAAATCCAAAATAAGAGGAGTACATTCCAACTGTGGAGGGGAACCATGTAGTTTCAGAGGCTCTAAGTGCGGAGTAGGCCACAAAAGAACCTTATGTTCTTACTCCCTTTTTATCCCCTTCAAGCCCTAATATCGAAGAAAAGTTTGACCTTTAAAACTTCATGTTTTAATATGAGGGGAACCATTGTGAGAAAATTATAGATCTGAAGGACACCATGGAGGAGGTCAAACATACGCAACAGGACAACGAGGAGGTAGATTATCTGACTGACTTGGAGGATTGTCTTGATGGAGAGGAGATCCATCATTTTATCCTTCATCATCCACCCTCCAAGCACATGAGTCCGATACCACAGAGGATAACATCCAAGGACAACATCTTGCATCTCACAACAACCCTCTAGAACCAATGTTGGAGGATGATAATGTTCCATGTTTTTCTCAGGAGGAGGAAGGAAACGAGCACAAGGAACCCATATCTTCCACATCTTCCATCCAGGAAGGTCCATAAGAAGACTCCATCTTTGGAGTTGAAATTCAAAACCATGGGCACATTCAAAGGACCAGACCATGCCCAATCAAAAACTTGGCTTCATTGAAGCCAAGGGAGAATCCAACACCAGTCATGCTTACTCCAGGGCATGAGGATGAGTATTAAAGTACCAAGGATCAGCTGCAATGCTTCTTTAATCCAAATACGGAGCAACTAAAATAGGTATTTGTCTTGTTTTTAGTTGATACCTTGATGATTTGGGTGGAGGATCAACTTATAAACAATTTTTCACTCATACAAGAAGCCATATTTAGTGTAAAATCATTTTCATGGCTGCCTTTTTTGAGAAAGGGAAGCTACTTCTCCCTGCCATTTGCAGGATTTGTTTGACTTCCCTTTTGCTTCCGATTAGTGTAGGAGTAGGGGTAGGTTTTCTTTCAGTGGAAGAAGTGCTTTTGCGCACTCTACATGTCTTATTTGAGGTATGTATGATTTAATATTTGTATATAAGTTTTGTTTGTATTGCTTCAGAGGAACAACACATCTGGCCCTTCAATATTTACAGTCAAGAGACCCATAGTTACATGTAACAGTTGTTGATTTCAAAAGTATCCAAATACAAAGCAACTAAAATCAGGTTTCAAGGTAGTCCATTACTAGGGATAGATGAAGGCCTCAGGTCAAGAAAATTTTATACTCTCAGAACCTCATTTCTAAGATTTTCTTATGAAAATTGAGAGTGCAGACAGTAGTATAGGTTCAGGGTCAGCAAGTGCAAGTAGTTGGGCTCACAGTTTCAGGGACAAGATCAGCACTAGGTTCTCATTCATGACTCCATGCCCAATGGATACTTCCAATGCTAGTGGTCTCTTCATCTAGTAGGCAGATCTCCCCGTGAGTTGCCAAACTTTTATCCTAATTTCCGCCGACAAAATTGATCAAACATGACCCCACACAGAAGAAAATTGGAAGGGTTATTTCAATCTAGTAGGGTCACAATAAATCCCAAATCAAAGGGGTAGGCAGGCTCAAAAATGGAGGATCAGGGTCAGAAAATAAGGCCAAACAATGTTAAAGGAGATCAAAGCTCATTAGGGGATAAATGGAGAAAGGTAGTGTTCACTCGAGGCCCAAAATCAGCTAAGTATAAGAGATTCAATAGAAGCCCCCACGTGTCTAAATGATGTAACATCAGGGGCATTACCCAAGGGATAGTCTCCAAAAAAGTGCAGGCTTGCCACGTGGTCAAAGTAAAAAAGGGGGGTAGAACTGGCCATTGTATCAGAAAAGTAAAGAAGGGCCGATGGAAGCTTCCAAGAATCAGCTCGGTATAACTTCAAAGGCAAAATCCAGAGCAGTTTCCCAAATGTGCGCAGAGATTGTATGTGTCCCAAGTTTGAAAAATAGACAGAGCTAGCCATTTAATTGGCTAAGTATAAGAGATTCAGCTAAAGCCACCACGTGTCTCAACGACGCAACTTCAGGGGCAGGTCCCAAAGGGGAGTCTCCAAACAAGCACATGATCACCACGTGGTCAGAGTTAAAAAGGGGGGCAGAACCAGCCATTGAATCAGATAATTAAAGAAGGGTTGACAAAATCCTCCATGCATCAGCTTGATGCAAATTCAAAGGCAGAATCCGGAGCGGGTTCCCAAATTTTCATGGAGTTTCCACATGTCTCAGGTCCAAAAAAGGGACATAGCCATCTGTTTAATCAACTAAGTATAAGAGGGTTACTGGTAGCCTCCACGTGTCCCGATTCAAACATAAAGACTTCACCAAATAGAGGGACTTAGTCAAAACAAAAAAATACATAATAGGACACAAAAGGTGTCACGTACCTCATCGTTGCAAATTCAAAAGGTGTGGCCCAAAGAGAGACCCCAAACGTGTGGCAAACCTCCACGTGTCCCAATTCAAAAAAGGGGACACTGGGCCTTGAAAATTCTAAGCTCGAGACAGGCCGAAGGAAGCCTCCACACCTCAGCTCGTCACATTTTCAAGAATAAAATCTGGAGGTGGTCCCCAAACATGTGCCAGCTTGCCACATAGTCAAGGACCGAAAAAAGGCAACAGGTTGAATCAGCTATGTAAAATAGGGTCAGCAGAAGCCTCCACATGCCTTGTCTACGCAACTTCAAAGGTAAAATTTGGAGGAAGTTTTGAAATGAGCACGAAGCCTCCATGTGTCTTGGGTCAGGAAGAACGTCTCCGCTAATAGGAGGGACTCAAGAAGAACAAAAAGAAATAGAATAAAGCTGTGAAAGGATCCGCATGTCTCTTCGGTGCTCTTTTAATAGGAGAATCCAAAAGTGGTCCCCAAACATGTGCTAGCTCTCCACATGTCTCAGGTCAGGCACAGTGTCTCTACCAACAAGGGGGCTTAGGAAAAGAACAAAAGAAATAGAGCAGGCCAGTGGAAGCCACCATGTGTAAATTCGGTGCAACTTCAAGAGCGAGAGGAAGGGGCTGAATCTTCAAGATGTGTGAGGCTACCACGTGGGTCTTACATGGATGGAATATTTTAAATATTATGAGTTCATGACCCTGATCTTTAGATAGCCATATCTTTCAACTAGAAGCTCGGATTTGGGTGAGAAGGGACATTTTGTAAATCTCTCTACGCCAACTTCTCACCCACCACAATCATGTTTCATTCTACCATTTTGAGGTTTTCAAATCTCTCACCTAGCACCATAATGACGGATAGACCTCCTTCTTTCCTAGTAAGGAAAAACACTTATAGGCATGGACTCTATCATGGAACCCATCATTGTTGTAGATAATTTTAATGTTTTTGGGGTGGTTGAATCAACATTCAAATTATTTCCTTTCTCCTTCTCTCTTTCTTCTATATATTGTAAAGGAGGGTAATATTTCAAAGTGTTGGTCATCTTTTCTCTCCTGCCCCCCTCTCTTTCTTCCCTACGGTCGAATGTGGAGTTTAAGCCTCCTCACATGGCTCTGTAATAGCATTTTCTTGCCTCTTTCCCACTAATGATGTACTATGTGAACTCATGGAGAAAAAAAGTTTATTTTGTGATGCATGTTTTCCATCCTTTACTTATTTTATTGTCTATTATTGCCTCTCGTCATTGCAGGGTATATGGTGCATACTTCTGATGTCTATTACAGGTTTGTGAGCTTTGTTTAATGGGTTGAAGTGGTGTTTCATGTGAATTTTATCTCTGGTTTGTGGTTCATCTTGTCCACCCTCTCCTTTGCTCACCTCTCTCCATTTCAGGCAGGTGAGATTGTGACCAATAACCTCCTTCTCTGGTGTATCACAGTTTTAGTGTAGGATTTGTTTTCATGTTCTCTCTCTCCCTGGTCCCTTAGAAGGTTAGATTAGGATTAGATATTTTTCCTGTATTAGAATAGCTTGTGGTAGTTTGTTTAGGAGTAGGAACTAGCCTTCTCTTAAGGGCCATCTCAAGTCCGCAAGTCCCACAGCTTCAGAGATGGTCCCATGTTGTGTAGTCACACCGGATTCCCAACTCAAATCTGAGGCCATTCGAGGGGTGCTGCAAAAAAACTTGTTGTAGGGACCCAAATTTTATTCTATTTAGTGGTGATCACACAATCAGTTTTGATCTTTAGAACTACCACTAAGTCTTGGTCATAGTCTATGGTTGATATGAATGATTCTTTTGTGAATGACCCTTATCCTTTGAATTATCATCATGGTTAGGGAAGGGGTTTTTGAACATGTTAAGTTTTTCATTAGGAGTTTTTGTCTCAGAAGTATTTTCATCTTCTATGTATTCATGTTTGATAAAGTCTTGGACATAATGGTGCAATTGCATGAATCGATCTATAGTGTGCCCTTTTATGTGATTATAATCACAATATTAATTGTCCTTATACCAATTTGGTTTGGTTTGTCCTTATTCGAAGGGTTTGATGATGAGGCACATAATCATGTTGGAGTTTTCTAAGTAAAGAAAGATACTAGATAGGCTTTCTCTAATAGGAGTGAGCTGTCTTCACCTGTCCTAAGAAGGAGCTTCCTTTATAGGGAGTATGATTGGTTTTTTGGATTTGAATGTGTTGATCAGATTGTTTTGAACATTTTGGACATGGCAAGAATCAGTAACTCCATCATTGACTATATTTTAGTTTCGGTTAAAGAATTTGGATTTTCCCATCTTCTGAGGAGCATCTTTATGAGGTTGGTCCCTAAAGGGTGTTTTAAGTAAGCCCTTAGAAATGAGGGATATTTCTATCTGTGTTCCCTTTTCAATGAATTCTTTGAAATTACTTAGAAAATGCATTTTCATGTGGAATGATAATTCGGCATTGAGATTTGGAACAAAAATGCTGATAAATTGTCTTTCGGGTATTGAGCAAGGAAATATTCTTACAATTCCTTGTCTTCATTGTAAAAAGGAAGAAAGGTTTTTGTTGGAGCTTTGTCTAGTGTTACAAAGATTGAGCATGGTTATTTCTGAGTCTAAGTTGAAGTAAAAATGTTTGATGAATTTTTCTAATAAGTCTACGAATGTCGTGATTGATTCTTTTGGAAGATGAAGAAACCAGTCTACAGCCTTTCCTCCTAAAATTTGAGGGAATAATCATAAAATATATATTTCATGATAAGAAACTTCCTGACATTGCATGTAAAATTGCTTGACATGTTCACATTGGGTCACCTTTGCTTATGTATTTATCAAATTTTGAGATATCAAAGGATGACTGAAATGGTAAGCATAATATTTTTGTATCAAATGGGTAAGGCCATAGTTCTTCAAATTCAAATTGTTTCAATTGTTTTTGTAGTCCCTAGATGTTTCCTTCATATGTTTCCATTCTTGTGTGAATGGAGAGGCAGGGGATATGTTATTCAGAATGTCTTGAGTATTAGGGTCTAGATTGGAGTCTTTTAACCTTCTAGCTCTAGTAGTTGCTTCCTCAAGTTTCTTTGTTAAGTATTGGATTTTAGTGAATAAATTTCGATCAAAGAGCCATTTGGATTATTTGGTATTTGATTATGATAACTCGATTCACAATTGATGATAATTTTTTAAAAAAATTTAGTACCAAAGTCAAAGTGTAGTTTTGCCCCCATGGCTAGGATGCATAATAGATATTCGTTATTGTTTTGTTCTATCACCCTATTTACTTGTTCTTTTTATTCATTGATGAGTTTTGGTTGTGCAAATTCTTCATCATCATTTTCATAATTATGACTACGTGTGAATACAATGATGAGATAGGTGTGTGCTTGATTAAGCTGTAAAAAGTGGTTATGAATTTTGAGCAGGCGTGATTAAATGAGAACTTGATTGCTTTGGATTTGGCTTGAATAAGATTGTGATTACTGATAAGGAGAGTAACTCAAACAAGTTATCTCAATATGATTGTGATATAACTCGAGACAAGCTATTAGGGAATTTGTGTCATGTTGTGTAGATTTGGCTTGAACAAGCTCTGGATTGTTGACGAGGAGAGTAACTCAAACAAGTTAATCTCAATATGATCATGATATAACTTGAAACGAGTTATGAAGGGATTTGTGTCATGTTGTGTGGATTTTTCTTAAACAAGCTCTAGATTATTGACAGGGAGAGTAACTCAAACAAGTAAATCTCAATATGGTTGTGATGTAACTCAAAACAAGTTATGAAATGATTTGTGTTGGATGTGATTTGGATAAACTCGATAGTTGATAAAATAAGGAGTGAACTCAAACAAGTCTCCTAATGTCATTTTGATATATCTTGAAAACACGCTATGGACGATTGGCTAAAGCAAGCTAATGAAATCGGTGCGATGTTTTGGTCTTCGTTGTTGGATTGCTTAAATGTTTTCCTTGGTATTTAATTGGTCAAGAAATGGTTTTTGTGGAACATGAATAGGATTTGAATTTTTACAATGAAAATATTGATATCAATCAAGTTTGATGAAAAAAATAATTCTAAACAATTTTGTTGACAAACAACAAGCAAGTATGTCTATTAAATTATTTTGACTCAAGAGGTAAATTCTTTAGGAATGTCCATTGTTTCATGCAATCATTCAAGTATGTTGTGGAATGATGGATGCAAGCTCTTATCACTCTAAAAAGACATGTCCTCCGATATACCCTAGTCCTGATATACCTAATTTTGATATACACTGGAGGACACTCACGTGTAATTCTTATTTTCCTAGTTCGTAGTGAATCACCACATCCAAGGTAGGTTTTCTGAAAAGGTTGAAGGTAATGGGGAGATGAATGTGTATGGTTTCCTTATAACTCCCCAAATATTTACAAGGAGGATGCCCTAGGATTCATTGTTATAACTATTTAGTCATGACTCGCATGCTCTACATGACAACATCACCTGTAAGTGAAGAGAAGGGGCAGGGTAGATACCAAATGCTATGATGAGATGATGTCTCAAGGTGAAATGCAAATGCAAATGTCTTTGGTGCGTGGTAGTCAAGTCCACGTCACTAGTGTAGCGTCGATGGTGATGAAATCCACCTCTACTATGTGTAAAAATAAGAATGATGATGTGATTATATGCAAGGTTCTTTCCAACTTGAAATAAATTACTGGCAGAAAATGACAGCGTACCTGAGCATTCTAATTTTTTTTTTCAGTAGTTTTCTTTGAATGGTGGTACTTTTGTGGGATGTTTTTTTTTTGTTTTTTGTTTTTGAAAATATTTGAGTAACGCGGTCCTATAGAAAACAAATTAGTAGTTATCCTGCAGACAAAATGTTAGGAAGAAAAATGATTGTGGTTGTTTTTGGTTTTCCAGATCACTCAAAGGCATAGGAAAAGAGCATACACATCTAACAATCGATCAAATTATGAAGAAGAAACAAAATTGAAGTGACAAGTTATTTAATGACGAAAAATTAGTGATAATTTACATTATTTTGATCAAACTACAAAAGGCCCCACTAGTATGAAATGTTGATTTAAATTTGTCCATTTGATTAGGGATCCTATAATTTTTTAACAAGAACTAAACAATCATGACTATTTCTGATTTTCTAGATCACTCGAAGGCACATGAAAAGAGCGTATGTGGATACAATTGAGATGGTATTTGGCAAAAATATAGATAATTATTGCATTTAATCATGATTATGAAATAACGATAACGATTATCTTCAAAAAAAAAAAAACAACAAAATAAGATTTTTAAAACGTTACCAGAAGTGTCGTTGTGGAAAGTTATAATGTAAGGTAGTTTTTTTTTATTTTGCGAAGCCTAGGTGGCCTCTACTATGCAAAAGATGACTGGGAATCTGAACCTGATAATTTTGGTGAAATAGGTGTCAAAATGTCCCTATTTTATCAAAAAAGGTTCTGCAAGAAAATGATTAGTATTTTGTACCTACACACAAGGTTAGTAGAATGATCACTAAAAATAATTAATTATAATCATGAAGTGTGAAAAATCACAAAATTAAGTTGATAAAAAAAAATGTGGAGAATGTGAAATGGTGCACACAAATTCACCAAAAGCCACAAAACATTAGATGACTCTAGAAGTAATTGAGAAATAATGTAATGTGATTAAAGGGATCAAAATTATGGATTTGATTAAAGTGTGAAGAGGTCAAAAATGAATCAAGAGATAATAAGTTAATTAAGTGAAAATAAACAAGGCACTAACTCACAAAATTGGAATGATTAATGAATCACAATAAAAATCAAATATATAATATTAACGAAGCACTATGAACTAGTCCGATGAACTAGTCCTATTATCAAGATTACCACAACTAGCTAATCATTGTTATGACCTAAATGTATGGCCAAAATCGATGACAATGTAATCCTAAGAGCTTGGTTACTTGACAAGAATAAAAATTGATTTAGAACGAGGTTATGTGTAAATAGGAAATTAAGTGACGATATAGGAAAAACAAACAAATCACTTAAAAGAATTCTCAGATTTACAACAAGATTTAAGTTATGATTATAAACTTAACAAAAGAATAAAACACGTACGAAATTAAATATGTAAAAAGAAACTACATAACAAAGAAATACTTTAAAATACCATATCACTAATTATGGAAATATCGAGGGAAGGTATCGGGAGAAGGTGGATGGCAAGGTTAGATCCAAAGAAAAAATGACAAACCAAATGGGGAGTGGGAAGTTGGAAATGAAAATTCTACGCAAATGGAACTAGAGAGTGAACGCTAAGGAGGACAGGCCAAATGGTGAATGATACGTGTAGATGAAAATGTGGACTTTGAAGGAGGATAAAATCAATTAAAATTGAAACTATGAACAATAGATATTAAATGAGACTTTGATTAAATGGTAGGACATAACGGTGAACTAGAGTGGCTTGGTATAGAACACATGCATTGGGAAATGTATGAATGTAGTAAAAAAATTTATAATTTCTGTGGTTGTCACTACTTTATACGTGTAACATATGAGCTTGTGAGACGGTGTGTAACAATGCAAAACCATCTAATGATCCATATAGGCTTATTATGTTTTTGGAGAGGCCACAACAGAGAAAAGGAAGTCTATTTTTAGGATTAAGAAGGTCAAGTATTGGTACAAAAGATCTCAGACAAGTTCAGGTTGAATTAGAGGGAGTGGGGAGATCTACGAGGTGAGTGTGTGAGGGAGGTGGCTAGGGAAGATGGTGTGGATCGGGGTCTGTGTGGGGAATGTTGGTATGGGTGAGATGAGGACTCGGGTGGGGTGTGGTGAGGTTGTATGGAAGGAAACGAAGGGATTGGTGCGTAGGGAGTAGCGTGATGAGGGGTGAGGGGAAGTGGTGAGTGGATGGGTATGTGGGGGTTCAGAGTTGACGTGATATGGGGAGAGTGGTTTGTGGAAGGGCGAGGCGGATGGGAATGAAGTAGTAGTGCATAGGTGAGGGGTAGATGTGGGGCATAAGATTAGATTTAGGTCGGGGGTAGGAAATGGGGTGTGGCTGAGTGTAATGAACTGTTACACCAAAACCTTGAGGCGTTAGTGAAATCCACACATGAGGATTGTAACATCCCACCATGCTTCTGTAGCCAAGACCCTGAGCTAGATTTGCACCCGTATAGCGAGACCCCACCCTGTGCTATACAAGCTTTGGGTGAACACTACAATGCCGATGTAGCTACCCATTCTAGACTCAAACCTGGGTGGTCACTCATATACCAAATGTAATGAACCATTACACCAAAACCTCGAGGCATTAGTGAAATCTACACATGAGGATCATAACAGCGAGTGGTTTGAAAAAATGGGTATGTGGGAATCGGGATAATGGCATGGGACATGGGAAGGGCTCAGGCTGATAGGAAGTAACGTGGAAGTTGGGTAAGGGATGGTTGGAAGGTGGGAGTGGGATTATATGGAGAATGGGAGAGGAGTCGGCGTGGAAGTGTGAGAAGGTGTGTGGCCAGTTGGTGGTTGATAGAAATTGGGATGTAGGATAAAATGAGGTGAGGAGTTTTGGGTAGGTAGGCTAGGATATTTACAATTTGTTTGTATTTAATAAATAAATATACATGTTTATAGCATTTAAAATGAAAAATGATAGAGATGTGAGAATTGAGATCTAAATAAATAAACTCACTAAGCGAGATAGTATTTTTTTTTGTTTTGAGAAAATATTTAAATGTATTGAAAAACTAAGCAGTTAAAAATGGGTTTGTAAGCAAGATTGATTTTTTTTCGTTGTTTTCTTTAGTTGTGGAAAGATATCTATTATTGAGAAAGGAAATCAATAAAACGTTAGATAAACTAAGATCTAGATACATAGTGAAAATTAAGATACTCAGGGAAAAATAAAAAATGATTAGTAAATAAGGTTGATATCTTACAAAATAATTATTGTAGCAAAAAGAAATAAATAGACAAAGAAATTAATTTTCTGGATTGGTTTCCCATACCAATTTTTTTATCCATGGTGACCCACGAGTATATAGATGAAGGGATGAATTTTATTTCTTCTAATCACCGAGCGCGAGGAGATCAAAGATACGATGAGCATCATGATGTCATTGTTACTACTACAAAATTGTTTTTACCCATGACGATTCTCGAGTATCTAGAGAAAGTGATGAATTTTATTTCTTCTAATCACCGAGAGCCAAGGAGATAAAATATATGACGAGTGTTGTGATGTTATTGTTACTAAAACCTGTAGATGTAGCACAAGACACTGAATAACAAAAACACTACCCACAACGTGAAGGTTAACCAAAGAAGGCCAAAAGGCATGGAAAAGGAGATAATAATGAACAATAATAAACAACGAATGGATAAAACCACTAATTGGGAAATCAATGGTAACAAATCAAAAGTAACTCTGCTTGCCAAAATGTGAGCTAGGAAAAATTCTTCGATAAACAAGAAAGTAAAACACTAACAATAATACCTCCTCCTTCGTGATTTCATAGCAAACCTCAAAATGGGAAAGGAAACATGGATGAGCCTTGATTGAATGATATGTAGGTGCTTTTCTTGAAACAAAGCAAGGCCTTCCTATAACAAGATCTACTTACTTTGCACCAAATGGATAAAAGGTGTTATGGATTTCAGATTCTTCAAGATAAGGCAATTTAGACATTGGGACAATGTGGAGGAATGTTCTTTTTAGATTTGAAAGGGATAAATAATCAAATTATATTTGATTAATTCAGAGTGTATTTTTATGGGAATTGAGGTAGGGGAATTAATTGATTTAAGATAGATGTGAAATTAGGGTGTCTACAAGCACATACATTAGTTTATAATCAATATACTTCATCAACAACTCATTATAATGGGAAATTTTACTACTTGGCTAGAAGATTAATTATTTTGATGGAGGACATGTTGTAGATTGGTTGCAATGATAATGTAATATGTTTATGTACATATTAATGTATTATCTTGAGCATTATGTGTGTCCGTAGTCTTCATTAGATGGTGGAGAGATTTAAGCAATTGTGGGATGTCAATGGGATGAATATCTCCCCTAAATTTGTGTATCGGATCCCTTCAACTCTACTCATACTGTGCCATGTGCGTTTTTTTGGTGTCTTCCAACTGTCTTATGAGACAGTATCTCCACCTCATGTTTTTTTGGTTTCATGATTCAATTTCACCCTTTTTAGACCTTCTTTGCCATCCTCCAAATTTGTCCATAATGCGACTTTAAAGCAAGACATAAGTAAAAAACAACACATAATGGAAGGATAATTTTGTAGATAGAGTTTTGAGCATTGGGGGTGGAAACACCCCAGGGACCAATCTTTTGTTTTACAACTTGTTTCTCACCATAAAATAATAGAAAAAAAACCCACTTAACAATCACTCACATTATTATTATAATGTGCATGAGATCAACCATATATGAAACCCTAAATTTATAGTTTCATATCTAACATATGTAAAGTTTGGGATTAAAACATATGTAGTTTTCTAATTTAAAAAATATTGAATTTGTAAAACCCTAATTTAAAACTCGGATATGAAAAATAAATGCTAAATTACAGATTTGACACAAGAAATAAGATAAAGAAATATGAAATCCTAGGTGCAAGAGAGAAAGGAGAAGACTTAGTTGATTTCACACTTGATATTGAATTATTCTAGATTGAAAGACTGATGAACGAGAGGAGCATACTACTATAATTAAACACAAAAAATCATAGAGCTATCAAATGAGTTGGGTCTAGGGAGCCTAGGTGCTATGTACCTCTTTTGGGTGCCTGTGACCACACAAGATCTCAGAAAATGGTTTTCAATGTGTCGCACAAGTGTTGCTAACCTTCTCTTTTGATCACTTGTATGTCGTTGGATGATTGCCAAGTTTTCTTATAACTTGCAAAACAAATGATATCCTGCAAAACCCAAAAACACATCAAATACTAAAAAAATAAAGATGCAAATGGGGAGTTGGAATGACCTCAGAGGTCACCTGAATGAGTGAGCTTATAACCAAACATTTCACTACATTTCAAACTCCATGTATTTCTTATGTGTGTCTGTATAAATTGTACCCTAAGTAGATCGTGTTCAAGATGCACTTGATAGTGAGTGATAACTAGATCATGTAGCAATGTAAATAGATGTGTTGATGCTAAAAATGAACTTCCCCTACTATGCATGTATGTATAAAAGAAGTCCCTTGTCCCTTGAGTGAGTAATAAATGGATGCTTTGATCCTCTTAGAATTCCTTTGGATGTAACCTTAGGTGATGATAATAGATACTTAGTGTTTGGTCCTTTATTATGGTCACATATCTTTGTATTTATATGATTCCCTTGGTTGAATTTCACAATTAACAAATGGAAGGCCAACCCATAAGAAAACAAGATGCCCAAAAGATAAAACAGGCCCAAAAGAGGCGAGTAAGATAAAAAGAGGTCAAGGGTGCTTGGGCACTAGCGTCCTAGTTGGGCGCTGGTGTGTAGATTCATAAAAGATAAAACAATGAAGCACCGACTGGGCTGTAGGGTGTAGAAGGCCAAGAAGAAACTAAGAAACATAGAAAAAATGGCTAAATATAGCTGTAAATTTCTAGTTTTATTGCTTAGGAATCATATGAATAGTGGTATGTGATTTTGACCTAAAAATGTAGCCAAGTGCATGATTTTATGTCTACATTTTCCCCTGCTTTATGTTTTTGAGTGAATACTCGATAACATAAAGTAGATAACAAATATGTACTTGATAACCATGTAGATTTGATGGAAAAAGCATGCCGAAGAGATAAGAAAAAGTGTGGAGTGATAAAAATGAAATGTGGAAGTTATGGAAGATGAGGTGACACTATGGGTGAAGAGTATGTGTTGTGCTATGTTTGTACCTATTGTCATTGTTTTGCTTTTTTGATGTGGGGCTGCTTCTTGTTGCGTATTAAGGATGGACTTGAAAGATAAGAGTGAAAGATTATTCGAAGTTATGTATATGTGAAAAATATGATCCAAGTATGTAAATATGTGTACAAGCATGTAAAAAGTAATAAAAAGAAAGTGTGCACCTAATCTATGATGAGTGAAAAGCATAGAAAAGGTCTTGAAAATGGTGTAGAAGAATGATTTTTGTGGGCGATATCACGCCAAGAGTGATTTTTTCAGAGCATCTCACACCAAGAACAAGTTTTTTAGGATATCTCATGCCAAGAGTGAGTTTTTCGAGTGATCTCACACAAAGTGCAAGTTTTCTGGGTGATCTTACACCACAGTAGAAGAGTGTTGGGGAGAAAGGTCTAGTGTTATTCTCCTTCGTTGAATCCTTCCCAAATTTATACACCACTACAGATGGTGTGATCCTAATTTATTCTGTGTTAGATATAGTTCGATCAAAATAAATAAAATATAGAATGCATTCTACTATTTGGAGGATTGTCCGTATACTGTGATAACTACTTTGTGAACTACTGAAAATTGTGCCAATATGATAAAGTGACTGTAGATGAAAAATCAATTTAGTATGTAAAAATAAATGAATATTAAAATAATTCAAATGTAACATGCAAACTCAACAAATCAAATACCTCAGATCAAGCAAAGATGAAAGGAAGAGGAAAAATACCTACACTTATTGTCTAACATGCAATTCTCCTTCCTTGATGGTGGATGTGCTTGGAAGATGATTGATTTCTTCAGATTTGGATGTGGATACACTTCGACAGCACCTCCACTTTGATGATTGATGAAGGATAATAGATTGTAGATGAAAGATAAATTGATTGAGTGATAAAATAAAAAATATTTGGTAACATGCTTACTAGCTAGCTCTCATGGAGGATAAGAGATCAATTTATAGTTTAGAAGTGGAAAATTGGATTAGTAGGATTAATCCATGCTGGATTAAATCCAATGGTTGAAATTTGATGAGAAGATTGGATTTGTGTATAGTTATCTAGATGTGGAGGGTTCTAGATTTTGTGTGGAGATTTTATTGAATTTTTAATTTAATAGAAGAGTGTAGAATATTTGAATATTTAAAAATGAGAGGGAAAGATGGAGAAGCTTATAGATTTAGAGGTGAGTATGTGCACATGATTAGGATTAGATTAGGTTAAATGATGTGATTATTATAAATAATGATGAGATTTGATGGAAAGGCTAGGTGTAGGGATGTGTTGGTTAGGCGGTAGGTGAGATGTAGGAATATTAAATTCCTATAAATGTTAATGAAGGATTTAAAATAGGATAACATGATATAATAATGGATTAATGAGATTAATGAATTAAAAGGATGAAATGAGATATAATAATGATTTAAAAGGATTAACAATGGAATGTTAGGATAAAACAATAAATAATGATAAAGGGGGAAATATGTTAAAATGGATTAAATAATAATAGTTATTCTTTCAATTAATTATTAAATGGGTTGGATTTAGTATTTAGGATTTAGATTTTATGATGCCCCAGTCAACGATGTTTGAAAAGGGTGATGAGTTTGGATTTGGATGCCTGAGTAAAGGGGTTGATGTTTTGGATGTATGATGTGGTTGGATTTGAGAGTTTAGATTGTTGGATGCCCCAAAAAAAGGGGGGTAGGATTAGATATTATCTTGGATTGATGATGTTTTCGATGTTGGATGTTTATGATTGGATGTTTATTATCTGGGATGCCACAGTCAAGGGGTAAGGATTTTGATTTTGGATGGTGGATGTTGGATGTGAAGATTTTTGGATGATAGGAATTGATAGGATTGATTAAAAATATTGGATATATTGATTGGATGAATAATATTTGATGATAGGATGTTAGATGATTGATGGATGGTTGGTTGGATAAGGTGATGATGATTAAGCTAAGTGATGATTGAAAGGGGTGGTGCTATCGTAAAGTGCCCACAATTATCATCATTAGCAATGTTATGAATGTGGCATAGAGCAAGATGTATCAAGTTATAAAGACCATGATGATTAATTTTCCAAATGCCATTATCCTCATATCATTGGAGATATTAAAAAGAGGGTCCTCATATCAATGGAACAGAAAAAAATGACTTCATATCATCGGCTAAGTGCTAAAAAAATGAAAAAGTGGCCTCATATCATTAGCCAAGATATGATGCAAATGAAAGAACAAGTGAACAAGAACACACACAAAAATGCATGCAAAAGTGTTTAAGATTTTATGTGCATTGTTTTTTTATGGTTTTTGAAGTTTTTTTTATTTTTTTGTATTTTTAAGATAGTTTAGATGTGGTGGGATGAAAATGTGATAGGGATGGGTGGGGTTGAAAACAGGTGAATTTCTCTTATAAGTTCCAAGGTAGATGTGGATAGGGAGTGGGAGTAAAGGGATGATTATGGGTATGATAAGGGATTTGTGATAAAGGGATGAGTTTGAATGGGATAAAGGAGGTTTGATAGGATGAGGGATGTGATAGGGTAGGGGAAAGAATGTTGGATAGAGGGATGATTTTTGATAGCATAAAGAATATTTGATTGGATAAGGTGGAATACGAGATGATTGGATAAGATAGGCTCCCAAGTTAAAGAGTGGGCTGATAGAGGATAATGTGATTTTTTGTGCCCCTAAGTATAAGGAAGAATAAAAAAGTTACGGATGGTGCCCCCCAATGGACTATAAATTTTCCCCCAGCATAATGATGATGGGTTAAAGGAAGTAAAAGGGGGAGAGGATAAAACATTAAGATCATTGATTTCCCTCCGATGATGGATGCAACAGGGTGTGGATACAAAGGATGGATGGTTAGTAATAGATGATAAACAAAAGATGAGCTTTAAATCACATGTTGTAAAATAAAGTAGGACTAAAACAAGAGTTTGAAAAAGGTCTAAGCCATACTTGGAAAGATACAAGTGCGATGCCTCTTCGAGATGAAGTGTGTACGATTGTGATAGTTAATTACTGCTTGTAGTGAAGACTTAATGGGCAGTATGTGAAGAAAAACTAGCCAATGCATAGGGAGTGATTAAGTCAAGTAGGTTGATGGAAGGTGAATGGAGGGTTAATTCGTTCATTGCTCTGCTACCAGCTAGGAATCCATTTCCCTGAAGATGATACATCTGATTCTTATCAAAAAATTGTTCTACTACCAACCAAGAATTCATATCCCCAGTAGTGTTGCTAGAAACACCCATAGAGAGAGTCTTGAGGTGGATTTTATTTGATATTTATTTTATTTTTCATATGATTTTATGTTTTTTTTTTTAATTTTATATTTAATTTTTTTGGCGTTAAGATCTTCCACTCTCTTGAAAAATCTTAAGGGGTTAAGAATCACAAGATCTAGACTGTCAAAAGATGTACCCAAGGGTCTTTACCACACATTAGTTAAGATGTGTGATTAAGTGATTGGATCTCTAAGATAGGATTGGTCTTGGATGTTGATAGTAAGGATATTCCAAGGTCACACAAGTGTAATAAGTTCTAATGAATTACATCATGTGTGATTAAGTCAATTAAATATTTTTAAAAATGGATTGGATTGGAATGAGGATGGAGGGATGAGGAAAGAACATTTGTTTGCAAAGGAAAAATTAAATTCTCAATTCGATTTTAGGTGTTTGTGATGCGTAGGGGAATTAGAGTATTGGGGATTGGTATATGGAGAATTGGTAGGATCATGTTGTGATTCGATATTTTTTATGTGAGGTTTATAGCCCAAGCTTGATTTTCCAGAGTTGAGAGGACGAGTGATGAGATTAAGGATGTCTTGTTCATGGATACCTAGGCTTTTACAATGATGTTTGATGTTGGAAAACATATTTTTGGCTATATGGAAGGAAGTGGATATGGAAGAGGGTGAAGCTATGTTGTTACCTTTACATTAGGGGATTTTTTTTTTCTCATCCGCAAAGAGGCCATACTTAACAAAATATGGAGGTTTAGATTTGGATTTACTTTGATGTTTAGGTTGGGGGAGTTTTTGATTTTTTAGATTTTTGGATGGTTTAGATGGATTGAATTTGGATTACTTATGAGGATAGGGTTTAAGAGAGGATGGGGATTTAGATAGTGTATGGTTAGGTATAGGATGAGGAGAAAAAGATGATGGATAGAGAGGTACAAGGATAAGAAGTTTTTTGTTAAAGAGGTTTTGGATGTAAGATTGGAATTTTAGACATTGATTAAGCAAATTTCCATGGGTGTGGTGGAAGTCACAATAATAATGGTACCTATACCAAGATGGTTTGGGAAGGTTATAATCATGATGTTTGATGGGTGGTTGAATGATCATGTTCAAGATTTTAAGATGATGGAATATGGTAGTCATGGATTCACCTAAGGAGGCAAAGGTGATAGTGTCGATAAGAGAGAGGGTGTGGGTAATAAGGGTGGTTCATATAGGGTATGTGTAGGAGTGGGTAGGATATGAGAAGATTGATTGGATTTATGTGATTTAGATTTAGGTTTAAAATGTGGATTAGATGTTTGGGGTTTGGATGGAGGATTAGCCTTGGGGGTTTTAAGAGGTTGGTTTGGTTTTGGATTGGTAGTGGATTTTGGCTTGGGATTATATTTTGTTGATATCGGAGATGTGGATGGTGTAGGGTTGATTTGGGATGGAATGGATGGGCTAGATGTGGATTAAGAGGATATGTGAGATTGGGATGAAGAGGGTATGTTATATTGGGTGGATTTGGGAGAGGTAGATGTTGATGAGGGAGATGATTTGAAGTTAGGTGATGTTGGTTGAGTTGAGGTAGAGGTGGGTGGTGTGGAAACCATATCGGATTTGGGAGATTGAGGTGACTTAGGTGTCATGTTGGGTGGTATATGATTGGGGATGGGGGGAAATTAAGAGTTACATTGGTTGGCTTGGGATTGGATTGGTGATTGGTAGATTTATTAGATGTGGATGGAGAGGGTAAATGTGGCATGGTGGCCATGTTGGATGAAGTAGAATTAGGGGATGAGGAGGATGTGGGTGACATAGGAGTGACACTTGATTTGATGGGTCTAGATATAAGTAATGGAGGCTTAAGAGCCAAAGTAGATGTTAGAGGAGGGGACTTGGGACTATCTAGGAAAAATTCCATAGGATGAGGTTGGGATGATGAGGACTTAGGATTAGGGTGTGATGTAGGGGTTAAGGATTGTGGTTTGTTTTGATCTTGATTGAATGTGGTTGGGTATGTATATGGTACATTATGATATGTTTTGAAGGGGGGAATTTGGGGATTATATTGGTTGATGGGGGGTGTGGGGGTCTTGGGAGTTCCTAGGAGGATGTCCATAGAAAATTTGGACAACTTAGTGATTAGATGATAATAAAAAAGAAATTAAAAATATTTGGGGGGTTAAGCCCCATGGTGGGCGCAAAAATTGTAGATGAAAAATCAAGTTCGTATACATAAATAAAATGAATATAAAACTAATTCAAATACAATCTGTAAACTCAAAAAATCAAATACCTCAGATAAAGAAAAGATGAAAGGAAGAAGAACAATACATGTAATTACCGTCTAGCATGCAATTATCCTTCCTTAAAGGTGGATGTGCTTGTAAGATGATTGATTGCTTAAGATTTGGATGTGGATGCACTTGGACAGAACCTCCCCTTTGATTATTGATGAATATTTCTCGATGATTGATTATGGATAATAGATTGTAGATGAAAGATAAATTGATTGAGTGATAAAATGAAAAAGATTTGCTAACTTTCTTACTAGCTAGCTCTCATGGAGGAGGAGAGATAAATTTATAGTTTAGAAGTGTTAAATTAGATGGTGAGGATTAATCCATGTTGGATTTAATCCAATGGTTGAAATTTGATGAGAAGATTGAATTTGTGTAGAGATATGTAGATGTGGAGGGTTCTAGATTTTGTCTAGAGATTAATGAATTTTTAATTTAATAAAAGAGTGTAGAATATTTGAATATTTAAAAATGAGAGGGAAAGATTAAGAAGCCTCTAGATTGAGAGGTGAGGATGTGCACATGATTAGGATTAGGTTAGGTTAAATAATGTGATTAGGATAATTAATGATGAGATTTGATGGGAAGGCTAGGTGTAGGGATGTGCAGGGTAGGTGGTTGGTGAGATGTAGGAATATTAAATTCCTATAAATGTCAATGAAGGATTTAAAATAGGATAATATGATATAATAATGGATTAATGAGATTAATGAATTAAAATGATGAAATGAGATATAATAATTATTTAAAAGGATCAATAGGGGAATGTTAGGATAAAATGATAAATAATGATAAAGGGGGAAACATGATAAAATTGATTAAATAATAATAGTTAATCTTGTGATTAATTATTATATGAATGATGATGGGATATTTGTGGGGAAAGTTAATAGTATTTAACCATGTCAACATTTCAGATGTCTACATTTTTCCCCTCTTTGAAGTGTTAATGCAGAGCAATGATAGTTTGAAGAAGAAAAAAATATGTGTAGATTTTGATATGATGACCGGGCCTCGAGGGTTTATACGGGGAGAAACGAGAAGGGTAGCCATTGGATTGGGGTATGTTTGTCATTTTCTCATCTGCTAAGGTCCTGGATTTAACAAAGGATGGGGCGTGAGATTTATGTGGATTTTTGGTCAGTGAGGGATGTTTGGAATGAGGATTAGAGTTTTGATATTTAATCAATGAGTGATGTTTGGATTGAGGATTAGATTTGGATTACCGACAATGTTTGGAATTAGAATGGGGTTTAGATGGTGGTTGATGGTTAGAGATAGGGTAAGGATGGAAAGGTGGTGGATAGAGAGGTATAAGGATAAGAATTCCTTGGTTAGTGAGGTTTTGGACATAAGACTGAAATTGTATGCAATGACTGGTCGAATTTCCATGGGTGAAATGAAAGTCACAATAATAAATGTCCCTATACCAAGATTATTTGGGAAGGTTAGGTTCATGAAGTTTTATGGGTGGATGAATGATCATGTTAAAGGTGTTAAGACGATAGAAGATGGTAGTCAAGGATTTTCCCAAGGGGGCAAAGGAAATCGGGATTGATAGGAAATATGGTGTGGGTATTAAGGGTAGGGTAGGTAGGATATGTGTAGGAGTGGGTAGGATAGGAGAGGATTTATGTGATTTGGATGTAGAGTTATGATGGGGATTAAATGGTTGGGATTTGTGTTGATGATTAACCTTGGGGGATTTAGGAGGTTGGTTTTGTTTTGGATTGGTGATGGATTTTGGCTTGGGGTTGGATTTATTTTATTTGGATTTTTGTGTTGGATTAGATTTTTGTGGATTAGAAGATGAAGGGAATGGATTAGGTCTATGGGCCAAAGTGGATGGTTTGGTGTTGGAGGCCGATGTGGATTGAGTTGATTTTGGATTTGTTTGAGTATGTGGTTTTGAGGTAGATGGTTTTGACTTAGGATTAACTTGTTTATGATTCGTAGATTTAGATGAAAGGGAGTTACTTTATGTGGTGGTTTTTGTGGATTTTGGTGATGTTGGGGATGAAGGAGATTTGGTAGATGGGTGTGGTGTAGGAACCACATTAGATTTGGTTGATTTTGGGAATGAAGTAGATGAAGGTGGCATTGGAGCCTCATTAGATTGGGTAGGAGATGGGTGGGGGGAGGATTGGTATTATATGTGTTAGGTTTAGGATTTGGTGACTTAGGAGTCATGTTAGATGTTTTAGGATTGGGGAATGGTGGATTTGAAATAGGATTGAAGGATGGGATAGTGTTAGGTTTAGTCGATGAAGGGAATGGATTAGGTTTAGTTATGGATGAAGGGGATGAGTGTGGCATATAAGCCACATTAAATGGTTTAGGATTATGGTTAGAAAAGGAGGATTGTTACTTAGGAGTCACTATGGATGAGATAGTAGTGGGCTTAAGTGATGGGGGGATGAAATAGGCTTAGATGCTAAATTTGATGGTGGATGAGGGGATGTGGGGATATCCAAGAGAAATTCCATAGGATCAGATTGGGGTGATAAAGATGAAGAGGATGGAAGACTAAGATGAGATGTTGGGGATAATGATTAGGATTAAGCTGTTGTGATTGTTGTGGATATGTTAATGAGACTCGATTGTAGGTTTTATGATGATGGCATTTAGGATTTGAGCTTTATGATGATGGTGAATTATTTGTATGAATTTTAATGGTAGAAAGATGTTGCTCATGATGATTGATAGCGGATTTGGGGGTCATGGTGTGGGATGGTTGAGTGGGGTTGGGATTGGTGGCTAGATTAGTAAGGATGTAAAGGAGGTGCTCTTGGTCAAAGTGAAATTTAGTGAGGTGATAAAAGTAAATGTAATTAGTTTTTAGGGATAAATGGTTATGTTGGTTAGTGATGGGTGTCCTTATTCTCTTCAATTAATCAAATCTTAGTTGATGTCATATTCAAACCAAGGATGTGTCTGAAGTTATATGTACTAAGTGGAATCTTAGTGATTTAGTAATTGATTGTGGGTATTCATTATTTTTTTATATTTCCTGGGGGGTTTTGCATTGTCCTTAGGATTCCCTGGACAAAGCATTATTAAAACTATACTACAAGAAAATTGTTGAATAAATGCTCATTTCTAGAATAAATAAATCTTTAGAATTAAATGTGCTGATGGAAATGAAACACACTTTTACAAAATGAAAAAAATTACCAGAAGTAAACACACTCTTGCAAAATGAAACAAATTGCTGGAAATAAAAACACGTTTGAAAATGGTGCTAAAAATGTTTGCAAGGAAATGGGATTCTAACCTATAACACCTGCAGAAACAAATACGTGACATAATTTAACTAAAAAAATGTCTAGAGAATTAACACTTAACATATTTACATGACATGATTAGAAATATAAATACCAATGAAACAAAGAATCTTGCTTCTTGGAGGATTGGGCCCTTGCTCCAACTTGAATCAAGATTTGACAAAGTATGATTATATCAAAACAAAATGGCTATCTTATTACTAAAAATGTTATGTATTACAAACTTTATTACATTTTTGGGTTTGGGGGTGCTTTTGGAGGACAAGCCCACTTCAAGATTTAAGAGGTTTCATTTTCAGTAACTTAGGTTGACAAATTATGAAGTGAGTTGGGTGCAGAGTCTGAAAAGGATAAGCTTGAAACCTTAAAAATGGGTGATGTGGCGTAATGGCAAGCTTTCAGAGTTTAAGCGTTTCGAGTTTTGGGGAAGTTCGAGTTTGGAGGTAGCTTTCGGAAATTGAGAAAAGAAAATCCTGAAATGGGCACAATGAGGAGTCCAAAACGGGGAGTCTCAAAACCTTGAAAATAATGTAAATCTCACCCAAAGATTTAAAGTCCTGTTGAGTCATCACATTGGAGACTGATCAATTGGATAGTGAGTTATGTAGTAGGTGGGAGGTATGGTTCACTGAGCCTTGAAACAAGTTGGCATGCAGTGTAGGGAGGAGCCATCTCGGCGGGGGAGAGTTGAGCTGGATGGAGCCTAGTAAGTATAAACTAGTGCCCAACTTCAAAACCCTATATATTTTACAAGTTTAACCTAAATTTAGAAAATCTATACTTGATGGAAAGGATTTTTAGAGTAGAATGCAATGGTGAAGGCCAAATACAGTTTTAAGTATGGTAGGTAAAGGAAATAATTTTTCAAGCAACTACCTTGAACTCCTCTATTTTTTACAAAATTGTAGTCATTGGAAAGATAATTTTGGGCTCTGTAGTATGGAGCCATTGAATTTCAGATTTCAGAGGTTATGGACCTTCGAAAATGACAAGAGATGTTGTGGTTGGTGAAGGCCATTAATGGTTTTGGTGACTAAGTTTCAATGATGAAGTTGTAGGACATGGGTCATACCCAAGTGCATCATGAAGGAATGGGGCTCATTTCTTCTC
The DNA here is from genome assembly GCA_019776745.2 of Taxus chinensis. Classification (NCBI taxonomy): domain Eukaryota; kingdom Viridiplantae; phylum Streptophyta; class Pinopsida; order Cupressales; family Taxaceae; genus Taxus; species Taxus chinensis. Next base: position 203,079,176 of record CM034153.1, on the reverse strand, counting down.
TAGCAAGGGCAAGGTACAATATTCAATGAGATTTTATTGATCCTCCACATTCATTGCAGAGATCTAATCATGACTTTGGAAGGATTTTGAGCAATTTTTAGTGTCTATTTCTCTCTCCTCCCTCCAAATAATTCCACTATAAACTATAAGGAGGGGTACAATTACTAAATTTATTGGACACCTTGTACATACCCCTCCCTTCTCTCTTGTCAGCAAGATATTTGTGGATCTCAAAACCTCTCTATTGAACATCGTAATTACAAAATTTGTTCATTTGGCCTTAAATGTGATGTATTATATCAACTTTGAGAGAAATAAAATCATATTTTTGGATGTTTCAGACCCTCTTATGTGTTCGATTGCAACTTAATGACCTTTCATTGCATGCAAGGTTATTGTGTGTTGTTATTGTTTTCATTACAAGGTTCTAGTAGTGTTGTGTTTATTGTGCAAGTTGTTCAACATTTTTTCTTGGTGCATCACCTTCCCTTACATTAGGTTTTAATTTTCATGCATTTTCTCTATATCTTTCTCCTAGGGAAAACATTAGACTAGGGTTAGATTTGGAACTCTCTATAATTTGGAGTAGTTGGCACTAGGATAGGATAGGAATTCGGCCTTCTCCGGAGAGTTATCCCAATTTCAGAGTCCTGTACTTTGGGATGAATCCATGTTTGACAAATCACATTGACTGTCTCAGCCATTCACCTGTGAGAAATCATGGATGATGTGATTGAATAATTTTTTTGCACTTGTGCAAAAATGGGCAACTTGAAACTTCGTCATTACGATAAAAGTCATGGTGAAGTACACCTAAGCAAAGGAATTTTTGATGTTATCAGTTACTGTTGAATTAATTAATGATTAAGTGAAATATGCAGTTATGTGTGCTGATACAAACCATAACAGATCACATATTCTACAATTTCATGATGCCTTCAGCAAAAGAACACAAGGACCTTGAAGGACAACTATGTTGTCTTGATGAAGACACCGAATTACAGAGTAGGTGAAGTGTTGAGTTTTGGGACAACAAACATAAGTGTAGATTAAATAAATTAGAGTTCATTACTGAATGTTACAAGTTCTCATTGATGTTCTTTCCTTCATGATTAAGACATTCAATTAAATGAATGAGTTGTTTATTTTGTCATACAATCCATAAAGAAGGCTGAAATGCAGGAAGAAATATACAACTCATTTACAAAATTCAATGTTTTATTCATAAAGAATTTTCAAATATTTCCCACACAAGTCATGGGATGTAACTAGAAAGTAAAGTACAACTACTGAAATAAAAGGTACACATGCATGAAAGAGAAAGTAAAGGAGTATGAGTGAACCCATCATTGCCTTGGGGTTTCTTTCTTTGATTGATAACATCTCCATTTCCAGCTTCTTCTTCATCTCCATTGTAGAAGCCACTGTACTTGAAAATAAGAAAATGATAACTATCAGTTATGAGCTCAGGAATCAATTCATATTCCTAGATAGTCCTAATTCGTGCATATGAATCTCTAATAACAAGAGATGTAATTTACTTGAATATCAAACTACATACATGCTTTATTCACTTAGATATAATGAAGGAAAATAAAAGAAAAGAATAAAACATGGACATAAGAGAGGCCAAAAAGCCTAAGTATTTTCTAACTCTTTTCGTAATTATGTAGGTACAGGTTGTAGCCAATAAAAAATAAACAAGTCATAAGTGCATGCATAAAAAGGAAGAATGTAACTCAAGGTTTCAGTAACCATTATGAAGTGGAATAAGTTATAATACAAAAGAGAGAATTCTGGAAAAATTTTACTAGGGCTTCGCCATAAAAAATCAACATTTCATATTTTCCAACATGTCAGAAATGTTACTTAAGGGAAATAAAAAATCTATGTGAAAGAAACAAAGTAACAGAGATCTTAACAAGCATCTAAATCAAATAGAAGGGAGGGCTGTTATTTAAGATTAAATTGTATCCTATAGTGAATATAACGGTAAAAAATTAAGGGATGGATCTTCAATGGCATGTATATTCAGTTCTATTCAGGATTAAGAAAATAAATAACAACAATCATGTCAAATTTCAATGTTGAAATAAGCTCAACAAAATAAAGGAAAACTACATGTTTAGAAAACACAGGGTCTACGTGGTTGTAGAACAATTGAAGCACTTAAGAAACATTTTCAGAGATCCTAAAAGTATTTTCCAGGCCAGACCCTATTATGGATAAATGGAAGTCTAATAAAACCTAAAAGCATCATAAATGAAGTGGATATATGAAGGTTATTATACAAAGACAAATCTACAGGGGCATCATAAGTGTCATTCTTGAATAGGTCTATATCATTCTAGGAGATGAAGTATTTTTTCAGAATAATAAAATGAAAGATGATTCAGGTTTTTTGAAGAATATTACAAACAAAATACAAACCTAAATACAGAAGTTCAAGCACATATTTTCATTTGGTAAATATCAAAATCAGAGTAACAGACAAGAACTAACCATTTTATAATCGAGCAGTTGAAACTTTCAAGAAAAATAATGATGAAGTAAGAAATTCATATGCCCATGAGAAGTTTTGAACTTAGGAGTCAAGAGGGAGCAATAAATCACAGAACCCACAAATATTTCCAAGAGTTTCAGTGATATATTTAAAGAAGAAAAAAAACAGAAGTGTACACATATAAGAGAAAATTATCTCACCTATAACCACTTATGGCGGAAAACACTCACAACCATATTTCTCATAAATCTCTGACAGAATGAAGACATGAAACATGCAGCTTTACCTTGAATTCCAACCATGTTTTCGAAAACCAAATCTATAAAGCTTGAGAGAAAGGAGACATTGTTACAGAGAAACCCCGTATAACTTCGCAAAAAGATAGAGACCTCATCTACGTTAAAAGTTGAGCTTTAAGAAAATGAAAATGGCAAAGAGATCGAATACTTCTGCTCACAAATCTACAAATCTCAAAGAATTAAATGAACCCTGAAACGATCATATATATAGCCACACAGAGAGCTCAGAAGAAGCAAAAAATGACATAAATCCATTTTTGTAGAAGAGACCAAGCTCAAATGCTCAAAATAATGGCATCGAAGGAAAATTTTGCCAGGGCTTCGCCCACATAATGAAAAAAAAATTAAATGTTCATAAGGGTTGAGCTATTCTTTATCATGCAAACTCAAGAGGTGAGTTTCAACCTAACTCAACCATGGTCAAAAATCAATGGCTCCAGATTGAAAGGATAGAGATCAATGGCAAAGGATCGATCTCCAAAATCAATGCAAACCACTATGGGTATGATGATAGTGCCACATTTTATTTCCAGGTTAGAAACCCCAACCAAGAGTCAAATATTGAATCTCTATTCCAAATCAAAGTTAAGAGATCCATGGTGGAGGAGAAACAAGTAAACAGATTGACACTCACAAATGAATCACCAAAATCAAGGAAAAAGTCATCAGGTTGGAATGGCGGTTGAATTTAGTCCAATTTGCCAAATTTTCAAATTGTAAAACTTCCACCAGTAGGCCGCAGGCCTGAAAAAGATACGTTTCATCACCACAAAAAAAACTGATCCTAGGGGTTTTTCAAGTTTGAAACCTTTTTCAAAAAATTTAAAAGTTCCAAAATTTCCTACAAGCCTGAGCCTTTGCAAGGACATAGTCAATATCAGGAGAAAATTCAAAAATCGATTCCACATAGTATCAGTGCAGTGGTAGGTTTTCTCAAAGTTTTGAGACTTTATGCAAATGTGGTTAAAATTTCAAGTTACCCCATAGTCCCGTGATTCCCCTAAGCGGGAGATCAGAGTAAATGTTGATTTTAGTGCTCAAAGTAGAAGATTTTAAAATGCCAAAGTTACCTGCATACCCATAAAAGAAAATGGGGCCGACCAAATTATGCCATCAATAATCACCAAAAGGTGAAATTTAAAACTATACACTCTCAAATGCAACAACCGACAAGTATTACATGGTCATGTTTAATTAAAAGGTGGCAGAGACTATGATATACCATGTGTTGCCAAATGTAATATAGTGACACTTTTCCAAAGTGCCCTTTTATTATTTGAAAACCATAGTATTATGCTAAGTCCACAAGAATGGCCAAAACTAAGTTGAAGACAAGTGTACGAATCAGAAGTAGTCCCCACATTGGATGGATTATTTTGTAAATTTTGCAAGTGTTGTAATTATTTTTTCTCACAAACAGGGAGTTGTATTTTTGCATGCCTTCACAAAAGGACAAAATAGAGATGAAGACAGAGTTACATGTTCATGGAGAGAGACTTGCCTAGCAAAAAATATTATTTTTAGCAAATTATTCACCCTTCTTTCTTAAAAATAGATCACTCAGCTTCAGTTGACCAATTGTAATCAAGGCTATTAAATGCCTATTGGTAAGTGCATCCTCTATTTTTATTCCTTTATCTATTATTAAATAAAGGATAAAAATAGGATGCATGGGTGAGTACAAGCCTTAGGCTATTTTTAGGAAGAGGGTGAATTTTATTTTTTCTATATATTATGTGCCTTTACAAAGAAAAAAAGAAACTTCTGGAGGACTTTTTGGATATAGGAGTACTGAATCAATTTTTGCTAGTTTTGCCTTCTGAGTGTGAAGAATTTTTGTCTTTCCAATTATTTGTAGTCTCGTGTATGTTTCTATTAGTCTTGTTAATGCAAATTCCCTGCTGCACAATTCAGTATTTTCTACAAATTTTAATGTGCATGTTAACTTATCATTATCATTGTGATATTCTTCCCTCAGTACAACCAATTGTTTGCCCTTAAATTTTGTAGAAGACTGTTGGTTCGTCCAATAAAAATATCTCACATATCAATTGTGCATATACTCAGTCAAATCCCTCATACAAATTTGGTGTATCACCTTAGTTTAATTATTCTAAAGTCAACTTTTACCCTTAAACCCCAGAATCAATTTAGGATACATCAACAAGGAACCAACCTTGACACCAGAGAGTCATCTCAAAATAGGTATACCCATAGACCTGAGGTGTTTCCATTGTATCTACGAAAGAGAGAGATTAAATTTTTGTAAACTTAGAAAACCTAAAGCCATATCTCTACAGGGTGCACTTTCGAGAGATTATAGTTTTTGGCATGCCCGATGGGAACATAAATCAGATCTGCATGCAAGTTACAAATTGTACAGCAGATCTACAATAGATTTACAACAGTTACAAAGTCAATTTTGTGAGCAAGTTGGAACAATTTATTTTAAAGATTTGAAGATCTTTTGGAAACTCCACAGAGCTGATTTCAGACTGGTATTGCAACATGTTCCATGCCTAAAGTGACTACAAGATCATCAGTAAGAGGAATTCCTCCTGAGTTTGTTTCTTTACCCTTGAATTTTTCTAGAAGGAGAAGACTTGGCAATATTTTACCTTATATTAGACCTGGTTTTGATAACCCTCCTCCTGATATTCCTTCACCACGTATCAATTTCTCTATTAACATTCCAGTTTTTCAAATGGCTATTTAACCACCAAGGAATTTTGTGACCTTTACTAATGGCAGTCCATTAGTAATCCCAGTTTACTATGACATTCCTAATGCTGCCATGAAATGTTTTCCATCATTCATGAGTGAAAATAAGGTTACACTTGCTGAACATATCAAATATGTTACACCCCTATGTGCAGTCCATAATATCATTCATGAAGATGCATTTTTAAGACTTTTAGCTGCATCTTTTAAAGGGAAAGCCTTGCAATGGTATAGAAACCTAGAAATTGGAAGTATAAGAACTTGGGATAACTTAGGTGAAAAATTGCTGAAACAGTTCTAGGATAATTTAGATCATTTGTCTCTCATTGAACAGTTGTCTACTATTAAAATAGCTCTTAGTGAGTTTATGTCCAGTTTCAATAACTATTTTGCTAGAACCTGGGAAATAATTCCAGCAAGTGTCAAGCCTCAAGCTAATCATGCTTTCCTTTATTATCTTAGAGCATTAAACAATGATATCTCAACTATGCTTTAAATTGGTACCAAGGCCTTCAATTCCCTTTTCGAAAGATTTAACACCTATTACAATCATAAAACCTACTGTTGTAGCTCCATCAGATGATGTATTTAAATCTTTGCAAGCTATGGGAAATAAATTAACTTCGATTGATAACAAAATTACATTATCTAGCAGACCTATCAGCATCCTTATCAGCAAAATCAATAGAATCAACAAAACAAGCAGCCTTATCAACAAAATCAAAATTATAGGTAGCCTTACCAGCAAAGGTAGTTTGACCCAAAGGCTCCTAGTTCATCTAATGCTTTAGTCCCAGTTAATATGGCTATAGAAGAGTGGTGTCAACCTTGCAATCAACCTCATTCAGGTGCAACTTGCCCAAATGCTTTTCTGAATCTGAATCCTGTTACACAACCTCAATCTGAAACATTGTTCATGCCTAAAATGGAGGGTGGGTAACAAGAAACTCATGTTCAAAAGGCATCTAAATAGAATTAAGTCAGTTTTAATGAGGAGGATTTCATTACAGTCACTACTAGGGCTCAAAGGAAAACTACTGAAAGTCAAAAACAACAAAATAGGCCTATCCTACCTACTGTCACTGATAAAACAACATCTATAGTTCCAAATTCAATGAACAAACTTGTTATTCCTAAAATAACAACAAGTGTTCCAGTTGATAACAACCATCAAAAATAGCTACAGCTTGATCTAACAATATTGTTTATACCTCATATATCTAAGGAAGCTAAAGCAGAATCAGTTTTCGCTAAGGCCTACTCTAAGACAGTCAAATCTGTCTCTAAAACTACTGCTTATTTTAACATTGTTGATGTAATGAAAAAGCATAATGTTAATATCTCAATTTGGGATACTCTAAGTATTCTAGGATAGCAAGATTTACTTTCTCATGAACTAGCTAAGCTACAAATTTCTTCAAATATAGTAGAAAAGGAAGTTCATAAGGCAAACATGGTCCTTGGGAATGTTTGAACAAGACCGCATTAAAGAAGTTAAGTGGATGGTTCAGAAGGTTTTGAATGCTCATGACATCAAGAAACCACCACCATTTTATTTATCACTGATTATTAGGGAATGCCTAGTTCATAATTGCATGGTGGACAATGGTGCAAGTAGTACAGTTATGACAAAAGTGATTCCAGAAAAATTGGGTTTACAATATGAGCCTACAAAAAGGAGTGTATTACAGCTTGATGGAACTGTAACAAATACAGTTGGTATAATAAAAAATTTAGAATTGACATTACATGCTTGCCTAATTGTTTCTATTCTGTAAGATGTAACTGTTGTAGATTTACCACCATACTTTGCTTTATGATTATCTAGAGACTTTACAACAAAAAGAGGAGGTTATCTATCTTCAGATTGGTCCTTCTTATTGTTTACTACTCGTTACGGCACCAAAGTTACTATCAATTCAGATCCATTTGCTAGATTTCATATTGAGCCTCACTCTTCAAATGCAGTAACTAATTATGCGTCCCTATATCAGTCTAATTTTGATGAGGTAGCTCATGTTTCAGTGTTAGATTGTGTTTCTAACATGTTTATGGATGAAAATATAATGGAATAACATGCTCATGATCCTTTTAAGGAAGTTAAAGAACACCTGTTTGGTGTGTATTGTATGCATGAAGAAAATACACCACTTCTCTTGCTGTCCAAAACAAAATATTCAGCAGAAGGGATTTGGAAGCTTCATTTTGATGGAGCTAAGAACAAGAAAGGACAGGGAGAAAGTCTGATGCTCACTTCCCCAATGAACAAAAGGTATTTCTCATCTTTGAGTCTCGAGTTTTCATGTACTTGTAATGTAGCTAAATATGAAGAATTAATTCATGGCCTACTTTGGGCTAGGAAGAGAGGTATCAGCATGCTACAGATTTTTGGTGACCATGAGTTGGTTATTAATCAAGTAAGAAATTTCAATGTTTGTAAGAATCCATTAATGAAGTCTTACAGACATAGAGTTTTAGACTTAATGGAAGATTTCAATGCTATTAACATTCAGTCTATTCCTAGAGCTAAAAACAAGCATGTAGACAAACTTGCAGCAATTGGGGCTAGTTTTGAAGTGTTATAATAGATTGAAAATAGCAAAATCTAGCCTCATATAAAGTTCATTGTTAGGCCTTTAGTACGTGATAATGATTCAAATTGGAAAGTTTTTGAAAGTGATGATCAAATATGTAGGTTTTTACAGCAAGACGCTGAGTTTTCTGCAGTTATTCAGGATAAATTACGGCACTTATATGGTGACCAAATTGTTCAGTTGAAGATAAATAAAATACCTCCAAGTCTGGTGAGATTGGAAGACATTTTTAGCACTGACGATCAATTAAGAAACGTCAAGATTAAAATGTCAACCCACACTGATAATTACGAAGAGATCTCAGTTGATGAAGGGAAAAATTTTTTTCTTGGAAAGGTATGTTCCTTAACTGAAAAGTAGTCATTTATTAATCTTTGCAAAGAGTTTAAGGATTTTTTTTCTTGGAAATACCAAGATCTGAAAGGATTTGATCCCAGTTTAGCACAACATACGATTAAGTTGCAGCCAAATTCTAAACCTGTTAGACAGAAATAGAGGCCTGTGAATCCTAAAATAGAACCTCTGATGAGGAAAGAATTGTCTAAGTTGATTGAATTTGGTATTATCTTTCCAGTTAAGCATTCAAGTTGGGTAGCCAATCTTGTTCCTGTTAGGAAGAAGAATGGTAAAATCAGACTCTGTGTAGATTTAAGAGATCTTAACAAAGCTTCGTTAAAATATCATTACCCACTCCCAAATATAGATCAGATTCTAAGAATAGTCTCAGGTTCAGATAAACTATCCCTTCTAGATAGTTATAGTGGATATAATCATATTTTAGTTAGAGAAGAAGATAGATACAAAACAACTTTTACCACCAAGTGGGGTACTTATGCTTACAAAATAATGCCTTTTGGTCTTTCAAATGTCGATGTAATGTTTCAACATGCAATGGACATGGATTTTTGCATTTTATTAAATAAATACATCCTTTTTTATTTAGATGATGTTACTGTATTTTCAAACGATTCTAAAGAACATCTAATGCATTTAAGGCAGAATTTTCAGTTATGCAAGAAATTTGGAATATCTTTGAATCCATTGAAGTCTATCTTTTCAGTACATCAAGGTAAACTACTTGGTCATATTGTTTCTAAGCAAGGTTTAGCAATTGATCCTTTCAGGATCGAAGCCATATCACAGCTATCATTTCCCCATCATAAGAAGGCATTACAGTTTTTCTTGGAAAAATCAACTTTGTTAGAAGATTTGTTCCATATTTTACAGCATTGGTTAAACCACTTACAGCTATGCTAAAGAAAGAGAAAACTTTCTCTTGGACCACTGAAGAGAGAGAAGGACTTGAATCAATCAAAGCAGCTATCTCTCAAGATCCTACTCTTACAAATTCAAATTTCGATAAATATTTTACAATGTATGCACTTGCAAGAGCTTAAACAATCTCAGTTATATTAACTCAAGTCAATGATGAAAATATTGAGTAGCCTATTGCTTTCTTTGGAAAGATTTTTCATGATTACGAAATAAGGTACACATTTCTTGAAAAATAAATACTTTCAGTAGTCAGAGGACTAAATAATTTCTAGTATATTCTTTCAAACAATAAAATCCATGTTCTTGTTTCTCATCCAAGTGTGAAAGTGTTCTTACTAAATAGAGAATTGAATGAGAAAAGAGAAAACTAGATAAAAAAGGTCATGGAGTATGATGTTGATATTCGGGTTACTAAGACGGTTCGAGGGAAAGGTTTATGTGAGCATCTAATTGCTGATATGGAAAAACAACAAGTTACAAAACCAGATGATTCAAAACAACATGCTGAAATTGCGTATCAGCAATCAGAAATCATGGTTCAACCAGGAAATCAACAGCCTGAGCTCACTCATGATATTCAGGAATCAAGATGGATGACTGATTTGGTTAATTATCTACAACATGGCACCTATCCGGAAGGTATGGACAAGAATAAATGAAGGTATTTTAGATTACAAGTTGTACCTTATATCTTCATTGATAATGTGTTGTTCAAAAGAGATATAAATGGAATCTTGCTGCGGTGTGTTGACTATGATAAAATTCAGAAAATATTGTCAGAATTCCACAAAGGACCTGTAGGAGGTCACTTCTCAACACATACCATATCCTTCAAAATTATGAAAGTTGGTTACTATTGGCCTATCATTTTCAAGGATTGTTTTGAATGGATTAGAAGGTTTAAAAAATGTGCTTTCTTTGTTGGAAAGGAACATCTAGCTTCGCTACACTTACAACCTATCTCAGTTGATCAGCCTTTTATGCAGTGGGGTCTTGACTTTATTGGCATGATAAACCCACCATCATCACAAGGAGACAAGTGGATCCTAACTGATATAGATTACTTTACATGATGGATGGAAGTAATATCCTTGAAGGATGCTAATGAAGCTTCAATACTATCCTTTTATGAAGGTATAGTTTGCAGATTTGGTGTTCTAACAACTATCATATCAGATAATGCTTTAGCTTTTCTTGGTGCTAAGATAACAGATTGGGTTGTCAAACATGGAATTTATTTGAGTGCTTCATCTAATTATTACCCACAAGGTAATGGCTTAGTTGAGAGTACTAACAAGAATCTGTTAAGGATCATTAGAAGAACACTTAAAGATAATCAAAGAGGTTGGCATCTAATGTTGAATTTAGCACTTTGGGCTGATAGAGTGAATCCTAAAAGATTAGTTGGTGATTCACCATACAAACTTATGTATGGAAAAGAAGCGAGAATGCATATTTTAGTGGAGTTACCAATATTGGATTTGCTACACCAAATGGAGCTTCTTGAAAATGAACCAATGCAAGTTCATTATGCAGAGTTAATGGAATTACAAGAGCAAAGAGATCAAACTCATTTAAATATGGAAAAGAATCAGAAACAAATGAAGAATTCTTTTGACAAGAAAGCCAAATTTAGAGTCTTCAATGAAGGAGATATTGTATTGAAATGGGATGCTGATCATGCAAAGCCAGGAAGACACTCAAAGTTTGATACACTCTGGAGTGGTCGTGACATGATTTTAGCCAGCAAGGAACACAATATTTTTCAGCTTTCGAATTTGAATTGAGGGGAACTTCCCATTCCTATGAATGGTATGTTTCTCAAACACTGTTATTGAATATCTTACAGTGATTATTAGAGTAGGATTTCCCTTCAATAAGTAGAGTTTCTGCACATTTCATCATTTTTTGATTCAATAACTGAATTCGTGCCCGTGATCTAGTTGACCAGATCCTTTCCCAGTTTTAGTTCCATTTTGGAAGGGTTGGACCTTTCAGAAAAGGAAATTTTTGGTTATATACTTTGAAATTCATGCCCAATAGACAAGAGTAAGGCACTAGTCTGTAAGCTAGCAGACAGCTTTCCCCATAGGATCGCCAGAAATGTTGACAATTTTTGCACTTGTGTAAAAATGGGAAACTCAAAACTCATTACGATGAAAGTCATGGTGAAGTACACCTAAGCTAAGGAAGTTTTGATGTTATTAGTTACTGTTGAATTAATTAATGATTAAGTGAAATCTGCAGCTATGTGTGTTGTTACAAAATGCAATAGATCACATATTCTACAATTTCATAATACCCTCAAAAAAAGAACACAAGGGCCGCAAAGGACAACTGTGTTGTCTTGATGAAGATGAAAAATTACAGAGTAGGTGAAGTGTTGAGTTTTGGGAGCAGCAAACATAAGTGCAGATTACAAAAAATCAGAGTTCATTACTAAATGTTATAGGTTCTCATTGATGTTCTTTTCTTCATGATTAAGACATTCAATTAAATGAATGAGTTGTTTAATTCATCATATAATCCATACAGAAAAATGAAATGTAGGAAGAAATATACAACTCATTTAGAGAATTCAGATGTTTTATTCACAAGGAAGGTTCAAATGTTTCCCACAAAATCCGTGTGACGTAACTGAAAAGTAAAATACAGCTACTTGATATAAAAGTTACACATGCATGAAAGAAAAAGCAAAGAAGTATGATTGAACCCATCATTTGCCTTAGCGTTCCTTTCTTTGATTGAAAACATCTCTATCGCCCTCTTTTGTTCCTTATTCATCTCAATTTTAGAATCCATTGTACCTGAAAAGAAGAAAAGGGATAACTATGAGCTATGAGCTTAAGGATAAAATCATATTCCTAGAATTTCCTAATTCATGCATATGAATCTCTAATAACAAGATATGTAATGTACTTGAATATCGAATTACATACATGCTTTATTTACTCAGAAAGAATGAAGGAAGAGTAAAGAAAAGAAAAAAAAATTGACATAAGAGAGGCCAAAAAGCCTAAGCATTTTCTAACTATTTTCCTAAGTGTGAAGGTATAGGTTCCAACCAATGAAAAATAAACAAGTCATAAGTGCATGCATAACAAGCAAGAATGTAACTCAAGGTTTCAGTAACCATTCTGAAGTGGAAGAAGTTACAATACAGAAGAGAGACTGGGAGATAGAAATACACATTTTAGTCTACTACAGAATGAAGAAGCAAAATTTGAAAGCTGATGTTTGAATAAAAAGAGAAGGTTACAGTTGAAAAGGAATGAAGACATGATTTTGGAAAAAATTTCACAGGGCTTTGCTATGTAAAATGGATATTAACAACTTTCCATCATGCTACTTTTAACTAGTACATACTTAAAGGAATTATTTAAATCAAACAAGATCAACAAGGGATGTTATTCAAGATTAAATTATATCCTATAGTGGATATAATAGTCAAAAATGGAGGGACAGATCTTCAGTGGCATGTATATCAAGTTCTATTCAAGATTAAGAAAATGAAAAACAAAAACAATCATGTTGAATTTCAATGTTGAAATAAGCTCAACAAAATAAAGGAAAGATGCACGTTTAGAAAACATAGTGTCTACGTGGTTGCAGAAAAATTGAATCACTTAAGAAACATTTTCAGAGATGTAAAAAGTATCATCCAAGCCAAACCCTATTACGAATACATGTAAGTCTACTAAAACCTAAAAACATCATGCATGAAATGGATATATGAAGGTTATTACACAAAGAAAAATCTACAGGGGCATCATAATTGTCATTCTTGCATAGGTCTATATCTATCCAAGTGAGGAAGTATTTTTCAAAATAATAAAATGAAAGATGATTCAAGTTTTCTGAAGAATATTACAAATAAAATACAGACCTAAATATAGAAGTTCAGGCACAGATTTTCATTCAGTAAATGTCAAAATCAAAGTAACATACAATAAATCACCATTTTATAATCAAGCAGTCAAAAATTTTGAGCAACAGAATGAAAAGGCAAGAAATCCATATGCCCATGAGAAGTTTTGAACTCAGGATTCAAGAGGGAGAAATAAATCACAGAACCCACAAATATTTCCAAGAGTTTTAGTGATATATTTAAAGAAGAAAAGAAAACATAAGTGTATGCATCCAAGAGAAAATTAGCTCACCTGTAACCACTTATGGTGGAAAACACTCACAACCATATTGCTCAGAAAGCTCTGACAGAATGAAGACATGAAACATGCAACTCTGCCTTGAATTCCAACTAGATTTTCAAAAAGTAAATCTATAAAGCTCGAGAGAAAGGAGACAACGTTACATAGAAACCTCATATAGCTTCGTAAAAAAAATAAACCTCCTCTATGTTAAAATATGAGCTTCAAGAAAATTAAAATGGTAGAGACATTAAATACTTCTGCTAATGAATCTACAGAGCTCAAAGAATTAAATGAACCTTTAAATGATCATATATACAGCTACGCAAAGAGCTCAGAAGAAGCAAAAAATTATGGAAAGCCATTTTCATAGAAGAGACCAAGCTCAAGTGCTTAGAATAATGGCATCAAAGGAAAATTTTTCTAGGGCTTCACCTGCATAATGAAAACCAAAAGAAATGTGCATAAGGGTTGAGCTATTCCTTATCATGCATACTCAAGAGGTGAGTTTCAACCTAACTCAACCATGGTCAGAAATCAATGGATCTAGATTGAAAGGATAGAGAACAAAGGTGAAGGATCGATCTCTAAAATAAAAAATAACTATTATGGGTATGATGACAGTGCCACATTTAATTTCTAGGTCATAAACCCTAACTAAGGGTCAAAAATCCAACCGCCATTCCAAATCAGAGTTAAGAGATCCACAGTGGAGAAACAAGTACACAGATCGAAGCTCACAAATGAATTACCAAAATCGAGGAAAAAGTTTTCAGGTTGGAATGACGGTCGAAATTAGTCCAATTTTCCAAATTTTCAAATTGTAAAACTTCCTCCCACAGGCCCGACAAAAATATGTGTCATCACCACAACAAAAGTGAAGGCCGGGGGTTTTTCAAGTTTGAAACCTTTTGTAAAAAAGTTAAAAGTTCCAAAATTTCCCACAAGCCCGAGCCTCCCCAAGGATAAAGTCAATATCAAGAGAAAATTCAAAAATCGGTTCCACACAGTATCGGCGGAGTGGCGGATTTTCTCAAAGTTTTGAGACTTTATGCAAATGTGGTTAAAATTTCAAGTTACCCCGTAGGCCCGCAATTCCCTTGAGCGGAAGATCGGAGTAAATGTTGACTTTAAGGCTCAAAGTGGAAGAGTCTAAAATGCCAAAGTTTCCCGCATGCCCGTAAAAGCAAATGGGGCTGACCAAATTATGCCATCAATAATCACCAAAAGGTGAAATTTCAAAATATACACTCTAAAATGCAAAAGATGACAAGTATTACATGGTCATGTTTAATTAAAAGGTGGCAGAGACTATGATATACCATGTGTGGCCAAATGTACTATAGACACACTTTTCCAAAGTTCCCTTGTATTATTTTAAAACCATAGTATTATTCTAATTCCACAAGAATGGCCAAAACTCGGTTGAAGACAAGTGTATGAATCAGAAGTGGTCCCCATAGTGGCTAGATTATTTTATGAGTTTTACAAGTGTTGTAATAATTTTTTCTTACAAACAGGGAGTTGTATTTTTGCATGCCTTCACAACAGGACATAATAGAGATGAAGACAAAGTTGCATGTTCATGGAGAGAGACTTTCCTAGCAAGCAATCTAATTTTTAGCAAATTATTCACCCTTCTTTCTTCAAAATAGATCACTCAGCTTTAGTTGACCAATTGTAATTAAGGCTATTAAAGTCCTATTGGTAATTGCATGCTCTATTTTTATTCCTTTATCTATTAATAAATAAAGGATAAAAATAGGATGCATGGGTGATTACAAGCCTTAGGCTATTTTTAGGATGAGGGTGAATTTTATTTTTGCTATATATTGTGTGCCTTTGCAAAACACAAAAAGAGCTTCTGGAGGAATTTTTGGATATAGGAGTACTAAAGAAATTTTTGCTAGTTTTGCCTTCTGAGTGCGAAGAATTTCTACCTTTCCAATTATTTTCAGTCTTGTGAATGGAAATTTCATGATCAATTATCTTAGCCTACTACAAAATTAAGTATTTTCTGCTTAATTTTAACGTGCATGTTAACTTATCAGTGCTATTGTGATATTATTCCCTCAGTACAACCAAGTGTTTTCCCTTAAATTCTGTAGAAGACTATTGGTTTGTGCATAAAGAATCTTTTACATATCAATTGTGCATATACTCAATCAAAGCCCTCATACAAATTTTGTGTATCACCTTAGTTTAATTATTTTACAGTCATCTTTTACCCTTAAACCCCAGAATCAATTTAGGATACATCAACAAGGAACTGACCTTGATACTGGAGACTCACCTCAATATAGGTATACCAACAGACCTAAGGTGTGTCCATTGTATCTACAAAAGAGAGATTAAATTTTTGCAAGCTTAGAAAACCTGCAGCCCTCTCTCTACAGGGTGTACTTTCATGGGATAACAGTGATTTTACCATAATAGTTTTAGAACTCTCGGTGATATAGGAAGTATTTTCCACAAATTTTAAAGGAAGTTTCAAGAAATTTAGGTTTCATACTTAGTAGGTTTTCAATTTCAGACCTTTGACCTCAGGGGAAAAGTTTTGAAATCAATTTTTAGAGGCTTTTCATTCTCAAAACAAGTTCAAATTTCACCATTTGATAGATCGAGGCCTAAAATTCAAATGGGTATCCTTAGTTTTTTTAAATTTTGAGCTTCAAAATTTCATATTTTTTCCATTTTGGGATTTTGGGTTTTCGGGATTTCAGAAATTCCAAAAAATTTGGATTTTGGGTTTTGGGAGTCCTCCAATCTCATGTGCTTTGAAATTTAGACTTCATAAGTTTTCTACTTTTACACTTCATGATTTCTCTCATTTTCAGAGAGTGTTCAATTTTGAGATTCTTTGTGTTTCAAGATTTCGGAACTATCAACTCAAAAAAAAAATTAACCTCTAGAAGATCAGACATATAGGTCCTTCAAAATTTTCATTCTCATTCTCTCATGTTTTGTGTGTGGCTTGGAAAACCTCTAACCTTTAGAGGCTCATTTCCCCACACATTTGGTGAGTACAAAACATAGAACTTAGTGGTGGTATAATAGCACAAGTTCCTAAAGTACATGAGAATAATTTGAACCAGGTTTGAAACTAAAGAAGAGGGGATATTTTTATACCTGGAATTATCACTAAGTAGAGGAAGGAGAGGGAAAATACCACAAAGATCACCATCTCCACGTAACAGGACTTTGTCTACACCTCCACTTAATAGACCCTTCATTCAGTCCACTAGGGTTCTAAGGCCAATCATAACGGCACATCAGAAACCACCTCAAGGACCACTAAATCCCTTTATCAACTTCACTGGAAATAGTCCACTTTCCCTAAATGCTCAAAATCCTATCCCAGTTGTAGCATTTAAAAACATTCCCTACTTCATAGGAGAAAATCACGCAACACCTATTGACCACATCAAAGACATTGCAAATGTTTGTTTACTTATAGAAATTAATGAAATGGATGTTGCAGTCAAATTTTTGGCATCCTCTTTCAAGGGTAAGGATTTGTAGTGGTTTAGGAACTTGACAACATGGTCTATTCAAAATTAGAATCATTTTTTTTACTCCTTTGCAATTAGTTCAAAGAGAGGGAAGACAAGATGTCTTTATTGGAATAATTGATAACAATCAAAAGAGCTCCAATTGAGTAAATGGCCTACTTTAACTTCCATTTCAAAAAGACATGGGATAGGATTTCGATCAACATCAAGATAACCACTGAAGGAGCATTCCTCTACTTCTTGAAGGCCCTTATTTCCAACATTACTATAATGATCCAATCAATGTGAGGAACAACGCTGCAAGGGACCCATGGCATAACTATCAGAGAAAAGAACTATTTGATTCAAGCATGAAATTTATCACCTAGGCCACATATGCCTCTATATATAGAAATGGGAACTCTTACAGCTAGTCAAACACTAGAACTAAATCCCATTCCAACCCCTAGAAGCCAAAGCAACAACGAAGTTTTTACTTCTTCAAGCACTTCGAAAGAGTTGCAGGAGGTTATGAAATAGCTAAAAAACCTAGGGAATGAATTGGTGACTCTTAAGAGACAACAAGATCATAGTTCTAGACCGAATTAGCCTTAAAATCAATATTAATCCAAGCCCCCATATCAGAAAAATAAACCACCAATCTAGGCTACAAATCAACATCCTAACCAAGGACAACCTTAGTCTACCAGGTCATTCTGAACATATGATCCAAATGCAGTTTCAACATCAAGAGCCTTTGTTCCAACTCAAAATAACATGGCACAAGCGTATGAGTAGTGTTACCCCTGTAAACTACCTCACAATCAATCAGTGTGTTTGAATATTGTACTAAATCAGGCCTTAATGGTGCAAACCATTGGTGTGTCCTAACAGAAAATTGAAGAAGAAAATCACCAGTAAGAAACCCAGTAAGATTCACCTCCAACTGCAACCACATTGGTCAATTGGAAAACAAAGGAATTTTGTGGGGTTAACCAACCCCCTTTCTAGGGTGTAGTTGTCAATACATGGTCAAATAAGAGGAACATAGAGGAAGGGAAATAATCTAAACCAATTGTCTTTCAACCTAACATCACCCCTCAAGGAGTTTGCAATGCTAAAACAACTGCAAACCTACAAAGTTAGCCTAAAGAACCTATTGTAGCCACACAAGATAATGACAACACAAAGTTAGTCCACTTCCCTTTAACATCATAGACCAAATGAATAAAATGCATGTGAACATTTCCATGTGGGAATCATTGGTTATTCCAAGGTAGCAAGATTTTTTGCAAGCAACTATGGCAAAATGGTCAGAGTCAAACGAGACACCTAAAAATCAAGAGAAAGTTCTTACTAACATAGTGGAACAAGAGGGGTGTCAACAAGGTAAGAAATTGAAGCCTCCACCCTTCTATATGTCATTGATCATTGGAGATAAATTGGTACACAATTGTATGATTGATTCAGGAGCAAGTAACTGAGTAATGTAAAAGAAGATAACTGATCAACTGGGTATCAAGTATGTGTCGGTATTAAGAGGAGTGGTGTAACTAGATGGGACAACATTTGTAACAGTTGGAGTTATCAAGGGTTAATTCTAGCACTGTATGCATGCCTAAATGTCATTGTCTTGCAAGATGTTTCTGTAATTGACTTACCTCGACTTTTTTCCTTGTTTCTACCAAGAGATTGCACAAAAAAAATTGGTGGATACCTATCTAAAGATTGGTCACACATGTTTTTCAGAAAGAAATATGGAACTAAGGCGACTATCAGATCAGAACCAATTGTAAAATTTCATATCGAACCACATGTGCCAAGTCCTATCAATGCAAATTTCTTGGCCTTTGATCAGGAGGAGTGTTCAAATGATCCAAAAACATCAAAAGACATGCTTTTTATCCCTATAAAGAAATGAAATAAGAAAAGCTAGGAGTATATTTTGTGCTTGAAGAGAACCCAATTCTCCCTAGCATCACCAATCTAGAAAACAAGGATGAAAATGAAGCATGGAAACTATTTTTTGATGGTTTGAGAAGCAGGCAAGGTGCTGGAAGGTGCGATGTTGGTGTCTCCAAAAATTGTTAAGCACTATTCAGCTTTCCGATTCCATATTGCATGTTTTTTACAACACAGCTGAATATGAAGCTCTAATCCATATAGTGCAATGGGTCGGGAAGAGAGGTATAAATAACTTGTAGGTGTTCGGGGATAGTGAGCTAATTGTTAATCAGATTAAGGGGCAACATACCGCAAAAAATGATCTCTTAAAGAGTTAAATAATTAGGGTATGGGATATCATTGAGG
Organism: Taxus chinensis; assembly: GCA_019776745.2. Taxonomy (NCBI): domain Eukaryota; kingdom Viridiplantae; phylum Streptophyta; class Pinopsida; order Cupressales; family Taxaceae; genus Taxus; species Taxus chinensis. The sequence goes on along the minus strand of CM034153.1, from coordinate 203,059,835 downwards.
ACTTTGATGCATTCAACATTAAATCCATACCTCAAAATACGAATGAACCTACATATAGACTTACAAAAATTAGGGAAACCTTTAATGTAGTTGACAATATTAAGAGAGATAAAATGCAACCACACATCCATTTTTTCCTAAGGCCAACTTTACAAGACAATAACACTAGCTTACAGGTATTTGAAAATGATCAACAAATCATCAATTTATTGCAAGAAGAGGTTGAATTCTCAGATACGAATCGGGATAAATTAGAGCAGTAGTATGGGGATCAGGTAGTGCAGTTGTGAGAAAAAAAATTACCTGAAGTCCTAGTGACCTTAGAATCTATCTTCAACCCTAATGACCAATTTCGGAAAGAAAAGGAAAACATACAAGTCAAAGGAGACGATCAAAAAGCTATTTCAATTAGATAGGGTAAAACACTCCAAATTGGAAAATTGAGCATTGAGAAAGAAATATTATATTTTATACAATTTTTCCAAGAGTTCCCAGATTTCTTCGCTTAGAGCTATGAGGAGCTAAAAGGATTTTATCCTAAGTTGGCACAACATACAATTGAACTGGATCTAGAAGCTAAGCCTATCAAGTAAATGTTATCGACGAATCACAACACCCCTCTACTCATACAAGTGCGTATACTTGAACTCACGGTGTGATTGGATAACATGGATACTATCTCCAAGTCGTGGGACTTGCTACTTGCTACTTGAGATAGACCTCCAGAGAAAGCTGGTTCTTGCTCCTAAACTACCTGCCACAATCTACTCTAATGCAGGGTAAACTAACTATTCTAATCTAACTTTCCAAGGGACCAGGGAGAGAGAATGCATAAAATGAAAGCCTACACTAAAGTGGTGATACACCAGAAAAGGAGGGTGTGAGAATAGTCTTCAAAAGCGTGAGATACAGAAGCAAAGTGCACACTAGAAGGGGTGATGATAGATCTCCATAATCTAGAAAAATGCATTCACAACAATATTCCAAACATACACAATGATAATGGATCCCTGCAAAAACATAATAATAGACACAATATTCTTGTAATCAAGGTTGAAGGGGCAAGAAGAATTCAAGAGAACACAATAGGGGAAGATGCATCCACAAACTTATATTTTATTGCTTCCTGATATGCACAGTTCAATCGGTTACAAGATAAGGGCCTAGATCACCATGCAAGGAGTCCACAACAAGGGCCTTCAACACATTGGCTTCAAAAATCAATTTTGGCAGAGCTTTGCTACAAAAACTACCCTCCTTTACAATGAGCCCAATACTCAAATTTATAAGAAAATGAGAAGAGAGAGAGAAGGGGAAAATGGAAATCCCAAAATTTGTCCTTCAACCAGTTTTAAGAGGCATTAAATGGAGTAAAATGATTATATATTACTTGCAAAAGGCTCCCCATACTGTCCCACGTGCTGCAGTAGAGAAAGAATGATGACCATGCCTCTTAATTGCACTCACAACATTAAAATCCTAAATTTATTGATTTTTTTGAGTCGGGCTCAGAGCCACGATTCCAACGGTACCAATTTTGTGTGATTTTGTTGAGAAATGCAAAAGTTATGGCCTTCTGAGTGCGGGAAGCTATTTTGGGTCTGGCAGGTGTTTTCTGTCATTTGACGGGAATGAGAATTAACTGACTAGAGCCGAATATGTTTCTTTTATTTAAATATATATAACCTCATTTAAAATGATAAATCTAGTTTTTTTAGCGTAGAGGATGTCGTGCTCGTTCTAGAAAGTCCATTTTTGTGAAAATCGGAGCTCGGAGTCAAAAGTTATGGCCGTTTGAAGTTCACGGGTCAAATGTTGACTTTTCTTCTTTGCTCCAGCTATTTCAAAAAAATCGGGTCTGCGTGTCCTGGCTGTCCCAGACGAATTCTCCTGCATCGGCTGATTTGGGCTTCCTTGTCCCCTTTTGCAGCTTTTTCACCTTTACGCGTCCCGTGCGTACTTTTGTCCCTGCTGTCCCAAATGAAAATCTCCGCACTGCTTGTAATAGACTATCTTGCAGCAAATTGGCTGATTCGCACCCTACACATACTTTTTTCCTAGCTGTCCCAAACCGCGCGAAACAAAAACTTGACGATTTTTATTATTTGTAGTTGTTTCACCTTTTCGCGTCCCAACGTCCCAACTGTCCCGCGGACCACCTGGGACAAAAATGTCTGACTTAGCCAATTTTCTTCCCTTTTTGGTCCCAAAATTGGATTTTTTCTAACTTGTTGAGATTTTTTCTTGGATGGGAGAGTTAGAGAGAAGCCGATGGGGCCCCAAAAACATGATTTCGGTCCTTGAATCAATCTACTTGCTCGAGACTGAAGAATTTGATGCATGTTATCAAAATTACCTTGAGGGGTGAATTTTGGATAACAACTTTGGCGACTCAGCGGGGTTATCTGCCTGCTAGATGAAGAACGGCCAACTACTTGTAGCAATCCATTGGGCATGGAGTCTGTTTGATAATCTCTCAGCTGATTTGAAATTTGAAAACCTGTATCCTTGAGCCATTGAAACATTTGTTGAGCTGGTTTTCCTGTGGATGCAAATTCTTTTCTAGGAGCTCAATGAACTGCAAACATGCACATACTAGAAGCAATAGGACACATGCACAAGCACTTAGGGAAATAAAAACTACTCTAACAGCAGTACAATGTGCATAAGCACTTAGAGGAATGGAAATTCTAAAATAATATTTACAAGGGTGAGAAGCTATCTTTCTAGTAGCAACGTTTGAGATAGATTCCATTGACCGGAATCTGTAACTCTTCACCATCCAACTTAGCCAGTCGGAAGGCATTGCTACCTTTGCATTCAATGATCATGTACGGGCCACTCCAAATGGCATCGAACTTGGAATGCTTTCCTGGCTTTGCACGATTTGCATCCCATTTCAACACTATATCTCCAATTTGGAAGGTTCTAGCCTTGGATTTCCTATCAAAAGTCTTCTTGATCAAGGCTTGATCCTTCTCTATTGCTTGGGCTGCATGCTCTCTAATTTCTTGGAGCTCCATTAATTCTACATATCTAACCTCCATGGGTTCAAACTCAGCTAGTTCCAATTGTTTCATGAGTTCCAATGCTGGCAACTTGAGTGATATAGGTAGAACTAATTCTTTCCCGTACACAAGCTTGTATGGAGAGCTTTTTGTAGACCTCTTGGGTGTGATTCTATCAGCCCATAGGGCTGATTTGAGCTTTGCGTGCCAAGTCCTTTGATTTTCATCCAGAGTCCTTTTGATGATTCTTAGTAGGTTCTTGTTCATAGACTCAGCTTGACCATTACCTTAAGGCTAATAATTCGATGAAGTGCTAAGATACCCACAATTCTTGACAACCCTTTCAGTGATCTTTGTGCCAAGGAATTCCAATGAATTATCTGATATGATAGTGGCGGGGGCACCAAACCTCGTGACTATCCCTTCATAGAAATCCAATATGTTGGATTCACTTGCCTCCTTGAGTGCCACTACTTCAGTCCACTTGGTGAAATAGTCTATTGCCGTAAGTATCCACCTATGGCCTTAACTCGAATTGGGATTGATAACCCCAATGAAGTCCACTCCCCATTGCATGAATGGCTGATCTACTGAAATTGGATGAAGGGGAAGCGATGCTAACCTTTCCTTCCTAGCAAAGAATGCACATCTCTTGCATTTCTTGACCCATGAGTAGTAATCATTGAACACAGTAGGCCAATAGTAACCAGCTTTCATGATTTTGAGAGCTGTTACTCATGGAGTAGAGTGGCCTCCTTCTTCCCCTTCATGGAACTCGTGTAAGATCTTCTTAACTTGACTTGTTCCAATGCATCTTAATAGAAAACCATTGATGTCCTTCTTGAACAAGATACCATTAATGAGTACATACGAGATGACTTGTAACCTAAAGTATCTCCTCTTTGCTTTGCTCATTTCTGGAGGGCACAAGCCTGTTTGGAGGTAATGCACCAAGTCTTGAGTCCAACATGGAACGGATGCATCATCAGTTGGTTGCTCTTGATAATTCTGTAGTAGCAGGACAACATCTTCTTCACCTTTTGAGCTATCTGGTTGTTTGGAAGTGAGCTGCTCACACAAACCTTTTCAATGAACAAACTTGGTCACTTTGATTTCAATATCGTATTCCATTACCCGAGTGATCCAACCTACTCTCTTCTCATTTAAATCCTTGTTTAGGAGAAAGTCATTGACACCAGCATGAGACACCAGCAATTGAATCTTATTGTTCGAGACCAAGTGTCTGAACTTCTTCAAGCTCCTGATGACAGTAAGGACATGATTTTCGATGAAAGAATACTTTATTTCGTAATCTTCCAAGATTTTACTGAAGAATGCTATGGGCTGTTCTGAACCTTCTCTATTCAGCTATGTCAAGATAGTTGAGATTGTATCTGACCCTCCAAAAGCATACAACATGAAATCCTTTGAAAATTCAGGGTTGATAAGAGTTGGAGCTTGTGATATTGCATGCTTGATGTTCTCAAAATTCTCTTTGCCCTCTACTATCCATTTGAATGCAGGACTCTTCTTCAACATCATTGTTAAAGGCTTCATAAGAGAGGAAAAATTAGGCACAAATCTACGGACAAAGTTTATCCTTCCTAAGAAACTTTGAAGAGATTTCTTGTGATGTGGCAATGGAAGTGTTCGGATGGCTTCAACCCTTTCAGGATCAATTGTTATCCCTTCCCTAGAGACAATATGGCCCAACAATTTGCCATCGTATGCCAAGAATATACACTTCTTTGGATTCAACGACACTCCAAACCTTCTACACTTCTGAAACACTTGTCTGAGGTGAAAGAGATGGTCTGCTACATTCTTTGAGAAGACAGTGATATCATCCAGGTATACCAGCACTATTTTGTTGATTAAGCCTTTGAACGGCATATCCATAGCTCACTAAAATGTTGCTCCGACATTTGATAGTCCAAATGGCATCTTCTTGTAAGCATATGTGTTCCATTTTGTAGTGAAGGCCGTCTTGAATTGATCTTCTTCCTTCACCATTATCTGATTATAGCCTGAATATCCATCTAGCAATGAAAACCTTTTTGAACTAGCTACAACCTGCAATATTTGTTCCATTGATGGAAGCAGATAATGATCTTTGAGTGATGCTCTATTTAGATTGTGAAAGTCCACACACAATCTTATTTCTCCATTTCTTTTTATTACTGGCACCAGGTTTGCAACCCAACTTGAGTGTTTGATGGGTAAGATGATACTGGCCTCAATAAGCTTGCTTAACTCTTTTCTCATGAGAGGTTTGATATGGGGATTCACTGGACTTTGCTTTTTCCTAACAGGTTTGGATTCCAGATCCAGCTTAATAGTATGTTGTGCCAACTTTGGGTTGAAACCTCTTAAATATTTGTAAGTCCGAGAAAAGACATATGGGAACTCTTGAAAAAGCTGAACAAAATCATATTTCTCTTGTGGAGTACTTAATTTGACAATTTGCAATATCTTGCCTTCATCTACTAAAATAGGCTCTGAATCTTCACCCTTTACTTGGGTGTTCGCTTTCTCCTTCTCTAACTGATCATTTGGGTTGAAGATTTACTCCAAGGCTATGAGTCCTTTTGGTAATTTTTTAGTTCTCAGCTGCACCACTTGGTCACCATACTGCTGCTCCAGCTTGTCTAGATTTCTAGTGGAGAACTCAGCTTCTTCTTGTAGGAAATTAAAAATTTGCTGATCATTATCGAAGACCTGCCAACTTGTATTGTTATCCGGAACAGCTGGTTTCACAACAAATTTGATATGAGGCTGAGTTTTCTCACTTTTGATAGTTTCTACAACATCAAATGCAGCCCCAATTTCTGCCAGTCTTTCTGCTGCTTCTTTCCTTTTCCTTGGGATGGAATTGATGCTAAAAGCTTCAAAATCTTCAATGAGACCCCATACCTGATTTTTGTAGTTCTTCAACAGATCATTCTTGGCAGCATTTTTTTCTCTAACTTGGTTTACGATCAGCTCACTGTCACCAAATACTTACAAATTCTTGATGCCTTTCTTCCTTTCCCAGTGCAATCCATGAATTAAGGCTTCATACTTAGCTGTGTTGTTTGAGCAAGAAAACTGAAAATGGAAGGCTGAGTAATACTTTATACCTAGTGGTGAAATGAGAATAGCTCGTCCTCCTCCACCTTGTCTACTCCTTGATCCATCAAAGAAAAATTCCCATACTTCATTCTCATCCTTATGATCTGGATTGGTGATGCTAGGGAGAGGTTGATTCTCTTCATGCAAACAATAAACTCGTAGTTCAGATTCTTCTATTTCTTGATAAGGATCAAAAGCATGCACCTTGGTTTCCCATTCATCAAGAGTCAAATCTGGGATGCTTCGAACCTTGGTGTTAGCTTCATTAGTGCTTGGATAATCTTCTTGATCAAATGCTAAATAGTTGGTATTGATTTGGCTTGGAGTGTGAGGTTCAATGTGAAAGTTTGCAATAGGTTCAGATCTGATTGTGGCCTTAGTTCCATATCTTGTTCTGTATAACATGTGTGACCAATCAGTAGATAAGTAACCTCCAATATTAGCTGTGAAATCCCTTGACAAACATAGGGCAAAGAGTGGTGGAATATCTATCAATGAGATATCTTGCAAAAAAACAACGTTGGGGAATGCATGTAAGGTAAGGCTCAAGTTTTTAATTACTCCCACTGTTGTCACCGTTGTCCCATCTAATTGCACTACTCCTTTGGATATGACTTCATATTGAAGCCTCAATTGATCAGCTATTTTCTTGGGCATTACTGAACTACTTGCCCCGGAGTCAATCATGCAATTGTGTACTAATTGGTCCCCAATGATCAATGAAACATAAAATGGAAGGGGCTTCAACATTTTACCTTGCTGTCCTCCATGATTCCCCTCAAGCTGGGAAGCATTTGTGAGTACCTTCTTTTGTGTTTGGACCTGTTGATTTGAAGTTGACAGTCCTTCATGGTAGCTTGTAGCAAATCTCTTTGGCCTAGGATGGATAGTGATTCCCACATTGATATGTTTACATTTGTATTCTTCATCTGATCAATGATGTTGAATGGGGATGAAGCATCCCTCTGCTATCCTCTAGCTTGCACATTCATTCCTTACACATGAGTGGCAACAGCTCACATCTGAGTTGGTTTAGGAGCTGGTTTGGGTGGTCCTTGCATGTTTGGAACTATATTTTGTTTGCCAAAAGCTTGTGGAGTGGTAGAAGGTTGTGGATTACTTGGAGCCAATGGCTTTCCTTAACCCAAATTTCTCCTTTTTTACCTTGTGTTGGCTGTAACGCTTTGAGATATTGTTTGATTCATACCACAAAAGTCTTCTAACTGCCAGTTTACAAGCGTGCTATCATTTGAAGCTAATTGTTGCTGGGATGTTTCTTGTTGTTGGTTATGTCCTTGACTCCCTTCACCCTCCACGCCAGTTGTTGTTACCATTAATGCCTGATTTAGGGCACCATTGAAGCACATAGATTGGTTGTGAGGTTCATGGCATGGGAAACACCAATCATACTCTTGAGCTATCTTGTTTTGTACTGGCACTGCTACTTTAGAGGTAGATGTAGCATTGGGATTATAGGGCTGAAATGGTTTATTGGCAGGAGGCCTTGCTTGATTTTGATTTGCAGCTGGATTGGGTGGTCTTTGAGGTTGATATGGCTACCTGTTAGGTTGAGCTTGAGGCTGATAAAAATGCCTAAAACTTTGGGCTTTTTGCCCCTTGAGTGTAACCAGCTAATTACCTAAATTTTGCAATTGGTTCATGACTTCTTGAAGTTCATTTGAGACAGTAGAAGATGAAGTAGAAGCTTCACTTGAATTCTAATTTTGAGGAGTGGGGATAGGAGCTAAAATAGGTGCTTGATTAGTACTTGGACCCTCTAAATTTTTATATAATGGCATTGGAGGTCTAGGAGCTAGCTTACCAGCTTGAATCAGACAATTTTCAGCTCCAATGGCAATGCTATAAGCAGCAGGGATAGTTGTGCCTCCCATGGATTGAATTAACATAGAAATATCAAAATTTAAAGCTTTAAGGTAATATAAAAAAGCATCTTCTACTGTTGGCCTTACTGCTATTGGAATTCTCTCCCAATTCCTTTGAAATCTAAAGTTGAAGTCAATCAGCTGCTCATTGGGAGCTCTCTTGATAGTTGTCAATTGTTCCAAAAGGGACAGGTTATCTCCCTTCTCTCCGAACTGCTCGTGGAGGGCTATACATAGTTGGTTCCAATTTCGGATAGAGTTTGAAGCAAGGCTCCTGAACCATTGCAAATCCTTCCCTTTGAATGAAGACGCTAGCATTTTCACAACAACTTGCATCTCATCAATCTCATGGATTGCACAAATATTAGCAATGTCCTTGACATGATCACCAAGAGTGGTCTGATTTTCTCCCCTAAAGTATGGAATGTTCTTCAGTGTTGTAACTAGGATTGGATTTTGTGCATTGAGAGCAAGTGGGCTGCTGCCAGTGAAATTGAGATATGGATTTGGTTGTGCCATCCTGATTGGTCGAAGAACTCTTGTTGATTGGATGAAAGGCCTACTAGGTGGAGGTGTTGACAAGGGTCTATTAGGTGGAGATGAAGATCTTTGAGCTCTTCTTCACCTTCTTTCTCTTCCTGGAGATAGGTGTAGATAAAAAAACAATCCTTCCTCCCTAGTTCTTGACCTGGTCTTTATTCTTCTCATAAATTTTCTAGGCTTGGACTGCTAAAACCAGTGGATTATGCCTTATTTGGAGTCTCCAGATGTGTAATTTCAAATCTCCTTCAAAGATGGAAACTTACAAAAACTACACATCGATCTTGTCGTAGTTAAGTGAAGACCTCTAAAGGTCCCACTGGGCATGCTATAACTATTATCGACGAATCACAGCACCCTTCTGCTAATACAAGTGCGTATACTTGAACTCACGGTGTGATTGGATAACATAGGTCTATCTCAAGTAGCAAGTCCCACAACTTAGAGATAGTACCCATGTTATCCAATCACACAGTGAGTTCAAGTATACGCATTTGAATGAGCATAGGGGTGCTGTGATTCGTCGATAATAGTAAAAACAAAGGCTAGTAAACTCTCACATTGAGCCTCTAAAGAAGAAAGATCTAAATAAGTTGATAGAGGCAAGCATTATTTTATTGATCAAACACTCAAGTTAGGTTACAAACCTTGTACCGTTCAAGAAAAGAAATGGGGAAATCAGGTTGTGTGTAGACTTTCGAGATCCAAAAAAGGAATCTCTCAAGGACCACTACCCACTCCCTTCAATGGAGAAACTTTTGTAGGTAGTAGTTGGTTCAAAAATATTCTCTCTCCTAGATGGATACGTAGGCTATAACTAGATAATGGTGAAAGAAGATGATAAGTTCAAGATGGATTTCACCATGAAGTGGGGTACCTATGCTTATAGGAAGATGCCATTTGTACTATCAAATTTTGGAGCCACTTTCCAAAGGGAAATGAATATGAAATTTAAGGGGTTGATAAACAAAATAGTTCTTTTCTATCTCGAAGAAATCATTGTGTTTTCAAAAGATACGACAAGTCACCTCTTTAATCTAAGGTAGGTATTTCAAAGGTGTAGAGGGTTCGAAGTGTCCCTAAACCTGAAAAAAGTTCATATTCTTAGCTCATGAAGGTAATATATTAGGCCATATTGTGTCAAAAAATGGATTTACATAGACCCAGAGAGAGTTGAAGTAATTCGATCATTTCTCTTGCCAAGTCATAAGAACACTCCCTAGAGTTTTGTAGAATGAATCAAATTTGTTTACATATTTATGGCATATTTTTCCACTCTTTTCAAGTCAATAATTTTGATGTTAAAAAAGAGCATGGCATTTACGTGGATAGTTGAAGGTAAAGTAATCTTTGAAGTTATCAAGGAAGTCATATCCCAAGCCCCAACTCTCATCAATCCAAACTTTTCCAAAGATTTCATGCTTTATTCCTTTAGAAGTTTAGACACACTTTCTGTAATCCTAATACAACAGAAGAAAGAGGTATCCAAACAACTGGTTTCCTTCTTCATTCAAGGCCTAGAGGACTATGAAGTTAGGTATTCCTTCATCGAGAAGCATATCCTTGCAATAATTAGGAGTTTGATGAAATTCAATCATCTAGTTTCTAACAACAAGATCCAACTATTAATTTCCCATGCAAGAGTCAAGGGCTTCCTTTTGAAAAAGGATTTTTATGAGAAATGTGTAGGATGGATCACTCATGTCATGGAATATGACATTCAAATTAAATTCACTAAGTTGGTTCGTGGAAAGGGATTTTGCGAAAAATTGTCTTCTAGTCAACAATATGAATCAAATAATGAAAAGGAGGTTTTTTTAGTGCTACAGGATAGTCAAGAGCAAGAAAATGATAATTTTCTTATTCCTTATTAGACTCAAGACATGGTACACATCCTACAAATAGGTCTATGCCCTCTTGAGATGAAAAAATAAAAGAGGATATATTTCTTGATACAATCCATTCCATATGTGTATGTTGATGGGGTTTTTTTCAAAAATAACATCAATCGAGTCCTATTGAGGTACTTTGGAACAGTTCAATTTGAGAAAGTTCTACAAGAGTTTAAAGATGGAGAGGCCAGATGTCATTTTTCTCCGTGGGTGATAGCATTCAAGATAATGAAGGTGGGGTATTATTGGCCCATAGTGTTTAGAGACTGCTACACTTGGATCAAGAAGTGTAAAAATGTGCATTCTTCACAGGAAAGGAGAGATTAACAACACTCCCATTGCATCCAATTTAAGTTGACCAACCATTCATGCAATGGGGGTTGGATTTCATTGGAGTCATTAATCCTAACTCGAGCCAAGGACACAAGTAGATACTAATGACAATAGATTACTTCACGAAGTAGAATGAGGAGGTGGCTCTAAAGGACTCAAACGAGTCTAGCATATTGGATTTCTATGAAGGAATTGTCACAAGGTTCGAATTACGGGCCACTATCATTTCACACAATTCTCTAGCATTCTTAGATTCCAAGATCACGGAATGGGCAATTAGGAATGGAATCTATTTGAGAACCTAATCGGACTACTACCCCCAGGGTAACAGATAAGAAGAATCCACAAACGAATTTTTTTTAGAATCGATAGAAGGGCATTGGATGATAATCATCAAACATGTCATACCAAGCTCAAATCAGCCTTATGGGCTGATAGGATCACACTGAAAGTTACCATAGGAAAATTCCCTTACAATATTTTCTATGGGAAGGAAGCAGTGTTACCTATATCACTAGAGCCACCCGCATTGCAGCTCATGAAGCAGTTGGAATTGTTAGAATTTGAACATGTGGAAGCTGTATGCATGAGAATATTAGTTATGTTAATAAACAAAAAATAACTAATTAGTTCCATGAACTAACTAAACTTATCACAAACATCAAGATGAGTGCTAAACAAGATAATTTTACAATAATGAATTAAATTAAAACACTCTAATTTTATCTCTAACTACTCTACGATTACTTAAAACATAAATTGAACCTAGTTAAACCTATGAGTAATCAAATTAGATTTGTTGTTTGCTTCAATGGATGTGAAGATGTCTCTCTAAAATGGCTACAATGCTAAGTTAGATAGCCTCCTACTAACCTACTAAGAAGTTATGGATGCAAGATGGAGACAGTTTAATAATGGAGGATAGCCAAGATCAAATGCCTATTAGCTTGGCTAATGCAAATGAGGTCTAATGTCAATATCTCCAAATGTGAGAGAGAAGGACTCGTGAGTGAATTTGTAAGTTTGAAAGGGAGGGGTGACCCTTCTATTTATAGATTTCCAAATGGAAAAGTTTGAATTTTGGGTACATGTGGGACTAAAGCTCAAAAAGAACTTTTAGATTAGATTAGGATAAACATGTTTTAGGCTTAGTTAAGCTAGGTTTAGGCTAATTAAAATTTATTAGCAAGTGATTAGAGACTCGTTGAGAGTTGGGAGGGTTTTGGATAACCAATTGTGACTGATAGATAGCCTACGAAGCCAATAGAAGTGGTCTAGAGAGAACTAGAGAGGTTTTGATGGTAAAAAAGAGGAATGTTTAGATAATAAGAGAGATATTAGCCAAATAAGTTGATTATGGGAGGAATACGACAGAAAGAGTGTCGTGAATGGGTATCTGAGAATGGAGAAAGGAATGGGGAATTAACGAAGTGTCGTTAATCAGTTGAATTGGATGAAATGCTAAGTGTAAGAATATTTTAGGTGTCTACATTTTCCCCTCTTTGAGGTGGCATAAATGATGTCACTTCAAAGAAAGTATACAAGCATAAACAAGTAGAAATTTTTGAAGGGGTGGAAGAAAAAAGAATAGAATGAAGGATTACCCTTCGATTATCAATGGGGTGATAGAAGAACTCGATCGATGATTGAAAAGATGATAGAAAGAGAACATAAGAAAGAATAGTGTGAAGAAGAAAGGGGATATAGAAGAAAAAGGAGTATGAGAAACAGGGAATGAGTTAACATTCATCCAGTGTCTTTTAAACAACTTTATTTTCATCATATTGTTAGAGATCTTCATCATCGGTCCTTATTAAAAAGAATGAACAAAAGTGTAGTATGACATGAAAAGCCATATACGAACAAATGGACATTGCTAAAAAACACAAACTCCATGCAACATACAAAATGCAATGTAATATGAGAAATTAAAATATGCCTAACTCCATGCAACATACATAATGCAATGCAATACGAGAAAGTAAACAAGCTTAACCTAACAGAGAAACAAGATGCAATGTTTTTGTTATCGAGCTTAATGACTTGTGGAAATTAATGACAAGGGTTATGATGGCGCCCTGAGCAAGGATACATGTAAGGGGAATAACAAAGGACACTTGGCTCCAAAAAAAAAGTAATGTACACTAAAAAAAAGTACCAAGAAACTCATTGTTCCCCAGAGTACAGACAAATTCAACAACCTAGCTTTGTTAATGGTGGTAGATCAAAATGATCTATGAGTTGCACACATTAACAGGTGAGAACCAAAGAGTGACGTTTTATAGGATGATTTATATTGTTTAGAAGTTTTCTTAAACATATATGAATGCTTTGATTTTTCTAACATATTTGAATGTTTTTTTGAGTTTTCTAACATATTTGAATGTTTTTTATTTTTATGATTTTTTTCCGAAACTATGTACAAGAAGAATAGGAAGTGTGAATGCCACTAGCGATAAATGGGATGTACAAGGGATGAAGGCCACATGTGTACAAGAAAGGTGAAGATGTGAAAATTCCCCAACGATTAGGTGGGAGTATTCAAAGGAAAAATCTTCACGCATAGAAGTGGGACTCAAGGCCATTATGGATAGGTTCATCATGATGATGAACATAAACCAAAAAAGTGATGCGAAGGAGCAAGGATGTCCCCAGCTTAAGTTGGCCTAAAAGCACATGATAGAAAGGAAGGAGAAGATTTTTTTTGTGAAAAGGGGAAAAGGTGCCCAAAAACATGGAAAAAGGAATATATTACACATGGATGTTCTTAACAAAGTAGAAGAACGATGTGAGTTATAATAATGTAGCTTAGAAGCCTCACAATGAAGAAGTGATTAGTCAAAGGCACAAATCACGAGACGAGATATGGACTTGAGTAAGAGTCTGAACAAGGTCTAAAAAAAATAGGCACTTGGTAACATACTAATCCTTCCTACTCATAGAGATCCAGTGTGTGCACATGGAATTATTACCTCCTCAAGGGAATATTTAATAGACAACAAGTGAAGACACCCTAGCCAATGTGTAGGAATGATTTATTTTGATAGGTGATACGTTGATTTGTGAATGAAGGATGGAAGGATAGTTGTACATCACTGGACTCTATTTCCAGCCAAGTTTCTATAGCCCCGATAGGAGATTTATTTGATTCTAATCACAACATTTCTCTACTTGCCAGTCAGGATTCCATAGCCCCAATAGAGATTATTGTAAATACCCCAAGAGAGTAGTAATATATCAATTTGTTTTTGCTTTGTAGCTTTTAGCTTTTGATTGATTGATTGATTTTGATTCTTTTCTTTCTAAAAACTTATTTCATCTCTCTTGTTTGACAAGGGGTTAAGAACCACTAATGGCTTGATGAAAGGAGGTGGAAGTGATTGTGATGACGACATTGGCTAGTGTCAAAAAATATGTCTAAAAAATTTTTGCAACAAGTTTTTTAGACTTTGATTGTGATAGGATCTCTAAGAGGTCATTCGTTCTTTAATTTACCAAGGTGATAAAAGAATAGGGTCAAATAGATACCATAGATGTAAATGTCACAAAATGTGTACGAAAAGGATAAAAAAAATATCACCGAAGTGATGAAAATGGTAGGAAGAATTGCAGGGGAATGAGAAAGAAAGGGAAGAAAGAACATCCACGTGTACATAATATCTGGTTGTAATTTTTTATCTTTGTACCTTTGGTTTTTCTTGTGTTTTCTCAATGTTTTTTTGTATTTTTTTTTATTATGTTTAGATGTTTGATAGTTTTTGGAAAGGTGAGACCAACAAAGTCACTCTGCATGGTAAGATCCAAAAACGATGTCTGTGATTTCTTTGATAAGGGAGACTAGGTGTGTTTGTTTATCAAGAGTCATATTATCTCTGATCTCAATGATCGAGGTGAGATCATACTCAACAAATGACTACGATTTATCCTGAAACATGGATTTTGTATGTGGGAGCTTGAGTTCCCTATCCATAGGTTTATGCACTTTGTGCCATACTTGATGGTTACGTTGATGTATGTTCTTGAGTCATGCTTGATTTACAATTTTGAGATTGTTTGAGTTGTTGGGGGATTTAGATATCCTAGAAGTTTTGATCTTGGCTTGATAATGAACCTGTTTGGGTTTCTTATAAGCTAACATGTGACTTGTTTGATCTTGAGAAGGAAAAGAAAGTGAATGTGGATGTTTAGAACTGATGTGAGAAATGACCGCAGGCTTGCCACAACCATTGATAGAAGAAAGATGTGATGGATGAAAAGGATACAGTCCAAGAATTGAAGAGGATGGGCTACGACGAGGTGAGCCAATAATAGAAGATGATGAGGGCTACTAGGATATGGCCCTAAGATGGAAGAAATTGGGCTACAAGGACATGGCTCAAGAATACAAGAAGATGACAAAGGGTTGCTAGGGTGTGGCCCAACTATAGACAAGGAGGGACTACCGGGAGGGGTCCCATAGATATAATAGGATGAAAGGACACTAGGACATGACCCAAGAATAAAAGGTAATAGGATACCAAGAGGTGACCCAAAATTAGAAAATAAAGGGCTACTAGGATGTGGCCCCAGGATAAAATAAGATGATGGGCTACTCAACGGTGACCCAAGGAGAGATTTTGATTGAGGAATGGTGATAGATAATGAATTATTTGGTAATGAGAAGATAGGCCATGGCCCAATGTGGGAATCATTGGTGATTCCAAGGTAGTGAGATTTGTTGCAAGAAGGTATGGAAAATTGGTTGGAGTCAAACGAGACACCAAGGAATCAAGAGAAAGTTCTTACTAACATAGTACGACAAGAGGGGAGTCAACAAGGCAATAAATTGAAGCCTCCACCATTTTATATGTCACTAATTATTGGAGATAAATTAGTACACAATTATATGATCGATTCAAGAGCAAGTAACTAAGTAATTCCAAAGCAGATAACTGATCAACTAGGTATCAAGTATGTGTCAGTATTAAGAGGAGTGGTGTAACTAAATGGGACGACAGTTGTAATGGTTAGAGTTATTAAGGGGTTAATTCTAACACTACATGCATGTCCAAATGTCATTGTCTTACAGGATGTTTATGTAATTGACTTACCTCCACTTTTTTCCTTATGTCTATCAATAGATTGCACGACCAAAATTTGGTGGGTACCTATCTACAAATTGGTCACACATGCTTTTCAGAACGAGAAATGGAACTAAGGTGACCATCAGATCAGAACCAATTGTAAACTTTCATATTTAACCACATGTGCCAAGTCCTATCAACACAGATTGATTGGCCTTCAATCAGGAGGAGTGTTCAAATGATCCAAATACAGGACTAAGGTTGAAGGAATTCCATATTTAACATTAGATGAATTGGAAAACAAAAGATATACTTTTTATCCTTACAAAGAAATGGAATAAGAAAAGATTGGAGTATATTTTTTCCATGAAGATAACCCAATTCTCCCTAGCATCACCAAGTTGGAAAGCAAGGATGACAATGAAGTATGGAAACTACTTTTCGAAGGTTTAAGAAGTAGGAAAGGTGTTGTAGGGGGTGCCATGTTGGTTTCTCAATAAAATGTTAAGCACTATTCAGCTTTCCGATTCCAGATTGCTTGTTTTCAGCAACACAATTGAATACGAAGCTCTAATCCATATAGTACACTGGGTCAGGAAGAGATTTATAAAGAACTTGTAGGTTTATAGGGATAGTGAGCTAATTGCGAATCAAGTCAAGGGAAAACATACTTTAAAAAATGATCTCCTAAAGAGATAAAAAAGTAGAGTATGGGATATCATTAAGGACTTTGATATATTAAAAATTTAATACATACCTAGAAATAAGAATGAACCTATAAAAAAACTTGCAGTAATTACGACAACCTTTGATGTAGTTGACAATATTAAGAGAGATAAAATGCAACCACACATCCATTTCATCGTAAGGCCAACTTCACAACACAATATTACCAGTTGTCGGGTATTTTAAAATGATCAATAGATCATCAATTTATTGCAAGAAGAGGTTGAATTCTCAGCTAGGAATCGAGATAAATTAGATCAGTAGTACGTGGATCAGGTAGTGTAGTTACAGAAAAACAAATTACCTGAAGTCCTAGTGACATTAGAATCTATCTTTAACCCTAATGACCAATTTTAGAAAGAAAAAGAAAACATACAGGTCAAAGGAGAAGATTAAAATGCTATTTCAATTAGATAGGGTAAAACACTCCAAATTGGAAAATTGAGCATTGAGAAAGAAAGATTAGATTTTATACAATGTTTCCAAGAGTTCCTAGATGTCTTCACTTGGAGCTATGAGAAACTAAAAGGATTTTATCCTAAGTTGGCACAACATACAATTGAACTGGATCCAAAAGCTAATCCTATCAGGTAAAAACAAAGGTCAGTCAACCCTCACATTGATCCTCTAAAGAAGAAATATCTAAATAATTTGATAGAGGTGAGCATTATTTTCTCGATCAAACACTCAACTTGGGTTTCAAACCTTGTATCATTCAAGAAAAGAAATGGGGAAATCAGGTTGTGTGTAGACTTTCGAGATCTGTGCAAGGAATCTCTTAAGGACCACTACCCACTCCCTTCAATGGAGTAACTCTTGTAGGTAGTAGCTAGTTCACAAATGTTCTATCTGCTAGATGGATACTCAAGCTATAACTAGATAATGGTGAAAGAAGATGATAAGTTGAATATGGATTTCACCACCAAGTGGGGTACCTATGCTTACAGGAAGATTCCATTTGTACTATCAAATGTTGGATCCACTTTCCAAAGGGAAATGAATATGAAATTTAAGGGGTTGATAAAAAAATAGTGATTGTCTCTCTCGAATAAATCGTTATGTTTTCAAAAGATGCGGCAAGTCACCTATTTTATCTAAGGAAGGTGTTTCAAAGGTGTAAATGGTTTGAAGTGTCCCTAAACCCCAAAAAAAGTGTATATTTTTAGCTCACGAAGGAAATATATTAGGCCATATTCTGTCAGAGGAAGGATTGACAATAGACCTAGACATATTTGAAGCAATTCAACCATTTCCCTTGCCAAATCATAAGAAGTCTCTCCGGATTTTTCTACAACAAATCAACTTTGTTCGTAGATTTGTGTCATATTTTTCCACTCTTATCAAGCCAATAATGTTGATGCTAAAAAAGAGCATGGAATTTAAGTGGGAAATTGAAGGAAAAGTAAGATTTGAGGCTATCAAGGAAGCCATATCCCAAGCCCCAACTCTCATCAATCAAAATTTTTCCAAAGATTTCATGCTTTATGCCTTCATAAGTTCAGACACAATTTCCATTATCCTAATACAGCAGAACAAAGAGGGATCCGAAGAACTAGTTTCCTTCTTCAGTCAAGGCCTAGAGGACTATAAAGTTATGTATTCCTTCACCGAGAAGCCTATCCTTGCAGTAATTAGGAGTTTGAAGAAATTAAATTATCTAGTTTCTAACAACAAGATCCAACTACTAGTTTCCCATGTGGGAGTCAAGAACTTCCTTTTGAACAAGGATTTAAATGAAAACTGTGCAGGATGGATCCCTCATGTCATGGAATATGAAATTCAAATTAAATTCACTAAGTTGGTTTGTGGAAAGGGATTGTGTGAAAAATTGTCTTGTAGTCAACATGATGAAGCAAGTAATGAAAAGGAGGTTCTTTTGTGCTATAGGATAGTCAAGAGCAAGTAAATGATAATGTGCCTATTCCTTACTAGAATCAGGACATGATACACTTCCTATAAATAGGTCTATTCCCTCTTATGATAAGCAAAGAAAAGAGGATGTATTTCTGGCTACAAGTCATTCCATATGTGTTTGTTGATGGGGTTTTTTCAAAAAGGACATCAATTGAGTCCTATTGAGGTACTTTGGAACAATTTAATTTGAGAAAGTGCTACAAGAGTTTAATGATGGAGAGGCCAGAGGTCATTTTTCTCCGTGGGTGATAGCACTCAAGATAATAAGTGTAAAAAATGTGTATTTTTCACAGGTAAGGAGAGACAAACAACACTCCCATTGCATCCAATTTCAATTAACCAACCATTTATGCAATGGGGGTTGGACTTCATCAGATTCATTAATTGCAACTCGAGCCAAGGCCACAAGTGGATACTAATGGCAATAGATTACTTCACTAGAATGAGGAGGTGCCTCTCAAGGATGCAAACGAGTCTAGTATACTGGAATTCTATGAAGGAATTGTCACAAGGTTCAAATTACCATCCAATATCATTTAACACTATTATCTTGCATTCTTAGATTCCAAGATCATTGAATGGGAGATCAGGAATGGAATCTATTTTAGCACCTCATCGGACTACTACCCCCAAGGTAACGGACAAGCAAAATCCACAAATTTTTTTTTGTTAGAATCATTGGAAGGGCACTGAATGATAATCATCGAACATGGCATACCAAGCTCAAATAAGACTTATGGGATAATAGGATCACACCAAAAGTGTCAATAGGAAACTCCCCTTACAAGATTGTCTACGGGAAGGAAATAGTGTTACGTATATCACTGGAGCCACTTGCATTGGAGCTCATGAAGCAGTTGGAGCTATCAGAATTTGAACCTATGGAAGTTAGGCATGTGGAGTTAATGAAATTAGAAGATATCAAAGATCATTCCATTCAAACGATGGAGAGGGATCAAGCCATGATCAATAGGACATTTGATAGGAGAGCTAAATCAAGGAAATTTCCAGAGGGGGGCCTAGTTCTGAAATGGGATGTAAACCAAGAACAATTCTAAAGGCATTCCATGTTTAATGCCATTTGGAGTGGCCCCTACAAGGTCATAAGATGTAAAAGCAGCAATTCCTTCCAATTGTATAATTTGGATGGAGAGGAACTTTTGATTCTGGTTAACAGAAACTACCTTAAGCATTATTACTTAAAGGAAACTTTCACCCTTGTACATATTAGTTTAGGATTTACAGTTCCTCTAAGTGCGTATGAACATTGTCTTGTTTTAGATTACGTTTAAATTTCCCTAAGTTTCCTTGGCAAAGGTTTTAGTGCTCCCAAGTTGTATCATTGTGAAGTTTAGTGTGCCTCCCAAAATGAATGATTACAACAACAAGAAGAAGTTTGTACTTGTAGGGAACAATTTCTAATTTCAAAGGAAAACAAATGCAGAGAAACTAAAATTAGGATTAAGGAGAGATTTTAGTAAATTTTCATTCTTTGAGTCCTTTATGGTCAATCACAGGTGAACTTATAAGCATCTCTGCCAAATCAAAAAATATCCCCTAGCATCATGCCCCAAGCAAAACTTTCAGAAGAAAGAAAATTCAACTTTTAATAGAATTCCATGATGTAAAAACTGGAAGATTTTCTTATTTAAAACTCTGCAGTGTGAAATGTATGCCAAGCATTATCATCTACGTTCTTCATACTTAGCATTTCAAGTTTTAGGATGGTACATTCTAGTCTCGTGGAACAGGGTTGGAGAGAGGAACATGTGGAGATCTCAAATCAAGAAAATTATCTACTCTCAGAAAACTTATTTGTAAGATCTTATGGAAATCGATATTTTCAGCAATGGAACAAGTTCAAGTTTGGCGAGGTGTAGGTGGTATCTGGTTTCAATTATGTAGGTTCAAGATAAGTCTACAGGTATGTGGCGACTTCGTGCCCAATGGAAAGGTCAATAATATTGGTACAAGAATATCTAGTAGGTAGATGTGCCCGTGAGTCACCAAATTGTTATCTAATTTGACCCTCGAGGCCAATTTGGACTACATGGAGATAAATGAGCTAGGCACCAAAAATGACACACACATGCAACCTAGGGTTTTACTAGCAATTTCATAGTCTAGGAAACATTTACAAACATCGAGGAAACATTGGGGATAAATTTGGCCATTTAGGGTCATACTGGGATCAAAATCCCATTGCAAGGCAAAAATGGCCCTCAACCCCAATAAATGACTAAAAATGGCCCATGACAGAAAAAAAAATAGTACTTCAAGGTTCTAAGAACTCATTATCCCCCCTTCTTAGGTAGAAAATCCAAAAAATCCCAACAGAGATGCAAAACATATGATAAAATTCCCTTTAGGGGATTATGGGTAGGTCGAGCTTGTATTATGTAGGAGGGGAAGGTCAATGAGTTTGAGGGTAGGAAGGAAGGCTCATAGCCAAGACGACCAGTGAAACATGAATATAGCTTAGTCAAGATGAGTGCACAATGATGAAGATGAAGGTGGTCGTGGCATGGGAATAGCTCAATCGGCGAGTTTAGGAGATGAAGTGGTGAGTTATGACATAAGTAAGCATTTTTGGGATTCGGAGGTACTTTCGGAGAACAAGCCCAATTTGGGATTTTGGGGGTTTCATTTTCGGTACCTCAGGTTGGTGATTTCTGAAGCAAGTTGGATGCAGAGTTCGAAAATAATAATCCTAAAACTCTAAAAATGGGTAACATGGTGTAATGGTGCACATTCAGAGTTTAAACATTTTAGGTTTCAGGGAAGCTCAAGTTCGGAGGTGGATTTTGGTGATTGAGCGAAGCAAATCCCAAAATGGGCATGATAAGGAGTTTGAAAGGTGGAGTCCCAAAACCCCAAAAAAAATGTAAATCCTACCCAAAAATTTAAAATCCCATCAAGTCACCATGTTGGATACCAATCTATTATTTGAGTTAGGTAGTAGGTGGGGGTGTGGTGTGCGAAAGCCCAAAATGAGTTGGCATGTAGTGTAGGGGAGAGATATCTCATTGGGGGAGAGACGAGTTCGGTGGGTGGTATAGAGTAGCTCGATGGAGATTAGTAAGTATAAACTAGTGAGCAACTTTAAAACCCTATATCTTGTGTAATTTTTTACCCAATTTTCACAAAATTATACTTGATGGAAAGGATTTTTAGACAAGAATGCAATGGTGAAGGCAAAAGGCAATTTCTAGTAGGGTAGGTTAAGGAATTTTTTTTTCAAGTAACCAATTCTCAAATGATTATATCTTGCCTTGCACTCCTCTCATTTTTACAAAATTACAGTAATTGGAAAGATGATTTTAGGATCTGAAATATGGAGCCATTCAATTTCAAATTTCAGAGGTTATGGACCTCTGAAAATGAAAAGAGAGGCCATGGTAGGTAAAGGCCATTAATGGGTTTGGTGAGCAAGTTTCAATGATGAAGTTGGAAGACATGGGCCATACCCACATCATGAAGGCATGGGCATCATTTCTTCCATAGTAAGGGAAAAGTACAATAGTGAATGACATTTTGTTAATCCTCCACATTCATTACAGATATCTAAGCATGGTTTTCAAAGGATTTCGAGAAATTTCAAATTTTACTTTCTCTCTCCTCCCTTCAAAATCTTGTACTATAGATTGTAAGGAGGGGCACAATTAAAAAGATTGTTGGAAACCTTGTATATCCCCATCCCTTCTTTCTTGTCTACAAGATATTTTTTGAGCTCAAAACCTCCCTATTGAACATTGTAATGCAAAATATGTGCCCTTGTTCCTAAATTTTCAATGTATTATATCAACTTTTAGAGGAATAAAACCATATTTGTGGATGTTTCAGACACTCTTTTGTGTTCTATTGCAAGTTTTTTATTGTTCATTGCATGCAAGGTAATTATGTGTTGTTATTTTTTTCATTACAAGGTTCTAGTAGTGTTGTGTTTATTCTCCATGTTGTTCAAAACTCCTTCTTGTTGCATCACCTTCCCTTAGAGTAGGTTTTAATTTTCATGCATTTTAACTATATTTGTCTCCTGGGGAAAACTTTAGATTATGGTTAGATTTAGAACTCTCTTCAATTTGTAGCAGTTGGCACTAGGACAGGATAGAAATCCGGCCTTCTCCGGAGAGTTATCCTAATTTCAAAGTCCCACACTTTGGGATATCGCCATGTTTAACAAATCACACAAACTGCCTCAACCATTCACTTGCGAATAATCACGGGTGTTTTGATTTTTCCATAACAGAAATCTCTCCCCTTTTTGAAATGATCAAGATCCATGAGAATCATGTGCTTGAGTGGGGGATCAAGAGTGAGAGAGGTGATACTAGAGGCATGATTGAATGAAGCTCCCATCCATCTATTAGCATTGGTGTCAAGCGTGAGCTCTTTAATCATTGTAATGAATTCTTCTGCTCATTTTGTAACGTGATTCAAATAAGTGAAGTTCAAGGGATCAAACATTGGAGATTCTTGTGAAAGTAAGAACTTAAAATTATGTACCTCCAATATCTATAGTTACTTTGAACAACATTAGGTATTGATATCTATGAATTGTCAAAGCTCGTGATTTGTAGAGGGAGTTTCTTATGACTACTTCATGTAATAACAAAAATAGGAACATGGAGGGACTTGATCAGATCCCACAATAATCCAATGTACTTGTAAACTTTGATGACCACAATAAGAGGGGGATCCAATGCTTATTGCGAGGGGTTGTAAAGAATCTTGCCAAACTCCAGAGCTCAAGATCAAGCAAAGAGGGAAAAGGTCAAATAATTACAACATAAGCTCTACATCTACGAAGCCTTCAAGCAAATAGAAAACTCTATGGTCTATCAAAATTGTATTTATGAATGGGAAAGTAAACCCTACATATAAAGCACTACAATTGTGAAGAGAAGAATAAAATAAATATCTAAGTGGCTTAAAATAAGAATAGGTCAATCATAATGAATGAACTTGAATTTGTCTTCACATCTACATTTTTCGTCAGTAAAAAACTCAAATTATTGAGTATCATGAGTGTCCATATATTTTTTTATCCCACCAAACTAGCAATCATACGCAAACTATACGATGGAAATGTCGAAGGGTATTCATGGTAGAAGCAAAAATGGAGGGACTGAAATAGCAAAAGAGGTTGAGTTTCGATGGAGAAGGGGTAGAGGGATGAGAATTCCAAGGACAGGGAAATCCAAGTGTGTTTCGTAGGAGACTTCAGAGATGGCGATATGTGTAAAAGATCTGACATCTAAGGGTTACGATTTTATGTGCATTTATGATAAGGGAATCACTCTAGCTATAAGGACAATAGTAAGGGTTTACCAAGTCAACAATCTATAAAAAAATTCCATCAATTAACATTGACATGAAGTGGGATTTTCTTTTTTTACTGCGATCAACGTAACTGTCTGCATTTCGTTCACAATTTCCATGTCTTGGCGAGAAAATTTATTTTGTAGACAAATTGGTGAGTTTCAAGCCAGCGCTATGGGACTCTAATTCCCTCTACTTGAATAGTGAAACTTTTGTATGTGTATGTGTGAAAAACTGGATTTCAATGGTGGCCTTTCGACCAGAGATCCAACAGGGGCACTCCACCGACCTTGTGACAAAGCTAGCAATTTATCACTAGATAAGAACTTTTTCTGAGAAGGGGAAAGGGAGTGAGAATGGAGAGAGGAGAAATTAATTTGTGAGTAGAATATCAGATGCACACACACATTAATTAGAAATTTCATTTACATGTATTTATAATTAGAAGAAAAACAAATCCGCAGGAGAAGCTACAAGACCGAATGAAACCCATTGGTTACAAAGTACCAATCAATTCCTCAATCAAAGAGGCAATAATTCCTTCTTTTTATTATTGAAGCTCGAGAAGAGTTTGTACATAGATTGAGAATGGAAGAAATTTGAGGAAGAAGAGAAAATAGAAGAAGAATGGAATTTTCTATCTTTTCTAGGTACAAAGCACTCTGGTCTTTTCGAAAATCAATCGCTAGCCCTTGGAATGATGTCTAGAAGCCATTATATCCTTTTCCAAAATGGTTACAATCTTTAAAAATCCTCGAGGCCTTTTCAAATTCCTTTATTGTGAAGAAAACACTCATGGCAGGTTAAAAACTAGATCTTGCAAAGAAACCGTTACATTCGATTTGCCAATTTAAATATAGAGAATTTGATTTGCTCCTATAGATTTGAAATTGGGTTGTCCACATGGCAGGAAGGGATTGGAGTATTTATGGGGGAAATCTCTTTGCATTTTGTGATTTTTTAGAGATTTGGCAATTTGGAAAAAATTGGCCTGCACCCCCACTTTGACTTTTCAACTTAGACACATGGCACCTTCTGATTAGAAATGGGGTCGTGGCCCTTTTCTCAACATTTTAACCTTTTTTGGAAAAGGCTCAAAAACTCAATTTCCTCCATTGGCCTGCTAGTCCGATTTGACTAGGACATGTGGCAGGCTTTACCTATGATGTTTTCCCTATGGGCTTCAACTTTGAGTTTTACCATTAGAGCTTGATCGGGGCTATGGGTCATTTTTTGAATTTTTTTCCTTTTTACAAAGAGGCTCAAAAAGAAAAACTTCTCCACCAACCCACTTCTTTGATTTGACTAGGACACGTGGCACATTTTGGTTGGAGACGGTCGTGGCTCTTTTCTAAACATTTTAACCTTTTTTGGAAAAAGGCTCAAAAACTTAATTTCATCCGCCGGCTCGCTGCTCATATTTCGATTTCAACACGTGGCACCCTCTGATTGGTTACGGGATTCAGGGAAGTGGTGAACCTTTATACTTTTTAACCATTTTTAGAAAAAAGGCTAAAAATTTTGAATTTCTCCGTTAGCCTGCCCTTACGCTTTTGAATTTTTCGGATGATTAAGCTTTTCAAGTCCCAGTGTCCCAATTGAACTTGTGTAACTTGGGACAAAAACTTCCACTTTTTCCACAATCGGAAATTTTAGATTTTTGGGTCGCAAGTGTCCCTTGTGAACTTGTGTAGCTTAGGACAAAAACTTCTATTTTTTCCTCAATGAACCAAAATTGGCAACTAACCAAAATCGACAACTTCAAACTTTCCAGGGATGTGAGGCAAATTTACCTTTTTTGCCAAAAGTGACCAAAAGTGTTAAGTTCACCAAAAATCCAATTCCTCCCCATCTAATAGGATCTAACCATGTACCTGGATTCATTGGGGTCAAAATTTGATGGGGAAAAGACGCCCATCATCCCGACTATGGAAAATATGCAGAGGAAGAAAACTTCATCGTTTTTAGTCCAATTTTCAAATTTCCTTCATGAACTAGAGGCATGGAGGCAAAAAAAAATGATTTGATGACCCAGGCCATAGAACAAGTGAACAATTTCTATCAAAAATGGATATTGCAAAGAGGATATTATGTGCACAGACTAAGAAATGGAGGATTTCTCAAAATGAGCAAAAAAAAGGTTTAAACAGTTCTAGGGCATGATTTTTGTAAATTTAGTGAATCTCTGACTTGACTTAAACACCAACAAAGGGCATGAGCTCAAAAAATTTGAATTTGGCTATGAAAACACAGAGTAGTTTTCAGGAGACAACAACTGGCTCTAGCTTGGGGACATGGCGTGAACTGGACATGGCTAGGGCATGACATGAGGATCCAGAATCGAAAGTTTCAAAACATATTATCCATTAGGCCTTACAGATTCATGTACAATCCTAAGAAATAATTGAAGAAGGAGAAAACACACAACAAACCAAACAAAACAAAACCAGAACCACACAATAGAAAAATGAAAAACAAACCTATGAAAAACACCTATGGTACAAGACGAGGGAAAAAATACTTTCATTGATGATACTGTTTCAATTATTTCCCACTTTGAGTCAATTCCAATTGTGTTCCATCCAAGTATGAGAGGAGAAAAACATTCTCACCACAAGTTCCATGAATTTGGAATGGGCCAAGCCATAATGAATCAAACTTTCCATGGCTTCCCTTTGGTTCTCTTCTCTTGTCCCACAGCAAAACAAAATCTCCAACCTTGAATTCTCTTGCCTTTCCCTTGTTGTCAAATATCTTCTTCACTTTCAATTGGTGTTCTTTAATTCCATCCACCACTTGGAATCTGCTTTCTTCTAGATTTTCCAGGAAGAGCATCCTCTTGTCAATGGAGTCTTTGTATTGACCATCTTCTATTTCTTGCAGTAACTTGAGGGATGGCATCTCAAATATGAGGGGAATATCTTCCTCAACTCCATACAACACTTGGAAAGGTTACATGCCTATTTCCTTCTTAGGAGTGATCCTATTAGCCCACAATGCATCATATAACTTCTTATGCAAGTTCCTTTGATTCTCATTTACCAGCTTCCAAAAAATGGTCACAATGTTCTTGTTGCTTGACTCAGCTTGCCCATTTCCCTATGGGTAGTAGTCAGAAGAGTGATATAGGGATATTCCAAAGCCATAAAAACCTTGTGAGTTCCTTGGAAGAGAAATACGTGGCATTGAATACAAAAAATTTCTTTGGTATTCCAAAACGAACAATGATATTCTCCTTGATGAAGTTGCAGACTGTTTCGAAGATGGCTTGCTTGGTCGGGGTGGCTTCCACCAATTTAGTGAAGTAATCAGTTGCAGTGAGTATAAAAGCATTTCCTATACTAGAATGAGGATTTAGAACACCAATAAAATCTAGCCCCCACTGTTGAAATGGTTTTTTAATCACCATAGGCCTGTGTGGCAGTGCGGCTAGTTGTGGCTTTCCAACAAATTGTTGACATGCTTTACATTTGGATCTTAAGTGCAGTAACCATTGCTGAGAAATGTCCACCACAATCTTGATCATGATATGCTCTGAGCAACTTTTCTTGCTACTCCTTATCTACACACCTGAGTAAACAACCATCTAGGCCTCTCTTGTAAAGTGCAGGATTCCAGATCACAAAATTAGTTTCCTTTAGCTTGAGTTTCCTTCTTTTTTGTAATCAATATAAGGAGGGTATTCTCCATAAGTGAGATAGTAAGAAATGTTAGCATACCACTCATCAGTAGTGGTGAAAAAGAGCGCATGTGGATTGTCTCCTTAATAGGTTAGGAAAACACCATATTTTTCTCCCTGCTTAGCTTTGAGAGCCTCATCTTCAGAAATTAGCTTACACAGACCATTTCCTCTTACTAGATTAGAGGGTCTAATATCTAAATCATACTCTTGGGTCTTTACAATCCATCTTCCTCTCTTAGCCCTAGGATCTTTTTGAGTCAAAATGGACTTGATTGCACTTCTAGGGACCATCACCGCTGTATGGGAATTGAGGATGTAGAATTTGAAACTTTTAATAGCTTTGACCACTACATAGGCATGTTTCTCTAATTGGTTGTACTTTAGCTCATGATTTTTCAAAGGATAGCTCATGAAAGCAATGGGTGCTTCCAAACCTTCATCATTTTTCTAAAAAAGGACAGCAGAGAGTGTATGTTCTGATGCATAGCAATAAATGATGAACTGCTTGATGAAATCTAGAGACACAAGAGTTGGAGCTTTGACAATGGCTTTCTTGATCTCCTCAAATTTTGGTTTTCCTTCCTTATTCCACTTGAAACTTGCTTGAGGTTTCATCATGGAATTTATATGCTTATTCAGTTCAGAAAACTTAGGCACAAAATGATGAAGGAATTTTACCTTTCCAATATATGAATGAACTCCCTTCTTGCTGGTTGGTAAGGCTAGTGCTTGGATAGCTCTGACCTTTTCAGGATCAATGTGTGCTCCATGTTTGTTCACAATGTTTCCCAAAAACTTATCTTCTGTAACTTCAAAAATGCACTTTTTTGGATTTAGAGAAATATCATGTTTCCTACACCTTGCAAGGACCTACTCCAAATGACTGATATGATCTCCCCTCCTCTTTGAAAAAAATGTGAGGTCATCAAGGTAAATGATAATGTAGTGTTTCAAATATTTGAAGGCCAAGTCCATTTCTCTCTAGAAAGTGGCTCTAGCATTGATCAAGCCAGAAGGCATTATGCTATAGGAAAAAGTTTCCCAAGGTGTTGTGAAGTATTTTTTATTGCAATCCTCTTTTGCCACCTTGATTTTGTTGTACCCTAAGAATCCGTCAAGAAAAGAGAGCATCTCAGATCCAGTGACTGCTTGTAAAATATGATCCATGATTGGAAGAGGGTAGTTATCCTTAAGAGATGTCTGATTCAGATTTCAGAAGTCTACACAAATCCTTATTTCTCCATTCTTCTTCCTTACTAGCACAATGTTAGCATTGAGCATCTTTATCACCTCTTCTTTGATAACATCAGCAATCTTTGGATTGTAGGGCCTTTGTTTTTTCCTGAAGGGCTTGGCTCCTTTCTTCAAAGGAATGGGGTGATGCATTTCCTTTAGCTGAAAAGAATTGAGTTCATCATAAGAGTAGGCCAAGACATCTTAGTACTTTTTTAGCAGAGCAACAAACTTTCTCTTCTCTTCTAGTGAGCAAAATTGACCAATGTTAACCATCCTGGATTCTTTGAAGTGCCAATGTTTTCTTGATCAAAATTAGATGGACACTGAGAAGACTATTTTTCTTTCTCTTGGATGAACCTATCATGATTGTCAAAGAGGTCTTCCAAAGAAAATATGATTTTGGGGATTTTGTTTCCTTTCAATTTGATTACTCACTCTTCATAAATTTCCTCAATTCCTTCCCTCTCTTCTTTGGGGTTGATTCACGGTGTGGGTTTTCACTTCCTTTAAAGAACAGATTATTAAAGTTATCCCTTTGTTCTACGAAGGATAGGATCTGATTATCATCATTGAAGACCTGTCAGTGATTTGCATTGTCTTGTATGTTAGGTCTGAACACTATCTCAATGGTCACTTTATCCTTGCTAAAAGAAGGATGAGGTGTTACTAAGGAATCTGATACTGCTAGAGAATCAACCTTTTCATTATACTCCCCAGGGATAGCTTCAATGGAGAATGAATCAAAGGATTCAATGTAGTCTCACACTCTGTTTCTATAGTTCCTGATCCTTGGATTTTTCACCTGATATTGTTGATGGACTTGCTTCACCACAACCTCTGCATCACATTTGCATCTTAGCTTCTTGATTCCCATGTCCTCTGTTGCATTCATGCCTAAGAGCAATGCTTCATACTCTGCAGTATTGTTTGTATTATCAAATTGCAGCTTATAGGTAAAAGGATATACCTCATTGGAGGGAGAGTATAATACTACACCAGTTCTGGAACCTTATCTGGAATGACTGCCATCAAACTCCGTTGTCCAAATCTGATCTTCTTCTTCCTCCATGAGGAGTGGAAATTTCTCTTCCTTTTGTGATGTAAGGAAGTAGTTTCCTATCCCACAATCTTGAAAGAGGATGTTAGCTCCTGGATCATCAGATTTCCTTACTGTGAATTTCATTTTCCTGACTGACAGTAGCTTCTTCATTTCTCCTTTCACTAGAATAGTTTCAGATGACCAATCCATTTTTATTTCTCCACCTAGATCTCTACAAAATCTTCCACTCAACAGCATACCAAAAGATGTTGGGATATCTGCCACCAAAATGGTCAAGAGTATCTTCTTCTCAGGGTAATCAACTAGTGCAACCTGAGAATCCTCAATCCTTCCCACCAATGGAATTTGTTTGGATCCCATTGAGTATCATCTGCCATTTACCTGGGTCAAAGTGAGGCCAAGAGCATTTGTAACTTTTTTCAGCATCACATTATCTGAGGCTCTAGAATATATAATGCAATTGTTTAGCTGGAAACCTTTGATGAGAAGTGACAGGTAAAAAGGCTCAACTTTGTTGGTGATAGAGGAATTGAGGGCTAACATGTTTCGAGAAGGTGGTATGGATGGTGTGGGAAGTAAGCCTTTAGAATTAGAGATTTGGAATGTAGAGTTGCCACCCCAGACTTCCTTGATGAATCTGTCAAATTGGGTAAGATGTGTTTGTAGGTATTCAAACTCAGAGAGTTGAACTTTGGTTTTGCTTGCATGCTTCACAAAGTCAAATGGAGTTATGGTAGATGAGGGAGAGTTTCCAGCATTGGATGAGGACTTAAATGGTAGAGGTTTTGTTACTTTTGGTGTTGGGTTCTCCTTTTCAAATGTATCAATTGGCTTGGAAGGAGATGAGAGTGTAGCCCTTGATTTAAACTTAGACGTTCTTACAGAACTATCATTTAGAAGAAAATTTCTCTTAACAACTTTTGAGTTGGGAGAAGAACCAAATAACTTACTTGGCACTGCAGTGTTGTCCTTTACAACTGGTGAATCTGATTTCTCTCTAGCTGATTCCATGGAAGTTGGTAATGGTGATCTCCTGCTGATGATATTGTTTAGTGGAGGCTTTGAAGAGATATCCTCTTTGTTCTTCCTACTCTTAGTTGTAACTGCTGAGGCTGAAACACCATTCTTGGATTGTGCACGAGTGAAAACAACACATGAAAAATTTAGAGTTTCTTCATCACCTTCCTCCTCATCATCAACATATTCAATTAGCCCATTGTGCATGCCAACCTCTTCAATTTTAAGATTGTTTTTGTAGTCATCCATGATTTCTTCTTTAGTTTCCTCAATGTTTGTTCCTTCTTATTATTCCCTAGTGTCATAGATGGCATTGATTAGTGCTGCTTCAAGAGTAAGCCTAAGAGGAGGCGAAGCAACTCTTGGTATATCATGAGGATTTGGTCTCCTTGGAGCATTCCTTAGAGTGATTTTTGACAGCTGCTTCTTCAAAGAAAATAGTTTATTTTCCATTTTTTGGAACATTGGATCAGTGGTGACTGAATTTAAACTTTGACCTTTTTGCTTCCCATTTGGTCCTTTCACTTTGCCAGAAAGAATTAGATCATCATCAGTATCAACTGCAAATTCTTGAACCTCCCTCAATGTTCTTGGTTGGGATCTTCTGAGGAAGAAACCAACTTATGGTGGCAAAGCACTGATGAAGAACCTCTTTAAGTTGTTTTCTGGGGGTACCACATCTTCTGGGATCCTTCTTATCAACCAATTATATCTTGCTGCAAAATCTCTCACTGATTCAGAGGTCTCTTTTTTCATCTGAATCAATTGGACCATCAGATCCTTACAATATTTTGTGCTCTTGAACCTATGTTCAAATGCACTTCTTATATCTTCTCAACATGTGACAGATCTTGGGGGCAACATGTAGAACTATTCAACGTCATTTTCTTGGAGTGACTCCATAAAGAGCCTAATTGAAACATCTTCATCTTCAACTCCCAACACTCCACAAGAAGTGATGAATGCTGCTACATGTTCTTCCTTGAACTGAGGACCAACCCCTTTGAATTTTGGGAAGTTATTTCTTGAGCCTCTTGGGAGGTCATGAAGTGGTTTTTGTAGAGCAAGTGGACTAGTATTTCTTCCCCACGGTACATTAGGCCTACGTTCCTCACACTCATGACCACCCATTCTATTCTTGTTTCTATCCTCCAATCTTGCTAAGGATTCTTCTGCTACTACTCTTTCTTCTGCTTCAATTTGGAGTCTTTCTATTTCTTCAAGTTGAGCCCTTATCTCCTCTTCAGCAACTGCCCCTCTTTCAAGCTCTTCAAATGTGGGATCAATTTTTCCTCAAAGCCTCAGTTGCCAGATGTACCTTCTATCAGTCATCTTGAAAGTTTATGCTCTTCTCTAGGGTGCTGGAATCTGTCTCTGCCTTTCCAATTCGATAGCATGTTCCTCTTCCAGGTCCAGAATCCTTATGGCAATGATGTATTGATTGACACTTTGTCTATTATGCCAAATATCTACTCTCAGATTAGAAGCAATGTCTTCTTGGATGTGAAAGAGTAAATCAGGTCTCTCAACAGGAGGATTTCTCAGAATAGCCATGATTTACATCCATGAAGTTTGTGTGATTATTCAATCTCCAGAAAATTTTCTTATAGAATATTTTTTATATTTTATGACTCTCAAGTCGTTTTTTCTTGCAGATGCTGCACAATCTGCCCCAACAGTGGGCACAAAAAACAGTTGGCGAGAAAATTTGTTTTGTAGACAAATTGGTGAGTTTCAAGCCAACGCAATGAGAATCTAAGTACCTCTACTTGAACAGTGCAACTTATATATGTGCATGAATGAAAAAATAGATTTCAATGGTGGCCTTTTGACAATAGATCCAATAAGGGAACTCCACTGACCCTGTGACAAATCTAGTAATTTCTCACTAGAGAAGAACTTTTTCTGAGAAGGGGAAAGGGAGTGAGAATGGAGATAGGAGAAACTAATGTTTTGAGTAGAATATCAGGTGCCCACACACATTAATTAGAAATTTCATTTACATGTGCATTTATAATTAGAAGAAAAAAAAATCCACAGGAGAAGCTACAAGACCGAATGAAACCCATTGGTCGCAAAGTACCAATCAATTCCTCAATCAAAGAGGAAATAATTCCTTCTTTTTATTATTGAAGCTCAAGAAAATTTTGTTCATAGCTTGAGAATGGAAGAAATTCAAGGAAGAAGAGAAAATAGAAGAAGAATAACGTTTTCTATCTTTTCCATGTACAGAACACTCTAGTCTTTTCGAAAATCAATCGCTATCCCTTGGAATGACGTCAAGAATCCATTATATCCTTTGCCAAAATAGTTACAATCTTTACAAATCCTCGACACTTTTTCAAATTCCTTTGTTGTGAAGAAAACACTCATGGTGGGTTAAAAACCAAATCTTTCAAAGCAACTGTTACATTTGATTTGTCAATTTAAATATAAACCATTTGATTTGCTCCTATAGCTTTGAAATCAAGTTGTCCATGTGGCAGGAAGGGATTGGAGCAGTTACAAGGGAAAGCCCTTTGCATTTTGTGATTTTTTAGAGATTTGGAAATTTGGAAAAAATTGGCCTGCACCCCTGCTTTGACTTTTCAACCTAGACACTTGGCACCTTCTGATTGGAAATGCGGTCATGGCCCTTTTCTCAACATTTTAACCTTTTTTGAAAAAAGGCTTAAAATTTGAAATTCCTCTATTGGCCCACTTCTCCGATTTTACTAAGACACGTGGTAGGATTCACCTTTGACTTTTTCCCTGTGGGCTTTAACTTTGACTTTTACCTTTATAGCTTGATCAGGGCTGCGGGGCATTTTTTAAATTTTTGCCCTTTTTACAAAGACACTCAAAAACAAAAACTTCTCCGTCGACCCACTTTTCTGATTTGACTAGGACATGTGCCACATTCTGGTTGGAGATGGGGTCATGGATCTTTTCTAAACATTTTAACCTTTTTTGGAAAAAGGCTCAAAAGCTCAATTTCATCCGTTGGCCCGCAACTTTGATTTGGATTTCAACACGTGGCATCCGCTGATTGGTTGTGGGATTTGAGGAAGCAGTGAACCTTTATCCTTTTTAACCTTTTTTTAGCAAAAAGGATAAAAAATTTGAATTTCTCCATTAGCCCGCCCTTACGCATTCAATTTTTTCAGCTGATTTGGCTTTTTGGGTCCCACGTGTCCCAATTGAACTTGTGCAGCCTGGGAAAAAAAATTCTAATTTTTCCGCAATCGAAAATTTCATTTTTTTGGGTCCCAATTGTCCCTCATGAACTTTTGCAACTTGGGACCAAAACTTCCTCTATTTCTATAATGAACCAAAATCAGCAACTTCAAACTTTCTAGGGCCGTGGGGAAAATTTACCATTTTTTCCAAAAGTGACGAAAAGTGTTAAGTTCACCAAAATTCCCATTCCTCCCCATCCAATATAATTTTACCATGTACCTACATTCATTGGGGTAAAAATTTGACGGGGAAAAGACACCCGTCATCCCAACTGTGGAAAATATGTAGAGGAAGAAAACTTCATCGTTTTGAGTCCAATTTTTGTATTTTCTTCACGAACCAGAGGCATGGAGGAAAAAAAATTATTTGAATACCCATGTCATAGAACAAGTGAACAATTTCGATTAAAAATGGAGGTTACAAAGAGGATATTACGTGCACAGACTGGGAAATGGAGGATTTCTAAAAATGAGCAAAATTGAGGTTTAAACAGCTCCAGGGCATGACTTTTACAAATTTCTTGAATCTCTGACTTGACTTTAACACCAACGAAGGGCATGAGCTCTAAAAATTTGAATTTGGCTATGATAACGCAGAGCAGTTTTCAGGAGACAACACCGTCAGAGTCCAATTTGTTCCTAAAGGAGTCAAAATTAAAAAATGGGGAAAATTCAATAGGTTTTTGGTTTGGAACGTGATCTCTTGAATGCATATACCTTGTTCCTTATTTGTGGCTAGGGAAGAAATGGATCTTATGTCCTTCATGCATGGGTTGTATCTAATCTTTGGTAGTAATTAAAATTAATATAATAATAAGTTTATAAGAGAATATTAATTATGATAAATTTATGTTATAATATTAGTTATAACAAATTTATTGTAGCTTTAATTATAATTTAAATCAATATGAAATTAATATTATACAAGTGTATTATAATAATATGAATTTATATCAATAATAATTTTCCATGGACATAGATGGTCATTCATGGTAATTATACATAGTCAAATAATTTGAAAATTCATCCATGTCTTTCACACAAGCACCCACCAACGCCAGGTACACTTACCAATGCCATAATTTTCATAGTTACCTAATTTTTGTAATGTATATAAAACGTAATCCCACCTGACGGAGCTTAGAGTATGTGTATTTATTTGGGCAAGTTACGATCATGGAAGGAGTGAAATTAAACAGATTACTCCTACACAACAATCGTGTTTGAACAAATGAAAGGCAAAACAAGAATTTTTGTATGGTTTTGTATTATCACTACTACATGATTTCTCCTACCAAATGCATTATCACTGCTCCATGATAAATAAATTTCAAAGAAATGTTGCATTCGATCCAGTTGCAATCATGGAAGAAGAGAAAATAAATGGATTTCTCCTACACAACAATCACACTCGAACAAGTGAGAAGAAAAATAGGAATTCGTGTATGGCTTTATATTGTCACTACTACATGATTGCTCCTACCAAATGCATTATCACTACTACACAATAAAAAAAATTCATAGAAATGTCACACTCGAATCCTTTTTAGCATTTCTTGTACCTCAACTGCCATTTCTACTAATATTGCATATTGACTTTACTGGCACCAAACGTGGTGTATTTAATATACAAATATAAAAATGTAATTTTTTAGTAAATGAATGCCATGCAAACTATTAAGGTTATTTTGGAAGAACAATATGTAAAAGCGACAAGGTAAAGCTGCTACTGAAAATAATGGGAGGATGAAACAAAACAATAGGCAAATGAGAGAAACCAAACAACACACCATCGCGGCTATGAAGATGGAGGATGACTCGATACTTATACGGAAAAGGCGTATCTATTGCGACAATTTTGGATATGCCTTTTTTGTACCCAAATTATGATGTCATATATAGTGACAACATATAAACATAGTAAAATGTGTTTTGTTCCCCCTAATCCCTTACATGTTTGATTGAGTAGGTAATCAACATTATTTACTATATTTAACTATATTTTACGATGCTTGATTAAATTTAAGTGTAATTATATCCATAAACTATCCCTTAGTCTTGTTTAAGGGGCGTTGGTGGAAGAAATGGTAGCACTTGAGACTAAACTCGTTACTTGTTTCCCTTCTTTGGAATTTGTGTTGATATTTAGAGAGCATGCCTATCTGAGACCACCAATTTCCCTGGTTGCAACCATTTCTAGCAATAAAGATGTCGAACACAAGAAAATGTACACACTGTATGATGTTGAACATTACAAAATGTATGCCCAACAATGTAGTTTTATCTTCATTCAACTTACCAGCCCACTGGTTTTAAAAACCAAATCGTTTGCCCCCATATACTTGACTACAAAATTTAAACACTAAAAACCCACAAAATTCTCTGCAATACCACCCAACATTTTAGAAAAACCAAAATTTAAAACAATGAATCCTTGCGGCTGGGTTGAGTAGTAGCTAGTCCTGTAATTGGTCCCTTTTATTTTTAACACTACAAAAGATACTAATTATATTGCTATATGATGACCATTACATTGTTAAATGGGCGTCAAATTTAACCTCTGCTTTTGGGTAATTATTTTGAACCCTGTATTCTAGGCCATCGGATTCAAAAGTACCGGGGTTGTTCGATTCTTTGACGATCTGGGTGTACGGCCATGTCAGAGCCAAGTGATATCTCTCCCCTTTATATAAAATGGAATACACTTTCGGCGTAACTAAATGTTCTTCGTCTTAGCATTGCCTGTATTAGAGGTCTATGCTAACAAATGGTGTGATGAGCATGGAAAAGAACACTTCATATAACACGGAAGAGAGAACTTGGTGAAACATGGATTTTAATCAATTGAACTGGATGGAAGTGACAATAACAAAATCTAAACATGGAATGTTCTTACACAAGTATATGTTATCCCCCATAAATTTTTATTTTAACAATGCATAGTATTTACCAATGCTAGGCACGATGGAATGATTTAAAGCAAGAATGGTGCGACCGTTTATCGCATAAGCCACATAAGGCACCGATTTAATGTCAAAGACTGCACAACAAAAATTAAATGTCAAAAACATACTTAAATGGTTTCTAAAATGGCATTGCTTTGAGTTTCTATGCATTACCTAGGGGGAGTTATTGTTACAAGGAAATATATGGCGTTCTACAAGTGACTCTCTACGCAACAATGTGTAACATAGACCAAAGCAGAGAAGAGGTGTCTGCCATGGTCTGCTCCATGTGGAAGGAGAGAAGGCATGACACAATTCCAATCAATCTTAGCAAGACTCTGTCATCACTTTACTCCACTCTAATTTGGCAAGACCTCAGGGGATAAAACTATTATTATGAGAACCGTAGATGAAAAGAAATAATATAGCGGATCACAATTATTCTGAGAGCATTCTTCATTGGAGACAATATTCCCTGGATAGACAAGCTTGATCTGGTGCAAAAGAAACACAAATCCTTCAACGAGGAGATCTTATAAAAGATAATAGAAGAACACGTTTTGCAGTTATTGAGCAACTGCGTGAAGGGAGGACAAAGAGGACAATACACTTATGAAGTGGGGGAAGATGAAATGACATGGATTGCGCGTAAAGGATA
Source organism: Taxus chinensis (assembly GCA_019776745.2). Lineage (NCBI taxonomy): Eukaryota > Viridiplantae > Streptophyta > Pinopsida > Cupressales > Taxaceae > Taxus > Taxus chinensis. The sequence goes on along the minus strand of CM034153.1, from coordinate 203,022,227 downwards.
ATGATCGGGAGGAGTGCGCAAAGAACTGTGAGACCTTTATCAGGAAGTGGAAATGGCATCTTCTTTACAGAACGCGAGTTGATAAAGTTGCAGGAGGATGGCTAACCGTGAAAAGTTGTGTCTGACGGCAGCCGGTTCAACTTCAAAATATATATATATATATATATATATATATATATATATATATTAACAAATAAATTTTAAACACCATAAAATCAAGTGGTCTGGGTGAATCCCAATGTAACATGGGTAGAAACGTTTTTTAATAGCGCTCCAGCCATTGTTTACGAAGTTGGAAATCGGTGGTGCAGTTTGAGACAATATCTGCCGTCCAGTGTTTAAATTTGAATGGCTTTCCATCTAAACCGCACTCTCATTGAACATATACATAATACGAGTCACGAGTTGCTCAGACATATTTTCTTGTCCCACATGGGATCCTAAATTATGATCAGAGATTCAGCCTGATTTAAGAATATTATGTGTTGACTTTTGGGTGTGGAAAATGCAGACGTATCTCCTGATTGTCCCTTGAACCGAATGTATTCAAGACAAGAGCACATAATGTGACCTCGCGTGTCTCTAATGAATGCATGTCACTTTGTTTTTACAGCTACACATCACCCTAACAAATACTATTAACTAGCAATCGCATGTGTAAATGTAATCTAAATACTATTAGCTAGCAATACACATTAACTAACTCACATGAATCCCCTGAGAGTCCTACATATGTGAGAAGTTATCTTCCCCACAACACCTTCTTGTATTTTCCCCGAGTATATCTATGTATTGAATTTTGACGAAAGCAATGCAAAGTGCGTGCAACTATCATTAGAGATACATGTTTGATACCTCGAACTGGACATTTTTAGATGATCAATAGGTTGCAAAGAAAGTATTTATAGGCAAGGTAACTCCACAACCTCTCCTTTAAGCAATTGTGTCATTGCATTCTCAGTTATCCACACACCCATCTACAACAAAGCCTCACATAAGTACAATTACGTGTCACATCATAAATTCAGTAGACCAAGGGAAGGGTAGAAACATATCAAATTATAGTTTTTTACACCAAAAACCACTCTAGTTATTTGCCAACATAGTGAAATAAGACACCATAGCCAATGTGTTCAATCGTGAACTATCAGAAAACATACAGCCAACACTATCTAATGAAAAATTCACCTCGTGTTGCAGTGCTTGCAGTAACAAGAAAACTTGTCACAAATGCATTATTTTACCTACAATTTTGTTGCATTCAAGGTCAATGAATAGACGTTGTCTAACATAAATACAGACATATAAAAGTGCTAAATTCCTAACATTTTCATCAACGAAAACATATCCATTGCTCTTTTTTTTTTCCAACTCTTCAAGAGGAAAGGTGAAGATGTATAAAAAGAGCTAATTTGACTTAAAAGGGATGGATCTCATATTAAACTACCTATTTTTACCAATATCCATTGCCTTACTTGTGAAAAATGGATTTGTAGATCTCTATCTATAATTTTCCAAAGCCTCATGTTGTTTGGACTTCACCTACACTATCATTTTTGTGCTATATCAATACAAAATAATATATATCTAATTCCATGTAAACAAAATAGAGTTCAAGACACTGACATGTGCTTATTTTGTTAAAAAGACCATAGCTTGTTCAATGAAAGGGTGTATATGTCGAAGCTCTTGTTTGTTCGTCTATTAAGTCAAACCATGGATATGGATAAGAGGTGTTCTTTATTACCGAGAAATGTCTTTACCTTTTCCCAACCTAGTAACTTTTCAAGTGTTGCTACTCACATCAATATTGATCTGCTTTTCATTTGTCTTCATTTTGCAGGTTCTTGTTTCTCTTTTTTAGATGCATCCGCATATGTTATTTCTCCAATGTATTTCTTTTTATTAGAAATATTGTTTGTAATGTCCTCACATTATCATTTCCAAGCATTTCGGGATGTTATCCATTTATATTCTATCTATACTAGTGTAATATCCCCTTCCTAATCGAAGACCCTTAGTCTATTATGTCTTTATGATGGCTAAGGAGAATTTTAAAGGGAGACTTAAGTTTTATTATTTTATTATAAAGTGCAAAAAATATATAAAATATTATAAAAAGCGCTTATAATAAAGTAATGCACTTAATAATAAATAATAAAAATAGAAAAGTGAACCAAATGATAAAAGCACTTAGCTAAAATTGTGTATTTCTAGAAAAGTGTGACTTGCACTAAAAAGGCAAAAGAAAATAGAAAAAGGTAAAAGTTCATGGGTAAAAAATTATCCTCCCAAGGAAAATGCAACTTGTCTAGAGAAGAGAAGTGGTTGGTGGAAGCATTTAATATATAAGGAGAAAAAATGTGATTGATTGTCGAGGTTGGCCACTTGGCCCAATTATTGTATTTAAGCAATAGGAATTGTTAGGTGAAGACATGCGTGATCATTTTATAATTTTTGAATTGAATTTGAAGCTTTGAGCTTTTGTCTAAATTGTTTTAAGGACGAAAAACCCTTAGTATTTACCTTTAGACGACAAAAACCCTCTTAGAACATTTGAGGATTTCCTACACAAGGTTATCCATTTTGATACAAAGATTTTTCAGTTTATTGTAGGAGTGAATAAAGATTTTTTGTAGATTTTTGGATCAAGGGTTTGAAGAAAATTTGTAGTTGTGTTTTCCAGCCCAAAACCCTAAGGTTGAGTTAGTGTTTTGGTTTTTTAGGGAACTTATGGTGGTCATTTGCATGCATGGGTAACATCATTGCATTCTCCTTAATTTTCTGAATTCGTGCATAGTTTATTTGTGTGGATCAAAACATTTTGTAGGGAATTATGATTTTTTGAAGTTTCCATAATTTCCTGCAAACTGGGGTTTCAAAATAAATTTATTTTAGCCATGTTTACATAAGAAACTTGCATGTTCATGCATATTTTGGCTTTATATATAGATGAAATCAGATTGGAGTGGTGAAAGAATAATTTATTAGCTGATTTGTATGAGTTTCTTGCTATGCCCTAGTTGCATTTTTCCATTAAAATTCAGATCTGCATAGTAAAAATATAATTTTCGTTTTGTGAGCTTGCATTTGGTTGTGGGATTTTCCTAAAATCAATTGAGGTAAAAATATGTCCATTTGGGGACATTACAACTAGTGTAGGTTTCAAGATCTCTTTCATGATCTCCATGCAAGTCTGACTCCTCCTCTCCTTGGGCGTGGGTTTTTTCTTTCTATTTTCCACAAAAAGTTGGGATTTCCTTCCAACACCTTTCCTGATCTCTTCTTCATTTTAATAGTGTGAATATTTGTTTAACTAGCATACCTATATTATATAAATATATGTAAAATATGCCGAGAGGTATAGGCGCTTATACCTCTTGACATATTTTACCATGGTTTGAGTTATATTTATATAAATGGTAAAATATGTTGAGAGGTGTAAGCTCCAATAGCTCTCGGAATATTTTACATATATTTATTTAATATAGGTATGCTAGTAACAACTATGGGAGTTGCCTTATACATAAAATGATACCAAAAATAAAGGCAATTAAAGAAGGCAGGAATTTAGTTCGTGCAAGAATGACCTTAATGAGAACATATTAAATTGGTGACTTGAGACTCATATTATTGTTGACCAATTGTGCCATTTTGGAAAAATTAATCAAACACACCCCTTCACAGAAGAAAATCGGGAGGGTCGGTTCAGTCCTGTGAGCTCGCAATCGATCCCAAATCAAGGGGTGGGCAAATTTACCAATGAAGGGGCAGGATCAGAAAAGGAGAAAATAGTCCAAAGAGATTAGAGGCACACAGGAGAACAATGGAGAAAGGAAATGTTCACTTAGGCCCAAATTGACTAAGTATAAGAAAATCAGCGCAAGCTGCCACATGCCTCAACGGCACACCTCCAAAGGCCAAGACCAAAAGGCAGTTCCCAAATGAGTGTGAAGGATCCACGTGCCTCATTGGTGAAATCCTGGGGGGAGAATCCAAATTGGGGACCCCAAACAAACCCCAGCTCCCCACGTGTCTACAACCTAACATAGTCACTCCTAAATAAGTAAAAGGGACCCAACCAAAAATGAGAAAGGAGGAGCAGGCCCAAAATGGCTAAGTGCAACAAGGTCAGCAAAAGCCTCCACATGCCTCAACAGTGCATCTTTAAAGATCAAAATCGAATGGTAGTCCCAAATGAGCGCCAGCCCACCACATAGTCAGGGTCTAAAAAGGGGATCTCATCAGCCAGAATCGGCTAAGTAAAGAACAGATCCGTGAAGGGTGCCACGTGCCTCATCGACGTAACTTTAGAAGTGAGACCCAAGGTATAGTCCCTAAATGAGCATAGAGCTTCCACATGTCTAAGGTCTAACAAGTCGCTCCTAAATTGGCAGAAAAGGAACAAGTGGGCCCAGAATTGACTAAGTATAAGAGGGTTAACGAAAGTCTCCACGTGTCTCATTGGCACACCCTCAAGGGTCAAAGCCAAGGGTGAAGAATCAAACAAGTGCCAAGCCTCCATGTGTCCTAGGTCTGAAAAGGAGATAGAGTCATCCATTGAAAAGTTTCAGGGCAGCGGAAAGAGCCGCGTGTCAGATCGGTACAAAATCAAAGGGGTGATAAAAAAAGGAGACTCAAATGAGAGCCATCTCTCCACGTGTCTAGGGTCCAACAGAAGTCAAAAAGGAAACAAGAACATTTAATCAGCTAAGTACAAAAGGTAAGTGAAAGCCTCCACGTGCCTCATCGACACAATTTCAAAAGGAAAATCTAGAGGCAACCCACAAATGAGCATAGGTTCACCACATGTCAAGAGCTTGAAAAGGTAGAATTAGTGGCTGAAAAGTCTAAACAGAGGCAGGCCCGCAAAAGGTGCCACATGTCTACATGGCACAACTTTAGAAGAAAAATTTGGAGGGAATTCCCAAACAAGTGTTTAGCCTCCACGTGTCCAAGGTCAGATATATGGCCTCGCTAAGCAAAACGGACTTAGGCAAAATACAAAAAAAGGAACAAGCTAGTGGAAGGAACCACGTGTCTCTTTGGCACACTTTCAAGAGGTGAATACAGAGGTAGTCCCTAAACAAGTGCCAACTCACCACGTGCTCAGAGTCTGAAAAGGTAGGGTCGGCAGTTGAAAAGTGTAAAATCCTATGGGAGCCTTCTACGTGTCTCATCTACGTAACTTCAAAAGCAAAATGTGGAGGTAATTTCTACATGAGTGTGAAACCTCGTTGTGTCTCGGGTAGGGAATAATGTCTCCTCCAATGGGAAGGACTTAGGAAGAATATAAAGGAAATACAGCAGGACCCATGAGAAAGCCTCCGCATTTTTATTTGGCAAAATTTCAAGAGTGAAAGGAAGGAACTAAATATTCAACATACGCGAGTCTACCATGTGGATCCAGTATGGACAGACTCTTTTAAACATTGCATGCTCATGACCCTGATCTTCAGACATCCATATTTTATGACTGGAAACTCAGATTTGGGTAGGAGAGGACATTTGGGAAAGATCTCGGCACCAACTTCTCACCTGTATCCATTAATTTCCTGGCTTGCTAATTTCAGTGGTTGTCAAGTCTTTCACCTTCCACCATTATGAATAATGGGGGTCTTTCCTGTTCAATAAGGGATATCAACATGGCATGGGTGTGGTAGTAAGACTCTTTATGTGGAAGGTGGATTTCAATGCATATCTCAAAGTGGTTGAAGTAGGATTCATATTTTCCCTCTCTCCTTGTATCTTTCTATAGGCAGAATTCAATGCATTACAGGGGGGTTGGAAAAGAGTTCGATTTTCCCTCTCTCTCTCTCTCATTATTCTATATATTTTAAAGGAGGGGCATATAAAATGATTGGTCAGTTTCTCTCTTTCCTCCCTCTCTCTTTCTCTCCTCTGCAGGGTAGAATACATGGAGTCGCAAAGCCTCCTTTCATGGCAAATTGTAATGGAATTTTCTTGCTTCTTTCCCACTGATGATGTATTGTGTCACTTCTTGGAGCAATAGAATAAGTCTTTGGATGATTTCAACCCTCTCTTATTTTGTTTGTCTTCTTCTTCATCCCTCATTTCATTGCATTGGTCATCTGTGCATGGATATACTCTCACATGTTCATGGTATTGTGTCCTAAAGGCACTATGCTTAATGGGTTTTGAAGTGGTGTTTTGTGTGAACTTAATCTCTGTGTACATTAGGTGTATTAGTTCTTACACCCTCTCCTCTAACTCATATCTCCTTGGAAACTTCAGGAAGCTAGGATCTAGTGATCATCAACTTCCTCTGTAATCTTAACATATGCACCTGACTAGAGTGAATATGATCTGGCTCTTAATTCCTGGAGAGCTCTCTCCCTCTCGTAAAATCTCTCACATGTCTCCTTGAGAGATGGTTCCATGATTAGTGCAATCATTTTGAGGATATTAGTCCTGCATCAGGAGTTAGCTGAATCCAGTGGTAGTTGTAGATTCTCCAGGAAGTCATTTTGGCACACCCAACCTGGGACTAGAGGTCTTCATCTTAGGTACAACAAGATTGATGTCCCATCATCTTGTAGAGATGGTCCAATTTTGTAAGAATCACATTGAAATGCCCCATTTGGCGACCCTAAACTAGGCAGATTCGGGGGTGTTTCAGCATTCTACACTAACAAATAATTTCCAATGATATTACATTAGAAAAAATATAAACTAGGTTAAGAACTACCATTGCAGGAGGGTCTACTTGTCTATATACATTTATCCCCAAAAAAAAGGATGGAGAGTGTCTATAGGGAAGATCCGACACTACTAGGGAATCACCCTTTTAATTTTTTTCTCGTGGAATAGGACATTGATGGAAAATGCATCAGAATATTCAATGGTAGGTCTTGGGTTTTTTACATTGACTATTGTCCTTCAGACTAATCAGGATTTACTATCACCTTAGCATCACCTTGATCAATTTCACTATTTTTGCATTCCCATATATTTTTCTATGCCCAAAATCTAGTTCCAGCTACGGCACTGAAGAGCATTCCATAATTTAGTGGATTTTATTAGACGTTATCAAATTGACCACATCTAGGATATTGCAAATGTCTATGATAATTCATGAGAAGCATTGAACATGGACACCATGGTCAACTTCTCTCGAACTTGCATCTTTTAAGAGTAAAGATTTACCAGTAAAATTCCATCAGTCTAACCATTTGATCTTCTTCCATAACTTCCAATAAAATGTGCACAAGTTTTCATCTATTTATGTTGGAGAGAAGGAAGATATTCTATCCTAGTATGAATGTCTTGACAACCATCAAGAGGATTTTTTTATCTCGGATCAGTTGACTGATTTCAGACCTCATGTACTTCCATCTTTATTACTGGAATACAATTTCTTCATGGTCCACTTTTAGTGGAATAACATGAAGATGACCAATCCATTTCTGATATTCTCCTTAGAGCTTTAAATATCTATAGAAGCTTTGACTTAGTAGAATTCTATCAATGGGAGGTACTAGAATATTTTTCATGTGGATGCATGAGAACCACTTTCTATCTAGAGATAGAAAATTGCTTAATTCAGCACGGTAAACTATGCATCTTTGCCACCTATGCTTCTATATCCAGAACTAAGAGCTCCAAGCACTTGTTTGGATTACATACCACATTAGCCCCCATACCCATTTTTTTGGAATCAAGGTTCAGGCCTAGGATAGCCTTGCACCTCATCTTCTGAGTGGAATATCATTATTTAAGAGCTACTGAGAGGTCTATGATGCAATTGTTGAGACCTAGGAAACCAGCTAGTGACTGATCAAGTGATAGACAAGCTCAAAGTTCCAGACCTTCTTGGTTTTAGAGGCACTATCAGGGCTAGACCCCCGTTTCAGTATAATAGACCACCAGCTGTGAATGGTGTGGGAAGTCATACCTTTAGAATTAAGCACATTTTCATTTTGCTAGGGCTATAGCCAAAGATATGATCCAAATCAATGAATCTATCAACAGTTGAGGGCCTGGGGTGCCAACTATAAACAATTTTAGCTTTGTGATTATAGACATTGGTGTTTCACTTGCAATCAGTTCCACAACCATTCAACATGGGGTTCATAGGTGGGAAAGGAAACCAGGCCTGGATGAGAATGAAAAACCATTAGTGTTACATGGCGAAGAGTTTTGTCTAATTTGGGGATTATGTTTTATTTTAGCAGGAAACCTAGTAACTGGCACCTGGAAGAGAGACCATGGGGATGTAAATTGGCGGATTGAAAATTATATGATGGTATGAATTGAAGTACCTCCTAATAGTGTGGTAGAAGATAATAATATTCCAAGAAGTTTAGGATTATCGGAGAGGAGTAATCCTATGACTTTATTTGTTCAACAACCCTAGTGTGATTCTATCTAATTAGTGGGTTTGACAGTTCAGAGTCAGCCAAATCAACCTTCCAAACCTGCGGTCAAGCGGTGATCCGGTTGGTGATGATTTTATTTTGCAAGGAATATATATACGAGGATAGCTCATTTCTTCTTATTTAACATGACTGGAGCCATTGAGGAAAACAAATTTAGACATCTCTTTATGGGATTTGTTGGCTATCCCAGGTTAATACCATTCACAAGAATCTGTAGGCTGAATATGGTCAATTGGTAATCATCAAATCATCTTTATCAACCATACTTAGATGAAAGTCCATTTTCCATATGCACTATGGCCTAAAGGAAATCCTGGAGGACCTCACAGTATGGTTTTCATCATCTTCCCTAGATCGTTCTATATTTCATTGATTCTTCTGTTGAACAAATTGGTACATAATTCACAAGTTCGATTCGAGAGCGAGTAGCTCAGTTATTCCGAGGTGAATAGCTTGTGAGCTAGGTCTTCAATACAAATTCTTCACCTGGGGAATAGTGCAATTGGATGGGACAATTATAACTATGGTTGGAATCATCAAGGATTTTAGCCTCACACTGCAAACATGCTTTAATGTGACCGTATTGGGTCAATGTATCACTCATCCAGAACTATCGACCACACTTTGCATTGTACATTTGGACCTTTTACTTTACCAGACTAATATTAAAGGCTATCTATTTGTCTCCATCATGGTCACAGATCTTCCGCTTCCTTTAGAATCAAGGTATGGAGCTAAGGCTATGATCAGATTTGAGGAAGAAACCATACTTCCATATTGAGCCTAAGGTGCTACTAAGCCTAATTCTTTGCAAATTATTTTCCGGAGGCACTTTGATCTTTGGAATATCCTCCTTATCATTAGCACTTATGATTTGGAAGATGAACATAGGTCTCATTGTATTCACAAAGCTTTTCTCTTGACATTTATGGGTAACTAAACGAGGCATGATATTGACATTCTCCTATGGAATGGAAGAATCTGAGCTAGGAGTTTATCATTTGTATGAGGAGAATCATCCTCTTCCTATTCATCACTAAGCCATGTTATAAAGATGATCATGAGGTAACATGTAGAACAATTATTCCATGGATTCTCAAATTGATTCTCCCATGAGGTCCGAGCAAGCATCACAAAAGTGGCAAGGATGCTTAGAGACAGATGAATCATGATATGAGTCATTTTGTAGTTGGGGAGGGGATTCAGCTGACTCTTTGTCACTTGAGCGTTGGAGAAGTGGATAACACCTCACTGAGGGTTTGATCTACCCACACTAATTTAGGTTGTGCCTTCAACCAAGGTGAGAGGACCTATTCTGTAACCTGTGTTGGTGAAGGACATCAAGAGATCCTTCTTTTCACAATTTTAATGAGAACCTTGAGGAAATATGATCAATACAACACAATCTAACTCTCACGAGTTGTCACACTAGAGAGTGGAGATGTTTCCTAGGCAAGGTTTAGGTTACTAAAGACAATAATTGAATCTTGATTGTCCCTGCATACTTTGGCAATGGAATTTGTTCATTTGTGGATACACAGTACAAACAGGGGTGGTTCGTGTAGGATTCATCATTTGAGAAATTTTTTGGTGGGAAGTTAAGAAAGATAAAGTTGATTATACCAGATCTTTGAGAGCCTTTACAAATAATGGAAAACTCACAGACAGAATGCTTCAGAATAGCCAAGATATTCCTTCAACTACAAGGTGTGCATCAATGGAGGCCCAGAGATGCACGGTTTCACACATTCTTCAAGAATTCAACACAAAGGCTCATGTTAAAGACTCAATTAAATGTTAGAAATCCCTGGTTCATCATGCCTAAGATACACTCATAGGCTTACAAACAATCTTTATCAACATAGTGAGAGAAAGTGATTTTAAATTGTTTATTTCATTACCAGATGAAAGCTCTTCTCATAATGAAATTGCAAATGCCACAATACTAACACACAGATGAGATCTTGTGTGACTCAGAGAGATTTTAACATAATATTGCAATAGGAACAAGAAAAACTATTTGAAAACATTCTGAAATAAAAGAAGACACAATAATGCTCATGATCAACACAGAGTCATTCAAGGTTCATTAGATTCATCAGCAAGGGAAATGTTTCTTGAACAATCTTAGAGCTTGTCAATGGATGTACACTTGCAACCACCTTGACATGATTGAATCTAAAAACATAGGAAAATGAACTGGTCTCTCAGACGGGCTCTCGGGAAAAATGGTTTCTCTCAAAATTTCTCAGAAAAGTTAACCCCCGACCATTTGAAAGAGTATTCTCATTACATTTATACAATTTCACTCGCTCACTCATCCCAAATTTTCCCCCCAAAAGAATAATATTTGAGGAATCCTTTGTTTGTTACAAGTTTGTTTTAGAAAGTGATGTTTAACAAATTTACACCCAAAAGCTGCCAGGTGGATAAATCATGAACTGATCACATTTCTCAGACCCTCAACTATGACTGGGATGCCATATCATAATTTTTTATAGTCTTATTAATCATTCTTTTATTCTATCATGCAAGAAATCCCCTTTTTAATAATTTTCAGGTGGCTCCATATGGCTAGATCTGACAAGCAATCCTTTTCACCCTCGAGAATACACCTTGAGAAATGAGTGCCCTCACATGGATACCTGCATTTGTGCCTCTCAGAAATGAGTTTCCTCGTATGGATTATACCACATACCTGTGCTTTGATTTTGATTTGGCCAAGTGCAAAGAGGAGCCAGCGAAAACCTCCATGTGTCTCCTTGGCGCAACTACAAAGGTGAAGTCTAGAGGCAGGTTCCCAAACAAGTGTGTGCCCTCCACATGTTCATAACCCTAGACATTTGCATTAGTTGTTGAAAATTCAGAATATGGGAAGGCCTAGCGGAAGCTTCCACTTGTCTATTCGGTGTAACTTCAAAGATGAAGTTTAGAGGCAAGACCTCAAACAAGTGCGAGCTCTCCACCTATCTCAGCTCGGAAAAGTTGTTGAAATATTGTAAGGACCAGCGAAAGGTGCCACATGCCTAGGGTCTGAGAAATTTTCCTCGGTCGTTGAAAATTCTAAGTATGGGAAGGGCCAGCAGAATCTTCCATGTGTCTCTTCGGCACTTTTTTGGTATGAATCTCAAAATAAGGACTCCCAAACAAGTGTGGGCCTTCCACGTGTCTAGGGTCTGACAAAGTTACACCAGAAACTTGAAAAATTCTAAGTATGGGAAGCTCTAGCGGAAACCTCCATGTGTCTCTTGATCACTCTTTAAAAATTAAAGTTCAGGGGCAAGTCCCCAAATAGGCGCAGGCCCTCCATGTGTCTTAGGCCCAAGAAATTCGCTTCGGGCACTTGAAAAATATAAGTATAAAGAGGAGCATGTGAAATCCTCCACATGTCTCCTTGGCGCAACTGCAAAGTTAAGACCCAGAGGTAGATCCTCAAACGAGCGCAGGTTGTCCATGTGTCTATGGTCCAACAAAGTTGCACCAACCTTTGAAAAGTATGAGCGTGGGCAAAGCCAACAGAAAAATCCATGTGTCTCCTTGGGGCAACTCCAATGGTCAAACCGAGAGGTGAATTCTCAAATGAGTGCAGGCCCTCCATGTGGAAAAGATTTGAGTTGAAGCGGGCCTGAGAATCTCAAAATGCCCCGGTGACCCACCTTTCCACTTTTAACTTTTGATGTGGGCCCCAGCGGAGTCACGACTCACTTTTATACTTCATTTCAAAACAGAGCTTAAAAACTCTAAAGTTCTCTAGCGATCCGCCTCCCCACATTGACTTTTCAATGCTGACTCAAACATGTGACATTAATTTGTCCCCCGTGGAGTTGCGGATCATTTTATAACTTTGCTCCTTTTCACAAAAAGGAAAAAATCTTCAAAATTCTTCAACAATCTACCTCTCCTCCTTTGACCTTTCAAACCACCACGTGTCCTTCTTCGGGGTCAAAGTAAGAAATTTTCCCTGCCACTTCATATTGTTGAATAGCCAATTAGATACTATCGGGGCCGCGGGACCAATTTGGCATTTTTTACAAATGTAACAGAAGTGAAAAGTTTCACCAAAAAGACCCACTGATGCGTCCAATCAGAAAGGACCACGTATCCACGGATGTTGGGATAAGATTTACAAAGAAGACACAGTCGTGGAAGACGCCTAACAACAAAAAATTTCCCTGCGGAGATGAAGACTGTAAGTAAAACCTAGACTCAATGTGATCCATGACCCAAGGAAAGGACTAATAATGGCAGCCAAATGAAGGAAAAATAATTCATGCATCCATACAAGGAGACATAGAATAATTCAAACCATGCGGACTGAGAAATTTTGAAAAAACAGGGTGAGATTAAATTGAGCACCAACATCAACTCCGACTCGGGGATGGGCACTCCCTGCGAGTGCTGCAAGAACAACAGACCATGTGCCAAAAAAAACCAATTGGGAAACGGATTCAAGAAAAATCTTGCAAAGCAGAAAAACAATAACCAACCTCCTAAGATCGAACTAAGAAACCAACAAAAACTAGTCACCAAGGACCAGGACAAACCGAAACAGAAATAACATAAAAACAAAACAAAAACAAAAGATTGTAAACTGTACAATGATGCATGCCTTGATTCTGAGAAATCAGTCAAGGAGATGTTTCAAGTGCCTGCCATTCTGAGTACGACCAAGCCAAGAAGTCTTGATACTTTTTTAACAACTGGACATATGCTTGTTTTTCTTCTCTATCCAAGTTGTTGCCTAGTTGTATTCTCCTAGGTTTATCTTTTGTGCCTTTACCAGATCTAGAACAAACCCCATCAAACATCAGAGTCCAGGGAGAACCAATCTGCTCAGGATACTTGCACTCATCAATTTTATGCTCCTTAAAATCAGCATAACCCACAAAGTTGTCAACATCGATGTCTGCATACAATACTTCATAAGAAGCATTGTTAGGGTCCTCAATGAGATATAACATTTTCTTCTCACCGTATAACTTCACAAGGTTGCCCTCAATTGGTATGGTTGCATAAGACATGTCCATTTGCACACTTCCACCCACACTAGCTGCCCACTTTCTGGATAATAACATCCCCATTTGGCAGGACAATCCACAATAACCACATTCATGGTTAAGTATTTTCCTAGAAAAGCTGCCAACTGCACTACTAATCCCTTGACATACCCAACTACTGGCACTTCTCTTGAATCCATAGTAGTACATTTCCCATAAATTGTTGTTACCTTGATATTTAACTCATTCATGACCTTAAGAGGCATTACATTACATGAGGCTCCTGAATCAAACATGCAGTTATGTACCAACCTATCTTTAATAATCAAAGTGGTAAAAATGGATCCACATTAAGCTGAGATTTAACTAGAGAAGTTCCCAAATACACCTCGGGTCATTCTCTTGGTTCCTCTAATACTTGTGGTATTTATGATTCCTTAATAATAGGAGGAACCTCTACATTTTTAACAATTTTTCCCTAAGTAATCTTTTCTTCCTTAAATCCCAAATATTCAAATGCCCTTTTCCTATGCTCAGGGATTCTAAGTAATTCAACAATAGGAACAGTAACCTTGATCTGACTCAAGATTTGGGCTATGTCACAAGGAACATATTTGGGTAGGGAAGTGTTAGAAGGGAGATTCACAACTTCATCTGATAATATGGGAGTTTTCAGAGTTTGGGCATGGGCAGGAGCACATGTTTTATTTGGGGTAATTAGGCCTTTTCCAAATGTATCTTTCTTAGGGGTTTCCTTCGGGACACTGGTAAGATTTGGAATTTTGGCTTGGTCTTGTGGCCCTCCCCCTTTGACAACCTTACTTCTGGTGTTATATTCTTTCTCTTGAGCAACTATTGCATTCATCAACAATTGCATGTCCTCTTCAGAAGGGATCCCTCCATCATACTTTTTAATCATCAAAGCCCTTAAGTATTCAAAATCATGATTAGGAAGATCAAATTTTTGCACCATATCAATTTCAAAAGTATTAATGGGAGGAAGAGGCAATACCCGGTGGACACAATCCCAGAAATCTTCAGCAGTTTTGGCACTTATCAATTCAGTTGAGGTTGCCCCCTACTGTGAGTTTGCAGGGCATTCCATCATGCACACATCATCATATGTCTCATCATCATCAGCACTTCCTCAACTTCCTGATCTACATCACATGGGGAATGTGGTAATAAACACCTATCACACCACTCGATAACATTGGCCTCCTCCACAGTATCAACCATAGCAATCAAAGGATCAGGAACAAATCTATTTTCCCGGGGTTGAGGTTGTTTATTTCCTGATCCCATGAGCCCTTTCCCTCTGTCATCTGGTCTATGATCACCTCTAGGATGATTTCCAAATCTCTCCTGACCGTGTGGCTTGTGCTGACCCTGGGAACTTTATCCTATCCCTTTTTCTACTATGGCCAATTTATAGGATATCTCTTTAACTACTCCAGCCAAATTTTTTACAACCTCTTCCAGATCCACAAACTTTCTTGATTGAGGCTTTTCAGGATTGATCAACTTAACACCTTCCCTCTTAGGAGGCTTTCCAACTACTTTGATGTTATTTTCTATTTGTAAGGCCATGGTGAAATCCTGCCTCAATGTTCCCGGGTTCTTATCTCTCAAGTAATAAGCAGCCTTTTTATCAAAAGCATCAAAATATTTTATCAAACAGGACTCATCACTTGGCCTTAGGATTACAGGTAGCCTATTCAAGGTCTTATTGAACCAAGTATTGAAATCATGGACAGATTCATTTGGATTTTTCTTTATATTTTCAAATTCAGATAAAATGAACCTGGGATCTGTCTTATCCCCATATTGCAATCTAAAGGAACTTTTCATCTCGGTCCATGAATCTATTGAATTATCTGGTAAATCCTTGTACCATTCACGTGCATCCTCCTCAAGAGTATGAATAAACAGTTTTATATACAAATATTCAATATCAATTTCAAGTTCTTCCATCACATTAACAAAGAGTTTTAAATGTTGGTCACCAGTGATGGCATTATTCCCTTGAAATTTTGGCAACCTATTTTTGACATCTTGTGGCACCATATTAGGATATCCATCCATACCTCTGAAATCTATAGGTCCAAAAGTGTTGACAACAAAGGAGGTCTAGGTGGAGGTTGGGCCATATTGCCTTGAGGAGGTGATCTTATAGGAGAAACAAAATGATAGGGAACAAGGGGTATTTGAGAGACATAGGAGTATAACTTCTCAAAATAGATATTCTCTAATGACTCAGCTTCTTGGAAACCCTATCAACCTTGGAAGAAATAGGGGAAAACTGAGAGGAACACTTTTCAGACACAAATGATGCCCCCTCTCTAGTTGGAGAACTCAAATTCATATAAATATTACCTAGTTCAAAATCACTTGAAGACGTATGGTAATTTTCAACCACAATTGATCACCCTTCAGGACTAATATCTCCTTTTTTGATTCTTGATCTCTAACAACTTTCCAGACTTGTTTTCCTTTTGAATTAACTTTTCCAAGCTCCGGAAACAACTTTCTAGTAGGGTCCCTAGTGAAGATATATCTTCTTCCTTATAGCTTTGCAAAGATTAGTGACAGATCTCACTTGACACAAGTTAAGGCACTGACAATCTTTAAAATTTCAAATCAGCTCAGAGTCGCCACTAAGGATTTTCACCTTTGTTGTGCAGATGCACTATAAGTAGCCTACCAATTTTCTATCAATGCTTAATTTATGCAAAGCTTAACAGATTTGATCTTCCTTTACCGAAATTTATCACTATTGATGTAAATTTAGTGCAATAACCACTAGAAATTGAAAATACTACACAATGCACATGTAATCTTGCACAAATCTTACAGATCTCAATAAACGATGACGTTTAAACAACATATTTGTACTTGAATCATGCAAGAAACATTACCAGGGTCAGTATGTGTATGTATTTATAAAAAAAGCCCCTGAAAATGGTGCCAATTCGGTGGTGTTACAGTACAAATAGGTCTCGGTGTTCAAATAATCCCGCGACAATGTGCACTTCAAGTGCCCGTTGTTTCCAAAAATAGATCCCCAATAATGGCTCCAATTCGTGTTGGTATCCAAATTGATTCTTCTGTGAGGGATTTAGCATCACAAAACTGGTAGGATGCTTAGAGATAGAACGAATCATGGTGTAAGTCTTTTATAGCTAGAAAGGGATTCAGCTTCGGCTCTTTGTCACTCGGGCTTTGGAAAGTGGATAGAGACCTCACTAAGGGTTTGATCTACCCTCACTACTTTAGGTTATGCCTTCAAAAGGTGAGAGGACCCGTTATGTAACCTGTGTTGGTGAAGCCATCAAGATATCCTTCTTTCAAAATTTTAATGAGAACCTTGAGGAAATATGACCATAATGGGATCATAATCTAACTCTTTGCGAGTTGTCCACTAGACAATGGAGATGTTGATAGGCAATGTTGAGGGGCTAAATCTCTAAAGATAATAATTGAATCCTGATTGATCCAAACAAATTTGGTAATGGAAATTGTTCATTTATGTATATGTCACAGTACATTGCATGGTCATGTGAACAATAGGGGAGGTTCATGTAGGATTACAATCATTTGACCTATTTTTTGGTGGGAAGTCATGCCGAAATACAGCTGCTGATAAGCTCACACTTAGGATAACTGCACCCATTTTCCCCTCTTTAGTGACTTCAATCTTATTTTCAGATATTCTTGAAGCACTTAAGGCTTTCCTAAAAAATATTTCCATCAGTAGGAAATTTTTTCGTCTTTCCAAAAATATAAATAAGTCCTCCTAACTCCTTGTATTTTGCAAGTTAAATGGGCCGACGGGCCTTGGATAACTCAGGCAGACTTTCAGTTGCCAATAGACTCGAAAGGTGGATACCAGGGAAGAATTTTCACCCAAATACAAAATTCTCCATGTTGGCAGGCCTGCAAAGATGGTTTTCTTGTATTTTGGTTCAACAGGTTATATCTTTCAGAAACATTTGTCACTTTTTATTGTACGAAGCAAAGTAAATTGTCGGGCCAGCAATATTGCATAATGCTTTTGCCAAATGAAGAAAAATTCCTAGGTCTCTTCGAAGGGACACTGTGGCCATGTTGAAAATTCAAAGCGGGAATTGGGTCACCCTTCCATCATAGTTTGAAATTTTTATCACCGAGAAGGTGTAAAGTGAAAAAATGAGCCGCACCCTGTCGACGCCTACAAGATCCATGTGATTAAGCCTGCAATTGCGTATGGGCCTGGGTCTTCCAAGTGATTTTTTACCCAAATTCGAAAATGTACCAGTGAACCCAAATATGTTTTTTCTGCCAAATCCTGAATTGCAGGTCTACAGGTTGAGTTTCCACATAGTTGTAGGTCACACTTGAGTTCCAAATAGGCACAGGCAGAGGATTGGGCCAGCAAAGAATTTTACAAACTGGTTTTTACCCATTTCAGAAATTGAAAAATCTCCAATGTTATATCTTTTGATCTGGTGGTCAATGGATTTCACAGGAAATTGGACTTCCTTTGGAATAATCTACCTCCTCATGCCATGGAAGCATAAAATATCATAGTAGGTGTCTTCACGCAGAAAAAAGGAAAAAGTCTTCTTAAGCCATCAAATTTAACCTCCACGCTATCTGATTGTTTCACAACCCAGGATGTTAGATTTGATTCACCAAAATAATTCAATCTCCAACATGCCAAAGTAGACAGGGAGAGGAATATTTAACAGATGCGGTATAGGTAGATTTGTAGGTCATTAATGGTGGGTGGTATGAAATCTCAAAATAAACTTGCCTTTTCCCAAATTTATCAATATTGATGCATCGTGCAATAAACTAGAAATTGTAAATACTTCTCAATTGAGTAATTGCACAGAATTCTTAGGCATAGGAAAAAAATGATTCAAACTTGTTTAAAAAACTCTATTTACAGTTAAATCATGCAATAAACTATGCCTGGCAAGTTCGTTATTTTTGTAGCAAGAATTTGTAAAAGTAGTCCCCGACTACGATGCACTTCAGGTGTTGAGATGCAAAATAGGTCCCCTTAACCCTTTGCATTGTTTTGTTGTTTCCCTATGCCTCTCCCTTTCCCCAAACCTATTTTTTGTGTTTATTTCACATTTTCTCCTGCAGGTGTAGGGTGTTGTGTTTACAGAGTTTTGATCATGGATATGATTTTTTGTGTCACTTCTGGAGGACCTTCATCTTTCTTTGTCCTCGGTTTCATCCTAACCCTCAACAGAGTTTTATCTATGCCTTTCACTTCTCTAGTGTTATCACTTCAACTTTAGGTGAGAGGACCCACTCTCTGTAACTCTCTAGTGTTGGAAGGCTACATCAGGATAGTTTAGCTTTGCACAATTAGAGTGAGAACCTTGATGAAATATGATCAATACAACAAGATCTAACTCTTTGAGTTATCATCTAGAGATTGGAGATGTTTCCAAAGGTTGAGAGTTACTAAAGACAATAACCAATCATGATTGTTCTCTACATAATTTGGCAATAAATTTATTCATTTTGGATACACAGTACAAACTAAGGGGTTTGGTTCATGTAGGATTCATCATTTCAGAAATTTTTTGTGGGAAGTTAAGCAAGATAAAGTTGATTATACCAGATCTTTGAGAGCCTTTATAAATATTGGAAAACTCACAGACAAATGCTTTAGAATAGCCAAGATATTCCTTCAACTAGAAGGTGTGCATCAATGGAAGCCCAGAGATACACAGTTTCACACGCTCTTTGATAATTCAACGCGAAGGCTCATGTTAAAGACTCAATTAAATGTTAGAAATATTTGGTTCATCACGCCTAAAATACACTCATAGGATTACACACAATCTTTATCAACATAGTGAGAGAAAACTGATTTTAAATTGTTTATTTCATTACCATATGAAATCTCTTCTCATAATGAAATTGCAAATGCCACAATACTAACACACAGATGAGATCTTGTGTGACTCAGAGAGATTTTAACATAAGATTGCAATGGGAACAAGAAAAAATATTTGAAAACATTATGAAATAATAGCAAACACAATAATGCTCATGATCAACATAGAGTCATTCAAGGTTCATTAGATTCATCAGCAGGGGAAAGTTTCTTGAACAATCTTAGAGCTTGTCAATGGTTGTACACTTGCAACCACCTTGAGGCGATTGAATCCAAAAACAAAGGAAAATGAACTGGTCTCTCAGACGGCCTCTCGAGAAAAATGGTTTCTCTCAAACTTTCTTCGAAAAGTTAACCCCCGACCATTTGCAAGAGTATTCTCATTGCATTTATACAATTTCACTCGCTCACTCATCCCAAATTTTCCCCCCAAAAGAAAAATATTTGAGGAATCCTTTGATGGTTACAAGTTTGTTCCAGAAAGTGATGTTTAAAAAATTTACACCCAAAGCTTCTAGGTGGATAAATCATGAACTAATCACGTTTCTCAAGACCCTCAACTATGACTGGGATGCCATATAATAATTTTTGACAGTCTTCTTAATCGTTCTTTTATTTTGTCATACAAGAAATCCCCTTTTTAATAATTTTTAGGTGGCTCCATATGGCTAGATCTGACAAGCAATCATTTTCACCCTCGAGAATGCACCTTGAGAAATGAGTGCCCTCGCATGAATACCTGCATTCGTGCCTCTCAAAAATGAGTTTCCTTGCATGGATTATACCACATACATGCACTAAAATCTGAGTCAGCCAAGTGCAAAGAGGAGCCAACAAAAACCTCCACATGTCTCCTTGGCGCAACTACAAAGGTGAAGTCCAGAGGCAGGTTCCCAAACAAGCACAGGCCCTCCACATGTTCAGAACCCTAGAGAGTTACACTGGTTGCTGAAAATTTAGAGTATGGGAAGGTCCAACGAAGCTTCCATGTGTTTTTTCGATGCAACTTCAAAGATGAAGTTTAGAGGTGAGACCTCAAACAAGCTTGGGCTCTCCACATGTCTCAGCCTGACAAAGTTGTTAAAAGAGTTTAAGGACCAGTGGAAGGTGCCACGTGCCTAGGGTCCAAGAAATTTTCCTCAACCATTGAAAATTCTAAGTATGGGTAGGGCAGCAGAATCTTCCATGTGTCTCTTCGACACTTTTTTGGTATGAAGCTCAAAAGAAGGACTCCCAAACAAGCGCGAGAGTTCCACGTTTCTAGGGTCTGACAAAATTACGCTGGAAACTTGAAAAATTCTAAGTATGGGAAGATCCAGAAAAAACCTCCACATGTCTCCTTCGCACTCTTTCAAAGGTAAAGTTTAGGGGTGGGTCCCCAAATATGTGTGGGCCCCCCACGTGTCATGGGCCTTATAAATTTGCATCAGGTGGTTGAAAAATATAATTATAAATACGAGCCAATAGAAGCCTCCACATGTCTCCTTGGCACAACTAAAAAGGTAAGATCCATAGGTGGATCCTCAAATGAGTGTAGGATCTCCACGTGTCGACGGTCTAACGAAGCTACACTGGCTATTGAAAATTCTTATGGTAGGCAGAGCTAGCAGAAACTCCATGTGTCTCCTTGGCGTAACTCCAATGGCCAAACTAAGAGGTGAATTCTCAAATGAGTGCAGGCCCTCCACGTGGAAATGATTTGAGTTGAAGCACACCTGAGAATCTCAAAATGCCCTCTGCGACCCACCTTTCCACTTTTAACATTTGATGTGGGCCCCAACAGAGTCGCAGTTCACTTTTATACTTTTACTTCATTTCAAAATAGAGCTTAAAAACTCTAAAGTGCTCTGGTGGCCTCTCCGCTTTGACTTTTCAATGCTAACTCAAACATGTGACATTAATTTGTCCCCCGCAGAGTAATGAATCATTTTATAACTTTACTCCTCTTCACAAAAAGGAAAAAATCTTCAAAATCCTTCGACGATCTGCCTCTCCACATTTTTCCTTTCAAACTGCCACATGTCCTTCTTCGGGTTCAAAGTAAGAAATTTTTCCTGCCGCTTCATATTCTTGAATAGCCAATTATATACTATCGAGGCCATGGGACCAATTTGGCATTTTTTTACAAATGTAACAAAAGTGTCAAGTTTCACCAAAAAGACCCGTCTGGCCGCGTCCAATCAGAAAGGACCACGTATCCATAGATGTTTGGACAAGATTTACAAAGGAGACACAGTTGTGGAAGACACCTAACAACAAAAAAAATTTCCGTGGAGATGAATATTGTAAGTAAAACCCAGACTCAATGTGATCCATGACCCAAGGAAAGGATTGACAATGGTAACCAAATGAAGGAGAAATATTTCACTCATCCATACATGGAGACATAGAATACTTCAAACCATGTGGACTAAGAAATTTTGAAAAAACAAGACAAGATTAAATTGAGCACCAACACACCTCAAGGTACGAAATATAACTCAACCTTCCATTTCTAATTTGCTTGCTTGAACAACATAGCAGAGTATGAAGCCTTGATCCATGGACTTCATTGGGAAAGAAAGAGAGGGATTAAAAACTTACAAGTGTTTGGCAATAGCGAGCTAGTTGTGAATTAGGTCTAAGGAAAAAATGTTGCCAAGAATGATTTGTTATAAAAATACAAGCATTGGGTATGGGATCTCATTGAGAATTTTGAAACTTTTAGCATCAATTCCATCCAAAGGAATAAGAATGAAGAAAAATACACATTGGAAACAATTAGGGTGACATTCAATGTGGTACAGAGTATTAAGAGTGAGAAATATCATCCCCGTATTAAATTTGTTGTGAGACCAGTTGTTCCAGATAACAAAACAAGTTGGCAAGTCTTTGAGAATGATCAAAAAATTGTCAATTTTCTACAAGAAGAAGCTGAGTTCTCTTCCAAAAATCAAGACAAGTTGAAATAATGGTATGGTGACCAAGTGGTGTGGCTGAGAACCAAATAATTACCAAAGGTCCTTGTAACTTTGGAGTCAATCTTCAACCCAAATGATCAATTTCAGAAGGAGAAAGAAAATATTCATGTAAAGGGTGAAGATTTAGAGCCCATTTCCATATAAGAAGAAAAAACATTGTGAATTAGCAAGGTAAGTACTCAACAACAAAAATATGAATTTGTTCAACTTTTTCAAGTATTCCCAGATGTCTTTCCTTGTACTTACAAGGATTTAAGTGGTTTCAACCCAAGGTTGGCATAACACACTCTCGAGCTGGATCCAGGATCTAAGCCTTTTAAACAGAAGAAAATGCCAGCAAACCCTCACATTGAACCTATCATGAGGAAATATTTGAACAAGATAATTGAGGCCAACATCATCTTCCCTATCAAGCATTCATGTTGGGTTACAAACTTGGTGCCTGTGGGAAAAATAAATGGAGAAATCAAATTGTGTGTAGACTTTCATGATCTAAATAGAGCATCACTCAAAGATCACTACTTACTTCCATTGACGGAGAAAATCTTGTAGGTTGTAGCTGGATCTAAGAGGTTTTTATTGCTAGATGGATACTCAAGCTATAATCAGATAATGGTCAAAGAGGAAGATCAGTACAAGATGGCCTTCACCATGAAATGGGGCACATATTCTTATAAGAAGAAGCCATTTGGATTATTTAATGCCTGAGCAACATTTCATCGAGATATGGATATGGCTTTCAAGGGCATAATCAACAAGATGGTGCTGATGTATTTAGATGATATCATTGTCTTCTCAAAGAATGTAGTAGACCACCTCTTTCACCTCAAGCAAGTATTTCAAAGGTGTAAAAGATTCAAAGTGTCAATAAATCCAAAGAAGTGTGTATTTCTGGCACACGAGGGCAAGTTATTGGGCCACATTGTCTCAAGATAAGGGTTGACAATTGACCCTAAAAGAGTTGAAGCCATTAGAACACTAACACTGCCACATCACAAGAAATCCCTCCAAAGCTTCTTAGGAAGGATAAACTTTGTTTGTAGGTTTGTGTCTAATTTTTCCACCCTTGTAAAGCCTTTAATGATGATGCTAAAGAAGAGTCTTGCATTCAAATGGACAGTGGAAGGAATAGAGAGTTTTGAGGCAATCAAGTTGCAATATCATAGACCCTAACTCTCATTAACCTAGAATTTTCAAAGGACTTCAAGATATATGATTTTGGAGGGTCAAACACAATCTCAACTATCTTGGTTCAGCCTAACAAGGAAGGTTTAGAACATCTCATATCCTTCATCAGTCATGGCTTGGAATTTTACGAGGTAAAGTATTATGTCATTGAAAATCATGTCCTTTTTTCATCAAGAGTTTGAAGAAGTTCAGACATTTGGTCTCGAACAACAAGATTCAACTCCTAGTGTCTCATGTTGGTGTCAAGGACTTGAATGAGAAGAGAGTGGGTTGGATCACTCATGTAATGGAGTATGATATTGAAATAGAAGTGACCAAGATGATTCGTGGCAAGGGTCTATGTGAACAGCTCGCTTCCAAGCAACAAACTAAGTTAGCAGATGAAGAAGAGGTTTTCTTATTAACATAAAATGAGCCAGATCATCTAGCTAACAATGCACCTATTCTATGTTGGACTCAATATTTGGTGCATTATCTCCAAACGGGTTCATGTCCTCTAGAAATGAGTTGAAAAAAGAGAAGGTACTTTAGATTACAAGTTATCCCATATTCACTTGTTGATGGCATTTTGTTCAAAAGGGACATCAATGGCATCCTATTAAGGTGTATTGGGACAGTCCAAATTGAGAAAGTGTTACATGACTTCCACGATGGAGAAGTTGGAGGCCACTTTGCTCTATGGGTAACAACGTTCAAAATTATGAGGGCTGGTTACTATTGGCCTATGGTGTTTAGGGATTTCTACTCATGGATCAAGAAGTGCAAGAAGTGTGCATTCTTTGCAGGGAAGGAAAATTTAGCAACCCTACTCCTTCGTCTAATTTCAGTGGATCATCCATTCATGCAATGGGGACTAGACTTCATTGGAGTAATCAACCCAAATTCAAGCCAAGGCCACAAGTGGATACTCAGAGTGACTGAATATTTCACCAAATGGACTAAAGCGGTGGCACTAAAGGAGGAAAATGAATCCAACATCTTGGATTTATATGAAGGGATAGTCGCTAGGTTTGGATTCCCTGCCACTATCATATCAGATAATGCATTGGAATTCCTTAGAACAAGGATCACTGAATGGGCTGTTAGGAATGGTGTATACCTCAACACTTCATCAAACTATTACCCTAAGGGTAATGGCCAAGAAGGGTCCACAAATAAGAACATACTAAGAATCATCAGGAGGACTCTTGATGAGACTCAAATAACTTGGGACAAAAAACTCAAATCAGCTCTTAGGGAGATAGAGTCACCCCCAAGAGGTTAACAGGTAATTATCCCTACAAATTAGTCTATGGGAAAGAGGCAGTGTTTCCTATATCATTAGAATTTCCCACATTAGAGCTCATGAAGTAGTTGGAGTTGTCATAGTTGGAACCAATGGAGGCTAGGTATGCAGAGATGATTGAATTAGAATAAATCAGGGAACATGCAGTTCAAACAATGGAAAGGGATCAAGCCTTGACTAAGAGATGGTTTGATAAGAAATCAAGAGCAAGGACCTTTCAGGAAGGGAAGTTAGTTCTTAAATGGGATGCAGATCGGAAAAAACCGGGAAGGAATTCCAAGTTTGATGCCATTTGGAGTGTCCCCTACATGGTCATAGGATGTAAAAGTAGCGATGCCTTCTAATTGTCTACATTGGATGGAGATAAACTTTCGATTCTGGTCAATGGGATCCATCTTAAACATTGCTACTGAAAAGGAAGGTTTCACCCTTGTAAATATTAGCATAGGATTTTAATTTTTCTTAGTACGTGTGCATGTTGTCTTGTTGTAGCATAGGTTTTATCTCCCTAAGTTATTTGGCATAGGTTTTTTTTCTCCAGGTTTGCTTCATTATACAGTTTGATGTGCCTCCATGTGAATGTGTCAGGCCCTTTAGCATTTACAATAGGGAGACCCATAGTTGCCATAACAGTTGCTAACTTTAATATAGAATAAATACAAAGAAACTAAAATTAGGTCTTGAGGGGTCCATTTCTAGAACAGCGGGGCAGGTTCAAAGTCACAAAGTGTGAGCATCAAATTCAAGCTTTAAGAACAAAACAGGTATCAAGCCACCACCCATGACTATGTGCCCAATGGATATAACAAGGCAATAGATCCATTCACCTAGCAAGTAGGTGATCCCACAAGTCACCAAATTGTTGACCAATTTTTCCCCTTTGGAAAAATTAATCAAAAATTCCCCTGCACAAAAGAAAACTAGGAGGGTTGGTTCAGTCCTGTGAGCTCACAATCGATCCCAAATCAAGGGGTGGAATATTCGCCAATGAAGGGGTAGGGTTGGTAAAGGAGAAAACAGTCTGAAGATACTAGAGGCAAATAAGAGAATAATGGAAAAAGGAACCGTTCACTCGGGCCCAAATCGGCTACGTATAACAAAATCAACAGAATCTGCCACCTGCCTCAATGATGCACCTCCAAAGGAAAAGACCAAAAGGTTGTCCCCAAACGAATGTGAAGGAGCCACGTGCCTCACCAGGGCAATCACAAGGGGAGAATCCAAAGCAGGGACCCTAAACAAGCACTAGCTCCCCATGTGTCTAGAACCAAACATACTCACTCCTAAATAGCAAAAGGAACCCAACCAAAAATGAAGGAGGAATAGGCCTGAAATGGATAAGTGCAACAAGATCAGTGGAAGCCTCCATGTGCCTCAACTACGCATCTTTAAAGGTCAAGCCTGAAAGGGGTCCCAAATGAGCACCAATCCCCCACGTAGTTAGGGTCTAAACAAGGTGTCTCGTCTGCCAAAATTGGCTAAGTAAAGAACTGACCTGCAGAGGGTGCCACGTGCCTCCTCGGTGCAAATTCATAAGTGAGACCCAAGGGACAGTCCCTAAATGAGTGTGGAGATTCTAAATGTCTAAGGTCCAACAAGTTGCTCCTAAATTGGTGGAAAAGGAACAGGTGGGCCCAGAATCGACTAAGTATAAGAGGGTCGGAGGAAGTCTCCACGTGTCTCATCGGCGCACCTTCAAGGGTCGAAACCAAGGGTAGAGACTCAAACAAGCACTAAGCCTCCATGTGTCTCAAGTCCAAAAAGGACACAGACTCAGCCATTGAAAAGTCTCAGGGCAGTGGAAAGAGCCACATGTCAGCTCAGTGCAAAATCAAAGGGGTGATAAAAAGAGGAGACTCAAATGAGCACCATCTCTCCACGTGTCTAGGGTCCAACATAAGTAAAAAAGGAAACAATACCATTTTATTGGCTAAGTAAAAAAGGTAAGTGAAAGAATCCACATGCCTTATTGGTGTAATTTCAAAAATAAAATCTGGAGGTAGCCCCCAAAAAAGCACAAGCCCTCCACGTGTCCAGAGCCCGAAAAGGTAGAATCCACCATTGAAAATTCTAAACAGGGCAGAGCTAGCAAAAGGTGCCACGTGTCTCAATGACACAAATTAAAAAGGCACATCCCAGACTCCATTCCCAAACAAGTGTAGGCCCTCCACGTGTCCCAACTCTAAAAAAAGGAACAATGGCCGTTGAAAATTCCAAGCTCGAGAAAGGCCTACGGAGGCCTACACGTGTCACGTCCGCATAACTTCAAAGGCAATATCCAAAAGTCATTGCCAAACATCTGCCAGCTCTCCACATGCCTCAGGTCAAGCACAGTGTCTCCACTAACATGGGGCTTAGGCAGAATATAAAGGAAATAGAGCAGGCTTGTGGATGACACCACATGTCTCTTCGACATAACTTTAAGAGTAAAGAGGAGGGGGTGAAACCTTGAGACACATGGGGCTGAAGTGTGGATATGCATGAACATATTTTATACCTGAAGTCCCTTCAAGTGGCCATATATTTCAATCAGAAGCTCAGAATTGAGCGAGAAGGGACATTTTAGAGAGCTTGGCACCTGTTACCCACCTACTGCCATAATTGTCTTGACCCGCCATTTTCAAGGCCGTCAAGTCTCCCACCTGCCACCATGATGAATAATGGGTTTCCCTTCTTTCCCAGTAAGGGACAATAATGGGGGCATGGGTCTTATAGTGATACCCATCATTATGGTAGGGGAATTCAATGCCCCTTTGGGGGTGGTTGGAACAAGGTTAGATTTTCCCTCATTTATCTTTCTCATTCTTCCTATAAATTATACAAGAGGGACAATTTAAAAGGGTTGGAAATTCTTGCTTTGTGCCCTCCCTTTTCTTTTCTCTATAAGTAAATTCGGGAGTCTCGAACCCCTCCATCCAAATTGTAATGAAATTTCTACCTCTTGGCTATTATAATGTACTGCATCAATTCTTGGACCAATAGAATAAGTCTGTGGATGATTTCAACCCTCTCTTACGTTATGTGCTTCTTCCTGATCCCTCATTGCAATCTTCGTCATATGTGCATGGTTATTGTTTCACATTTTAATGGTTTATGTCTAAAGGCAATGAAAATGTTCAGCATTCCTTCAGTGCATCACCTCTATAGACACCTATAGTTTGGAAAATGCACTATTACGACTAATATTGTGCTAGTTGTGCTTATCCCTGCATACCGATGATACACCGCTAGTTCGACCTATCTAACTTTCTTCCTACAACATCCCTTCTGTCATTTTTCCTCTTGTAAACCATTTAAACAAGCTATAATAGCTTCATCCTAACTTCATTAGCTTCTTACTTTCTTCCAGTCCACTTCTACCACCTTCTTGGCCTATCAATCCATTCTATTAGATTGATCGGAACCTTCAAAACTCTCTCCAAACCCTAATCACCTCCTAAATATGTTTAACTAAGCTTAAACATGGTTTGTCACTCCCTAAACCTAGTCAAAGCAAGCTTTGACTTGATAAAAGTGTTTTTTGGAATTTAGTGTTTGTCCCACATGCACTCAAGTTTCCCATTTTCCCAAATGGAAAACTATATATGGGGCTAGACTCCCCTCTCTCATTTTCAAGAATTCCTCCCTTCTTCCTAAGCATAGATTATAGAATTTTACGTCTAGGTTCTAGATTTCATTTCTAGTTTAGATATTGAGCTATTTACTTCATTTTTTTGTATTGCTAATCCAATTTATAGGGTAAAAGGGAAAAACCATTGGCTCAAAAACCTATAATGGGGAGATCTCTTTCTCTTAAACACTATGATTGATTGCTTAGGGCTTACTAGGTTCATTATTTTAAGCTTTCAAAGAATAGAGGTGGTTTTAATTAGCTTAAATTTGAGTGTTTACTTCATAATGTACGCTAGTTAGAAAATCTTGCTCATTTCTTATCAGATGGTCCATTGATGTGTTGTTTGAAGCCTTTGGGGATTCTTTAGGAATTCTTACAACAAAATTCATGGCTTTCGCAACTTTTCTTTGAACACATTTGGCACCCCCAGTGGGACTTGAATGTCCATCCTCCATTAATGGAGGTCATTTAGGTTTTTCAAAGTTATTTTTTAAGCTTTTTAGTTTAAATCACTTGTTATTTCCTCATTTTTGTTTTAAACCTTGGATTAATGAACTCTATTTACATGAATTTTTGGGTTTAACATATAAATAGGAATCTTTGACTAACCAATACCTTGTTTGCTCTTAAAAAATTTAAAATCCTTGTTTTTTTGCAGGTTTTTCACAAGGCACGCGTAGGTGTTTTAAGGTGACACATACACATTGATATGCACCTGTCTCCATCAGAAAGGCCACATACTCATCAGGGTGTCCTCTGTGTTTATAAAAAAATTCTCTACAGGGACACGTCCGCATCTCCATTGGTCTATCCACATCTCCGTCTCTCTGGACGCATCTGTGTAATTAATATGACTATGTAAAAATTTTACAGACTTCTTTTTACATGGGCCACGTATTCATCGGTAGGGGCGCGCCCACGTTGAAACCATAGTGTACCTATTGGATTAGGGCACGTAGGTGTTGGTGACTATTTTGATCTTAATAGACCCACGTAAGTGTTGGTGTAGGCACGCACTCATTGGTTGGGGCGTGGACATGTCGGTTTGGACGCGCAGGTGTTACTGTCAAAATTAATTTTTTTTAAGTCTTTTTTAACTGTTTCTCTGTCATTCTTGATGCGGGTTTCTAAAAGTCGAAAGGTTTAAAAACATGGTTATCTTCTTAAAATTTTGGTTTTCATGATTAAGTGTTTTTCATTCCTTAGCTTAAATTAGGATTTGTGAAACGTGTGGATGCTCTCTCCTCGCGCTTTCCAAAGTGATCTTAGAGATCAAAAGCACTTTCGCAAAATCTATTTGTACACGTTAAAAACACTTGCTCTTTAATGGATAACGTAACATTTTTATGTTCTTTTAGTAGGACTTCCACTTTGTGTATGCTCTTACTTCGCGCCTTTGGGTGATCTTAGGAATCAAAAGCAAGTGTGAATTCTCTTTTACCTCAATCGGAAAACCAAAAAAATACTAACCAACTTGTTGTTTACAGAACCTTACGTTGGTCAAATAAAGTTGTTAAGAATGAAGCGAAAACTTATAATACACGTGTGTTTGTAGATTTCCAAATGGAGTGCCACTTTTGAAACCACATTAAGATTAAAAAAAGATAAAAAAACACACCATACTCAACAAACTGTATTGTAGGTTTCAAAAAAGGGTAAGTCCCTCTTTGCTTAACTCGAACGTAACCCCTTTGGTATAACGCGTTAAGCTATAACAATGGGATGGTTCCAGGAACCCCAAAGTAGTCCACCACTGAGTAACCTTGTGGACGAAATGGGAAGTGCCTTGCTTAACCTACTTGACTAGTAAATTCCTTGTGAGATAGTGTTACAAGTTGTCCCTATGTGATTCTTTTAAGTACATGATGGATGCATTTACTACCCACTGTGCTTAAAGGAAGCTAAGTCGAGATACTCCCAAGATAGTCAAGAATGTTTTGTTAAATCATCTCGCTCGTGGATAATTTTGTAACACCTAGTTGAGAGAAATTATTAAGGAAACCATTTTTTCTGGAGGCTGATTTTACTAGTCCATGCACATCATTTTACCATCACAAAGTGATAACTTGGTTGGATTCAGCATTGTGTTTTTCGAACACGGTAACGAACTCATCCCAAGTTTGATCTGAGTGTCATTCATCACAAATCTAGACAAGCGTATTACTTATCTTAGCTTCCTTCTCATTTTTTAAATGAGGAGAAGCTCTGCCCAAAGTGAAACTAAGTCTATTTTCACATATTCTTGATCTACACCCATGCGTTCATACTTTCCATGTTGGAAGTCGAATAAAGGCATACGTTATGTATCATGTTAGAGATAGTGCTAGCTGCTTTTTTGTATGTTTACACTCATCCATGTTTGCGGCTGGGGTGTTAAATGATTAAAGCAGGTGGGTACATTTTTGTATCTTTGGAAGTCCTATGATCTTGACTTCAATATCTTTGTCAATGTTGTGGGTCAGTTTTGTCATTTTGTCTCTCCCCTAGTGTGTCGACTTTTGCTTACATTTTAATCATTTAGTATTGGCATTTACATTGTGTCTCCCATTCTTTGGGCACGTATTATAAATCCCTCTATTACGTGGTTACGCTACATGCATCATTGCAAACTTCTTGTTATACCTTCTACTTGATTTTAGTTCTGATGTCATATAGGTTTTTTTATGAGTGTTGATAACGCATTATATATATCGTCATGATGTTGTCTTGATATTGACACCTTGCTTGCTTGGTTGAGATATCTTGATAATGTTGTTATGTTGTATCTAATTGTGACTTCCGATTTTCAATACACTTGGCTTATTTTCAGTACTTGAGTCAGTCCTAGGTATACCTTGTTAGAGGACTTTGTCAGTATTGTGCTGATATTCAAGCCTTGTTAGATTTCTAACTTTGGCCCACATATCTGGTAGAACATTGTCATTCATCTTGGTATTTTAAGTACAGATTTTACATAACACGACTTAGGTAAGAGATATATTTTCATCTATCCATAATGGTATCCTTTGAAAAATAGTAAACATAGTGTTGCATCTGAGTATCGGCTAGTAATGCCTAGAATTTTCAAAATGGCAACAAAATCCAGTGAGCTTAATGCAGGAGCTAATCATTTTGATGGTTTCCCCTTTAGTGGGAACAATTTAGGACCACTCTTCTCTCAGGTCAAAGATACAGAGACATTAATCAATCATAGTGGAGGAGAGTCAGACTCTTCAGGAGAACAACAAAGGTTAGACCTAAATAGATTTGACGATCTCTTATATTATAAAAAAGATCAAGTACTTGCGAGAGTCTTGGTGTTAGGAGATAAACTTCTGCATGAGCTTGAAGAAGAAACAAAGGTCATTGGCCCTAACTTAGGAGAGTGAAGATTCATCTTAGACATAGATAATCCTTTTGATGTGGGATATGCATCCACTTATGGGCAACATAAGGCCACTATTGAAGGTGAAACATCACGTAAACCTCACTTTAAGGCTTTGCATAAAGTAAAAAATGA
Organism: Taxus chinensis; assembly: GCA_019776745.2. Classification (NCBI taxonomy): domain Eukaryota; kingdom Viridiplantae; phylum Streptophyta; class Pinopsida; order Cupressales; family Taxaceae; genus Taxus; species Taxus chinensis. The sequence continues at coordinate 202,990,384 of CM034153.1, read as the reverse complement.
GCAGAAGGCCTCCCCTCCTCCAAAATTCGATGAATAAGAGGATCCCTTGGTTGAGGAGGAGACCCTCCAAAAATAGATCTTGAATTTTAGTAAGAAATTAGCAAACCTAGGCGCTTCAAAAAGAAACATGGGTAAAGACAAAGACAAAAAATAAACTGAACGAGTTTCAATTTGATCCACATACAGACTATACCTTCAAAGCAACTCAGGCTCAACGGTTAGTATCGCCTACTAAGGAATAACTCATTTAGGATGAATTGAAATCTATGAAAGATACGATCACAACATTACAACAGGGAAATATAGGCCAAAACAGAAATTATCTATACAAAGAACTATGTCCTTATCCCTTCGATAAAGACATGCTACTGCAGCCCTTTCTTAAACATTTCACCATCCCAAAGCTGGAAAAGTATAAAGGAAAAGGTGATCCCCACGATCACATCAAAAAAATTTACATGGCTTGTCAAGAGGTTGCCTACAATGATAATTTTGTAATACGACTCTTTCCCCACAGTTTGGGATCTTTGGTAATTGAATGGTTTTGTAGCATACCTAAATGATCTATAACAACGTGGCCGACACTAGCAGAAAAATTTGTGTGGCACTATTGTTTCAATATTGAAAATGATATCACGATGAATGACCTTTGAAATGCAAAGCAAAAACCTAATGAGACCTTCATGGGTTTCTTACAACGATGGAGAGCGTTGGCTAGTCGCTTCCCTTATGCTTTACCTGAAAAACAATTAGTGTGAATTTTTGTTCCTAATTTAAACTTAGAGATAGCCTTCCATCTTTAGATGCATTTTGGATCTAACTTCGAGGAAGTTATAGAGAAAGGTAGCCAAATTGAAAAGGCTCTTATTACCAAAGGAACACTTAAACTCTTTGTCAAAAACAAATATGAGGCCAAATCTGTAGACAAACCTAAGTTCCTTAATAAGAACAAGCACGTCGTTGGTGATGGAATTACTGACTCCAAAAGAGTCCAAGCTATGCAGACAACTCCACTTTTAAATCTTTCGCAAGGACCTTGTCCCAAGGCACCTACAAAACGTATGTTCACAACATTGAGCGAACCCCTAACTACTATATTAAAACAATTAGATGATGTTAAAATGGTAGAGTATCCAAGTGCCACAGTACCATTCCCATAAAATGCTCCAAAACCTGGTTGGTATAAAGACCATAAATATTGTGACTTTCATCGTGTCAAAGGACACAAAACAAATAGATGTCTATGGCTGAGACACTTCATACAAGACCTAATTGGAGAGGGAAAGATTGTTGTAGAATCACCCCCTGATTCAAGATAGGGTCCTAATGAAAAAATGGGCATATAAAAAGAACCTTTCCCCAATCACATGGATAAAAAGAAAAGGAAACCAAATCACGAGTAGGCCTCTAATGACTATCACACTAGTGCATATGTTTACCCTAGTGATGACCATCCATTCGACCCCCTTATAGGTTCCATCCATTTGCCTGATGAACGAGTAAAAACAATCCAAATTCTCGAAAAGAGTTGTGTAGTTAGATCGCAACGCGCTCACTTAATCATACCTGATCCAATACCAACTACCCAAAGCCAATATAATTTACTAGACTAGCTAGAGAAAACACCAGATAAAATATCCATTTTAGACCTTCTTAAAGTATCTACTACTCATAAGGATATATTGTACAAAATATAACAAAATTTTGGAGTCTCTACTTAGGTAGATCCTACACACTTGCAAGCTATGGTTTCCCACCTTGAACCCACTGATCATATCACTTTTGATTGCAATGCTATCCCGCGTAACAACCCTAAGCATAATTTACCTCTCTATTTAGAATTGGTGGTTACCTGTCATAAGATTAAAAGAGTTCTTGTGGACATGGGTTCTGGTCTAAACATATGCACATTGAAGCTAGTCATGCAGCTAGGCCTTTCAGAAACAGATCTTGGAGCTAAGACCATGACCATCACAGCATATGATAATGAGGAGAGAGAATCTACAGGTACTATTATAGTGCCCATGGATGTAGATCCAACCTATCATGATACGACCTTCCATGTCCTAGATTTAGATCTCCCATATAACATGCTCTTGGGGCATCCATGGATTCATGCCATACAGGCTATCCCTTCGACATTTCATCAGTGTATCAAGTCGTTCCATGAAGGGCATATAGTCACTATCTCAGGTGATCCTAAGTCGTTCACTCACTGTCGGGCGTTGCATAGTTTCTCTTATGCAGCCTATGAGTGCCCTTCCGTGGATGTTGTCATCCATCTTAAAATAGAAGCTACGAAGAATCGGGTGGACTCAGAATCACTCACACCTTATAATCAGGACTTCCCTTCTTTGGTCAATCCTTTTACATCTTGGAAGGCTACATCAGAAAAATATGGCCCAGGAGAGCCATTTACTCTTGAACAAGCATTATTAATTTCAAACTTATCATTGTTACCTAGGACACGGGGTAAGCCCTATTTTCAATTCGAAAGTACACAAGAACCATGTTCAGAACCATTGGATAAATTTGTTCATAGTGGCCTCCTTTCCGAAGAAATTATGTTGGTGGATCCCATTAGTAAGGTGCCAGAAGGAACCATGGCCTCATGCCATCAAGTTCCTCAGTATATTAAAGGACATCGCATGATGTTTGTCATGGGTTATAAAGGATACAAATGTGAAGCCAATGCACAAGGCCGTCTAGAACCTATTCCTACTTGTCATTTCAAATCTGACAAGCATGGTCTTGGGTTAAAATCCCATGATGATCAACCCATCGAGGTTGATGCTACCTTTTATGAATGCAAGGACGTTTCATATAGTGCAGATAGTGACACAAGATCCCAGTGTAGCCTCTACAAAGATTTGGCTTCCATGAACCTATTCCCAGAGTCAGCCATCGTTACCCTATCTAAATCCATCCCTTCAACTAATTCTCAAGTCACCCTAGTTTATCTTGAACTTGTAGATTGGGAACAACAACTATACATACCACTTGATATCTTCGAGAATGATGAAGCATTCACGGAATTCATGGGACTCGGGGATTTTCTTCCTACTGGGGACCACAAGAAAGGATTCCAAATTTAGTTAAACACATGTGCATACTTCGGAGAAGAGGTAGAGATGTGTGGCCACTTGGGTAAGAATGTTGTGAATAAAATTAAAAATACTTCAGAGCAGCCTAGTACAAAGAATAAACAGAAATCTCACAGTGACAAACTCTTTGAGACACTTATAGAAGACCAAAATGAAAAGCACATGGATAAAGTAACTTATCCATTTGAGGATGATAAAGAGCTACCTCATGAGGTTGATCTCACCCTCCCTCCTGATCTTACCAGAATGGAGGACACATCTAAGATGCTCATTGAGGAAACCATCAGTGTTAACATTGGTTCAGATGATTTACCCAGGATGATCAAGTTGGGGACTTCACTATCAGCTCAGGAATAGAAAACCTTTGTGGAACTATTAAGAGAATACATTGATATTTTCACATGGACATATTCAGATATGCCCGGCTTGGATCTAGCACTAGTTGTGTGCAGCCTTGTTGTGCACCCAGATGCCAAGCCCATTAAACAAAAGCTGAGGAAGATGCATCCTACAGTTGCACTTCTTGTCAAAGAAGAATTGGAGAAACTCTTGGCTACAGATTTTATCAAACCTATTGATTACTCAGATTGGATCTCTAATATAGTTCCACTACAAAAGAAACCCATTGGCATTAGGATCTGTACTAACTTTTGTGACATCAATAAAGCATGTTCTAAAGATTATTTTCCTTTGCCAAACATAGATATGATCATAGACTCTACCATTGGCTATGAGATGCTATCCTTAATGGATGACTTCTCAAGGTATAATCAGATAAGGATCACAGAAGAGGATCAGCACAAAACTACCTTCATCACTCCATGGGGAACCTTTTATTACAAAGTGATGTCATTCGGACTCAAAAATGCTAGGGCTACTTATCAGCGTGTTATGACTGTCATTTTTCATGATATGATGAACGATATTATGGATGACTATGTGGATGACATATTACCTAAATCAAAGAGTAGAGAAGAGTACCCAGAAGTTCTTAGACGTATCTTTCAGCACCTCAAGGACTACAAGGTTTGTCTTAATCCTAGGAAGTGCATCTTCGGTGTATTATCAGGAAAACTCTTGGGATTTATAGTATCACAGAGAGGGATAGAAGTGGATCCCGCCAAGGTCACTACTATTATGGACATGCCTCCACCCACCACTCTTAAACAACTCAGAAGTCTGCAAGGAAATATCTAGGCTATTTTTCATTTTATTTCTCAGCTTGCATATAAATGTCATCCATTTACACATCTTTTGAAGAAAGATGTTGCTTTCAAGTGGTGGCCCAAGTTTCAGAAGGAATTTTCTCTACTCAAGCAGTACCTTGTAAATCCACCTATGTTGATGCCCCCTACTCTTGGAGAGCCTCTCCTTTTATATATTTTTTCTACCCAATTCGCTATTGGTGCACTGTTTTCCCAATATGACCTTGGCCATAAGGAGAGAGTTGTTTATTACCTTAGTTATACATTGATTGCCTATGAATTGAACTATCCACAAATTGAAAAGGCCTACTTGGCAGTCATCTTTACATTTTAGAAAATCTGCCATTACCTCCTTAAAAATAAAACTAAACTTATTTTCAAGGTTGACCCCTTAAGTACCTCTTATCCAAACCAACCTCAACAGGCCAAATGGCTAATTGGATCATTATTTTGAGTGAATTTGAGATAGAGTTTGTAAATCAGAATTCCTTAAAAGGATAGGTATTGGTAGATCAGTTGGTAGAAGCACCTTTACCAGGAACAGAGCCTTTTTGTCTAGATCTCCCAGATGCATCTATGATGTATATCGAAGAATCCGTGGAATGGCAAGTCCATTTCGATGGATCATTTACTTTTCATGGATCAAGAGAATGAGTGGTGCTTATTACTCCCACAGGAGATATTATACCAAGGGCATTCCGGTTGGGGTTTCCTTATACCAATAACATTGCAGAGTATGAGGCACTCATTGCTAGCCTCAAGCTAGCTATCACTTGGAACATCAAACAGCTACAAGTTGTTGGAGATTCTCAGCTCATCATTAAGTAGGTCAATGATGAATACAAGGTTAAAGATGAAAAAATTATTCCCTATAAGAAGATGGTTGAAACCCTGAAGGAATAATTTCACATGTCATATTTAAACAAAAACCTAGATCTCATAATAGATCTGCGGATGCCATGGCTACCATCGGCTCTCTCTTGTGCATCCCACCTGAAGAGAGTAGGATGCCTTTCTTTTTGGAACACTTATAGATGCCCTCATATGATATGCATGAATCATATTTAGCATGTGAGGTTGTTGGTCCCCTATCCCCATGGTATGACCCTATTTACCAATACCTACAAGATGGAACCTTCCCACCTGACATTACCGATTCAGAGAAAAAATCCCTTATCCACCGCATTGCCTGTTATAACCTTCTAGGAGGCACCCTTTATCATCGTGGCTATGACGGGAACTTGCTTCACTATCAAAATGTTACTTATTTTGTTCACATGATTAAAGAGGTACATAGTGGTATCTATGGGGCACACACTAGTGGCATGGTGCTAGCTAAGAAATTGTTGAGAGTAGGCTACTATTGGCCTACCATGGAATCTGATTGCTACAACTTCATGAAGAAATGTGAACTTTGTCAACATTATGGTAATCTCATACATGCACCAGCACATGCTTTGCAGCCTATTGCAACACCTTGGTATTTTTCAAAGTGGGGTTTAGATCTCATAGGGAAGCTCCACCCTTCTTCATCAGATGGTCATACACACATCATAACTTCCACCGAGTATTTCACTAAATGGGTGGAGGTTGTTCCTCTTACCTTTTTCACCGGTGCACAAATATCCAAGTTTATCACGAACCATCTTATATGTCGTTATGGTATCCCCTCAGCCATTGTCACTGACAATGGTAAATATTTTAAAAGTAATACGGTAAAAGAATTTTGTCAATGCTTTCGTATGCAACTTAAATGGTCCACCCCTATTACCCTCAAGGTAATGCGCAAGCAGAGGCTACAAACAAAAATCTTGTGCGCATTATGGAGAAAATGGTCAGTAAAACTGGTCATAATTGGCACTTGCAAATCCATCCCACCCTCTGGGCTTATCAAACCTCCATCCGCACCCCTACTGGTGTGACCCCGTATTCACTTGTCTATGACACTGACGCTATCATACCTTTGGAAGTGGAGCTTCCCTCCCTGAGAATATCTCTCAAGGACTACCTTGACAAAGATGAAGACTACAGAGTTGCTCACCTGGCAGAGTTGAAACTGTTAAATGAACAGCGTATCAGAGTGCTTAATCACCTTAAAGTATATCAAAATAGAGTATCTAGAGGATACAACAAACGCATCATTCGTAGGGAATTTGATGTAGGTGATCTCATACTAAAATAAAATTAGAAGAATACCACCAAAGACAGGAAAAAGAAAGGTCAATTTGAGGCCAATTGGCTCGGCCCCTATGTAGTGACCGCTAAATATGGATCAGGGGCATATAGACTTACCTATTCAGATGGTGAAGAGCTTCCAGAGCCTATGAATGCCATTCACCTCAAGCACTTCTATGCTTAGGCTTGGCTAGAATATTGAGATAAGAAACTAAAAAGTAGAAAACAAAGAAAAAACAAGCAAAAAATCTAAAATTTGAGAAAAAAGTAAAGAAAAAACAGGTCGTCCTCGTGTGAAAACCATGCAATTGTGGTGCAGTGGCCATGTCCTTTTTTGAAAAATGGTTTCCAATCCTCAAGGAAGGTTTCTCATACACAAGACACTCTTGTGACAAGATGGGTAACCCTTGCCACTTGCTAAATTCTGAAGTACCCTGGCTGGGTCTAGGGATCCGATCTCAAGCTCCCTTACAGGACCTATGATCTGGTTTACTTACATTATATCTGTGTGAAGGATGTGGCCTATTTGTATATTCCCACATCACGCTCGGGGCACATTAACATTCCACTTCATTGTATGCTAACACGTGGCATTTTACCCTTTGTATATTCCTACATCACGTTGGGGGAATTCCATGTTTCTTCAAAGCTTGTACATTGTTTTCAGAATATGACCTTGAAAATACAAAAACATTATAAAATATGTCAATGTTGTCCTGAAAAAACAAAGTGGTAGTTAGATTGCTTTTAGTTGTTGGTTTGTATAGTTTTGGTGTACTTAGCTTATTTTGTTTTTCATTCTTTGAATGATTCTTTTCTTACATTACATTAGATCTTATTAGATTTAATTGTGTGTTGTGTTGTATTGATTGTTAGGATTATTATGCTTGTAAAGTAATTGTTGTATATTTCTTTGATTGCTATGTGCATCTGTTGGAACTCATTTTTACTTACTTGGATTAAAGTGTTAGATTAATCTTCTTTTTTTGCATTGTGTTGCATGTGTGTGTTGGTTTAGTTTTGTTAAATTTTGCTTGTGTGTTTGTTTAGCACAATTGTTCGTTATCACATCTATCATATATCATTTCATCACATTTATCACATCATTTACTACATCATATATACAAAAATGCGAAGTATTACATCATGCATGTATGCTAAGTTAATCATCACATATCCTATCATCAATGGGGGCAAGAGGGGTTGTGCATGATCACTAATCTATCCCCCCTACACCAATATCATCTAGTATCATCCCAAAATACTAGCCATATGGAATCAAACACCTCATAAAGTGAAAACACATAATATCAAATACACGAGTATATCATCACTATGAAAGAAAGACATGTACATCTCTACATCTGAACTTATGTCACATGTACATAAAAAGAAAAAATATACAACATGAACATCGGTGAAGCATTATGACCATGACCACATATCAATGCATGAAAATATATATAAGAAAGTGTCCATATGGTACATGTATATTAAAAATATGTGTCAAAGTCTGATATATACAAAATGCTTTGTCCATCTGCCATATAAAAGGGGCAGGGATCAGCTACTAAGCCTGCATAAAGAGGGACAGTGGTGCATCAAAAATTACCTACATCGATGAAAAAAAAGCCTTCATCTAGAGGCATCCGTAAAAGAATCTAAAGAATCTATACATAGTCAAAACCCGCCTTCATAAGAGGTATATACATCCAATACATACGTATATATCATGGCATGAGTAGGATACTCAACTGCAACTCTCACCCTCACTAGGGCTGTTGGGACCATGTCCTGGAGGATGGAATAATGGAGGTTATGATGGGCCAGCCCCTAAAGAACCTACCAATGATTAGGGAAGACCCTGTGTACCCCTTTCCTATGTACTCGACTATGTAGCCGACTGTTGTATTGACCTGTCTGACCTTCGTGATCTAGAGCCTGTGCGGCTCACATCAAGCTAGGTAAAAGGCGTCACTCACTCTGCTGATGGAACTACCCAAAAGTAGGTTGTCCTATGATAAAGAGCCTCACTTGTGGCCCTGATAGTGTCGCATATCAAATCATCATCTCCTATGGCTAAGGCTTCCTGTAGGGCGGCATCGTGGTCACCTATCAATCGACCTCTATCAGCATCAGCCTGCCTAGCAACAGCGGCCTCTCGATCCCTCTCTAGTGTGACAGTTTGTAACTCGACACGAGCCTGGTCTCTCTCCATCAAATAGGTCTATCCCTCGGCCTACATCTAATCATGCTGAAACATGATGTTTTGTAACTGGCTCTGTACCTGGCCTAAGGCACCCACTAACTGAGTGCCCTGTGCTACCAACTTTGCAATCTGACCCTACCATATGGCCCTACAACTGTCTTATAAGTGAGACCTGGCCTAGTCTCTCTCAGTAGTCAACACCACAACCTATGCTCTGGCATGATCTCTCTCTGCGGCCACCTAAAGTTGTACTGCTATCACGGCCTGTAACTGCTGCTGTAGTGTAGCAAGCTATCCATCATCACCACCCCCTGGGGCCTGAGGAGGTGGACCCTACCGTGGTAGAACCTACTATAATGGGACATATATGCCCAATGGAATGCCTATCAGAGGTAGTAGACCAGCTGAGGCCTAGTGTGCCTATCTAGGTATAGGCCTAGGACCCTGTGGCTATGGGGCCCTGCCTCTAACTCGATGCTGTGCATCAGGGCCACCCTCTTCATTTGAATCTTCATCATCAGTATCACCTCTAGCGCCATCATCATCCCTAGGTGGCCCCACTTGGGGAGGCCTCACGCCTACCTCATATACTACCCTCAGAATAGTCAGCCTGTGTGGAATCACGTCATGATACCAGGGTGCATACTCTACTGTGCTCCCTAGATCTCGCACCTACCTCAAAGGTTCCCATGCAATAGATATCACATGTGTAAAATTGGTTTAGGCTTTGTCAAAGGCTATCTGTGGCCCCATGTCAAAATACTCACAATCCCTCCGCACATACCACATATCGGGCCCCGAAACATTCTGTGTGATGCCAAACTATCGTTGACATCTGTCAACCCTGTAAAACTCTTGCATATAGTTGAGGCTACAATTATAAAATGATCTAATCTAGCTATGGATAGCTCTCGAGCATCCTATGGCCACTCAAAATGTTCGTATGGCCTCCATACCACAACCACCTACTATAGATTGTCGAGCTCTCAATGATAGTGATAGGGATCACCCCTGTAGGGCTGAGCATCATCCCAAACTGGGACCCAACCCATGGTAGATGGATCCTTTGGAGCGTGAACTTTAAGAACACCTAAGGGGCACCCAATAGCAATGTGATCCCAGGCCCATATCATAAGGAGCTTGGCCAGACCTACCATCTTCTGACGGTAGTATGTGATAAGATGCAGATCCCAGGAAAGATGCACCAGAATGCACTGGCCCCAACAATAAGTCTCTCCCTGTATCAATCCAAGAATCACCTCGAGTAGTCCAAGTGGAAATGAGGAACTGGTCTTGTCAAGGAGTAAAACTCCACTGAAAAAGGCCATCATGTAGTCTACGACCTGATCTAACTCAAGATCCTCGATGTAGCACAACAATCTCACTGTCATCCCGCGACAAGGTATTTTCAGGACTCTGAATAGCTATGCAATACATCCCTCCAGCACCACCATATCACTGACGTACTGGATCAGCTGGACAATAATGGGAACGCGCATGATGAGCCAGACATCCTACAAAGTAATGGTGATCTCCCATGTAGGCAGTCGGAAGCACAGGCTCTCGATGTGCCATCTCTCTATAATGGTCGTAAGAAGGCTGTGGTCCAGTGTAATCTGGGGCATATCAGCCATATAGGCTAACCTTGTGACATAAAGGAGGATGTCTAATATACTCCTATCCCCATCTACAAATTGCACCTCTATCATATCAAGACCACCATATCTCTCTCGTGTCTGAAGTGCGGGTAATCTGTGCTACAAGATCAAAACAAGTATTAGGAACTTATCTAATGTCTAGCTATCTTTCTAAGGAAACATAGTCCGTAGAGTCCTTGAGCTTACTAACTCCCCTTTTTCTTCTAAAGTTCTTCTAATTATTCTCCTCTACACTTTGCTATTTTATTGCTATGAGTGTGTTCCATTTTATTTTGGATGCATGTGCGCCCCTTTCGACGCACGCGCATCCTCCTCGACGCCTACATGCCCTAACCAACACGAACGAACTGCATACCTTTTCCATTTTTCTCGTATATGCCACGCAGAACCCTAACACACCCAATGTAATGCCTATACATCCCTCCCAGTGCACACACATGCACGCATGTGTTCCCTCTTAAATTCAAACCTTTTCCCCCTAGTGCCTATGTGCTTGGTTCAATGTGTGCATGTGCGCGTCCCTTCTTCCCCCTTTCGACAGAAACACGTGTGCGTACCCATTTTCAACAAATACACCCACGCATACCCACTTTTTCGATGCGTACATGTATGCGTCCCCACATTTTTGACACTTGCACACACACATGTGTCTTTTTCCCACCTACCTACCCTAAAACTAACCTATAAATCATTAAATGCATAATTTAAAAGAGAAAGGATAGACCAATCATGAAGGGTTCATCCGTGGGGTCTCATTAGTTCTCTCGGATCTGATCTACTCACATCTGTCTTGTCGATAACCTCTCCATCACACTCCAGGCTCTCTCGCTAACACCTCACCTTCAGATGTACATCTCACTTTAGATGTACATCTCTACATCTGAACGTATGTGACATACATGAAAGAAAAAAAGATACAACATGAACATCAATGAAGCATTATGACCATGACAACATATCAATGCATGACAAGATATATAAGAAAGTGTCCATATGGTACATGTATAATAAAAATCTCTGTGTCAGAGTCTGGTATATACAAAATGCTCTGTCCATCTACCATATAAAAGGGGCAAGGATCAGATACTAAGCCTGCATACAGAGGCACGGTGGTACATAAAAAAAAACCTACATCGATCAAAATCAAGCCTTCATCTAGAGGCATTTGCAAAAGAATCTAAAGAATCTATACATAGTCAAAACCCACCTTCATAAGAGGCATATACATCCAATACATACATATATATCATGGCATGAGTAGGAGACTCAGCCGCAACTCTCACCCTCACCGGGGCTACTGGGACCATGTCCTTGAGGATGAAATAATGGAGGCTATGATGGGCCTACCCCTGAAGAACCTATCAACTATGAGGGAAGACCATGTGTACCCCTCTGCTATGTACTCAGTTGTGTAGCCAGCTTCTGTACTGACCTTGACGACCTCCATGATCTAGAGCTTGTGTGGCTCACATCAAGCTGGGAAAAAGGTGTCACTCACTCTGCTGATGGAACTACCCGGAAGTAGGTTGTCCTCTAATAAAGAGCCTCACTTGTGGTCCTGATAGTGTCACGTATCAAATCATCATCTCCTATGGCTAAGGATACCTGTAGCACAGCATCACGCTCACCTATCAATCGACCTCTATCAGCATCAGCCTACCTAGCAACAGCGGCCTCTCGATCCCTCTCTAGTGTAACACTTTATAACTCGACACGAGCCTAGTCTCTCTCCATCAGATAGGTCTATCCCTTGGCCTGCACCTGATCATGTTGAACCATGACGCTATATAACTAGCTCTGTACCTGGCCTAAGGGACCCGCTAACTGATTGCCCTACGTTGTTAACTGTGTAATCTAACTCTGCCATATGGTCCTGCCACTATCCTGTAACTAAGACCTGGCCTGATCTCTCTTGAAAGTCAACACCTGCACCTGTGCTCTGGCCTGATCTCTCTCTACGGCCACCTGAAGTTGTACCACTATCGTGGCTTGTAACTGTTGTTGTAGTGTAGCAAGTTGTCCATCATCACCACCCCCTATGGCCTGAGGAGGTGGACCCTGCCGTGGTAGAACCTGCTATAATGGGACATATATGCCAACTGGAATGCCTACTGGAGGTAGCGGACTAGATAGGGCCTGGTGTTCCTGTCTAGGTATAGGCCTATGAACCTATGCCTGCGGCTGTGGGGCCCTGCCTCTAACTCGATGCTACGTATTGGGGCCACCCTTGTCATCTGAATCATCATCATTAGTATCACATATGGCACCATCTTCATTGCTAGGCGGTCCCACTTGGGGAGGCCTCATGCCTGCCTCATATGTTGCCCTCAAAATAGTCAACCTGTGTGGAATCACGTCGTGATACCAGGGTGCGTACTTTTTTGTGCACCCTAGATCTCACACCTGCCTCAAAGGTACCCATGCAATAGATATCACATGTGTAAAACTGGCCCAGGCTCTTGCAAAGGCTATTTGTGGCCCTATGTCAAAATAATCATGAACCCTCCACGTATACCACATATCGGGCCCCGGAACATCGTGTGTGATGCCAAACTGTCGCTGAAATCTATCAAACCTATAAAAATCTTGCATATAACTATGGCTACCCATGATAAAGTGTTATACTTCGGCTATGGATAGCTCTCAGGCATCCTCTAGCCATTAAAAATGTCAGTACGGCCTCCATACCATGGCCACGTACTGTAGGTCATCAAGCTCTTGACGATAGGGATAGGGATCTCCCCTGTAGGGCTGAACATCATCTCCGACTGGGACCTAACCCATGATAGATGGCTCCTCTAGAGCCCAAACTCTCAGAACGCCTAAGGGGCATCTAATAGCAATGTGATCCTAGGCCCATATCATAAGGATCCTGGTTGGGCCTACAATATTCTGACGGTAGTAGGTGATAAGATCTAGATCCCAGTAAAGATGCACCAGAATGCACAAGCCCCAACAATAAGTCTCTCCCTGTATCAATCCAAGAATCACCCCGATTAGTCCAAGTGGAAATGAGGAACTGGTCTTGTCAGGGAGTAAAACTCCACTGACAAAGGCCATCACGTAGACTACGACCTGATCTAACTCAAGATCCTCGATGCAGTGCAAAAATCTCACCATCATCCCGTGATGAGGTATCATCGAGACTCTGAACGGGTGTGCAATACATCCCTCCAGGACCACCATATTGCTAACATACTGGATCAACTAGCCAATAACGGGAACATGCATCATGCGCCAAACATCCTCCAAAGTAATGGTGATATCCCTTATAGGCAGTCGAAAGCACTAGCTCTCGCTGTGCCATCTCTCTACTATGCCCGTAAGAAGGCCATGGTCTAATGTAATCTGGGGCATATCAGCCACATAGGCTAACCTTGTGACATAAAGGAGGATGTCTAATATACTCCTATCTCCATCCACAAACTGCACCTCTATCATATCAAGATGACCGTATCTCTCCCGCATCTAAAGTGCAGGTAATCTGCACTACAAGATCAAAACAAGTGTTAGGAACTTATCTAATCTCTAGCTATCTTTATAAGGAAATATAGTCAGTAGAGTCCTTTAGCTTACTAACTCCCCTTTTTCTTCTAAAGCTCTTCTAATTATTCTCCTCTACACTTTTCTATTTTATTGCTATGAGTGTCTTCCATTTTCTTCCAGACACATGCACGCCCCTTTCGACACACGTGCGTCCTCCTTGATGCCTACGCGGAGCATACCTTTTCCATTTTTCTCGTATATGCCACGTAGGACACCAATGCACCCAGTGTGACACCTACGTGTCCCTCCGAGCACGCATGCATACATGCATGCATTCCCGCTAAAATTCAAACTTTCCCCCCTAACGCCTACATGCTTGGTTTGACGCGCATGCGTCCTTGTTTCCCCCTTTTGACAGACACGCGTGCGCGTACCCATTTTTAACGAATATGCCCATGTGTACCCACTTTTATGACATGTACGCATATGCGTGCCCACATTTTTGACACTTGCACGTGCATGTGTCTTTTTCCCACCTACGTACCATATAAATGATCTACAAAGCATTAAATGCGTAATTTAAAAGAAAAATGATAAACCACTCACAAAGGGTCCATCTGCGGGGTCTCGTTGGTACTCTCGGATCAGGTCTGCTTGCCTCCACCTCATCGATAACGTCTCCATTACACTCCAGGCTCTCTCGCTGACACCTCGCCATAAAAATTTGCAAGGGCTCTGGTATAAATGAATTGGTAGTGATTATTTTTACCCCCCCTGGGTGGGTATATTAACTCATTGCAATGCCCCTAGGGAATGTTTTCTCCATCGTGATCATTCTAATATTCTTCTACCCACCGTGATAATCATTTTATTATTAAAATAATTATTTTTATTAATTTTCACACACTGGGGCACTTTGTGCTACCCTGCGGACACTTCCTCTTGACCCTAGCATTGTTTATGAACCTTACAAGCACTTTCCTCTGTTTTGATTCCTCTTTTTCATCTATCTACCTCCTATCATGAACAATAATTCTCTACAATAATTATTATCACCCTGTCTTTCTTTCCATGGGGATACCCTTTTGGCTCTTTTGCGGCCTCGCCTTCCCCCGTTCACCTCTGCGCGTACTTTTTAGAAGATCTTTGATCTTTTGAATTCTTCTGACTGGTCAAAAAAAATTGAAAATTGTAAAATTGATTTATAAATATCAAAAATAGTATAAAACTTTGAAAATGACCTACAATCAGTAACCAACTCATTTTTCAGCTGAAATCTATGTCTTTTGCATGGTGCTCATCTTGTATCCTGTTGGCATTTTCACATGTTTTGAAATAACAACTTGTGAATCACCCTGATCTACAATCATTTACAAAAGACCGTTTCTTACTTCATTTGTACTCTGGGGCACTATTAGTTGCCTTGTACTATTTCGTCATGCACGTTTCCTTTTCATCGGACCCAAGTTTCCTCTGTCATTTCCCTTGCATGTGCATGTTGCTTGGGGCATCGTTCTTACCCTTGTCATTTATCAAAACATTTGGGACTTCAGCTTGATAACAATATATTTGTGCAACCTTCTTGAATGTTGTTGGTTTAAGTGTGTGTGACTATACTTATTTCCCTATTACATGAGTTTGTTTACTTCTCGTATTATGTTACATGTTTGTATGTTGTGCGGAGTTGGCATTTTAGCAATAGATAGTTGTTTTGTATCTTGGTTTTTCATGTCACTATACGCTTCTGTTGTATGCTCAAATTTTTAATAAGGACCAATGAGGAGGTCTCTAAGCAAAATGATTATTTAAGTAGTGGATATAATTGATTTGTGGTTAGCTCAATATCTCTTTTTTTATTTCTCATCCTCTTCTCTTTGCACTTTCCTTTTATCCCTAATCTTCCCTCTCATCGAGGCATCCTACCCCTTCCCCATTCTTCTATCTATATCTCACCTTTTTCGACTGTCGATCAACTTCTTTCATCACCCCATCGATACTCGAGGGGGCATCCTTCATCCAGGTAATTTTTCTTCTATTCCTTCAAAAAAATTCTTCTCTTTTATATTTGTCTACTTTCTTCAAAGTGGTGTAACTTACATCACCTCAAAGAGGGGAAAATGTAGACACCTATAGCTTGGCCAATGCACTATTACGACTAATATTGTTCTAGTTGTGCTTCTCCCTACAAACTGACAATACACTGCCAGTTCAACCTATCTAACTTTCTTCCTATGACATCCCTTTTGTCATTTTTCCTCTTGTAAACCATTTAAACAAGCTATAATAGCTTCGTTCCAACTACATTATCTTCTTACTTTCTTCCAGTCCACTTCTACCACCTTCTTGGCCTATCAATCCATTCCATTGGATTGATTTGACCCTTCAAAACTCTCTCCAAACCCTAATCACCTCCTAAACATGTTTAACTAAGCTTAAACATGGTTTGTCACTCCCTAAACCTAGTCAAAGTAAGATTTGACTTGCTAAAAGTGTTTTTTGGAATTTAGTGTTTGTCCCACATGCAATCAAGTTTCCCATTTTCCCAAATGGAAAACTATATATAGGGCTAGACCCCCTCTCTCATTTTCAAGAATTCCTCCCTTCTTCCTAAGCATAGATTATGGAATTTTGCATCTAGGTTCTAGATTTCATTTCTAGTTTAGATAATGAGCTATTTACTTCATTTTTTGTATTGCTAATCCAATTTATAGGGTAAAAGGGAACAACCATTGGCTCAAAAACTTATAATGGGGAGATCTCTTTCTCTTAATCACTAAAACTGATTGCTTAGGGCTTACTAGGTTCATTATTTTAAGCTTTCAAAGAATAGAGGTAGTTTTAATTAGCTTAAATTTGAGTGTTTACATCATAATGTACGCTAGCTAGAAAATATTATCATTTTCATCATCATTGTCATCGTCTTCGTCATCATTATCAAAACTATCGCTACCACAACCATCATTTTTGCCATCATTTTCGTCATCATTATCACATCATTGCCATTGAAATTGTTGTACATGTTCACAAATTAGGTTTTTCAATTGGATTTTTGCATTTTATAATATAAACATAAATTATTAATAATAATATTGTTAAAAATTTATATTATTTTTTTTTTTATTAGATAGGGTAAAAATAGGGATCGTCTCCCACAGGCCAATACATGAAAGATAACATCGTGAAAGCTCACATATAGAAACAAAAAGAGGAACAGGACCAAAAAGGGTTAAATGAGATTGACCCAAAAACAACAAGGTCCAGAAACCCAACCAACAAGAGAACCAGCAACTACATAACTAAACCAAAAAATAAAGACAATTCGCTACAAAACCTCCTAAAGTTTAGGAACAACACCATTAATTTTTCTTTTGATTCTTAAAGGGTTTGGCCTCCATGGTCTCAGACTCCTTGCTATGATCGAGTTGTAGCTTCTTTTGAGGTGGCTCTTCCTCTTCTTCTCCCACAACATCCTCCTCTGTCTCATCCTCGCCCTTCTCTTCTTCATCAAATATGGTGACCTTGGAATATTTTATTTTCCTTTTCCCCTCTTCAACCACTTCCAAACGAACCCTCATATCTCAAACAAGCTTATCCAGGCCATTGATTTCCCCCCTAATATTCTTCTAGGCCATGCAGATTTGTTTGGTGGCTTCGATGTTGTTAATCATCCTAACCATCAAATTCACCTCCTCCATGATATGAACCACAATTTCCAAGTGTTGAAATTTTTTCTTCAATTCCTCATGGCTTTGCTTGACTTTCGAGATCCTTTACCTTTCGAGGACCCTGCTTCCTGTCTCTCTGAGCCCATCACATTTTTTCCCTCCTCACCTCTATTATGGCCCAATTTTCCCTCGCGCATCTTAGTAATACATTCACCTAGAGTGATATCTTCATCTACCTCGGTTTGAGGCATGGTTTTATCTAACACAAGCTTACCATTTTGAAATAGAAGGAGAATGATCCCCTCATGAATAGGGGTATCCACCTTACCCCGCTGAAAATATTTCACAGAGGTAGTCAAAGACATCAAAAAGAAAGGGATACTTAACATTTTCTTGTGCCTGAACATATTTAGGAGAAATAAGTGATGAGTGTAAATCTTACGATACTTGCCTTCTGAAGTTAGATACTTCATAATGTGAAGGAAAACCTCCCTCCACACACTAGGGATGTAGGAAAAAGTAATGCCATCAGTGAAGTAATACACCTTTTTTTTGCCAATGAAAATATAGATTATTATCAGTATTAATATTAATATTGTAAAGAAAATATTATTATTATTATTATTTTTTTTTCATAATCACCATCATCATTTTCAACGTCATTATCATTGTAACTATTGTAATCATCATCATTACAATCTTTATCCTCACCACGGTCATCGTCGTCGTCATCATTGTCACAATCACCATCATCATCATGTTCGTCATTATCATTGTCAAATTTATCATCATTGTGATCGTCACCATCATAAGATAAGTGATGAGTGTAAATATTACGATATTCTCCTTCCAAAGTTAAATACTTCATAATGTGAAGGAAAACCCCCTTCTAAACACCAGGGATGTAGGAATGAGCAATGCCATCAGTGAAGTGATGCACCTTTTCCTTGCAAACCAAAATATAGATTATTATTAGTTTTAATATTAATATTGTAAATAAATTATTATTATTATTATTATTATTTATATTTTTTTTCATAATCACCATCATCCTTTTCATCATCATTATCATTGTAATTAGTGTAATCTTCATCGTTATGATCTTTATCCTCACCACGAGCATTGTCATCATCATCATCGTCATTATCATTGTCACTATCATCATCATCATGATGTTCATCATTATCCATGTCATATTTATCATCGATGTGATTGTCATCATCATTTTTTTTTTCATCATCTTCATGATCATCGGTACTCACCATCATTCACACGATCATCATCATTGCCATTGTCATGATGATGATGATGATGATGATGATGATGATGATGATTATGATGATGTTGACGATGATAACAAAAATGATTATTATGACAACAATGAAGGGGGAATAATGATGATGATAGTGAGGATGATCACGATGACGACGACCACAATAACTACAAACATAATTATAGTTAATTTTATATTAGGTATTAAAAATTGAATATTAAATAGTAAATAGTGATAATAATGATGATGACAAAGATGAAGATAGTGATGATGAAAATGATTATATCAATCATTAAAATTATGACAATGATTATGATGAGGATGAAAACAACAACAACACCGAATACGATGACGATTGTGCCAGATGGTGTTCATCCTTCTCACGATCATCATCGTCATTGTAATTATCATCATCATTATGGTCTTCATCCTCATCACAATCATCGTCTTCATCATCATCATTATCACGATCATTGTCATCGTCATGATTTCCATTATCATCGTCATCTTTATCATTGTTGTGATCGTCATCATTGTTGTGTTTGTCATCATCATCATGATCATTAGTACTCACCATCATTGACAAGATCATCATCAATGATGATGACGAGTGCTTACCTATATTAAATAGTAAGCATAAATCACCACCAATGAAAACATCAATGTTATCCTTATCATCATGTCATCATCGTCATTTTTATCCTCATCTTATTCATCAAAAGCGTCATCATCTTCAGTGTCAATTTTGTTTTCATCATCATAGTCATTGTTAGATTGCTGTCATGATTGATATAATCATCGTCATAGTTAACATCCACCATCATTATCATCATAATCACGATCCCCATGTTTTTGGTCATGGTCATTTTTATCTTCCATCATCATCATTTTCATAGTCAGTCTTGTACATGTTTATGGCTTAAGGTTTATGAATTGCAGTTTCTTCATTATCATTATCATCCTCATCATCATTATCACCACCATCAACACCATCACCATCATCATCATGTATATTAATTTTTAGAATTTAATTAATATTAATCGTAATATAACCATTTTCATTGTAATCATCATCTTCATGGTCATGGTCGTTATCATATGTTATGATTATTTTCTAAAAACACAATTAAATATTCAATATTTAAGTTAAAGTAAATATTTTAGATATGACTCTTTTGGGCATCCCACATTAGTTGGTAGGTTTTGTGTTTGGGAACATATAAACCCTATTCTATCTTTATCCTTGTGCAAATTGGGGTGATGCTACAATGGAAGTGGCCCTCTGAGATTTTTCATAGCTCATTGATTGTGGGATGGGTATGGTTCCTTATTATACCTTCTACACTCCTTCTTTGTGCCTTAGTATTCCAATAAACTTCGCAAGTTGGATATAAATTTTTAGTGTACCTTAGAATTGCTTCTATGTCTCTAAAATCTTTGTTCATTAAAAAAACATAATCCCACATTAGTTGGTATATTTAATCTTATTCTACGACAATAAAATCCTCATTCACTCAATAACCCAATTCCACTTTTCTTGGTAGGATTTGTATAGGACACATATAAACTCTAATTTAGAATGATATTCGTTATGCCAATGAGGAAAAATATAAGGTGATCCTTCCAATAATAATAAAAATTGAATCTCCTGCAAGTACATATATTTATATAATGGATTTATGTAGCAATATATTTATCAATCGCACTTGAATGCCAAACTTAAATTGAGATTCCCATATTTGCGGATGATGTAAAAACCCACTTTTGACCTACATGTCATTTCATGCACTCATTTAATTAAAATATAATTTTGTTGGTGTCGGTACTCATTTAATTCATAAGGTTTAATTTTTTTTATATCGTGTAGGAATGACCATAATGAGAACCTATTAATTTTTTTGGTGTTAGTACTCAACAATGATCTAGAGCATCGAATAAGAAAAATTCTTTCAGCTCACATTTTCTCTGATTTTCAATAATACGAGTAACCTACAATGAAAGTTGAGGGATTATGATGGATTGCAATAGGGTGAGATGTCAATAAAATTGTCAATCTTAAAAAGAACATCCAATTCAAGTGCCATAGCAGGATAAGATCTTGAACTGAGTTACATCATACTCACCTTCCAACAGATACCATCTTTCATCACATAAATTGCCACACAAAAAAAGTGTTAAGATATACCTTTGGGCATGGACTTTCACTATGAGAAGTAATTTAAATTTCACATTATTATGCTCCACCACCACTTCACTACCAATTGTATTTTTAAATCCAACATATTTATAAAATAAATCCAGCAAACAAAATATATATAAAATCCTGATATAAACAAAATGATGAAACAAATTCAAAATAAACACAACAAAATTATATTTGAGAGTGTTTTCATATAAAACCTCAAGATAATCAAATTATATAATCCTTTCCATGATGGTTCAAGCAAAAATACCCTATAATAACCAAACACTTTTAAAATAATAGGACAACATTATTATATGTTTCTCCACACAAAATCGCCTCAAATATTGCTGCATATGCATACCCTAAATTGTTGTGGCACTTTAATGTCTTAATTAATACACCTACTACTCAAAATAGAAGGAAAAGAAGAAAAAAAACAAAGTGGTGTCCTCGTCTACTGTGAGAATGATGTTGCAAAGGTTACAAGGCCAGGGGGAATTAAGCCCTAGGCGTTTCACAACTAGCGTATGAACAAATCAATACAACTAGGCATTTCACCCCAATGAAGCGCCTCCAAATCCTCAATCTCCTGGTCCTCTGCATACAAACAACAAACAAAAAGTGGCAGGCCGTAGGTCCTCTCAGAGACAAACAACCTGCTTCAGATATAGAACAAAATCAATCATTTTCTATATAGCAAAATGAGGAGATACCACGATTACAGATTATTTCAGTGTGTTGGGTCAATTTAATGGTGCGATTTTAGGACGGCTATTAGCGAGAGTTCCATTTACCTCAACTTTTGTGGCCTTCTGTTTATTTACTTATGAGAGTAAAGAGCTCTCTGATTTCTACAATCCATGTAACTATCTAATTGTACTGCTAAATTTACACGTTCACTTTGATTGCAGCATGGTTAACGATTTGGATATCTCAAATAAAGTGTGGATGTTACCATTGCGAAATATAATAACATGCACTGTGAACTTTATTATTGATGCCAAATATAGTAGTTGCGGACGTTACGAAGAACTACAGTTATAAACTTCCTCATCCCTGCTAGTAACTTATAGTAATTATTTCTTTTCCCTAATGCACAACATCAAACACTTTCACACCATATATGTAAATAAATATGCCTCTCCACATAATTATCTTTGTGAACTTCGTGTCTCGGATGTAGGTTTTGAGATCATCCATATTATGACTTCTTTATCTCTTTTATTTGAGCTGGTGGACGGATGGACATTTGTGTACATGGGTCTCCAAATGGACCATTAGGCACATTATTTCTTGTTAAGGCTTTCACACCTTTGCATAGTGGACTTTGCTTTGTCCAATACAATTGAACTTGTCTTTCTTAGGTGTGGATTTTAATTGATTTTCTATGCCGTTTATCTTCCAATGTGGCGGTTGTGCATGGATTTTGGCTCTTACTTATTTCTATATGACATTATTTTATGCAAACCTTTACTAATTTCTTTATCTTCATTTGTGTAGGTTGGGAGCTAGATTTGAAACATGCATAAGTTATCTTTTCCCTTGTAACTAGTATCTTATTGAAAACATCATTAGTTTCCACATGTACTATAGTCTCCAAACTAGGATGAAAATTGTCTTTAATTTTTCAACAACCTCTATTATAGACTTGTTCTTGTTCGCAAAATTCGATTGGATCAACATAATGAATATCTTCTGATTTTTCCTACTAGTGTACATGCGTGCATCTTCAACACGTGAGAAATGAGAGAAGAAATCGATGAGTTATGTGCCTATGTAAACCGTTATCTACATTTGTAGGATGGGGAAATTAAATTTGAGAACAAAAGAGTTGGGGAAACATGGGGAAAATGGTCAAATTTTACTAAATGCCAAATTATACATTTGACAAACTTCCCTGCGAACTTCCCAAAGAAATATCTCAACAAAATGTTTTGTGGAAAGTCATTTAATTTGTATCCGATCGGGGAGTGCTCCAACTGATAAGTGGGATTAAAACCCCACTTGAACTTCCATTTTATCGCCATTTCAATAATTAATTAACATTTTTGTATAAATTTGATATCATTAATTTAATAATTAAAATTGGAATTTAATTAATTAAATTAACAACATCAATTTAATTAAAATAAATAATTAAAAACATTAATTAATTAATTTTTTCATTTAGTAAAAGTAATGAGTACAATAATTTAATTATTTAACATTAATTAATTAATAACTTGAGATAAATATATACTAATTAAATAATTTTAAATAATGAAATTAAAATCACTAATTAGGTATTATAAACCATTTTCCGAAGTCAAAAGATGTGTGAAGCGCAGTGGGACAGTAATAAAGATGGAAGTGTGACAACATAACACTACAATAATTTGACAAATGGGTTATGGAAATGATGACAGATAAACAATATCTTCGAATGATGTAGAAAGATGATCTAGCAAAGCATGTAAATGAAAAAAAATTCGAAATTTTTGAAATACTAGTGTGCAAAATTTTTGGGATACCATGTATGGAGTGTAGATCCTAGAGTATGACCAAATCAATTGAGAGGGCCCTCGCATACACCAAAAATCATTCTAAATACATCGACCTCGTCAGTGAACCTAATTTTTTCGAGTCTAGTGCAATCAACCATTCACCATTGCATTGGTACATGCCATTTTTATTTACAAATACGAAATGTATGTCACTTTCTCATTAAAATATTATCAATATTATATTTAGAACTCTTGTTCCATTATATTAATACATTGTTCACTTATTTAATTCATAACAAATTTGAAATTCACTCAATTTATTTTTTAACTATCACAATTTTTGCACTTACAATTTATCACATAAACTCTCTTATTTATATTTTCCTTTCAAAACGTTTAACTCTATATGATCCGGTGAATGCATTTGGTTTATGGTTATAAAATTTATTATTATTCTACTACATATTGCTCTCTCTTAATAATGAATAAAACATGATCAATACATTATCATAGCTCATTGATTGTGGGATGGGTATGGCTCCTTATTAGACCTCCTACTCTCCTTCTTTGTGTCTTAATATTCCAATAAACTTCGCAAGTTGGATATAAATTTTAAGTGTATCTTAGAATTTCTTCCACGTCTCTAAAAGCTTTGTTCATTAAAAAAAACATAATCCCATATTTGTTGGTATATTTAGTCTTGTTCTATGACTATAAAATCCTCAATCATTCAATAACCCAATCCCACATTAATTGGTAGGATATTTATTTGAAACATATAAACTCTAATATAGAATGATATTCATTATGCCAATGGGGAAAACTAGGAGGTGATCCTGCCAATATTAATAAAAATTGAATCTCCTCCAAATACATATAATATTTATATAAGGGAGTCATGTAGAAATATATTTATGAATCTATGGATCATCGCACCTAAATGCCAGACCTAAATAGAGATTCCCATGTTCGTAGATGTTGTAAAAACCCAATTTTGACCTACATGTCATTTCATACACTTATTTATTTAAAAAATAATTTTGTTGGTGTCAGTACACATTTAATTCATAAAATTTAATATTTTTTGGATATCGTGTAAGAATAACCGTGATAATAACCTATTGATTTTTTTTGGTGTCAGTACTCAACGATGGTCTAGAGCATCGAATAAGAGAAATTCTTTCCTCTCACGTTTTCTCTGATTTTCAATAATAGGAGTAACCTACAATGATAGTTGAGGGGTTATGACGAATTGTAATAGGGTGAGATGTCAATAAAATGGTCAATTTTAAAAATGGCATTCATTCAAGTGCCATAGCAGGATAAGATCTTGAACTGAGTTACATCATACTCACCTTCCAACAGATACCATCTTTCATCACATAAATTGCCACACAAAAAAAAAGTGTTAAGATATACCTTTGGGCATGGACTTGCACTATGAGAAGCAATTAAAATTTCACATTATTATACTCCACCACCATGTCACTACCAAAAAAATATTTTAAATCCAACATATTTATAAAATAAATCCAGCAAACAAAATACATATGAAATTCTTCCATAAACAATGAAACAAATTCAATATAAACACATCAAAATTATATTTAGGAGTGTTTTCATATAAAACCTCAAGATAATAAGATTATATAATCCTTTCCGTGATGATGGTTCTTGCAAAAATACCCTAATAACCAAAGACTTCTAAATTAATAGGACAACATTATTATATTAATTAATTTTTTTCGGCTCTACCTTTTTTTCTTACAAAGATATCACGGTTACAGGTTATTTCAATGTGTTGGGTCGATATAACACATAATGGTGTGATTTTAGGATGAATATTAACGAGAGATCTGTTTACCTCAGTTTTCATGGCCTTCTGTTTATTTACTTATGAGAGTACAGAGCTCTCTGATTTCTACAATTATTGTATTTATCCAATTACTGCTAACTTTACATGTCAACTTTGATTGCAGCATGGTTAATGACTTGGAGATATCAAATAAAGTGCGGATGTTACCATTGCGAAATATAATATTGTGCACTGTGAATGTTATTATTGATGCCAAATATAGGCGCTGAGGACTTTACCACAAACTGCAGTTATAAACTTCCTCATCCCTGCTGCCAACGCAGTAATTATTTCTTTTCTCTAATTTTTGTTTTTATTTCAAGACATGTGCACAACATCAGAGACTTTCACACCATATATGTAAATAAATATGCCTCTCCACATAATTATCTTTGTGAACTTCGTGTCTCGGATGTAGGTTTTGAGATCATCCATATTATGACTTCTTTATCTCTTTTATTTGAGCTGGTGGACGGATGGACATTTGTGTGCATGGGTGTCCAAATGGACCATTAGGCACATTATTTCTTGTTAAGGATTTCACACATTTGCACAGTGGATTTTGCATTGTCCAATACAATTGAAATTCTCTTTATTAGGTTTGAATTTTAACTGATTTGTTATGTCATTTATCTTCCAAAGTGGCAATTGTGCATACATTTTGGCTCTTACTTATTTCTATATGAGATTCTGTTATGCAGACCTTTACTAATTTCTTTATCTTCATTTGCGCAGGTTGGCAGCTAGATTTGAAACGTGCACAATTTTTCACCTTTCACTTGTAACTAGCATCTTATTGAGAACATTTTTAGTTTTCACATGTACTATAGCCTCCAAACTAGGACAACAATTGTATTTAATTTGCCAACAACCTATTTTATAGACATGTTCTTGTTCGCAGAATTTGATTGGATCAACACAATGAATGTCTTCTGATTTTTCCTGCTTGTGTACATACGTACATCCTTGACACGTGAGAAATGAGAGAAGAAATCGATTAGTTAATCACCTTTGTAAAAAGTGATCTCCATTTGCATGATGGGGAAATTAAATTTGAGAATGAAAGAGTGGGGGGAAAATAATGGAAAAGGGTAAAATTTTGCTAAATGCCAAATTATGCATTTGACAAACTTCCCCACGAGTTTCCCAAAGAAATATCTCAACAAAATGTTTTGTGGAAAGTCATTTAATTTTTATTCGATCGGGGAATGCTCTAACTAGATAAGACATGGGAGTAAAACCCCACTAGAACTCTTGTTCTACTGCCATTTTGATAATTAATTAACATGTTTTTATAAATTTGATATCATTACTTTAATAATTAAAATCGGAATTTAATTAATTAAATTAACAAAAACAATTTATTTAAAATAAATAATTAAAAACTTTAATTAATTAATGTTTTTGTTTAGTAAAATTAATGACAATAATTTAATTATTCAACATTAATTAATTAATAACTTGAGATAAATCAATAGTAATTAAATAAATTTAAATAATTAAATTAAAATCACTAATTAAGTACTATAAACCATTTTCTGAGTTCAAAGGATGTGTAAAGTGCAACGGGACAGTAACAAAGATGGAAGTGCGACAACACAACAATACAATAACTTGAAAAATGGGTTATGGAAATGATGACAGACAAACAATATCTTGGAATGATGTAGAAAGACGATCTAACAAAGCATGTTAACGAAAAAAGTTTCAATTTTTTTGAAATATTAGTGTGCAAAATTTTCGGCACACCATGTATGGAGTGTAGAGCCTTGAGTATGACCAAGTCAATCAAGAGGGCCCTCACGTACACCAACAGTGAGTCTAAATACATCGACCTCGTCAGCAAGCCTTATTTGTTCAAGTCTAGTGCAATCAACCATTCACCATTGCATTGGTACACACCATTTTTATTTACAAATACGAAATGTATGTCACTTTATCATTAAAATATTATCAATATTATATTTACAACTCTTGTTCCATTATATTAATACATTATTTTCTTATTTAATTCATAACAAATTTGAAATTCTCTCAATTTAGTTGTTAACTATCACAATTTTTGCACTTACAATTTATCACATAAATTCTCTTATTATGTCGAAGGCATCCCCTCTATGGGAAAGGGATTTGCAGACATTCACATGACTATGTTAAATTTTATGGCTGTTTTGATTGTTTAGACAAGCGCTTTGATGTTTTAAGTTATTTTTGTTCTTTCTAGTAGACTGAACTTCGATTGCATGTCTGCTTTTGAGGGGTGATTTGTGTAATTTGGGAAACATAAGTAGAAGTAAAGGATTGACTTATCTATCCATGGTGTGTTGTGTGTCAATTTTGTATAGATTAACTCATATATCTGGAGTGAGATTGATTTCAAG
This sequence comes from Taxus chinensis, assembly GCA_019776745.2. Classification (NCBI taxonomy): domain Eukaryota; kingdom Viridiplantae; phylum Streptophyta; class Pinopsida; order Cupressales; family Taxaceae; genus Taxus; species Taxus chinensis. The sequence continues at coordinate 202,962,705 of CM034153.1, read as the reverse complement.
ATTCATATAACAAGTGGAGCTTAAGATAGGGTAGAGAGAAAACATTCATCGTTGTTGAGGGTGAATCATGAGCACATGTTAAAACCTTGTCTCATTTCTTCCTAGTTGGAATCGATTTTCCTTGATTTATGCTTTTTAGAACATAATAATGGTTGTTTTGGGATAATTTTTGTGCGATAAAATTTGACAGTCGTTTTGATCACTTAGACGAGTGATTTGACGTCTTAAGTTGTTTCTAGTAGACTAAACTCCAATTACATGCCCTCTTTTGAGGAGCAATTTGTGTAATTTGGGAAACCAAAGCAAAAGTAAAGGACTGAATCATCTATCCAGGGTACATTGTGTGTCAATTTTGGATAGAGTCACTCACATATTTGGGGTGAGATTGATTTCAAGATTTGTATAATAGGAAAAGCTTAAGACAAGGCAGAGAGAAAACATTCATCATTGCCGAGGGTAAATCGTGAGCACAAGTTGAAATATTGTCTCGTTTCTTCCTTGTTGGAATTGATTTTTCTTGGTTTATGGTTGTTTTCAGATACTTTGGAAATGGTAAATCCAACGGTTTTCTTCGACATGTCATTGGGAAACCCGTTGGCTGGAAGAATCATGTGGAGTTTTTTTCCAACATGATGCCAAAGACACTTGAGAACTTCAGGGCACTATGCATGGGTGAGAAGGGAACAGGAAATTCTAGAAAGCTCCTATATTTCAAGGGCTCTAGTCTCTACTGCGTCCTAGCCTTGGAAGAATATGTGTCATTTACAATAGTTTTTTACTAATTTCTTATACTAAGTAGTGCATGCTCCATAGCTATAGGATTTTTTTTAGTGTCACAGATCTATGTTTTTTCCTATAACATGACAATGGCCTCATTCCCATTGTTGAGCCAAAGATTTTTCTAGATGGTGATCACTCCATTGACAAAACCCTTCAAGTAGAAGAGAAATTATGGGTATATGTTTTCTTCTACTCGGCTCAGAACAATGTGTTGTTTGATGGTATTTTGTTAAACCCCAGTGTGGTGACTCCTGGTGCTGAATATAAGGAGAAAACGACCCTGCAGAAGGTTGTAGATTACACTCTTTATATGCTTAAGAGAAGAGTGCCACCAATTATTACTGAAATAATGGTCAGTAATTTAAGAGTTTTCATTTTGGTGTGATCACTTAAAACTTTATACCTTGTAGGATATCATGATCCTTTTTGTTTGTGTTTGCAACTGGATTCAAAGTTTTGCATGGGACATAACTCTTGTCAAGAGGACAATATGAGATAGAGGAAACCTTGAATTTGTCTAGAAATTTGGACAGAGTTGCACATAAAGAAATGATAATAAACACTGAATATATATATTTTAATATTATTAAGATAAATTCATCCAGCATATTTTATTAGACAAGGGAGATTACAATATATAGAAGATTGATCTCCTTAATACAAGGAGTCAACTTCAATCTCAAACAATTCCCTAGAATATCTCATGATCCACTAATCACTCAACATATCTCAACAACTCTTATCTACGTGAGTTATAACTCACTTACATTATTTACTCACATAATAAATAATATATATTTACACACACAAATATATAAATATCTAATGTTCACAATAACAAGATAATTCCTAACATTCGCCCCCTTAGTGTGAACATGGGGAGAATCTTCCTTATACTTGCACTTGCTCATGATTTGGTGATTTTCACATGATGATCACAAACCTCAAGTGTGGTTTTACAAATGGTTTACCACAAACCGAGAATGGTGGTTTTGCAATTGGTTTACCACAAACCACAAAGTGATGGTTTTGCAAATGGATTACCAACAACCAAGAATGGTGGTTTTGCTGTTGGTTTACCACAAACCACAAATGAAGGTTTTCAAGTGGTTTACCTACAGCCACATCATGATATGCCAAGTACTATTCTTAGCCCTCATCACATCTCACTGTAGGGAATAACATAGGAAATTCTGCTGACATCTGTTGCTCATACATACATAGAAAAAACTGACATACTGGAAATGGAACATTGGAATGATGTTCTCCCCCTCAATGTGAAATTTCCACTTATTGAAAACAATATCATTGCAAAATTAGGCACATCACATTGGAAGCACTAAAATCAAACTGCACACAAACATGTCACCAAAGCTGATATGCGGCCCCGTCGTTGGCAACTGACGAGAGGTCGCTGAATGACCTCCAACCTCTGATGCCTCCTACCTCCAGTGAGTGGCTAAAGTTATTTAGAATAAGAAGTCATCAGACAAATATCCACATTCATCTTGTTTTTCTTCTTCTTCACTATTTTCTTCTTCTTCCATGGTTATATTGGCTTCATTTTTCTTGAGTTTCCCATTAAGTATATCTTGGGCTCGAATTCAAAAAAAGGAAGATGTATGTCCCATTTTCTTGTAGTAGAAGCATTCCCCTTCTACTTTATTTTTTTTATTAAGATAAATTCATCCGGGATATTTTATTAGACAAGGGAGATTACAATATATAGAATATTGATCTCCTTAATACAAGGAGTCAACTTCAATCTCAAACAATTCCCTAGAATATCTCATGATCCACTAATCACTCAACATATCTCAACAACTCTTATCTACGTGAGTTACAACTCACTCACATTATTTACTCACACAATATATAATATATATTTGCACACACAAATATATAAATATCTAATGTTCACAATAACAAGCTAATTCCTAACATTCACCCCCTTAGTGTGAAAATGGGGAGAATCTACCTTATACTTGCACTTGCTCATGATTTGGTGATATTCACAGGATGATCACAAACCTCAAGTATGGTTTTACAAATGGTTTACCACAAACCGAGAATGGTGGTTTTGTAATTGGTTTACCACAAACCACAAAGTGATGGTTTTGTAAATGGATTACCAACAACCAAGAATGGTGGTTTTGCTATTGGTTTACCACAAACCACAAATGAAGGTTTTCAAGTGGTTTACCTATAACCACATCATGATATGCCAAGTACTATTCTTAGCCCTCGTCACATCTCACTGCAGGGAATAACATAAGAAATTCTGCTGACATCTATTGCTCATACATACATAGAAAAAACTGACATACTGGAAATGGAACATTGGAATGATGTTCCCCCCCTCAATGTGAAATTTCCACTTATTGAAAACAAGATCATTGCAAACTGAGGCACATCACACTAGAAGCACTAAATTCAAACTACACACACACATGTCACCAAAGCTGATATGCGGCCCCGTCATTGGCAACTGATGAGACGTCGCTGAATGACCTCCAACCTCCGATGCCTCTTGCCTCCAGTGAGTGGCTAAAGTTATTTAGAATAAGAATTCATCAGACACGTATCCACATTCATATTGTTTTGCTTCTTCTTCACTATTTTCTTCTTATTCCATGGTTATATCGGCCTCATTTTTCTTGAGTTTCCCATTAAGTATATCTTGGGCTCAAATTCGAAAAAAGGAAGATGTATGTCCCTTTTTCTTGTAGTAGAAGCATTCCCCTTCTACTTTATTTTTTTTACTAAGATAAATTCATCCGGGATATTTTATTAGACAAGGGAGATTACAATATATAGAAGATTGATCTCCTTAATACAAGGAGTCAACTTCAATCTCAAACAATTCCATAGAATATCTCATGATCCACTAATCACTCAACATATCTCAACAACTCTTATCTACGTGAGTTACAACTCACTTACATTATTTACTCACACAATATATAATATATATTTGCACACACAAATATATAAATATCTAATGTTCACAATAACAAGCTAATTCCTAACATTCACCACCTTAGTATGAACATGGGGAGAATCTACCTTATACTTGCACTTTCTCATGATTTGGTGATTTTCACAGGATGATCACAAACCTCAAGTATGGTTTTACAAATGGTTTACCATAAACCGAGAATGGTGGTTTTGCAATTGGTTTACCACAAACCACATGTGATGGTTTTGCAAATGGATTACCAACAACCAAAAATGGTGGTTTTGCTATTGGTTTACCACAAACCACAAATGAAGGTTTTCAAGTGGTTTACCCACAACCACATCATGATATGCCAATTACTATTCTCAGCCCTCGTCACATCTCAATGCAGGGAATAACATAGGAAATTATGCTAACATCTGTTGCTCATACATACATAGAAAAAAATTGACATACTGGAAATGGAACATTGGAATGATTTTTTTTATTTTTATTTTTTTCAATATACACAGATCTATTCCTTCACGAAAGAAATGATAATAAACACTGAATATATATATATTTTAATATTATTAAGATAAATTCATCTGGGATATTTTATTAGACAAGGGAGATTACAATATATAGAAGATTGATCTCCTTAATACAAGGAGTCAACTTCAATCTCAAACAATTCCCTAGAATATCTCATGATCCTCTAATCACTCAACATATCTCAGCAACTCTTATCTACGTGAGTTACAACTCACTTACATTATTTACTCACATAATATATAATATATATTTGCACACACAAATATATAAATATCTAATGTTCACAATAACAAGCTAATTCCTAACAATTTGATTGCAATGAACCAAAGTCCAAACCCATGACATGTCTTCTTTTCTTCTGCTCGAGCTTTGCAAGACCTAGAAGGGTCTTCCAAAAAATGTTGAAGCAGCCCATTCAGAACTTCTTATTCGAGCTAGGGAAAATTTTCTTTCACCTATGTGGACTGAGATTAATTAGAAATACATGTAAGGTTAATGTAACACAAGATGTGGTGCACTCAAGATTAGAGAGCACTAAAGATTATCCTACCATAAGTATGAAAACACTCTTACATAGGACCATTTAAACTAATTAGGACATAAATTCAACCAAAATCAAATACTCACGAGAAATACAGGTCCTTTAAAGGTTTTCCCAGATCCTGTCAATGAATAAAACAACATTAAAACATTATTAGAGTCCACATACATGTTAGACATTATCAAGGCTAAATTCCGGCATTTTGTCAAATAATTAGCTGATTTATTCAATAGATTAAAACAACATTCACAATATGATAGAATTGATTCGAAAGGAACTTTATCTGTGCGCTTTTGATATGCGAATCTCTTTATACCCAAAGAATACATTTATAATGGAAGGTAGGAACTTATTCAAAACTTACTTTCAAATTATTGTCAGTTTATGCTCATACCCTTGAATTTATAGATAAATTCTAAAATATGGTACTATTTTGTTATGGAAGATACAATGTTACATTTGGAATATTGGAGAAATGGTTTTTCTAAATATATATTTTTTGGTTCATTATTTGTAACCCTTCTCATGGAGAATTATAATTGCAGCTTTCAAAAGACATGAACATCCTCATGAAGCATTGACTTTGGGTCAAAGCATGTAACTGTGTCCCACTTTTTTGTAGTTTTTGTACTTTCAGCAAACTATGTATGACAACCAAAACATGACCAAACACATATAAAATGACCAAACATGAATTTTTAAGAGGCTATAAATACCAAGGTGCAGGGCATCCAGAATTTACCTAATTTTTTTAAATTTTATAGTATTTTTTAATTATTTATTTACTAGTCAGATTTTAAAATATTTATGGCCACAAAGTGGGACACACTTGTATGCTTTGACCCCTTTGTTTCACCAAATGCAACCAATAGGTAGCCAACATGAATATTAGTTCCCCTTTGATAGCCCCCTCCATATAGAGATATGTCCGCTCAATTGGTTTCTTAATTTCATTATAGCTAGATAGTGATATTGGAGCCTTATCACAAGCCATGAACATCCATCAAAGTAAAATAGAAAGTGTATTTTTGTTTGCAAAATGCCTCAAAGAGATGTGGTCTCATGGAATACTATGATTGTAAGATATGCACAAAATAGTTCTAACAATAATGCTCTCAAATTCTTTGAGGTAATAAATTAATTTGGAATGTACCATAACCATTTAAGCTTTGTTTATATATGCTTCCATATTTTGTCTCATTTGCGTTTCATGGAGAGCTAATATGTTAAAGCACTTAGTCATTCTTTCAATCTACTTTGACAACAACATTTCACATTTACTACATTCTTGAGAGTGAGTGTTAGCAAAATTACATGTCTCACTTGCATTTTTCTTCGATTATTACACAAATAACTATTATTCGATGTAATGAATTCGGCTGCGCGTCTTGTAACGTGATTGAAATAAGAGGAGAGAAACTTTTTATCTGCCTTGGGGAGTTTGAGAGTATAGCTCATCCTCTCATTGTCACCATTTTCCCCAGCCTGGGTTTTGTGAGACCACCATACCCTAACCCCTTTGAATGAGTCCTCCACTTCCTCCTCATCAGCTAGAGAGATGCCTACATTAAGGGAATTCCTCACACGAAACATATTCATTCTTGGGGAAATGGCTTGCAGACTTTACACATAGTGTTGTACGTTGTCATAAAGATCATTTCCACTCATTCCATGATTTTATTTGAATTCTGGAATGTTTACCTCATAATGATAATGAGGAGGATTGAAATACTCCAACAGGAATGAATACCATTGCATAAAAATTTGATGTAATTGGGGAGGAAGAAAGTTTTGCAGCAGAGTGAAGAGGTCGATGAAAGACCATATTTTGGCAATCATGGCATTGGTATCCATTTTCATGTTGAAGAAGGATTATTAACACACTACTAGGAAATGCACATCCAGGTGCCTGCACCCCAATATTTATTTGGAGGCAGAGTCCAGGCTGTTTTTACGAAGTGTTTCCATGAAGTAGATCTCGATGGGGAAGAGGCTTGATGAGCATACTTTTTTTTTATATTATGTTATTCTATACGCGCACATACATGTGAATTGAGGGATACATCTCTCATTCTTGCAAAGGGAACTCCAAATATTTTTATTGGAATGCTTTTCTTCTTCTTCTAATTATTATTATTTTGATGTGTAGTACATAAAATTGGACACAAGTTTCTATAGATTGTCGCTATTTCAGTTTATATTTTAGGAGAAAACATATAACAATTATATAATTATGAGTAAGTGTACAACTAAATAGTGATCATCTTTAGTCAAGCATTCATGTTGTCAAAGTCACGCAAGGCATGATCTCATCAAGTAGATCATTTCTAAAGATTCAAGGTTGGTCAACCCAAATTTTGAGAGATATTTCATCATTATTTCCTTCAACATCCTGTACAATTAATTTTATCTTTAACACATGATACTATATGAGAGATCAATTAACTTTCACATTGTTAATCTTAATAAAGATGAAATGAAAAGGATTGTCTAATCATAAGGTAAGCTTGTATGGGAACATATAAATGATGGAAATATTGATCTATGGTTAGATCTTTTTTAATAGAAATATCTTAGCATTATTGAAGTACAATGTGCAAACTATTTGGTTAGGATGTGCATTCCTTTGTTTTGACCAATTTAAGTGAATTTCTACTTGAACGTGAATTTACTATAGAAAATGTATAGTTTAGCCGGTGCATCAACATGTATTCCACCACAGCTGCAACACAATACAGGTTTCTTATCCCATCTTCACGGGTTCTCTATCCCATCTTCACATTTACATCAGATGTCACATCATTCTTCTGCAGCATCATTATTGCATTGAAATGCTGTCTATATGAAATATTTCCTTTAAACGTATGAAGCAAATTAAATGAGTTACCAGAAGATGGGTGGGGAGAGTGTAGATTCCTAGGGGTTAAATTTGATGGTTGTTTAAACATTATTTTGTTTGAATCAAAAATTTCAGGGATTAGTCACATAGAATTCTTAGGCTTAGTTGCCAAGGATTGAGGGGGTTCTATTTCACCAAAGTCACTCGAGGCACAATCCGGGCCTCATGCCTTATTACTTGGTATCGACTAGGACTAGAACCTAAGTGGATGGCTAGGCAACACCTTTTACACCATCATACACATCGTTGGACCACAACCCATTCGATATATATATATATATATATATATATATATATATATATAGTTAGTGATTATAGCCATAAAAAACTTGTAGATTTTGAAATAATCGTCACGTGTGACTTCCATATTTAAAATACAACCGTCACTTTTAATATATATTTATATGTAAATTATATTAATATATAATCCATATAGTTAAATAAATATATAGAATAGTCTTTTATATTATTTTCTAATATGATATAAATAATATATTTGTATTTTGAAAGGTAGTATTACAAAATTACCATCATGGAAAAATTGTTTGACATGCATAGGTGGCCATTAAATTAAACCCCATAGATGTCCTCTGTGACCACCTTGAAATGCTCACACAACTCCTCCAATTGTATTGTTTGATAGGTTAAATATTCGTATGACTCTAGTGCCAGTTCCACAATAACCCTTCATGTATCATGTTCACTGTAACTTTAATCAATTGAATGCAAAAGAATAAGACGCATATACACCCCTTCGAGGAGGCCTTTGATTGTAAACAATATTCATTTTATAAAAATGTGAGTTGGACCTACATGCTTATAAAACTATGAACCCCCATTGTTTATGACATATGCTTTCAATTTTATACCACAGACTCATACATGTCTATTAAGTTTGGCATCTGCAACTGATAGCAGTAGATCAAATAGATTTATTCAATGTATTCAAAATAGTGGACAAGAAGAATATAAAGCCACATAATGGTTACACAAGGTAGGGACAGTTAAGGAGTAACCGTATGCAACATAGGATGTATTAATTAAGCTAACATTTCCCCCCCCCCCCCTTAATACATTGTTCCTACATATGTACCCCCTAAACAAATCACAATTCACCTTGCCGAGAGGATTGGTGAGAATATCTGCAATCTGTAAATCAGTAGGGTAGTATTGGAGCTTAATTTTGTGGTTCAAGACCTGTTCATGAATGTAGTGACATTAGAACTCAATATGCTTTGTTCATTCATGAAAAACAAGATTCTTCACAAGATTCAACACACCTTGATTGTCGCAGTGAATGATGGGAGGTTTCTCTTCAGGAATCCCTATATCTGCAAGAATGCAATGTAACAAAATCACTTCGAACACATCTCCTCATGTGGCATGGTATTCAGCCTCAGTGGATGAGAGAGAAAAAATAGTTTGCTTCTTGCTAATCCATAAGATAGGTCCATGTCCAAGATGAAAAACATACCCTGAAGAGGATTTCTTGTCATCAATGGATCCTATATAGTCCAAGTTTGTATATCCCGATAAGATGAACTGATTGTTCTTCTGATACTCCAGACCAAAGTAAATTATACCTCGGATGTATCTCAACACATGCTTTACTGCTATCCAATGACATTTCTTCGGCTCCTGCATAAATTTGGCAAGATAGCTCACTGCAAAGCAAAGATCTGGCTTGGTATAGGTCAAGTAAATGAGACTCCCCACAAGATGCCTATAGTGAGTGCCATCTACCTGTAGTGAATCCTGGAATCTAGATAACTGCAAACCCTTTTCCATATGTGTGGACATTGGTTTACAATCTAACAGTCCATACATCTCCAGGAGAGTCTTGGCATAAATCATCTGAGAGACGAAGATATGATTCTTCTTCTACCATATCTCTAAGCCAAGATAGTAGTGAAGTAGCCCTAAATCGGTCATGTCGAAGGATTTTTTCATATCATTATTTACATCATCCACAAGATTGCAAGAACTTCCTGTGATCATAAGATCAACTACGTACAAAACCATAATAACAATCTTTGTTCCTACCTTCTTGATATACAAATTTGTATCTGAGGGGCTACGAGTGAATCCATGCTGCAATAGGTGATCATCAATTTTTACATACCATGCCCTGGGTGCTTTTTTGAGTCCATAAAGTGACTTTATGAGACGACATACCTTGTGTGGTTAATGCTCATCTACAAACCCTTCAGGTTGGGCCATCTATACTTCTTTGAGATCACCATTCAGAAAATCACTCTTGACATCTATCTACTAAATTTTCCATCCATTTTGTGCTACCAGTGCACAAACAAATCTAATGGTTTGGATCTTCGCAGTGGGTGCAAAGGTCTCATCATATTCAATTCCTTCCTGTTGAGCATAACCCTTTGCAACAAGTCGTGCTTTGTGTTTTTCGATTAAACCATCTGCCTTATATTTTTTTTTGAAAATCCATTTGCAGCCAATGGATTTCTTACCTAGAGGTAGATCGACAAGTTCCTACATCTGATTCTGAAGTAGGGAATCATATTCAACATTCATAGCTTGTTTCCACTGTGGCTGGTCTAATGCCTCACAAATAGTGTTAGGTTTGGTGCTATGTGCAATTGAACTCATGAGTGAAAAAATTACCTCATGTCTGGCTTGACTTCGTGTTCTACCTCCTGTAGAATTATCTAGAAGTGAGTTCAGCTGTACATCCCCAATAGTATTCTGGACCCATTTCAGACGTTGGTGTTGTTGTTGCTAATGTGAACATGTGTTTTCCAGTGTGCCTAGATCAAAAAATAAGTATCCAATTAGCTCTTCTTCTCTCTGAGAATAATCATCTTTCCCATCATCTAGATGTGTGAGCAATCTATGTGACGAGGTCGGTACTAGATCTCCATTGTGTGGCAGGGAGTCAAAGGATGACTCATCACACACCACATCTTGACTCTTGTATATTTTCTTCGTCTCATGATCCATGAGATGATATGCCTTTGAGGTAGTACTATACCCCAAGAAAAGACATGGCAGTGTCTTTGGATCGATCTTCTTCCTTTTCTTATCTAGAACATGCATATATGTAATACAACCAAAAACTCTCAAATGATAGATAGAAGGTTTATGACCAGTCCATACCTCTTCCGGTGTCCTATTCTATAAGATCTTCATGGGTGCCTAGTTGAGTAGATACATTGTTGTCTAGACTGCATCTACCCAAAACTAATCCTCCAACTTGGCGATGGAGAGCATACAACGAGCCATCTCCATGACAATCCTGTTGTGTCGCTCAAAAATCCCATTCTTTTGGGGCATGTAGGGTGCAGTCAGATGTTGCTGAATGCCATGCTGCTTTAGGTATGCTAAGAAATTCTTCGATACAAATTCCCCCCTCAATTTTAGTGGAGTAGAAGGAGAGGCTTCCCAAACTACCTGGTGTCTTGTTGGTAAAAGGTTTGGAAATTGGCAAACGCCTCACTATTCTTCCAGAGGAAATATACCCACATTTTCTGTTAGTAATCATTAATGATGAGCTGGAAGTATTCAAAACCTTGGAAGCTAGGAGGCACGGGTCTACATAGATCGGTGTGTACAACCTGAAGATGCTCCGTAGAATGATAAGAGCTCTATTTGAACGGACCTCTGTGTTGTTTTCCTGTAAAACATCCTGAGAAAATAGGTAAGGAATGGGAGAGTGGAAGAAGCCCTCTTACCATTTCCTTGGCACTGCGCTGATGCAGAGTCCCGGCAGAAAGATGACCATATCGAAAGTGCCATAGTGCAGTGGACTCCACCATTGAAGCAGAGAGAGCAATTTTAGATGAAGTGACTGCATCTACTGCAAATCGCTGGCCCTTCATAAATGCTCAAGCAATAACTAAGTCTCCCTGGGAAATGATGTAGGACTTGACCCCTTTCTGAACAAATAATTCAACCTATATTCAATGATTAAGAAGTTGACTCACAGACAAGAGATTTGAGGTCAAACCTGGAACATATAGCACCTTTGCGAGTGTACATCTTTGTGTCCTAAGAGGAATGATGACATCACCAATCCCTGCCATAATATAATCCTAATTATCTATGATGGTGATCTGATATCCAGTAGGCCGGTCACTCAGGGCATGGAACAACTTCTTATTTCCAGTCACGTGTTTGTTAGCACTGGAATAAATCAACCAGACACTTTTTTATGGCTATGAATTCTATGAGACTAGGAAAATGTCTAGATGAGTTACGTCTGGAACCTCTTCATCGAAGGAGGCATCCTACTGAGCAGCAATATGACCCTTCTGCCTCTGATTATGAGTACACCATTGGGATTTCTTGGAATATCCTTGGCTAGAAGTGCTCTTTTCGCCAGAGTTGCCATGCTTGTGACCGTTGTAATAAAATTTCACACTTGTGTGTGTGTATTCATTGAGAAAATGTGGCACCATCGATCCACCTTGTTGTTTTGTTGCTTCTGGGGTGGCCACTATGGTGGCCACTGAGAAGGTTGTTGCTGTGGATGATGCTTTTGATTCTAGGGTGATGACTGCCCTTTCCAAGGCTTTTTGCTATGCTTTTTCCTCGTGATGATAGCCTTGTCTTTGAAGGCTTCTTAAACATTCTAAATGGACTCTTCCTGCTGGAGATAATTCACCAGTTTGAAAAAAATCACCTCCTGTTGAGTGATGGTCAACATGGTGATCAGTTTCCAAAAATGGGAAGGAAGAGCTCGCAAGGTAAACGGAGCAACTTGTCATCCACCAGTTCACCGAGAGCAGAAAGTTTTTCACGTAACTCAGCCACACACCGCATGAAGGCTTCGAATGATTCGCCATCATGCATACTCATTGTGTGAAGCTTTTTCTAAAGATGCAACATCGTCATCAGGTTATTGGCTTCATAGATGGTACACAATGCGGCCCATGCCATAGAGGAAGTGGTTGCTTCCTGAATGTGAGGTTGAACCTCATCAGAAAGGCTCAAAGTGATAAGCATTAATGTTTTTGCATCGGCCTTTTCATACTTAGCCAACAGATTAGCATTTGTGGGAGAGGTGTCCATGCCAGAAATGATCCCCAAAAGATCCTGAAACTGAAGAATCCTCCGCATCTTATTTTTCCATGTGGTGAAATTTGGCCCTTTTAGCAACTGGGCATCTGACAACAAAATGCGAGGTGCATACATTTCCAAAAACTCAAAATTGTATTTTATTTATTGATTTTTCAAAAATGGTTACAAATGCTTACTGAAGGAACCTATCACGAAGATGGGCTCTATAAGCTCATGCAGTGGGACGCGGACGCTTCTGTGGGCATTTTACTTCACGTTCATCATCTGCATCATAGACGCGCTCCAATTCTTCACATATTTGGTGCGCTTGACAACACATGTCGAACCAGAAATATTCAAACAATCCTTTATTCAACAATTCATAAAATAATACGTTGCTGGTATTCAGCAATTCATTGAGCAAGGCAAAATAGATGTCGGTGGTGTTCTCTTGGTTTCTCAGAGGTGACCTAGTGGAAGGGTTGCTCGTAACACTCTCAGCATTGGAAATGTGTGACATGTACGTGCTCTCTTAGCACTCTTCTGGGGAAATCACGCTGGAAGGGTTTGTACTTAGCACTCCAGGATTCTACCCATATGGCTCACACAAACCTCCATCCACAACATAGGATATTTACAAGCTCATGTGGATTGCTCGCACCACTACTTGTGTTGTCTAGTATGTATGACATGCACTTCAACAATCACCACCACACCAATGTTTGGGATTTCAAATGCTCGCTAGTCAGTGCTCACACACACGTGGTTGAATCATGTCACTATGAAATCATCCACATGCCAAGACGCCACACTGAAACAGGTTTGTGCTCCATTTGTTAAATAGGTAATGACGCCAAACACTTGTTGGAGAAGATATTGTATCTTGGTCACCTTCCCACACATGATGTCAAGAATACCACTCAGATACCTCCAGAATACTTCTTTCCATGCCAATGAATCTCCTCTAGCACCAAATGCAAACTTTCTCACTCCCATGCTCCCACTTCCACTCTCTGATACCAATGATAGCAGCAAATCAAATAAATTTATGCAATGTATTCAAAACAGCGGACAAGAAGAATATAAAGCCACAGAACGGTTACACAAGGTAGGGATGGTTAAGGAGTAACCGTATGTAGCATAGGATGTATTAATTAAGCTAACAACAACTTCCCTCCCAATAATGAGATATTGTGAAATATAGAAAGAGTCGTAAAACTGGTGTTCATATTAACAATTTCAGTTTCAATTATTTATTCAATTGTATTTTAATTTTTAAATATAATATATATTTAGTCTCACATAAAGATAATTAAAAAAATTTAAAGAAAATTTTGTAGATTCTTTTAATCATAACACTTGCTTTAAAAGTGTGGGGTGGTTTGTATTGGCTGAGTGTATCAAAACTATGTGCCTCACCTTCTTGCATTTTTATTTTGAACATATTTTACAGCACCTCATTAGAATGGGAATTTTTACCCCTTGACCAAAAGATTGGTGATTTCAATGGAGGACGTGGTGTATATTGATTGCAATGACAATGGGGTGGATTTCAATAAGACATCGGTACTGACGTATAATGGACTTGTCAATGTCATAACATAGATTGTCCACTTTATTGTTTGGGGGTTGTTTGTTTTGAATGACATGGTCAATATCAATTGTTTCATATAATAGTTATGTGTGATTTTAATGATGTTTACCATTTCCTTGCATATTGCAGTTTAATCCTAACCCACTATTATATCAAATAGACGTTGAACAATAATTTTACAAATAATATAACATTAACTATTTTTTGCATTAACTTGAATGTGTTAGTATAGTTGGTGAAAGAGGAGGATAACATCAATACCATGTTGTGATTAAATCTTCAATGCATGGACACATCATATCACATAGATCAAATATTTTCTTAGACATATTGTTTCTCATCTAGGACTTCCACTGGGCATTCAATGTTGCAACGAGTCTCTGAGCTCAATATAAAATGACTCTTATTTCAATTGTCTGGAAGATGGAGAGAGTTCTTAGCATTGTTTCGAAAATGTAGGTCACCCAGGTGACATTGGTGGTGTAAAATTTTGATTGTGTGCTTAAGGATGTTTACTTATTATAATGTTTGATTGATTAAAATTTTAATCTGATGGGATGGTTGAGGGTGTTCACAAACAAGCAATAAACATGCATTACACACCTTAGCTAGTCAAGTGGGTATGTAACTCAAGCTATAACCCTCTTTTAATACTACACACGATAGTGGAACTCACTGAGTTGGCTCACCTTTAC
The DNA here is from genome assembly GCA_019776745.2 of Taxus chinensis. Lineage (NCBI taxonomy): Eukaryota > Viridiplantae > Streptophyta > Pinopsida > Cupressales > Taxaceae > Taxus > Taxus chinensis. Next base: position 202,947,678 of record CM034153.1, on the reverse strand, counting down.
GTTGATGTGTGATCGACTACTGAGTAATCTTTGGTGGTTCTTTCCCCTGCACTATAGCTTAATTACGGCCTAGGGCTGCCTATGCTTGGATAAATAGGGCTTGCTAAGGGCATCCCCTATATACCTTTCGGTACGTGGGTACCAAGTCTATGTTACAAGGATGTTGTCTAAGGATTGGGTGTTGAGACGTGGAAGCCCCTAACTTCATTGTGCTCTTAAAAAAAGCAATTACTTAGCCAATAATGACAACTCTCCAAGAATTTATATACCCTGCCGGAGAACGGGGTGTGTCTACATCCGTAGAGGTGAAGCCCACGGTCACGAGACCCCGAGGACTATGACAAGTGCGTGGTGATGAAATCCACGTCACCTTGACCCTGAAATGAAAAATGGAAGAAGGTGAACCACTTTTTATCCTCAAGATCATCCAAGGACGCAAGAGGAGACCATAGACAAAATCCAACCTTTGGGTTTAACAAAAACAACATGCAAAAGATGAAAGATGCAAGATAGAAAGATTTTTTAATTTTTTTTAATTTTTAAATGATTAAAAGATGATTAAAAAATGCAAAAGGGGTCTTCAAGAGGAGGCCCTACAAAAAAGTGGATTAGTAGTTTGGAAAATATCCCCAATTCTTGGACCAAACGAACTACAAAACAAAAAGGATTAGTAGTTTTATATTGTTTTTTAATCATTGGTAAGCGTAGGAAGATGCACACAAAGTGTTAGCAATTTGTAACAAGAAAAGATAACTTAATGTGTAGTTAAAAAGAAAATGTTTACGAAAATCAAAACTATGAATAAATTATACAATAAAAATCTAAATCAACATTTTCATTTCATAGATCCCTTCAACAACTTTCCGAGAAAAAACAAATGGAGTTGTTTTGAGTTTGGGGTCAAAAGTTATGGCTCTCAGAAGATAGGAGAAAAAATGTAAAACAAAAGTGCCAAAACATGTCACATATGCACTATTATAGGTCATATATGTGCTGAAACAAATCAAAAACGTGCTACTTTGTAAAAAAAAAGAAATTTTGAGGTTTTAAAGGTTGAGAATAAGTGCTGAAGTGTTCTAAACGCATCAAAATAGGTCACGAATGCACTAATATGGAAGAAAAGCCCGAAAATTCAAAAAAAATGAGGTTAAATCATTTTTTTATGAAACCAAATTTGGACAGGTTAGTGATTAGATGATAAAAAACAAGAAATTAAAAATATTTGGGGGGTTAAGCCACACAGTGAGTGCCAAAAATATAGATGCACAAAGAAAATTAATATGAAACTAATTCAAATGCAACAAGTAAAGTCAACAAATCAAATACCTTAGATCATGAAAAGATGAAAGGAAGAGGAACAATACTTGCACTTACTATCTAACATGTAATTCTCCTTCCTTGATGGTGGATGTGCTTGGAAGATGATTGATTGCTTCAGATTTAGATGTGGGTGCATTTGGACAACACCTCCCCTTTGATGATTGATGAATATTTCTTGATTATTGAAGAAGGATAATATATTATAGATGAAAGATAAATTGATTGAGTGATAAAATGACAAAGATTTGTTAAATTTCTTACTAGCTAGCTCTCATGGAGGAGGAGAGCTCAATTTATAATTGAGAAGTGGAAAATTGGATGGTGAGGATTAATCCATGTTAGATTGAATTCAATGGTTGAAATTTGATGAGAATATTGGATTTTTGTAGAGATTTCTAGATGTGGAGGGTTCTAGAATTTGTGTGGATATTTTATTGAATTTGTAATTTAATAGAAGAGTCTAGAATATTTAAAAATGAGACGGAAAGATGGAGAAGCTTCTAGATTTAGAGGTGAGGATGTGCACATGATTAGGATTATATTAGATTAAATGATGTGATTAGGATAATTAATGATGATATTTTTGGAAAGGCTAGGTGTAGGGATGTGTAGGATAGGTGGTAGGTGAGATGTAGGAATATTAAATTCCTATAAATGTTAATGAAGGATTTCAAATAGGATAATATGATATAATAATGGATTAATGAATTAAAATGATGAAATGAGACATAATATGAAATATCCCTTGTGGGATACCACTTAAAAATGCACCGAAATATTGAAAATTTGTAGCCACATAAAATACTGATTTTAGCAAATTTTTACAATTAGGGCAGTGAACTAAAGAAATTTAATATATCCCAAAATATCCACCCAAATTACTAGAAAATTTAAAGAGAGCTTGATATTATTATAAAGGACATTAGAAAACTTTTTTGGGGATTTTACAGAAATTAAAATGCTGCCAGAAAATTACAGTGTGCCCTAGACAGTTAGAAAACTTCTAAAATTCGCAACTCTCCAAATACATGAGAAAAAATTATGAGACTTTGGAAATCACAATAACAAATATAGGAAATGATATTTCAACCTTCAGATTTGAAAATGGCCAACTGGAAACCCTCTAAATAAAGGTTGCAAGTCACCTAGCTTCGAAAAGGGGTTTGAAATTGATGAAGATGCCTTCAAAGTGATCCTAAGCCCTACCCAAATGGTTGTTGTAAATCTGATCTAAAAATCCCTCTAGTTATCTTCCCCAAATGTCCCCAAAACACTCAAAACTCTTCCTCTAAAACCGTTGATAATATCTCTATAACACATTCCAGAAAGCACCTCCAAAATGACAGCTAGGGTAGATCTCTCACTACCGAAGAATGTCCTACTAGTTACGGATGTATCTCTCACCACCGAAGCTAGGGTCCCTGTGGCATTTCACTCCACAAGTTGTAGATTTGCAAACGCAGTTGCACGTGAAGGAAAATAAAATGTATGCAAAAGTCCTTTTACTTTCTTTTCCAACTCCTTATATACTTCTCCACGACAAAAGATCCCCAATAACCCTAGATGCATTTCATTCCATGGAGGGGCTGATAAAATAAAAGTAACTAAAGTTAATTTTTCGTTTTTAAGTCGTCATGGTCCAAAAGTGACCCCTAAACGCAAAACTTAGATATTATAACCATGTGGCCCCTTCCCAATAGCTCCCAACATCCACAACCCCTTGGGTATGACCACAATTTGGGACTTGACTCGGTCCTTAGGCCTTTGGCGTAGGAAAGGGGACATTACATTCCTCCTTTCCCAATTTTTTCTTTTCCTCAAGATAATGCAAATTAGGATGCTACAAAATCTGCTCTCCCTCCCAAGTAGCATCCTCAAGTGGTAGTCCCTTCCATCGTACCAAATACTTGATTATTACTTTACTTCTAAGCCCCCTCTATCTCTATTCAATAATGGATTCTGGTTCCAACACCAACTTCCCCTCCTCATCTAGTGGAGATAACTCTGTAGATGGTACAATATGTTGTTTGAGTGCCTTCTAAAGGCATGAAACATGGAAGTTATTATGTATCTTACTGTGCTCTGGTAGCTCTATCTCATATGCAACTTCCCCAACACGACGAACTACCCAGTATGGACCATAAAACCGTGGTTTCAATTTCTCTGCACCCTTCTGCTTCAGTAAGGACTGACTATATGGCTGTAAACATAGGAATACTAGATTGCCAACCTCAAAAGACCTCTCTATCTTATGTTGATTTACATATAAATTTTATTTATTTTGTGTCTTCTGAAGATTCTCTCTGAGAGCCTTCAGAATACCTTGGTTCTCATGTAATCAATATCGAGCTTTGGGAGCTCATCTATCTAGTAATACCAAATCCAAAAATGTCATGGCATCGTACCCATACAAGGCTCAGAAAGGAGTCATACCTATACTCATCTGGTAGGTTATATTGTAGCAATACTCACGCATGTGTAACCATTTAATCCATGCTCGTTGACATCCTATCACATAACTTTGTAAGTAGCCCTCTATCCACTTATTGACTATCTCCATCTGCCCATTTGTCTGTGCGTGGTAGCTAGTGCTAGGAGTCAACTTCGTACCTACTAGTCTGAAGATCTCTTGTCAAATGGTGCTCATGAAGATCTTATCCCTATCACTGACAATATTTTTAGGTAACCCATGTAGCCTAAAAATACCGGTATAGAAGATCTGGGCCACATCCACTACCTCGTGCCCCTTGGGTAGGGAAAATAAATGAGCATACTTAGTTAACCAATCAACTACAACATAAATGCAGCGATGCCCATGCACCAAGGGAAGCCCTGTGATAAATTCCATAGATATGATTTCCCATTTTTGTTCAGGAATGGGGAGAGGATGAAGTAATCCTGCTGGAAAAGAATGATCGGATTTGGTTTGCTGGTAAACCATACACTCTCTAACCTGATTAAGGACATCATCCTTCATCCCCTTCCATGCAAATCTCCCCCTGATGAACCTGTATGTTTTGAAATACCCAGGATGTCTAGCTAGTGGTGTATCATGTACTACTCGAAGGATCTTCTCCTTCATTTTGGATCCTGGTACAAGGAAAATCCTATCCTTGTAGAAAATGAGATCATCCACTACTCTATATCGGTCATCCTATATAATAGCATCCATGATCTCACATGAAAATTTATTTTTGGAATACTCAACAATTATATGAGCCTTCCAATCTGCTAAAATCTTAGACATAGAACTAAGCACACAAGTGAGGTAAGGTCTCCTAGATAAAGCATCAGCAACAATATTATTCCTACCTCTAGTGTACTTTATGTCAAAGTCATATGTTTGTACCTAGTTCACCCATCTTTGCTAGCGATTGTTAAGCTCCTTCTGTCACAAGAAGAACCTCAAACTGTTGTGATCCATACGAACCACAAATTTGTTGCCCACAAGGTACTGTCTGAATTTGGCCAAAGCATGCATAATGGAAAACATCTCCTTGTCATAAATTGAATACCCTTTCTCCACGAGTTTCAATTTTTGAATCTCATAGGTGATGGGATGCCTATCCTACATGAGAACTGCCCCAACACCCTCTCCTAATGCATCACACTCTAGAATGAATGGGCGGGAGAAATATGGTAATGCGAGGATGGGACAAGAACTCATCACCTCCTTGAGGTGATCAAAAACCTGTTGTGTTGCGTCTGACCAAGAAAAAACCCCCTCCTTGGTCAAATCAGTCAATGGAGTAGTCAACCGATAGAAATTCTTCACGAACCTCCGGTATTTGTGCACAACCCCACGAATCCTCTCAAATGTGTCAATGTCCTAGGTGGTGGCCAATCCAAGATTGCCCCTCTCTATCCACCTTCACTGTACCCCCACCAATTACATATCCCAAGTATAGAAGTTAGGTTATGTTGAGATCACACTTAGAGGATTTCACATATAACGAATAAGCTTCTAATATCCCTAATATCTCACCCAAGTGCCTGATATGGTCCTCCCAAGTCCTAATGTAGACTAAAATATCATCAAATAAAACCAATACAAACTTCTGAAAGTGGTGGTTGAACACATGATTCATGTAAGACTGGAATGTAGTTGGAGCATTAGATAATCTGAAAGGCATCACCAAGAACTCAAAGTGACTGTAATGGCATCTGAAAGTTATCTTATGCAGATCCTACTCCCTGACTTATATGTGATGATATCCAGAACCCAAATCTATTTTTGAATAATAGATTGCTCTATCTAGCTTGTCCAACAACTCATCAATGCATAGTATGGGATACTTGTTCTTTATTGTCTTCTTATTCAAGGCACGGTAGTCCATACACATCCACAGGGTCCCATCCTTTTTCTTCACCAATACCATTGAAGAAGCAAAAGGGCTTGAACTCAGTATAATATGTCCCATATCAATGAGCTCTTCTATAGTCTTCTCAATCTCATCCTTAAACCTTTTAGGGTGACGGTAAAGATAAGTAACCACCGGTATAGCATCCTTGAGCTCAATCGCATGCTCAAATCCCCTATCTGGAGGTATGCCTAGAGGTATGTCACCAAAAACTACACTATGTTTGTCCAATAAGCCCTGTATATCCACATGATACTCATGTTGTCCATCCTCTGATTTCTTGGTCGATACCAAACAATGTATTACCCAATCCACCCCGTTGTGCCTATAGATCCTCTTTATCCTCTTGGTCGTAACAACTCGGGGTGTGTCTGAAGATAAGCCCCTCAAGATCACATTCGTCCCTTCGAACTTAAACTTCAGCTCCATCATCTGGAATTTAGTCCGAAACTCACCAAGGGAATGGAGCCACTGTACCCCAAGGACATTGTTGGTCTCACCAATACAAAAAATATAGAAATCATTGGTAACTGTATAGTTACCCATCGTGATGCTCAATTAGGGAACCCGTCATGTGCATCTCATAGAATCTCCATTGGCTACAACCACGTTGATGCCCTAAAATTCCTCTGTATGTAACCCTCGCCTCAAAACCAGTGAGGCATCAGTAAAGTTGTGGTTTTTCTCACTATCAATGAGTACCACCACTCATTGTCCCTACAAAACTCCCCTAACTTTGAATGCCTTGTACCTCAGGGTACTAGACAAGGTGGTGATAGTCTCCTGGGGAAAATTCTCGCTATCCTTCTCAACACCCACACTATCTAATGTCTCGTCATCATCATCCTCTAATCCCTGTATGTCCAACTCCTCATCACCACCACTCTCCTCAAAAACAACTATGAATTGGGCCCTCCCTCTACCTTTGTAATTGTGTCCTAGAATCCAAGGTGTGTGGAAATTGAAACATAGTTTCTTTTGCCTCAATTCCTCCTTGTCCTCTCTAGATCCGAATGGTCTCTAGGTTGTATCTTTCCAGGTGGAGGTACCTTCAGCTATGAATTCTCAGTTCTAGAAGGGAAACCATTAAGCTACATTCAAGGTGGAAACCTCAACTTAGGAGTGGATAAATCTAAGTCACAAGCTCTCCTAATAGCCTTTTGCAAAGAAGAAAGCTCAAATGCCTTCAAAAATACAGTGAGAGTGTCTGTCAAACCTATTGTGAAGAGGGAAATCAACCTCATCTCTGTAACATCAAGTACCATGACCAATAGTCTCTAAAAATGTGCGATATACTGATCCAAGGAACCAGTCTGCCTCAAATGAGTTAACTCTCTAAAATACCTATCGGGCTCCCTCTTATCAAATCTACTCACTAGCCTCTTTGTGAACTCTGCATAAGTCATGATGTGTATGTGTCCCTATGTAATCAACCCATGATGCCACCAATCATGAGCATCTCCCTCTAGATGTAAGATTGTAAATTTAATTGCATCTTCCTCATGCATAGGATTCAAGTCTAAGTACGTCTTCAACTTCTGAACCCAAGAATGTGTAGTACACTTCTTATAACCATCAAAGTGTGGAACAGAAATCTGTCACAACCTCCTTTGCATCTCTGGTACATGTACCTAGTAATCTCTCCTAGGCCTGTTACCAATCTTCATTTTACAATATTCATGGAATGGCATGTTGTCACGAAAGCCATCACTTAAGGTTTGGTACCCTTCCCAACAAGACTCCTCATCTACAATATCCCCTAGTTGTCGTACCTGTGAAACTTTCAGATCCATCAAGAAAGAAGGTTTGTGAAACCCTAAAGACCTGGTAGAAGAATGGGGGGACCACTGCCCTTAATGTCCACCCTCACCTCTTTGACCATGTTGTCCCTTATTTCTATTTTCTCCTCTTTCTGCATGAGTATCAAACCTGTCCTATGCTAATATCTCACTGAGCTGGCTCAAACAGAGATTGGTAGTCTCCTGCTTCTTTACCATGTTGGTGAAAAATTATTTCATCAGATCTACACCTATATCCTCACTGTCTTTGTATCCCAACTTTCAATCCCAATAGGCTGGATAAACAACTGCTCTGATTCCACTGAAATATCCCTTGTGGGATACCACTTAAAAATGCACCAAAATATTGAAAATTTGTAGCCATATAAAATACTAATTCTTTGCATATTTTTACAGTTAGGGCAGTGAACTAAAGAAACTAAATATCTCCCAAAATATCCACCCAAATTACTAGAAACTGAAAGAGAGCTTGATATTATTGTAAAGGACATTAGAAAACTATTCTTGGGATTTCACAGAAATTAAAATGCTGCCAGAAAATTACAGCATGCCATAGATAGCTGGAAAAGTTCTAAATTTCACAAGTCTCTAAATACATGAGAAAAAATTATGAGACTTTGGAAATAAAAATAACAAATATAGGAAATGAAATTTCAACCTTCAAATCTAAAAATGGCCAACTGGAAACCCTCCAAATAAAGGCTATAAGTTAGCTAGCTTGGAAAAGGGATTGGAAATTGATGAAGATACCTGCAAAGTGATGTTAAGCCCTACCCAAATGGCTACCGTAAATCTGATCTGAAAATCCCTTTGGTTATCTTCCCCAAATGCCCCAAAAATCCTCAAAACCCTTCCTATGAAACCTCTGATAATATCTTTGTAACACAACCCAGAAAGCGGCTCCAAAATGACTAGGGTAGATCTCTCACTACCAAAGAATGCCCTGCTAGCTAGGGATGAATCTCTCACCACCGAAGCTAGGGTCCCTATGGGATTCCACTGCACAAGCTGTAGATTTGCAAACACAGTTGCACATGAAGGAAAATAAAATATATGCAAAAGTCCTTTTCCTTTCTCTCCCATCTCCTTATATACTTCTCCACGGCAAAAGAGCCCCAATAACCCTAGACACATTTCATTCCATGGAGGGGCCGATAAAATAAAAGTAACTAAAGTTACTTTTTCCCTTTTAAGTCGGCATGGTCCAAAAGTGACCCCCAAATGCAAAACTTGGATATTATAACCATATGGCCCCTTCCCAATAGCTCCCAGCCTCCATAGTCCTTTGGGTATGACCAGGGTTTGGGACTCGACTCAGCCCTTAGGCCTTTGGTGTAGGAAAGGGGACATTACATAATAATGATTTAAAAGGATTAATAACGGAATGTTAGGATAAAATGATAAATAATGATAAAGGGGGGAATATGATAAAATGGATTAAATAATAATAGTTAATATTGTGATTAATTATTATATGAATGATGATGGGATATTTGTGGGGCAGGTTTATCTTACTTAACCATGTCAAAATTTTAGATGTCTACAATGACTGTAACTACCCTCTGGTGATAGGTGCCCAAGAAAGGTCAGGAGTGTCGAGGCACTAGTGTCTAAAGTCGGGTGCTAGTGTTTGTGCTCAACTCAAAACCCATTTTAGAATTTGGATCATTTTATGTCTGTAACTCTATTATGTTCATGTAATGTGAAGGACTATACTGAAGCTCTAATTTTTTGTATTGGGTGACTGGTTTACCCAATGTATGCCCCCTCATTTGGGGTGCATGCGAAATCTCTAGCAGGATGCGGCCCAAAGGAGAGGACTTGATGCTGATCTAAAACTAATACCCTGCAGGGGTAATGTACATGGTAGAAACCAAGGCACCTGTAAAAAAATATGGCATGAAACATGTGTTAGTAGAAAAAGTGACAAGCCTGTAACAGTAAGCATTGTAAACAAGCAATAGTGTAGATAAAGTAGAATGTGAAAAGTGGGTTTCAAACATGGGACATCGCTCACAATGTCACAAGACAATTAAGGACAAAGTAACCAAAAACATACAAGCAATGAGAAAGCAAGACATAGGTCATAGCCCACAAATAATTACATATAATGGAAAACAATAAAAAATTGTGGCAAGTAAAGTATCAGATAACCATGGTGGAAAATAGTTCTTGCAAAGCAAATGCTACACATGAAGCACCCATTATCATGTTATCAAGATAAAAAAATTATGTCAAGACCTGCATATATCAATAGAGTAGTGTGCTAATAAGAATAGGAAGTAGTATAAAATGAAACAATAACACCTATAGTGTGTAAGAAAGTAGATGCCCCCAAGAGCCTCGATGGGATTGGTAAGAGATACAGTGCCAATCATCATTATTACGTGGAAAAATTTGTAAGAATTTTGTATTCACAACTAGAGAACAATTGAATGCGCATGTGTAAAATATAATGATATAATGGATATCTGTCCAACATAGTAAGCAAATTATAACATGTGAGTGTGATTGGAATGGAGTGCAATATGAATGTAATAAGAGAATCATGCCTCCTGAGTGAATGTGAATTAGTATGAGATGAGGTTCATTTTTAAAATACCCCTTGGCAGTCAATAATGAACCATGGAAAAAGAGTGTGTCATCGAGAAATGGTTTGGAATTTTGTACTAGAAATATAGATCAATGAAGCATAAAGAATAAAGAGTGTGAGTGAGGTGAGGTTAATTTTAGATTTAGAACCTCAGTAGTCGAGTATGAACTATGGAACTAGATTGCATCATAGGGAAATGACGATACAAAGTGTATCAAGTTGTGTAATGATGCTCATAAAAATGAAATGTGAAGCCCGAAGCGTAAGAGTGGAAATCATAGACAACTAGTGATGTTAGGGGGGAGGAGAAGTAAGCATGATGCCCCCAAGTGTCCCAATTATGGAAATCTATGTGGTGACACAAGAGATACCATGCCATTGTGGGAGAGCATTATCTGTGTCAAGAGAAGAGAGAGAGAGAGAGAGAGAGAGAGAGAGAGAGAGAGAGAGAGAGTCAACACAATGGTAGGTAGAAGAAACAGTAGGACCATGCCATGGTGGTGGAGTTTGAAATGTGTCGTGTCCATTAATATTTGGACTAGTTTGTTTGAAAAAATGAATTCGTGGTAGCTTATGTGGGATTGATGATGTTGCAAAAAAATTAGGAGGAGTTAGACTGATTTTGAGAGGTGGTTGTTTAGTTGGAGTGGGTTGTATAGGCAGTGCTTGAGTGACAAAAAAAGTGACATTATAAGTGATGGCATGATTCTCATTAGACATAGGTGAATCATATTTAGGAACCTAATGAGATTGAGTAATTGGATATGGGCATGTATTAGAATGTTTTGCAATGAATGAGATAAAACCCTGACTCTCAAGGTGTTTGATTCTTCATTGTAAAATATATCTATCATTGTCATTATGTTCATTGATTCAATGATACTTGTAAAATAAGAGACCTTGATAGTTGGTAAGCCAATAAGGAGGATAACATTGAGTAGTTTGAGAATTGGTCAATTGATGATTAAAGAGCTCAGGTAGAATGTCATGTTTCTTAGCATTGAAATAAAACTTGATAGGTTTCGATAGTGGTAAGATTTGAGGTTCACTTGTATGAGCACATGTAGAAGACTTAGAATTAGGATGAGGATTAGAAGAAGGGCTAGTATTGGCTTGATAGGTGTCGATAGTGGTAAGACTTGAGGTTCACTTATATGAGCACATGTAGAAGACTTAGAATTAGGATGATGATTAGAAGAAGGGTTAGTATTGGCTTGAGAAGTGGCCTTAAGATGTTGGATTTCAACTTTAAGAGATGTGATTGTGGTTTCCATAGCTTTAATTCTTTTTTGGAATAAAGAATGTAAATCTTGAATTAATTTGCAAATAGATTGATTGACATTAGAACTAATAGATTCTTCATAAAGACGATCGAAGATGGCACTGACTTGTAAAGGTGGCATGTTGATAGGAAGATACATAGTATCTAGGGTTTCTTGGAGAGCATATTTCCAATGTGGGTGCATTTGAAGAAATTGAAGCAAAGAGAATTGACATACCTTATGATCCATGAGAGAAGAAAAATGATGATCCAAGAGCATTCGAATGCAGGTCCACCAAATGATTTAACAAAAATAATATTTTTGTATAAACCCTAGTTGTAGAGTCACATATGATAAATAAACGCTATAGCACACATTTGATGCAAGAAATGATCTAATGAAAATTAAAACCCTAAAGGTAAAAGAGGGAATATAAGACTTAGCTTATTTCATAATAAATCCCTAAGTGTTCTAGACTGGAAAATTGATGAACATGAAGAGGAGATTGTGGCAACCACACCCAAAAAATAATGTAATTGCTGGATGAGCCGAGACTAGGGTACTTGGAACATGACTAGGGTGCCTAGGTGCTAGAGACCTCTTTGGGTGCTTGTGACCGCACAAGATCTTAGAATCTGCTATTCACTATGTCGCACACATTTTTCTAACCTTCGCTTTTGATCACGTGTATGTCGTTGGATGATAATCATGTTTTCATGTAACCTACAAAACAAATGATATCTTGCAAAACACATCAAATCCTAAAAAAAAGATGCAAATGAGGATTCATAATGACCTCAGAAGTCATCCGACTAAGTAAGCTTACAATCAAGTGTTGCACTACATTTCAGACTCCATGTAGTTCTTGTGTGTACATGTGTAGAAATCGTGCCCTAGGTAGCTCTTGTGTAAGATGCACTTGATGACGAGTGATAAATAGATGTACCAATGTAAATAGATGTATAGATGGAAAAAATGAACTTCCCCTCCTATGCGTGTATGCAAAAATGTAGTCCCTTGTCCCTTGAGTGAGCGCTAGATGGATGCAACCTTAGATGATGATAATAGATGCTTAGTGTTTGGTTCTTTATTATGGTTACATAGCTATGTATTTATATAATTCCCTTGGTTGAATTTCAGAATCAAGAACTAGAAGGTCGACCCATAAGAAAACAAGATTCCAAAAATATAAAAGAGGTGAGTAAGATACAAAGAGGTCGGGGGCGCCCTGCGTGGACGAGGGTGGCATCCAATGTCATAAAAAATAAAATAGTGAAGTACCGACTGGGCTGTAGGGTGTAGAAGGCCAAATAGAAAATAAGAAACACAGACAAAATGGCCAAAGATAGTTGTCAATTGTTAGTATCATCCCTTAGGAATCATATGAATAGTGGTACGTGATTAGGACCTAGAAATGAACCCAAGTGCACGATTTTGTGTCTGTAGTTTCCCTTCAAAGTATTCATCGACCACGTATTTCTATTTGATATATGTCAAAACAACGTTGCCTCGACGACCTGCACTCCTTTCTCATTTAAACTATTGACATAAATGAAACATGATTCATATATGTATGGTTGTAAGAAAGAAGAATTTTTCTTTTCTACCCCCTAACATTTTCCCCACCCTTTGACTTCTTCTCCCTTAAAACCCTTCTTCATCACACCTCTTCCTCCCTCAATTTTTCACTCTTTCCAATTTAACTTATTTGATGCATCTCCTTCGGCATTTCCATTGCACATTTCACATGTGATTACTAGTTGATTTGTTTTTTGATGTGACAGTGTCCAGGAAACATCCTAGTTGTTTGGCGAAATGCATGAAAAAACAAAGTATCATGCCATGCACTAGTTGCTAGATATACGCAACAAGGATAAGAAGTGCACATGTGACCATGTCTATTCACCATTCTAAGCCCTTTTCATCCATGTGCACCTGTAGCCGACCTAGATCTTATCATTTTTTGTTTTTACTTCAAGTTAAAGTACCAAAACAAAGACCTTTTGCTTGTGGTGAATAGAATGGAATTTTAAGTAATTGAATTAGGTGTCATCTGTGTCTTGTTGTAGACGCTCATATTTCATAGTTTTACTGACTTCTTTTATTTTTCTATGTGGTGCTATGAAGGTGCAACCAATAGAGGAGGACATAGTCAAGCAAATGGAGACCCATTTGACCACATCTTGACATGATTTTTTTAATAGAAAATAAAGGAAAAAATCATATTCACAAAATTGGTTGTGGTGGAGGTAGTTGTAATGTGTTATATACATCGCCTTGTTGAAATTCCACCTTATATTTTATTGTCGAAGATAACAATCTTGTACATATAATATCCATGGTTTGTGATTTTGTATTTGCTTGTTGTCAGCAATCTTCTAAAAGTGAGTGACATCTACGTAATATTATCACTTCTTCCAAGAAAGATGTTTGTTACACTCTGAAATCTAATGGAAATAGTTAACCGAAATTGTTATGTATTAAAATAAGCTTTTTATTATTCCTTTTTGTGATTCTGAATGTCTAAACTATTTCATAACTGTATTTTAAAGGCATATGTTCACTTCCTTATAACACTAGTTTGAAACATTATTCAAAACACATTTTTTACCTTGCATGAGTGGCAACAACAAAAATTTCCACTCAACTTGCTTTAACCGCCTATTGGGATTCCCATTGCAAACTTTAGGTGCGATTGCTAGTTTATTCTACACACATGTTAAAGTTTATAGGTCTGGGATGAGATTCTTTAAAATTCTATACAGTTAAAAGTTAAACTCATTTAAAGTGGTGGGGTGGTCCTATAGATGTAGTATTCATTACTTTTAGCAGGGAAAATACCTAGCTACCTTCCCATGTGCGCATCTAATGAACTATTCAAGACTAGACTTCCATATCATTACAATGTGCAAATACATAATAATGTGACCTCGCCTCTAATGAGTGCACCCAATCTTTTTCTATACACGTACAATTTCACCATTAAAACACTCAAATTATTGAGTATTACTTGTGTCCATGTATTGTTATCCTAGGTTATTAACATATAAAAGTTCAAAACAACATACAATTAGGGGAGAAGGGCCAGTATGTGAACACGTCCCAATACTTGAACAATATTTTGCATTTAAAATATCCAATACTTGATGGAATAAAAACCAAAATTTTGATTATTGAAGTTCAAAAATTTGTACAAGTAGCCAATCACATCATGACATGTAAGAGTTTTCACCCATGTACAAGTACAAAAAAGTCAATGTTCAAGCAATTTCACTTATATTCAAGTATTGGTTTCCACCATGGTTGTAGCATTTTCACATATATTATTTTAAATCAATTCAAAATATGGTTTTCCCTCCAATTGAACATTCCAAACAAAAAATATAAGTTAACACAAATCTAAACTACATATTAGTGAAAAAATCACAATCCCATATCATAAATAATTTATTTTGTGGACCCCTTAACTTAGGGTGTACCACTACTGGCCCTTCTCCCCTAAGCGGTACGGCCGAATCCCCATGTATAATGGGTAAAAAGAATTTTAATAGGTAACGCCTGAGGCATTGTGTATAAAGTTGGAAAGAGCGGTGCAGAGTTGTACAGAATGGCTTTCTGTCTAAACTGCCATCGCAAAACATGTACAAGTCACGAGTCACGGGTTGCTCTAGTCCATTAAGTGGAGTCTAGATTGATTTGAGAATACTTAGGTATGATGAGCCATGACTTCTGGGTGTGAAAAATACAAACGTACCTCCAAAAGAAAAGACAACACAATGCGACCTCGTGTGTCTGTAATGATTGCATGACTTTCTTTTTAACAATTTTCTGGACTGGAAGTTTCTCACAATTTTCTGGCATACGTAGAAAAATAATACACGCAACAACCAGTTTTATGAAATGTGTGGGAACGGGATTAAAATGTTCGCTGACACCAAAAAAGTAGTCTCATGGCCCGCGCACATGCACCAAAAATAGTGCAAAATGCGCGCTCAAGGGCGCCCTCCTGCTGAGAATGCGAGCTATTGCAGCAGTACTTGCTGCTGCGGAGGCTACAGGGAGGGGTGCCGACAAGTCTGTCAGAAAGGACAACATTAAATATTAAGAGACCGTATACGCAGCACTGCAATTACTAATTTTTTATGTGCGGGAAACCAGATTTTTAGCCCTCCCGCGTCAGCAAAGGTCGCCCTTCAGCACTGTGCATTTTGGCTCATGTGCGGGGGCCTTCAAGCACTTTCAAGGAATTCAAATCCGTCGTACAAGAAAATCTTTTTGTAATATTTACTTCTTGTTCACCCAGGAATTTCTTGTAGGGTTTCAAATTAGAAGTAGGTGTCCCATTATTTTATTGTTTATATTGGGAGACATTGAAGTTGATAACTACCATACTAAAGTTCTCTCTCTGCATTTGTTAATGTTTATATTTGTAATAATTCAATTTTATAGTAGCACACAAAGTTTGAAATAAGGCGGTTCACATTTGTATTATTTTTATGTGTCTTCTCTTAAGTTGTAAATTAGATCAGACATGGAAATAATTTGCATCCTCATAATCTCTACCACGTACAAAGTTGGAAATAAGGTGGTCAGACCTGGACCACCCTTCTACGTCCTCTCTCAACTCATGACTTAGACTAGACTTGGAAATAAGTATCGTCCTTGTAATTCCCAGTGCATACAAAATTGGAAATAAGGCGGTGCAAACTTGTATCACAAGGGTGAAGTTGGGACAACAATTAATATAAATCCATATACAACATCAAACCCATAAAATGTATCCCAACTCTTTGTATATTTATATTCTTAGAGCAATGTTTTAGATAGAGCTTTTCCCTTTATAGTTTTGTTAATGGAAAATCACAGCACCCCGAAATGAGTCGTCAGATCTGCTTTTGTAAGGCAGACTCATTCGGTGTGATTGCAGAACATTGAACTTCCCCAAGGTGTGGGACCTTGCAAATGGGAAAGGTCTCCAGAGAAGGCTAGTTCCTCCTCCTAATCTACCTGCCACAAGCTATTCCAGTGCAGGCAAGCTAATCTAATCCTAATTTAACTTCCAAGGAGACAAGGACAGAAAGAAAGTGAGGAAAACAGATCCTACACTAAAACGGTGATACACTAGAGAAGGGAGCAAGATATTCTGTTGAGGGAGAAAGAAATAGAGAAAATGGAGATGAGGGAGGTCAAACAGAAGTGACACGACCTAGATCTACAAATCATCCATTAAACTCCATGAAACACAACATCTTGCACCTGCAAATATGAAATAAATGCACATAAAAACAAATCTGGAAGGGAGAGGCATGAGGAAACAACAAAATGATTCAAAGGGTTGAAGAACACCACAATAACACGTTTTTATTGCTCTAGAAGGTGCACAGACCATTACATTTTTGGAATAGAGGCACAAATACATTTGTCAGGCGTGGGAGAAGGTTCGCTGCTCAAAAATGGCGTCGAGAAACAAATTTGACAGAGTTTATCTATGCCCAGAATGTCTCTCCTTCTCAAAATGAGAAGTGTTACAATATATAGAAAGAATAAGAGAGAGAAGAGGGAAAAATCGAATCCTGAAATCTCTCTTTCAACCACTTTTCAAAATGTGTTTTAATTCTTCCTCTGTTGATGGTCTCGATGCAAAAGCTCGTAATTTCATGTATCTACTTCGCAGACTAAAGAAAACGACCCATACTTCATTAAATATGGTGGTTGGAACTGGGTTTTGTCTTTTCCACGCCAAAACGTGTTTTGCAAATTTCTCCCACAAATCTCCACCAAAATAAAAAATTGAAGATTCCATGATGAAGAGAATCTCCAGATCTTTCCATTGGTACCAAGATCGTCGAAAATGGAGCTCTGGATCAAAAGATATGGTCTTCTGTGTTTTTTCCTTAAGTTTCTTGCAAATTTGGCTTTGGGTGAATTTTGAACTTTTCCCCCGCAAATCCACTGATGACGTGGCATCTATTGGGGTCGGTGGAGGTACGGGCTTCCCTTTTTCCATTTTACATTTTTTGACAAAAAGTCAAAAAATACAATTTACCTCTGAAGTCCCGCATCCACGCATTAGCTTTTTGATGGGTTCAAACTTTGACTTTTTCCTTTGCCTCGTTCTGGAATGCGAGCTCATAGGTCCGAAACGTTTTCCCTTCATATTTTCTCTATTTGTGGGGTTGTCTTGACCAAATTTGCCCGGGGGACAAATTTGGGATAACAAGTCCTTTACTTAAGATATGCACTCAATTCCTTAATAAGGATGATACTTGGGGCAATGAAGCCTTTGCAAACAATTGTCGAGGAAAATGTCTACTAGATGAACTACCGGCCATCACAGGCATATGTTGTATCAAAGTGTTATGTGCATTAGAGTACAACCTAGGCATCCATATCATTGCAACTTTAGGGCCCACAACATTCATGTCGATGATCAAAAGAGTCATGTGCAATAACAAAAGTTCAATAATTAAAAGGATGTGATAAAGTCAAGTGTAAGCGGAAGTGGAAAAATCATAAGGAATGGTTATATCTAGCTCACATGAATCCCCTGAGTGCTCTACATTTGTGAGAAGTTATCTTCCCCATAACACCTTCCTATATTTTCCCCGACTATATCTATGTATTGAATTTAGAGGAAAGCAATGCATAGTGCATGCAATTGCCATTAGAGAGACATGCTCGATACCTCAAACTTGACATTTTGACATGGTTAACACGTTGAGCGTAAGTTACCGGTACGTTCAGAGCAACTAGCAACGTGGGATTTGACTTTTATTCAGAGACCCCACCACCAAATTGACAGATATTAACATTGCACAGTCCTCTTTTCCGTTGACCCTCTGTCGCCTCTCCATTTCCCGGCTTCTGATTTTAAATTTTGAATACCCCGCCAGTATTGCATTTTGAAAATTCCCTCCCAAACCGCTTCACTTATCCTATTTGGTTGTCTTATCAAAAATCATTGTCTACATGCTCCATAGACTCCAATGGCTGGTTCAGAAGGTATACAACAGTAGCAGGAGCATATTTCAAGGAATGGAAGGACTAGGAGTCAGAAAAAAACAACCTCGCAGTCCATTTCTGAGAGAGACGATGTGTTATACAAAGATGTTGTGTTTGAGGAGGAATTTGGGGTCTGGGCACGCATCTACATGCCACGGTTTGGGGGATCGACCCGTATTTGATTTGATGAATTGAGACATTCGGCTGTGAAGTTCAGCAACACTTTTTCCCTCCACATTCGTATAATCGAAAGCGGGGTCTTCATCGTTGAACAAAAGCACCTCAATTTCTTTTCCGCATTTTTTAAGAAACTGGCAGTAGTGCAATTGTTTGTCTCTGGATATATCGAGGCCTGCAACCACAAAAAGCATGGGCGGGAGGGAAAGATTTCAAACTGAGTCCTCAGTCCCTTCCCTTACGGGATTACAGAAAGGATGATCCCTGTCGCTTCCCAATGACAGTACCAATCTCCACACGGCGTCCAAATGCTCCACCATAAGCACGGACAGTCCTCCAGTTAATTCTGACGCCATCCGATCTTCTCCCCCCCAGAAATGGGTACAACAAAATCATCCCCCGGATTTAAATTCCCATTCCATTTTCGGCCTCTCAAGATGCCCACATGCCAAGATGATTTGCAACGTTCCCTCCTTCGCTTGCTCCCATCACAAATATATTGGAAAAGTCGGAGTGAGATTGTAACCAGGGATCTGCCTGCATCTTTTTTAATGGCGTCCAGCCACTTGAGAGCTGCGATGGAATCGTGGTAGGCAGCAGGAAGATGATGCTCGGGTGCTACCCTGTACTTGATGATAATCACGCCTAGTTTGTACGTGTTGTGGACTGTGGGATATGCGGGGCTCAACAACACAAATGCGCTAGCGTGAAAGAATAAAAGCACAGGCACCCTGGAGTCGGAGGTGGAGTTCATTCTACTAAGTTGTACTTTCAAATTGTGTTTTCTCCCAATAATCTTCCATAATTATGTTATAATTTTTATATTCACAATAGAAATTAATCAATGAGAAAACATTTTTGAGATATGGCTTCCGATCTTTATGCACCCTTAATTATTCTTCAATTTAATCTCACATATGAATTCCATATCTCAAATTCCCATACATATGTTATCGAGAAGTTATTGTAAATGTATCACTTAATCATGTGATTCCAATAAGACTATTCTTAATATTCTATATGTTAACACAAACTGCATACATTAATATAATCAAACAAATCAATTCCACATCTTAGAGTTTTATGTGTACTTATGTTTTTATGAGATACAAATTTTCTAAATGTATCACCCCATCATATCATTCCAACAATTATATTCTCAATGTATCAAGATTATTAGCACAAACTAAAACTAAAATCAATAAAAAATGTACCTTTAATATATATGTTTCAAGTCCCACAACATTCCATTGCATTGTAAACATTTTATAAGAAATTAGTGAAACTTAAATACTTTTATAGTTGATTGTAAAACATATGTAATGTTTATGCAATATAACACAAATAGATTAACCTTAAAAGAGTTCTCGAATGTTAGTGATATCCAATAATTCCATAAAATATGTGAAATGACTAATTACTTCCCTCGTTAGCATTTAACTTGAGGAGATGAACTATTTTTCAGATAAAAAGAATGCTCAAAAAAATGTTTCTCTTATAGATTATGCAAGGCCACCTTATTTCACCAATGATATATGTTTCTTTTTATAAAGGCTAACAAATAAGGAATGATTTATGTCATGGTATTTCCTTAAACCTATGATAGTAGAACTTATTTGTTATCGATCAGGCACTTCAACAATGTCACATATTAAAGACATTACACTAGAAACAATTCCACAAGAAGGGAATCCAATGTAATGCAAACATATCTTCTCTATATGAAGTATTATGTTGAATGAATGTTTGATGTAGAAATAATGCTTCACATTTGTTCCTATTCTAAATGTTTAAATTAATTGCATGAAATATTTTTATCCTTATAAATGCACTAAAACACTAAAACATATTTATATACTTATATTGAACTCAAAATAGGAATTTATTGGCAAGCAAGTCCAATGTCTATTTCTAGAGACAATTCTCATGCCTTTTGTATGCTTCTATATTTTAAGATACATTTCTATGAATATGTTACAAATGGAGTTCAAGTAAAAGAATTTATTATTATTATTCTATCATTCTCCATCCCCCATTCCAAAGCTCCCATTTTGGTAGTAGTTGATAATGTGGTATAAAAAAAAGAGATTTGCACTTTAAACCTATTAAATTCATTTGGCTATAACTTTACACCTATTAAAGTTTGTTGAGTTTAGATCTATAGTGGTTAACTTTTCATTTTATTAAAAATCTCAAAGATATTTTCAACAAGGAAATTATGTGCATATGCATGAATGGTTATAGTCCGCAAAACCAAATTTTACAGTTGTTCTAAAAACCTATTTTGTGTATTCGGTAGTCAATTTTTGATGACATGTTTCTATTTATTGGTTATATAGGGTCTATTTTCATCTTATTTTTCACCTAGAATGGCCATATATATAAGTTCCATGCCTTGAGTTATAATGACAAGGAAAATATTATCTATAAAACATAGAATAGAAATTACACATGAGTTGCAATGTATGCCAAGTGGGGTGTAAATACCATGCTAGTTTTAACATGTGGTAGTTGTTATGTAATTCCACAGTGTCTCTTTGTGATTGTTTCCATGAAGGGGTTTGATGAAGACCAATATAAAGAGAAGAATGGAATAAATTTAGGAATCCTAAGAGAATAAAATATGAATATATGAATAAATTCTACATGTTTTTAAAATTAGAAGCAAAAAATTGTGAACTCAATATCATCTCTATTTTTCCCTTCAAATGGATGAGGTCATACAATGCAAATTCAAAGTCACAAATTTATGTTGTGACTAGATTATTTGATCATAAAAGGTAGTTACTATTTTCATGTTTATAAATAATGATTGTTTTTTATATCAGATATTGATTTCATGGGTTTCAATCTTGATTGGTAATAAATACAACCAACACCCAATACCAAAAAACTTCAATGTCTAGGGGAATGAAGTTATGTAAGGTTTATAGAAAACAAATGGAGGTTCAATACAGTTTTTTTGGTGAATGCAACCAAAATTAAGTTCAACCATGAACATTACCCCCCCTAAAGAAGACATGGTAGCACTAGATAGTAGCTACATCATACATAAACAATATTATTACTCTTCAATCCTCTTAACTTATATATATTTTTTTATTTCAAAAATATTTATAGTTGTAGAAAAATAGCTAGGAGGTAAATTTCTCCTACCCATAACGTTCCAAAATTTTGGGTGATACAAAAGTAATATCCAAAACATCTTTTCCTCAAGCATGCTTTCTTTATATAACTTGATTTAATCCCTTTAATATTTTCTAGCTAGCCTCAGTCTCATTTATTTTGTTTACTTCCCATTTTCTTGCCCATTATACACAACTTAGTATGCCACTTTTATCATTCACAAGCTCATTTTCTCTCCAAAGAAACTCAATTTATTTATAACAATGTGTTAAAAAAAAATTCCATCGACAACTCAAATTAGATCAATAAGCTTTCCTCACCATATATAATCACCCAATTTGAATTCCTACATACTACACACTTGTCTTATGATATTTTTTGAGTTCTAATCAAAATCTTCTCATATGTGGTAACGTGATAAGACTCCTCCACTACCATCTCATTATCATCACTCCAATATGCCCTTCAAGACTTCTTCTTGTTTGATATGATTGAGATTGGCTATATCATGTAGTACCATAAGTAATTTTGGTTTGTTGTCATCTCTTCGTATAAGTGTAATATTATTTATCTATGTGGAGCCTAGGTCCTTTCAAAAATATTTTCCATGTCATTATTGATATGTCTTGATTATTCAATTTTGTTTTCCATTGTGGATTTGTAAACATGTATCATTTCTTATCCCATCATTTAATTCCAACAGATTCCTATTATCCCACAACCTAATGACATTTAACATGTTAATGGTAGGTTGAACATTAACTATTCAATAAATTCGAGTTTCCTTTTTACAGTGCAGGTATGATGTGTAAATCACACTTCAAACTCTAATTATCTGCCTACATGGTAATAATCACCCACAACCTCCACAAGGATCAAGTCTTTCAAAATTATTTATGGGTAATATTTTATAGAATTGAGATCATTTGAAGGGTGTTTTTGGACACAAAGGAGATAGAGTGAGTGCATTAACATCCCTATTAGGAGTCTGTAAGCGACTCAAGAATAATTGGAAGTTGTGTTCATTAGAAATGAGTAGGACTTTACACTTTTTATGTGATAGTAAAAAACCCTAGCATTACACCAATATGCATGTTCCAAATTGAAATCAGGTGGGTAAACAAATACAAGTAACAATGGCGTTTATAAATTTGATACAAAAAATGTATTGGTGTGTCACGTTCATCCATGTAGAGAAGAAAAACATGATCATTCACACCAAAGTGCCGCACATACAAATGCAACCACGTTGGCATGTGTTTGTTTAGTAGAATATGGAATGTCCTTCATTTTCACTTCATGAGCTACATTGAATTCCTCGATCTTCACATCTGATGTATGTTACATATATAACTACTTTTAACTTGAATATTAATTGAACTATATTATCAATCGATAAAATTTACTATTTTTATGTAAAACAAAACTTGATCCTTATCACTTTTCCCACCCTTGAAATTCTTCTCCCTAAATCCCTTTCTTCATCGTCCTTCTTCATCATACATCGTTTCACTCCTTAAACTTTATATTCTTCTATGTATCACCTTCGACATCTCCATTACATTTCTTGCATGTAAT
Source organism: Taxus chinensis (assembly GCA_019776745.2). Lineage (NCBI taxonomy): Eukaryota > Viridiplantae > Streptophyta > Pinopsida > Cupressales > Taxaceae > Taxus > Taxus chinensis. Next base: position 202,924,460 of record CM034153.1, on the reverse strand, counting down.
TACTAGTTTTATCAAAGGTACCTACTGTTTTCACTAGCAATTAGTTTCAATAGCATTGCAATTTAATTCTATGAGCAAGAATTATTTTTCATAATAATGTTTTTAGTTCCTATTGAAACCCACGTGAAAACATTAAACATTTTGTATACATGTTTATTCGAATTGGATTCTTATATTACATATCCATTATGTATATGTTACTGTGTCGTATCAAAAGGTTATATGAAATGTGTATATTATGGAGGGGGAAACTAATTTTTTATCGTAAGTAAATTTGAAAGGTATTAAAATTTGCATTATTTTCTTATGATTTTTTTTTAATATTTTATGAGTATCCATCTAAATTATTCAAGAAATCATCTTCTTTGATAATCTGAGCAATAATATGATATGATGAGTTATTTTTTTGTCATGTAGTATTTTCATACCATATCAGAAAATATCTAAATTAGTTATAGAAAATAAAACCCTCTGATTCAATGAAAATATATAAAAGTAAGTTTTGGGCTACCAATCATTGGGATATGTTGTTTCAAATAATTAATACTTGGGTAATATAAGGCTACTTATCTAAGATGAATCCGGTAAATGACCACCACTTGCTATTAATAGTTTTTTTTTTTTACCATGATATATGTTTTCATGTTTCTTATAGGAAGTAATGATTATACCCGGTTTTTAGAAAATCTATAATTTATGAACAAAGTATTCATATATAACTTTTGAGTGCCTTATAAATTGTAAATAAATCATACTAGAAAGGATTTGGAGGAAATTTTTGTGCAATATGTTCAAATTTAAATTAAAAAAAAATGGTTTTTCCATACCAATCTTCCAAGTTGCTAGTTCTTTAAATATATATCACTAAAAATAAATATTTCAATTTTCATGTAGTATTTTTTTTTGGATAATACTAAAGTTTTATCGAATGTATAAGTTTGTTGTGATGAAAGTTCTCCTACCCTTATCACTTTAAATGGATGCAACAAACTATAATTTATTATTCTTTGAATGCTTGAAAGCTACTTTTGGCATGGGAATGTTTTTGAAATAAATGAAATATATTATTTTAAACTTCAAAATATGTCTACGATTGTATCTGTCTTCAATTTTTGTAAATAAAATTATCATAGTTGAATTTGGTGTCGATATATGAAACTTTGGAAGAATGGCTATATGGTAGAGTTGGGACAAATCAATGAGATACAATATCAGTATGTCGTTGGTATATAATATCATAATCATCAAATAAATAATTTCATTATTCCTAAGCTAGGAAAACCAGTAATATGTAGTGTATAACGTTTTCCTATTCAATGAGTGCTCAAACATGAATGAATGTTTGAAATTCTTATAATTGGTGAATAGATTCATGTGAATAATGAATTCTCTATATTTATTCGTACAAATGCAAGACAATGCTTGGGTACTTAAATAATATTGATAATCAATTTATGACACTTAATGACACGTAAAATGATAAATAAATGACCAAACAACAAAAAAATATGAGCCTAATAGACGTGTACACGCTGACCAAATTTGGCCACCAAAAATCCCCATGAGCATAGGGACATTTCTCACATCATTGGAAATATACAAACACTTTAGAGAGTGAATAGGGAAATTTATATGTTATAGTCAAGACAAATATAAACATTTAGAAATTGTGAGAGAATAAAAAATGGGAGGATGAGAAGTGGAGACAACATGAAAACCCATATAATGCACTAACGTGCCTTAGAATGTCTCATAAATAATTTAAAAAGAATCATTTATTTCATGCAGTACTCCACTTTTAAAAGAATTATTTCTAAGTTTTGTTTGATCAGTTCATCTAAGAGACCTTCAACACAAAATCTCCTACTTATTTAGAATAATTGATCTTCATGACACCATTATTGTTTGAGACATTTTACAATAATGGAGAATCTTGTTGATGTGGAAAGAATACTAAAGCCACTTAGTATATGCTAGTGTGATAAATTAGACAAGTTTGTTTTCTAAATTAAATGTATTTAGACCTCATCTTGCTTAGAAATGTTTAGTGACACAACAACAGTAGATAGGGGAATTCCAGGAATTGACCTGTGAGTGTGAATGGTTTGATGGATATCCTGGTACCCTACTTTACTTTTGTCAATTGATGTATAACTATTTCTTAGAACCTTTCATCATAAAAATATTACTTGAATATACAATCTTCAACATAAAGATTAATTATTTTATAATAAAAAAAGATTGAAAATTAATTTTTATTTTTAGAAAAAAAATTTATTATATACTTCTAAAATACCTTTTTAGTCTAAAATTTATAAACATCATACTTACATTATGTATTGAAGAGATTTATCAATTCGAGGTAACGCTTTTGGAGGTATCATGGTTCATGATTTTATGTATTTTTATAGATGTGAAAGATGGTAGGATACCTCTATCTCTTACATTCACCCAGTAATAAATTGTTTAAATGATATATACTGTGTCCATGCAACAAAATCTTTCTCATTGCATAAATTATTCTCCACCTCTCTCCAATCTGGTTCCTTGGTAGAGAACTCTCCATGTGGGCAGTTATGCACTGAAAGAGATAACAAAAACTTCCACTTTGGATTGATCTACAAAATAAGAAAGTAATAAGAGTGTTACTCATATTATTTTAGTGTTAAAAATTACAATTCAATATATGAATATACAAAGTGAGAAAGAAAAAATAGAATTAAATATAGTGCAACAGTATATAAAATTCACCCCATGTAAAGCCTCTTCTTGCACTAAAGTTTGGAGTTAGTATAACCAACAAATATATGCATCCCAAAACAAATTAATTAAATTTTGTTAGTAGGAGGTCCAATTCTATTGTCAAAATTCCCCCATTATAATAACAATCATTGTATTATTGGGTCTAAATATTGCAACAATCATTTTTAAAAACCTAATGTAATGGATACATTGCGTTCTAAGTTTTTTATGATGTTACACATATGTGATGTTGTCCAACAAAATTTAACTGCCTAGTTTTTTAATGTTTTCCAATTGATCTTTAATAGTATCGTGAAAGGTAGGAATTCCTTCCCAAGTATACAAACATACTCATTCCACAGTTAATCAATTAGTTATCTTAGTATGAGTGTTTTTCTTTACACATAATATGTGGCATGCACCTCTATCATCATAGTGATCATCCTAAAACCTTCCGACCAATTTTGTATCGTATTCACATTCAAAGTTTATCATGCGCTACTATAGAATCTCTGGTCTCAATGGTAACTGATATGTCTTAGAGTCGCATCATTCAATTAACTATAAGGGATACAATTGATGGTGTAGATCCAACTTGGGGGTTGAGTAAGGTATGTATTCAAAGGGAATTGAACAATATTTTCTTGGAATTCTGAAACCAAAAAGGAGGAGAGAGGGGAATGCCAAATAAGAAAACATATTCCTCCAAAAACCAATCAACCATTGTGTTAATAGGAAGGATAATTTCACTGATATGGAAAGCATTCCCCATTTGAATAATCAATGTATTCGGGTATATGTATAGGTTTAAATATTGTAACTTTTGTAAAAATCTACCAACCAATGTGGGATTAAGTTTGTTGAGTAAATTAGGTTTTTAGAGTCTTACACGTAATTCCAAGATGCACTAAAGAAACATATATCTAACTTGGGGTAGCGAGTCTGGTATTTATAGGAAAGTGAATTTTTTTTTGTTGGGATAATGAAGCTATATATGAGGAGATAAGGTTGAATAGTAAATTACAAGGTGTACCAAAGAGGTATATCCAACTTGGGGTGGTAAGGCATGCATTTAGATGTAATTGAATTGGAAACTTTATAGATTATGAAGCCACAAATGAAGATATGGGAATGCTGAGGATGAAAAAAAAACTCATCATGTGACTCATCAACCATTATATTACTATGAGGGAAACTTACATTTTGGTGTCACCCTCATTAGGTTTTAGATCAGTACTCACTTTTCCACCTATTTCCGTCTAATTTCTATTGTCGTTTAAACCATATGAAAACCAGTAGTTACAATTAAAAATGGTAACATCAAATGCTATACACATGTTTACGAAAATAATGTACAAAAAAGAATTGTTAGAAAAGGTTGGAACCTAGTATATGACTTCATTGTATGAGGTTTAGGGTTGGCTATATTTTTTGACTTGTGATTTTTGCAGGTGAATGTAGTCTCAAAACTTTTGATAGAACCTTCCCCCTTTACAAATGCCTCTAGTATTGTGAGTGGTATGGAGGCACAAATGTCGATGTTCAGCTAATCAACCCCAATTGGTGTCCATTGTAGGTCTTCATACGAAAAATGACTCTTTTCCTATGTTATCTCTAGGACAAGAAAATCGATCATACTCCACTATTTGGGTCTCCTTCCCATCCTAAAAATTATTACATGCAGTTTTACATCGTTAATGATTCAATTATTTCATGATTTCCAAAATAAATTTTGAGTTGTGATTGATCATCATCAATATGAATACCATCTTAAAACATTGGAAGCATTTGAATTTTTGTCTAATTCAAAAGCTACCTGTATAAAAGACAGTATTGAAATGCAAGGAAAACAATAATTTATAGGATTGTCTATTGCTTCCAGTGCACAAGCATATCACAATATGGTCATCTATAATGTGACAAAGAATGCGACATAATAAATATAATGTGACAAAGACTGTTACAAAAGTAATATTATTTCAAATACATTTATTCAATGCTTAGAGAAACTTCCATAGAAAATATTATGATTAATCTTATAAATATAATTCACATTGTATAATAATAATTTTATGGTGCTTATAATATTATTTATAAAATAATATTTTTCAAAAATGATGTATATAAAATAGAAATTATTACATTTAGCTAAAAACAATAAAATTAACAAAACAAAAACATGTTTATTTAAAACATAAGTTACAAATTAGAAAATTAAAATATTAATAACATCTTTAACACACACACACACACACACACACACACACACACACACACACACACACACACACACACACACACACACACACACACACACACACACATTTATCCATGCCAAAATACAATAATTAAACAAAAATAAAATAATAATCTTTGCAACACCCATCTACTCTACTATTTGAAAAAATCAAACTTACAAACTAAAATTGAGGAATATAGATATTTCAAAATAAAATAAATTGAAAAAAGTTATTTCTCCACAATGAAATTTATAAAATATGGATATTACAAAAAGTTTATTTTGTCTTGTATGAAATTATGAATATTATTCATGATTGAAATTTTTTTCCTTGTTTAAGGATTTACCATTCGTGGGTAAATTATAATAGTGTAGACTATCTACATATATAGTTTTACTTATATTATACTAGTGTATATTATTACAAAATAGAAATCACTAGCATATTAAAATTCCCACAATGCATGTATTTAAAATTTTGTGGATAATACAAAATCAATATTATAATGTGTAGAATTTTCACACTTTATTTGAAATTTAGAAATGGTGCTAAAATTTTGAATCATGATAAAAATTATCTACTATACATTCTAAACAACTAGTATTCAATGACATACTAAAATGTCTATAATATACATATAATTTATAAATTAAGGACTATTTATAGGAAATCTTGAAGTTTTCAAACTTTTTATGCAAACTCCCTTCATCTTCAGTTTACGTGGAGGCTCGTATTTCTGTATGTCTTCATTTCACAAATAGGACCGGGATAAATTAGGGTCATGGTATTCATATTCACTACACAAAAGAGTAACTAGTACACAAAAGAAGCATATAATTAATGTTAGCATGTTACATGCCAAATCTAATATACATCATCCAACATGATAAAATAATCACAATTTTAGAACGCTAATATCCATGACAAATTTAGGTATGATTAAATTCTTTTCAGCGGGCAGTGTTGACAATTTTTACACTTGTGCAAAAATGGGCAACTCGAAACTTTGTTACGATGGATAGCATTGGTGAAGTATACCTAAGATAGGGGAGATTATATCAAATTATGTCGTTACTACTAATTTATTTTAAAGATTACATGAAATTTGTAGCTATGTGTGCTGTTACAAAACATAATAGATCACATAGTCTACAATTTCATGACCATCCTTAGAAAAAGAACACAAGCCTCGAAGAACAGTTGTGTTGTCTTGATGAAGACATCCAATTGCAAAATAGGTGAAGTGTAAAGTTTTGGAACAACAAACATAAGTGCAGATCACTGAAAACTAGAGTTCATTACTGAATGTTACAAGTTCTATTCAATGTTCTTTCCTTCATGATTAAGACATTAAATTATGTTACTGAGTTGTTTAGTTCATTATACAATCCATACAGAAAGCAGAAATGCAGAAAGAAATATACAACTCATTTACAGAATTCAATGTTATATTCACAAGGAGTTTTGAAATGTTTCCCACACAAGCTGTGGGATGTAACTGAAAAGTAAAATACAGCTACTGAAAAGAAAGTTACACATGCATGAAAGAGAAAGAAAAGGAGTACGAGTGAACCCATCATTGCCTTGGGGTTTATGTTCTTCAATTGAAGCATCTTCATCTCCATCTATTGTTTCTCCTTCATCTTCATTATGGAAGGCACTGTACCTAAAAGAAAAGAGGTTAACTGTCAGTTACGAGCTTAGGAATCAAACCATATTCTTACACTATCCTACTTCGTGCATGTATAAATCTTCCCCAACAGGAGATGTATTCTACTTGAAGGACAAACTACATGCATGATTTATTCACTCATAAGGAAGAAAGTGAAAAGAAAGAAGAAAACATGGACATAAGAGAGGACAAAAAGCCTAATTATTTTCTAACTATTTTCCTAAGTGTGCAGGTACATCTTGCAGCCAAAGGAAAAATAGACAAGGCATAACTGCATGCAATAAAAGGAAGAATGTAACTAAAATTTCCAACAACTGTTCTGAAATGGAATATGTTACAATACAAAAGAGAGAGTGGAAGATAGAAACAATTGTTTTAGTTGTAGTAGAAGAGGGAGAATCAAATTTCAAGAAGTTGAAGCTAAATGGAAAGAAGGGATTACAGCTGAAACAGGGTGAGAGAGAAGATTCTTGGGTAATTTTGATAGGGCTTCGCCATGTAAAATGGACATTTACAACTTTTCATCATGTTTTTTTCAATTACTACGTGCTTTAAAGGAACTATGCAAATCAAATAAGTGATACAGAAAGTAGAAAAACATCACATGATCAAGATAAACAACTAACATATTTTCAGTTGTCAAATTGCTATATCAGTTTAGCAAGAAAACTGTTACTTTCTATATTCTGGATTAGAAAATACAACTACTATTTCAAGAAAAGGCATTATAGAAATGATTGTGGAAAAATTTTTCCAGGGGTTTGCCATAAAAAATCAACATTTCAAATTTTCTAGCAAGCATCTAAGTAAGAAACAATTATAGAAAGGGAATAAAGCATCTGAATCAAGGTATATGCCCTGAAAATAATATCTAAAAAATATTGCTTCTATTTTTCAGAAAAGAACTTACAGATTACAAGTTCACAGAATAGAAACAATGCAACCACTATTATACTTTCACAGTCAAGTATTTTAGAAATGAAGCAAATATGAGAGCACAAAGATATTATAATGTCATTGAAGAATATTCATTCAAGCAAGTGGTACTCATCTATGACATGACCAGAAGCCATTATAGGTAAACAAAGGAGCTATCTCATGATGACATTAGAAGTGAGAAGTAATTCAGGTAAAATCTACAGTTATAAAGGGATTCAGAAAGAGATAATAACCCATATTTAAGATATAACTATCTTTAGAATAGGTGTATCAATTCAAGATCAGAGTAAAGGATGAAGATCTCTAAAAAGATAAACAGTGAATCCAGGTTCTATTGTTCCACTCAGTCAAACAGTCAATAGAAAATCATACAGAGAGGAGGTAGAGGTAGATAAGAAGAGAAGCAACACCAAAATCATGGTGGCCCAAGCCACCCTTCCATTCTTTAAGCCTCTAGGGAAGATAATTTGCAGCTACAAAGATAAAAGAGTTTTGAATGTACAATAATGGTCACTCAGGATAATACACCATCCAATGGAAAGGTTTGAAATGTATTTACTTGGCTTCATCCTCCAAAAAATACTCAAATCATGGCCATAGAATATAGCTCAATAATCACAGAAAATGGTAATTTGAGAAAATCAGAAACTCATATATGGGCAATCTATCAAATTTGAGCTCAAAAGTAAATGGATAGAGATACAGAAATCCAATGAGCAAGTAGTCGTAGTGGCCTTTCTTAGGCACAATTCAGGCAAACTTAAAGTCTTATTTCAGGGTGAAGTTTTCAGAGTATGAGAATCAAAACACAGAGAAAAAACTGATACACATAGATCTACAATTACCCAGATTAAGCCAAAGTGAAACTTATGCAAAGTCCTGAAAATGCGTACAATGGAAGGAAAAATACAGGTGGCTATAGCTTCAGATAGATACCCCAGATCTACTCTGAGAGAGGCACAAAATCTACCATACATATCTACAAGTCATCAATCGCGGCCATTGTTCTAAGTAAAAAAGGAAAAACGACAAACTCTATACTCAAAAAATAGAGATTTACAAGATTCAGATAACAAAATCGAGCTCAAAGACTCAACATTCATGACTAAATCTTAGAGGTTCACCACAAAGGAAAAATATGAAATCATAGCTCAAACAAAGAGAAATACCCAGATAAAATGGGTCTTCAAACTCTAAATATTTCACTTACAGAAAGAAATCGAGACACGCAAAGTCCTCGTAGAGTTCCACATAAATGCAGAGATTTATCTCAAAGCAAAGCCAAGCTCGAAGACCATGACAACTGATAAAAATGATCAGATCTTGCAAGAAAATCCAATCCAGAGCTCGAAACAACCAATATGTTGGCCATAAAACTCTACAGAAGGTTAAAGAACCCATCTCGACAAAGAAACTACCAATGAATACAGGTATACCTATCTACAAAGGAGAACCTGAACAGAGATGCTCAAGTTCCAAACAAATATAAATGAAAATCCTCCAAAAAAGAGTTTAAAAACAAGAGCTTGAGATCAAATTGATGGCGTCCAAGAAAAATTTGTTTTCACCCGCACAACCAAAAAACAAATGAAATGTGCTCGAGGGTCGAATACACTATTTACTATGCAAAATCGAGAGAGAGTCAACAAAACTGTAACCGAGGATCAGGGATCGATGATCAAGCTTCATCCAAGTACAAAGATCAACGGCTAAGGATCAAGCTCTAAGCTAAAAGTAACTAACTACAGATAAAACCCACCGACCACGTTCAATGTAGGCCGAGATCAATTAACCACAAGTCACAGATCAACGGCTACGATGAAAAGGATAGAAATCAACGACCCAAGATCATCACTAGATATCAAAGCAAAATCAACCTGAGTTAGGTTTCTCCTGATAAAATGCATAGAGGGGTGAGTCACCATGGAGAAGGGGATAGCCCACGTGTCCATCAAACAAATATTCATTGCCAAATACTTTCAAAGTCTAAACCATAGTGTATGCCTTCAAATAATCAAAGGCCGACCAAATTATGCCAAATGATCACCAAAAAGGTGAATTTCAAATTATACACTACCAAACATGCAATGACCAACACATATATACATGTGTGTATTTATCAAAAGGTGGTGGGGAATATAGAGGCATGTGCCATGAAAAATGGTTGACCCTTTTATATTGCTAAGCCCACCAAGGTGACCAAACCAAGTATAAGATAAAGGTGGTCAGCACACCGAGGAGTTGCAAGTGTTATCCATGTGATCACTAGAAAAAAAAATGAGTGTTAACATCAGAGACAAATGTAGTCCAAGTCAAATTGATATTTGGGTGAATTATTTTGCAAAGTATTGCAATTAAAGTAATTATTCTGCTCACAGGTAGATAATTGATTTTCACATGCTTCACAAGAAGACAGAACATAGAAGAGACAAGTTGCATGCCATGGAGAGAAACTTGCCTAGCAAGTAATCTATTTTTAGCAAAGTATTCACTCAGCCTTATTAAAAATAGAATAGTCAACTTCAGTTGACTTAGATGTAATCAATGGCTATTAATGCCTCTTGTACTAGGTTGTATTATTTTATCCCTTTATTTATTATTAAATAAAGGATAAAATTATAATACATGGGCAAGTATAGCCTGCGGCTATTTTTAGGAAGGGTGGGAAAATTTATTTTGACTATATATTGTTTGCTTTTGCAAAGCACAAGATTCCCTGGAGGGATTTTGGATTTAGGAGTACTGAAGTAATTTTTGCAAGTTTTTCCTTCTTTGTGTGAATTATTTTCTTCCTTTATAATTATTTGCAGTCTTGTGTATGTTTCTATTAGTCTTGTGAATGCAAATTCCCTGACCAATCATCTTACTCTGCTGCAAAATTTAGTATTTTCTACTAAATTTTAATATGCAAATTAACTTATCCATACTGTTGTGATTTTCCCTCAGTACAACCAAGTATTTGCCATTAAACAGTCTACAGAAAATTGTTGGCTCATGCATCAAGAATCCTTCTCATAGCAATCATGCATATACTCAATCAAAGCCCTCATATAAATTTTGTGTATCACCCCAATCTAGTTATTTCACAGCCATTTTTTACCCTTAATCTCATAAAATCAATTTAGGATACATCAATAAGGAACCGACCTTTTAATCCTGGAGACTCTCCTCAAAATAGGTATACCCACAGACCTTAGGTGTTTCCATTGTATCTACTAAAGAGAGAGATCAATTTTTGCAAGACTAGAAAACTTGTAGCCATCTCTCTACAGGGTGCACTTTCGAGAGATAACAGTTTTTGGCACACCCGGTGGAACAACGAATCAGATTTGCATGCATACAGTATATTTATAGCAGATTAAAGTTTACTTTCGGGAGCAAGCTGCAACAATTTATTCTACAAATTTTATGATATTTTGGTGACTCCACGGAGTTGGTTTCATATCAGTAGTACAACATGTTCCATGCGTAAAGTGACTACAAGATCATCGGTAAGAGGAATTCCTTATGAGTTTGTTTCTTTACCTTTGAATTCTGTTAGAAGGAGAAGATTTAGTAATACTTTACCTTATAATAGACCTGGTTTTGGTAACCCTCCTAATATTCCTTCACCACGTATCAATTTCTCAATTAATATCCTAGTTTTTCAAATGGATATTCAACCTCCTACGAATTTTGTGACCTTTACTAATGGCAGCCCATTAGTAATCCCAGTTTACCATGACATTCCTAATGCTTCCATGAAAAGTCTACCATCATTCATGGGTGAAAATTAGGTTACACCAGCTAAACATATCAAAGATGTTGTAGCCCTATGTGCAGTCCATAATATCACTCATGAAAATGTGGTTCTAATATTTTTAGCTGCATCTTTTAAAGGGCAGGCCTTGCAATGATATAGAAATGTAGAAATTAGCAGCATAAAAACTTGGGATGACTTAGGTGAAAAATTGTTGAAACAGTTCAAGGATAATTCAGATCATTTGTCTCTCATCGAACAGTTGTCTACTATTAAAAGAGATCTAAATGATTTTATGTCCAGTTTCAATATCTGCTTTGTCAGAACTTGGGAGAGAATTCCAACAAGTGTCAAGCCTTAAGCTGATCATGCTTTCCTTTATTATATTAGAGTATTAAACAATGACATCTCAAATATGATTCAGTCAATGGGTGGAGAGACACTCCCAGCAGCTTACGATATTGCTATCTAAGCTGAAAATATCCTTATTCAAGATGAAAAATTGGTGCCAAGGCCATCAATGTCTTTTCTGGCAAATTTAGTGTGTATTCCTCAGCCTATTACAATCATAGAGCCCATTATTGTAGCTTCATCATATGATTTATTTAAAGCCTTGCACACTATGGGAAATAAATTGACTTCAATTGACAACAAAATTGCATTACCTAGTAGAACCTACCAGGCTCCTTATCAACCCTACCAACACAATCAACAAAACAGGTAACCCTACCAATAGAATCAAAATTATAGGCAGCCTTACTAGCAAAGGCAGTTTGACACAAAGGATCCTAGTTCATCTAACGCTTTAGTCCTAGTTAATATGGCTATATAAGAGTGGTGTCAACCTTGCAATCAACCTCATTCATCTACAACTTTCCCAAATTATTTTCTGAATCTAAATATTGTTACACAACCTCAATCTGAAACATTTTTTATGCCTCAAATAGAGGGTGGGCAGCAAGAGACTCATGTTCAGAAAACACCTGAACAAAACTTATTCAGTTTTAATGAGGAGGATTTCATTGCAGTCACTACTAGGGCTCAAGGGAGGGTTGTTGAAAATCAAAAGCAACAAAATAGGCCTATCCTACCTACTATAACTGAAAAAACAACATCTATAGCTCTAAAGTCAACTAACAACCCTTTTGTTCCTAAAAAATTAGCAAGTGTCCCAATTGATAAAGATCATCAAAGACAACTATATCCTGATCCAAGAAGACTGTCTATACCTAAGATATCCAAGGCAACTGAAGCAGAATTAGTATTTGCTAAGACCTACTCTAAAACAATTGATTTTGTCTCTAAGACAGTTGCTTCTTTTAACATTGTTGATGTAATGAAAAATCATAATGTTAACATCTCAATGTGGGACACTCTAAGTATTCTTGGACAACAAGATTTACTTTCTCATAAACTAGCTAAGCTACAGATTTCTTCAAATACAACATAAAATAAAGTTCAGAAGACAGAAATGGTCCTTGTAACCTTTGAGCAAGACCGTATTAAAGAAGTTATGTGGATGGTTCAAAAATTTCTAAATGCTCATGACATCAAGAAACCACCACCGTTTTATTTATTTCTAATTATTGGTGAAAATATAGTTCATAATTGCATGGTGGACAGTGATGCAAGTAGCACAGTTATGCCTAAAGTAATTGCAGAAAAATTAGGGTTGCAGTATGAGCCTACAGAAAAGAGTGTCTTACAACTTGATGGAACTGCAACTAATACGGTTGGTATAATAAAAAATTTAGAAGTGACATTACATGCTTGCCCAAATGTTTCTATTTTGCAAGATGTTACTGTTGTGGATCTACCTCCATATTTTGCCTTGTGCTTATCTAGAGATTTCACAACGAAAAAAGGAGGTTACCTCTCTTCGGATTGGTTCTTCTTATTTTTTACTACATGTTATGGAAATAAGGTTACTATCAATTCAGAACCATTGGCCAGATTCCATATTGAGCCTCATTCTCCAAATGCAGTAGCTAATTACTCGTCTATAGAGCAATCTGATTTTGATGATGTAGCTCAGGTTTCAGCATTAGATGGTGTTTATAACATGTTTATGGATGAAAAGATAGTTGAAGAACATGCCCATGATCCTTTTAAATAAGTTGAAGAACATATTTTTGGTGTGTATGGTATGCATGAAGAAAATACACCACTTCCCTTGCTGTCCAAAATAGATAATTCAGCAGAAGGGATTTGGAAGCTTCATTTTGATGGACCTAAGAACAAAAAAGGAAAAGGAGTAGGTTTGATGCTCACTTCCCCAAAAAAATGAAGGTATTTCTTAGATTTGAGTCTCCAATTTCCATTTACTTGTAATGTAGTTGAATACGAAGCATTAATTCATGGCTTACTTTGGGCTAGAAAGAAAGCTATCAACACATTACAAATCTTTGGTGATTCTGAGTTAGTTATCAATCAAGTAAAAAATATCAATGTTTGTAAGAATCCACTAATGAATTCTTACAGACAAAGAGTTTCAAACTTAATGGAATATTTTGACACTATTAATATTCAGTCTATTCCTAGAGCTGAAAACAAGCATGTTGATAGACTTGTTGCAGTTGGTGCTAGTTTTGAAGTACTGGAAGAGATGGAAAACAACAAAATTCAGCCTCATATTAAGCTAATTTTTAGGCCTTTTATATCTGATAATGAATCAAATTGGAAAGTTTTTTAAAGTGATGATCAAATTTGTAGGTTTTTGCAGCAAGAAGATGAATTTTCTGTAGTTAATCAGAATAAGTTACAACATTTATATGGTGATCAAATTGTTTAGTTGAAGAAAAATACACTACCTCAAGGTTTGGTCACATTAGAAGACATCTTCAACATTGACGATCACTTAATAAAGGTGAAGACTAAAATGTCAACCCCCTCTGATAATTACGAAGAGATCTTGATTGATGAAGGGAAAAAGCTATTTCTTGGAAAGATATGTTCCTTAACTGAAAAGTAGTCATTTATTAATATTTGCAAAGAGTTTAAGGATGTTTTTGCTTGGAAATACCAAGATCTGAAAGGATTTGATCCCAGTCTAGCACAACATACAATCGAGTTACATCTAAATACTAAGCTTGTTAGATAGAAATAGAGGCCTATAAATCCAAAAATATAACCTCTAATGAGGAAAGAATTATCTAAATTTATTGAATCAGGTATTATCTTTCCAGTTATGCATTCAAGTTGGGTAGAAAATCTGGTTCTTGTTAGGAAGAAGAACGGTGAAGTCAAACTATGTGTAGATTTCAGAGATCTTAATAAAGATTCATTGAAAGATCATTACCCACTCCTGAATATGGATCATATTTTGAGAACAGTCTCAGGTTCAGATAAATTATCTCTTCTCGACGGTTACAGTGGCTATAATCATATTATAGTTCGAGAAGAAGATAGATATAAAACAACTTCTACCACCAAGTGGGGTACCTATGCTTACAAAATAATGCTTTTTGGTCTTTCAAATTCCGGTGCAAATTTTCAATGTGCAATGGACATGGCTTTCCAGAGGTTCTTAAATAAATTTATTCTTGTTTATTTGGATGACATTACCATGTTCTCAAAAAATCCAAAAGAAAATTTGATGCATTTAAGGCAGATGTTTTAGTTGTGCAGGCAATTTGGAATATCCTTAAACCCACTAAAGTCTATCTTTTCAGTACATCAAGGTAAATTACTTGGTCATATTGTTTTTAATCAGGGTTTAGCAATTGATCCTTTTAGAATTGAAGCCATATCAAAGCTATCATTGCCTCATCATAAGAAGGCATTGCAGAGTTTTCTTGGAAAAATAAACTTTGTTAGAATAGTTGTCCCATATTTTATAGCATTGGTTAAACCACTCACAACTATGCTAAAAAAAGAGAAAACTTTCTCTTGGATCAGCAAAGGGAGAGAAGGTTTTGAAGCAATCAAAACAGCTATCTCTTAGGCTCCTACTCTTGCAGATCAAAATTTTGATAAAGATTTTATGATTTATGCACTTGCAGGAGCTGAAACAATCTCAACTATTTTAACTCAGGTTAATGATGAGGATATTGAGCATCCAATTGCTTTCTTCGGACATAGTTTGCATGATTACGAAACAAGGTACACATTCCTCTAAAAGTAAGTACTTTCAGTAGTTAAAGGACTAAAGAATTTCAAGTATATGCTTTCGAACAATAAAATCCATGTTCTCGTTTCTCATTCAAGTGTGAAAGCATTCTTACTACATAAAGAGTTAAATGAGAAAAGAGTAGGCTAGATAACAAAGGTTATGGAATATGATATTGATATTTGGGTTGCTAAGACAATTTGAGGTAAAGGTCTATGTGAGCATCTAATTGCTAATATGAAAAAATAGCAAGCTGCAAAACCTAAAGATTTAGAACAATATGCTGAAATTACTTATCAACAATCAAATATCATGGTCTAACCAGAAAATCAGCAACTTGAACTTGCTCGAGAGATCTAAGAATCAAGGTGGATGACTGATTTGGTTAACTACTTACAGCATGGCATCTATCCGGAAGGTATGGATAAGAATAAAAGAAGATATTTCAGATTACAAGAAATTCCTTATCTTTTCGTTGATGGTGTGTTGTTCAAAAAGGATATAAATGGAATATTTCTGCGATGTGTTAATTACAATAAAATTCAGAAAATATTATTAGAATTCCATAAAGGACCTGCAGGAGGTCACTTCTCAACACATACTATAGCCTTAAAAATCATGAAAGCAGGTTACTATTGGCCTAGCATATTAGAAGACTATTTTGAATGGATTAGAAAGTGTAAGAAATGTGTTTTCTTTGTTAAAAAAGAATGTTTAGCTTCACTGTCCTTATAACCTATTTTAGCTGATCAACCTTTTATGCAGTGGGGTCTTTATTTTATTGGCATGATAAACCCACCTTCATCATAAGGACATAAGTGGATATTAACTACTACAGATTATTTTACATGATGGATCGAACTAATAGCCTTGAAAGATGCTAATGAATCTTTGATACTATCCTTTTATGAAGGAATAGTTTACAGATTTGGTGTTCCAACAACTATCATATCAGATAATGCTCTAGCATTTCTTGGTGCTAAGATAAAAAATTGGGCTGTCAACCATGGAATCTATTTAAGCTCTTCATTTAATTATTACCCACAAGGTAATGGTTTAGCTAAGAGTACTAACAAGAATATGTTAAGAATCATTAGAAGAAAACTCGAGGATAATCAAAGAGTTTTGCATCTAATGTTGAATTAAGCACTTTTGGCTGACAGAGTGACTCCTAAAAGATCAGTTGGTAATTCACCGTACAAACTTGTGTATGGAAAATAAGTGAGAATTCCTATTTTAGTTGAGTTACCCGCATTAAATTTGCTACACCAAATAGAGCTGCTTAAGAATTTTTCTTCTACAAATGATCTAGGATTGGAGTTAGTGATAGCAAGGGTTAGGAGGCCCGTTTCTATTCACTCCATCTCCGTTATGTAGCTTAAGTAGTGTGTGTGATGGGGCTGTCAGATGTAGGATATTATAATTAGTGACATACCAGAGGATGAGTCTAGTATACCATCCCATCTTGAGAGAGTTTGCTGATGTGTTTCCAGGGGAGCTACCGGGGTTACCACCCCCACGTGAGATAGATTTTCACATAGATCTGGTTCTGGGCGTAGAGCCTATCTCATGAGCACCTTATCAGATGAATACTCCTGAGCTATGTGAGCTCAAGGTACAACTTGAGGCCCTTCTGGATAAAGGCCCAATCCATCCTAGTATATTCCCTTGGGGTGCATCGGTGACCTTTGTGAAGAAGAAGGATGGATCTATGTGGTTGTGTATTGATTACCGCTAGGTGAATAAAGTAACTATCAAGAATCGTTACTCCCTTCCACCCATTGATGACTTGTTTGATCAGATAAAGGGGGCCATAGTTTTCTCCAAGATAGTTCTTAAGTTACAGTATCATCAGCTGAGGATTATGGAGATAGATATTTATTAGACCACCTTCCGTACGAGATATGCCCACTTTGAGGTCATAGTGGTACCTTTTGATCTGACGAATGCCCCCATAGTGTTCATGAACTTGATGAATGGGGTATTTAGGAATTTTATAGATTACTTTGTGCACATCTTTCTTGATGAAATTTTTATTTACTCATGTACGCATGAGGATCATGAGGATCACCTTTGTCAGGTTATTCAGTGTCTTCGTGAGCAACATCTTTACGGGAACCTGGAGAATTATGCATTCTTTTTGACAGAGGTGCAGTATTTAGGCCACATCATTTCTGGGGAAGTTATCATAGTTGATCCTTCAAAGATTCGAGCTAACATGGATTGGCCAACAACCACTAGTGTGACTGAGGTACACAGATAAATGGGTTTTGCATGATATTACATGAGATTTATTCAGGACTTTTCTCAAATTGCGCACCCCATCACTTCCCTTCAGCAGATAGGGAATAAGTTTGTTTGGTCAGAAAAATGTGAACAAGACTTTAGGAAACTGAAGGAATTCCTTACAACATCACTTATTCTTACAATTCTAGATCCACAGGGTGAGTTCTACATTTGCACAGATGCTTCTTTGGTAAGACTTAGAGGCGTGTTGATGGTAGAGGGTAGAGTAGTTTCTTTTGATTCTTGCAAAATCGAAGATTATGAGCTCAATTATCTAACTCGTGATCTTGAGATTTCAAAAAAAATTCACGCCTTAGTGAAGTGGAGACATTTCCTCCTTGGCCAAAGATTTACACTCAGGACTGATCACTTGAGTCTTCACCACCTCTTCACGCAACCCAATCTCAATGCTCGTTAGCAGCGCTAGATGGATTTTATTTGTGAGTATGATATGGAGATAGAGCATGTGAAGGGGAAGGAGAATGTTTTTTCTAATGCTTTGAGTAGACGGAGACATGTGGCTATGGCTACTTTAGTAGTTACAGATTTGCGGAGCAGGATTTTGCAGCAGCCTCCTCATGAAAGCTTTTACCTTATAGCCAGAGAAGAGATTGAGTCTCAGAGATCCCTTCAGGGGAGATTTGATGGATTTTCATTAGAGGTAGATTGTTTTCTCAGACACGGGGGTCAGATATACGTTCCTCGAGATGGAGACTTGAGACAGGACATTTTGACAGAGGCTCACCGTGCACCTTATTCAGCCCTTCCCAGGGTGAAGAAGTTACACGCCACTTTGAGACAGTTGTACCATTAGAGAGGAATTTAGAGAGACATGGCTTAGTTTGTGTCATGTTGTTTAGAGTGTTAGAGGGTGAAGGCCGAGAATCGAAATCTAACTGGACTTCTCTTTCCTCATGCCATACCGGAGTGGAAGTGGGACACCATTTCCATGGACTTCATTGTTAGGTTACCAATGTTGAGATACCACCATGATGCCATCATGGTCATAGTGGATAAATTTATGAAAGTGGCTCATTTTTCTCTGGTGAAGACCACCTATATAGCTAGTGCAATGGATCAGGTATATCTTGATGAGATTTTTAGATTACACGGGATTTCGCAGAAGATCATTTGCAACCGCGATCCTTTGTACACTTCCCATTTTTGGACCACCTTGCAGCATGATCTTGAGATGAGGATCAATTTTAGCATGGCATATCACCCTAAGCAGGTGAATCAGATCCTAGAGGACATGCTTAGGATGTACGTTATGGATCACCAGTTGAGATGGGAGGAGTATCTGTACTTGGTGAAGTTTACCTACAATAATAGTTTTTAGAGTTTGATAGGCATGGATTTGTTTTAAGCATTATATGGTAGAGAGTGTAGGACACCTATTAGTTGGGACAAGTTAGAGGACAAGGTTTCTCTTGGGCCAACCTTATTGCAAGAAATGGAGTAGTAGGTTGTTTTGATTAGACAGAGATTACAGGAGGTGCAGGACAGGCAAAAGAAGTATGCAGATCAGTATAGGTAAAATCATAGTTATGACGTGTGCACGAAGGTGTTTCCTCATGTCAGACCATATAAGAGCCCTATCCATTATGGTAAAGGTTATAGGCTTACTCCTAGGTTTTTGGGTCCCTTTGAGATCTTGGAGCGCATTGGTTTATTAGCCTATCATCTAACATTACCACCTAGCTTGTCTCATGTCCATGATGTGTTTCATATTTTTGTGCTTAGGATATACATTTATGATCCTTCTCACGTGCTAGATTGGACTGCATTATAGGTGCAGGATTAGGGGCAAGTTATGGTGGAGCCCATTCACATTATAAAGCGCAAGACCCTGGGCCTTCGCGGAAGACATATTGACTAGGTTCAAGTCCAGTGGGACAGATATGATGAGACTGAAACTACATGGAATGATGCTACATTTTCAGAAGTGTAGTTCCCACACCTGTTCTAGTGAATTCCAGGAGGAATTCGAGTCTAAGGGGAGGGGGATGTAGTGCCTACTTCCCTTTAACACCTTTTTCTTGATTTTGATACTACCGACTACACTTATGGAAATTTTTATAGCCTTTTGATTTAGCATGATACTAGATGTTAGATATACTGGACTGTCGTTTATTCCATTTCATATATAATGCATGTGGATTATTAGAGACATTTGATATTGATGTTGATATGTTGTGGACATGGTTATTTATATATATTTCTGACATGCGATATACTTTCGTTGCCATAAGTAGGCTTGATAATTGAATTAATGTTGTGATATTTTTTTTGACATGGATGAAACGTTGGTTAGAAATGTCGCTATAAATTTGTAAATGATTTGTAATTGCCTAGATGATATTACTTCGTATATAGATGATTTTAGATTATATTGCATATTTTGGCATGGACATTTTAATGCGGCCACGAGGTTGAAGGAGGTATTATGTGTTTTGTAGGTATGTATATATATATATATATATATATATATATTCACAACAACATTGGGGGGATTGGAGACCAACCACATTGGAATTCTAGATGAATTCAACTAGGGTCACCATGGCAACATGTGATTGTGTGTGTGTTATAATTATTTGGTTAGGGGAAAATTGTGACCAAGCATCATGTGTTGCTTTTATTTTAGTTTCCCTTTTATTAATGTTAGTATGTGTTCCTTTTAGTGATGTAATTTACATGTTTTAGTAATTTAGTTTTGATGTATGTGTTTCCCCCTTTATCTTAGTGGGTATAAGTGTCTTATTAAAGTAATTAAATATTGTCCTAAACTAATTAAAGATGTGACAAAAATAAGTTCATATACTAGACTTGATTTACTCTTGGATTTTGTGTTGTGTGTTGAATGCTTGAATTTTTGAGTGATGTACACTCTACCCTTCATGGGAAACTCGAATTTGGCCTTACGGGCCAATTTTGAAGGCTTGTTGGACAAGTTAAACTTTTCCCACACCTCTTAAATTGTCATACCAACCCTACCTATGGGTTGGAGGGTCAAAATTAGACCCCATTAGGTATTTTGAGAAGAGAAAAAGGTGAAATGTTTATTGCACTTTCTTTCAAGTAATTAATTTTGTCCTTAGAGGGGTGTGGGCTTAGTTTGTGTGTGTAAGTATCTTGCCATTCCTCTCACCCACCAATTTATGGTGCATTGGGGTTGAGGTTTGACTTCTTATGTGGAGTTGAGGATGAGTGATGTGGCATCCTACATGGAGCCACCTCATCATCCTCTCTCCCTTTTCTATTTATAGAAGCTCTTTTTCTTGTTTGGGGGTTACTTGATCATTTTGTGCTCATGTATTTTGGAGAGTTAGAGGTTTTTTTTGGAGTGGTTGTGGATTGTTGGAGCTTGTGGAGCTTTGGAGTGGTCGTGGATTGTTGGAGCTTGTGGAGTGTTTTGTTGTTTTTTTTTCTTCTTTTTCATGTTGTTGATGTGTTTGAATGTGGATGAAATGGTTTTGAGACTATTGTTTGTGTGCGGAAGCTTCTTGGTTGGGTGGAGATTGTTACCTCTCCCCCCATTTTGTTGTGAATCAAATAAATCATGTTGGAACCTTCTTGGTGGTGTTGAGGAGATCGGAAGTTTGTTGAAGTCCTTGAAGAAATTCCTCTTTGAGAGAAACTTATTTGGCTTCCCAATCAAAGTGGAAGATTGTACATTTGTTCATGTTTTGAATGGAAATGTTGAAATGCAAGTTGTATTAATATTTGTAGTTATTTATTGTAAGATTGTAAAGAAATAAATTTCCTTCTCATTAGAATGTAATAGGGAAAGAGAAAGAATCAAAATGAAAATCTTATGTAAGAATTTAGTTGAAATTGTTAAAAAAAAAAAAGAGGGAAGGTACTTTCATTTTGGCATTGTATTATTGTATAAGAAAAAGAAGAAAAATTTGTATTATGGAGGTTGTTTGAGAAATAGAAATAAAGTAAATATTTTGTTTGAAATATTTTTTTTATTGTGGGAAAAGAAATTCTTGGTGTTAAATGATTTGAGCTATTTCAATAGAAAAAGAAAGTTATTGTAGTATATTTGAATCCATAATTTGTATTGAATGGAACAGACAATAAATTGAAAGTATTTGCTATTTAGAAATGGTGATAACAATGTTAGAAGTAGATGTAAATTTCTTTTAACTCTTGATAATGGAAAAAATTTAGTTGAACAAGATAGAATAGACCTTGTAGCTATATTACTATTTTGGAATGGAAAATGCTTAGATGAATAAATTTTAACTAAGAAGAGAACAATAGGAATGAAATCACAAAACTAGAAATTCTAGAAGCTCAAAATAGGCTGAGAATGCATTTTAACACCTTTTTATAACTTTTAGATTTTGAGAAAATCTTGGATTAAGGTTTTGTTTTTTTTTAAATAGGACTGCCACCATGTGTAGAGTGGTGGTGCCGTAACTGCCGCTCAAGCTAAGGTGGCGGTTTGTGGTTTGTCACCCAAGTAGGGTGGCGGTCCAATCACCGATTTTCTCTGGGAGGTAGTTCTGTCACTCACGACAGAACTCTGCGGATCTACACTTGTGCAAAATTTTTTATTGGTTAATGTAAAACTGAAAGTTGTAAAATTTAATCTATCACTGCCAGCATGCAAACAATGTGTGATCCCATGGATTTGAGCAATAAATTATACAAATGGTGGATCTAAAAAATTTCTTCTCGTTTATTGATGGGGGTAGGTTTTGTCCCAAATTTAAAATCCCAAATAAAAAAACTTGAAACAAAACCAGATTGGTAAAAGGAATAACCTTCCCAATCCTTGAATGGAAGTTATAACAACAATAAACTGCAGCTCAAAACTAATCTAACTATATCTCCTTGTAGAATCCTCCTTAGTTCTTCGTCCTTGCTCCCATGTCTTCCTCTTTTCCAACATGCATTTTTCAACAAAACAAATAGACCAATTGAGGAAAATGAACAAAGGAAATGTTTTAATAAACTCATAAGGAAGTTTAGGGCTAGATGGGAAACCTAGGATCTAGTGGCTAAGAATGACTTGATCTAAGGGTGGAGGTTTCACCATACTCTTGTTAGGTGAGAATGATTTTTATAAATGTTTTTTTAAAACTTTAGTATGTGTAAATGGGGAATGGGGCCATTTAATTGTCTTAGGGTTGTGAAGTCCTTATTAGGCCTTAGTATGTTTTAGTAATTTAATAAAATGACTTTATACTATTAGGATAATGAAACTAAATTATTTAATCATGAGGTTAGTTAATTTTAGATTGAACATTAACTTAAGTGAAGAAAAAATTTAATTAAATAAATTAGTCTAGGGTACCTTCCTAATGCATAATTGATTAATGGACCATAGAGATTAATTTGAGAATATGTTAACCTTCATTCTAGACTAGGTTCTCTAATCAAAAAGTTCAGTTAGTGGTGTTAGTTAGTTGTCGTACCCTAGAGGATTAACATCCTTATAACATGTTTTATCCTTCTACCTTGTCCTTGTAACATAAAAAAAGTTAGTCCTGAATTTTGGGTTAAGTGTTGGGAGTTAGCGTGTTTTTAGAATGTCATTTTAGATAGGTGTTACATTTTCACATTAAAGGAGGGTGTAAAACTGGGTAGTAAAACCAATAGTAAATAAATGAATGAGGACCAATTTTAAAAAACTTAATTTTTTCAGGAAGCTGATTCATCTATAATCTCTTTTTTAGGAATCCAAAAGGAATAGAATACCAGAATATTAGGTTACAGTAGAAATATGCCTCTTAAATTTTGTTGCATTTGTTTTCAATTTTATTTGTGTTGTTGCTAGGGGAGAGGGGTTAGTAGTGGTACACCCTAAATTAAGGGGTCTACAAAATCAATTGTTTATCTAATGGGATTTTGATTTTTTTCACTAATGTGTAGTTCAGATCTATGGTAGCTTATATTTTTTCTTTAGAATGTTCAATTGGAGGGAGAGCCATATTTTAAATTGATTTAAAATAATAAATTTGAGTTACACTACAAACATGGTGGAAACACATAACTTAATATGGGTGAAAATGCTTGAACATTGATTTTTTTATACTTGTACATGGGTGAGAGGTCTGATATGTTATGATGTGATTGGCTACTCTACATAATTATTATGTAAAAAATAAATAACTACTAGATAGTACTATGAAAACTATTAGGTATTGTGTGATCAATATTCATATAAAGTATTGGATTATGTTCACCTTTTGGCCCCTCTCCCCTATCAAAATCTTTGATGGTGACCATTTAGAGTGTAAAGGCTAGACATATTTTTTATAGCATTGTAATCCCACAGTTAAGGAATGTGGCGGGTCCCATCCTCCTAAATGTAATGTTAATACAAATATCACATGGGAGCAATTTTGCTAGAAAAAATTTTCAATCTTGAATATTTGCAACTAAATAACTCCATATATTTTGAAGAAGGGATTAAAATAAGATAAATCGAAACTAGATCATACCACATTTTTTAGTGGTAGTGCTTTATCTTACTAATTTTGAAGTAGTTTATTCAATTTTTATGTCGCTTTCTCACATAACAACATCACCCCTTGTGAAAAAGATTAATGTGTTTCCACCTACCAGTACTAGTATAGATATTTTAAATACATCTATTTAAAATACACCTAGAGATATCAATCACGAGTAACCTAACTATGTAATAGTAGTATAAGTATACCAAATAAAGTAATAATATATATATATATATATATATATATATACCAAATAAAGTAATAATTATAATATAAAGTAATAATATATATATATATATATATATATATATTAATAAACGTATTTATATGGAATACATCAATAGATATAAATTTCAAGGTTCTTAGGTTTGATTATTTATTACCTCTTTAATCAATAAATTCATTAAATTCTCTATTAATTTCCCATTGATTTTGGGAAAATGTAATAATTTTTAACTACGTAATTGTGTCGGTCTCAAAAGTATCTATTCAAGAAAAAGACCCAAACATTACTACATGACCAAAATATTACTATTTTTATTGAATTATCCAAGAAAAATGAAACAAAATTATGTGATAGTCTAATAGAAGTAAAATTTATGAATGAAGTGTCACATGACGCTCAAATGAATGTTAAATTTAATTCCTAAAATAAAAAATGAACAACGTACTCCATTACAACCTTGCTTGCCATTATAGAATGCCTCTCGGCATAACTAGGTATTAAAATAGTAGGACTATGAAGCATAACGTGACCTTGTTAATGCCGATAGGAATTACTTATAGTGGAGGTCTAGCTAATATTGTGAAAATCAATGGTGGAAAATATCTGAGTATAGATGGAAGAACATGTAACAAATTCTAACCGTCGATGTCATTAGGGGAGAGGACCTAGTAGTGCTGCACCCTAAGTTAGTGGCCCACCAAATCAATTTAAATATAATATGAGATCCTGATTTTTTCACCAGCACATAGTTCAATATTTTTTTAAATTATATATGTTTTTTTTATTGTTGAATTGGAGGGAGAGACATATTTTGAATTGATTTAAAATTGTAAATTTGAGTTACACTACACTTGATCATGGGTGATAATGGTTGAACATTGACAATTTTAAAATGACAAATCTTACATGGCATGATGGGATTGGTTGTTGTCATATCAAAAATGACTAATCCCCATGTAATTTTATGACAACTATTAGGTGTTGTGTACTCAAGACACTATATCAACAATTGGACCCTACTCAACTATTGGTGTCTCTCCCCTATACACTGTGCAACGTAGTAGTATGGATTTTATTTCCTGTCATGTCAATCATGTCAAAACAACCATCACTGGTTTGTTAACACAAGAAGCTATTTCAGGATTGCTACACATCTCAGGGAGCTCAGGTGACACCCGCATGTAGCAGGCACTTCCAAGGACATGCAAACTGCCAATTATGTGCAAGATATCTTTCAGTAATATGGGCTACGGGCACATTCAACAAATTACAACGTTTTGTTGTCTATTCCGTTGTCGAGATCTTTTTATTTTCTCACCTACTATAGGATCAACTAACTTTGGATGAAGGATACAACAAAAAATCGATAATATTACCATTCCATACCTGTGCGCCATTTGGAACTGTGTTTGACAAGGTGGTATACGTTAAATATGGAGGCGAAGAGGATTACATAATACTTGCATAGATGGGAGTGAATGTAAGCAGGGTCATTGTGATAGCAAGATAGGGAAGTATCTATAGAGGAATTATTGTCAAAACTACAACTAAATATGGTCCAATTGTTGTTGTTTTGTACAACCATCCTCGACAATTTGGTGGGAATGGGACATAAGATTATTTCCAAAACTCAAAGTGGATGCCGCCACATCTATCACAAATGGGAAGTGTGATAGAGTGAATGGGTGATCCCTCTACCCCATAATGGCCCAACACTGATAAGAGTGAAAGAGTATCCCACTTTGCACACAGATTCCCAAGCATACTCTCTATTCCAGTATCTGTAAGAAAATCTTAGCATATTCTCATGTTGCTTTCAGGGCCCGAGATTCTCTATTTAACCTATATTATGTATGATTTGTAGATTTTAAATATGACCTTCATTTTTATATAAATTTTATGCAAATGATATGAATATATATTTAAAAAGGAAACAAAGATAATTTCTTATATATATTTTATTTTATTTATTAATGATAAAAGTTTTTTTGAATGGAATCCTACCCAAGTACAACAAAAGATGTCAAAACCAAGATAAAACATTGAATACAAAAGGAAAACCATGAAACACACTGCCCAACAGTACTACAACAAACAAGAGTTACAACATAAATCCATAGATAATATAAATTTTTATATTTTATTAATAGTGTATAAATAATGTTGTTTTTATTAATGATAATATTGAATAAATTTGTGTTATTTAAAACTGTTTGATAGGGATAAATGGTTGTCAATTTTAACATTTTCAGCCCATACCCATCTAAAATGTGAGGTTTTTAGAATATATCTACCCAACTTAGAGGATGAGGGGGGATGTCTGAACAGACAAACATACTTACTCATCTCACAACTAATCAACCATCGTATTAGTAAGATGGGTTACTTCATATAGAATGAGAGGGGAAGGCCTTGCAAGAAAATATACTCATCCTACGACTAATCATAATAGTGTCCCCTATGGCAGAGAAATCTGTTGTGGTGGGTTTGGAGATCGGTAGTTCGTAAGGATTCATTATTTTTAGATATTTTTGTTTCACATTTTATTTTTTTGTACGACAAACCCTAGATATGAAACTAATATATTGGAGGATTTTTTGAATGGCCCGTTTCATGTTTTTATTTGCATCATTTACATTTTGAATACATATTGGAAGATTTTTGTAATTTGCTACTTCACGTTTAGTGATGCAATCCATAATAGTGATAGCATCTACTTTGGGATGGGATTTCTCAATTTGTGTTATAAAGAATTCAAATCTTTTGTACTTGGTTTTGTTATTAAATCATGTATTAAGTGAAGTTAAGTGAAGGATGCATATTCATTCTAGTGATAAAGAGAATAAGATTTTATAATAGTAGGCTTAATGAAAATTACAAGATTTTATAAATTAAAATATTTTTTGGGAAACATAGCATTGTTGATTATTTATCCATTTGATTATATGTTGTCATTTGAAATCCCGATGGTCTATATACAAGCCACAATCTTATCCAAAGTTTCCATTGAATGTAATGTGTCATTTCTAAATTAGATGTCACGTTGTTTGCATGAGATTACTATAAGTAAAGAATTATCTTCCCATAAAACTACTTTTCAGCTACTCTCAAATGCATTTAATTGTAGCACATTTTAATTACATAAAACTTATAAACAATATGGCCAAATTGAGCAACATGATAATCCATTGATGTATTAATTTTTTCATTGACTAAATAGCTCCAAGAATTCCATTGGGTGTTAATTAAATAAGAATCTAGATCTAATAAATCATCACGAAAATATGCAATATTCACAAACTTATGGTCTAGATATTCAAGGAGTTTTATATCCTATCTTTTCCATATTTGAGGTTGCAAAACAACATTCAATGAAATTTTGTAGGTAATATAAACATAAAATATAACAAGACAATATCATTACAGTGGGTAAAATATTCAATATACACATTGTAATAAGGCAATATCAAAATAATGTGTAGAAAATTTTGAACAATGTACATCGATATTACTTTGTTAGCTGTTACTGAAGGAATATAATTTCAAACATATAGCTTATTGTTAAAGGAATATCATTACTTGTATTATTAATTTTGATTGTATTGACAATTCTGACCACACCCAGTCTTTGAACACACATCCCTCGTCATGACCACCTATTGGAATTTCCATTGCACACTTATGTAACAATTGTTAGTTTAACTGGCAATCGCATGTGTACAATGCAATGTGAACACCGAACAGTATATGTTATTTGTTTTAGATATATAGTTATCACTTTTGTAGCTTATTTTGTTTAAACTATCGGTGATTGATTTAGTAATTGTAGAAATATAGATGAACCACTTCATTTAAAAAGTGTAAACATGAGGTCTAACCCTTAAAAAATTCAAAATGCAAAAAAGTGACATAATGTACAAAGCTTTGGATGGAAACAACTATAGGTTGCATGGTTCTTTTTGGGAATTTTAAAACTATAGGTATTTATGTGCATATATAATGAAGAAGACATTAAAAATGCGTTGTTGTTGGTTTACATAAAGAAGCGAGAAACATTAAAAAGGAAAAATTAAAAATGTATGTTGAAAAGTGTAATTTTGTAAGTGTATAGATACAGACGAACCACTTCATTTAGAGGTGTCATGTATTCATTTCAAACTTCTTACAAATTTGTACATATAAATTTACAAATATCATATCATGAGTGGTAGCATTTTGCGGTCTATTTTATTTGAACTTAACATGAATACATGAAGCCTTCCGTGCATGTGCAGATTTTATGTCGTGAGTGGTCACATTTTGTGGCCAATTTTTTTAGTTGTAAACATGGATACATTTGATACCGTTTTGGATAGTTACTTACTTTTGGGTAATTGTGTTAGTGCTGCATCAATTGTTTTGTTGGTATTTTGTTGAAAAAACCTTTTTTGTACACTCAATAAGGAGTGTGATTGATAGTGGTAGTGTAGGAATATAGATGAAACTTTACATTGAAATGTTGTATGCTTACATTTAAATTTGTTACAGATTCGTACATAAAAAGTTACAAATCTTACAACACGACATCTAAACTAAACATGTCTACATGAAGACCTCCCTTCATTTGAAAAATTATATCATGAATGGTAGCCTTTTGTGAGAAACTTTATTTCTGGTAAACATGAAACTTGTGCATTGGTTGTTCCTTATTGCCGAAATATTATTTGCAATGTAATGGAAGAATGGAATCCCTTCCAAAGGTTGGCTCCATACGATTTACTTGCATAAAGAGGACTGTCCAAAACCAGTGGTAATTGCCTGAGGTTGTCGAGGAAGATGACTGATATGTTCTCAAATTCAGATGTTTCTTGGTGTGGGAAAGCTTTACGTAGCCTGCTATCAATTTTGCCTAGCAAATTTGGGAAGATTAAACTCATTTAATCAATAAGAACATATTCTATATGTTTTAGTGACTCTTGAAAAAATGATAATGCATGGTCTTCAAGGGGTTTCAGTTCTTTGATTGGAATACAGAGGGTTGCATGGATTGTGGGTGCGGAGATGTTGAATGCTAAAACACTGGTAGGGGCGAGTAGAAGGAGAGGTGAGGGAGATGTGGTTGATGCCACTGTGAATGAATTCCATATTTTATTTATCAAAAATGATTTTCCTATTCCATTTGTTCCTTGAATTATCAATCTTAGTGGAGGTAGAAGGGTGTTGTTTGTTGAATGGTGTAGTGTGGTATCAAGAGCTAATTGTTGTTTTGAAGATGAAGGAAGCGTGGAAGATGGTGGGGTGGCCTGTATGTTGGTGTTAATTATGTCTACCATTTCTCTATTGATGAATGACGATCCACTTATCTTAAAATAATGCATAACGACATGTATGTTCCAATTATTGTGTATGTCAAAATCTTATTTCCTCAACATTTCAAGACTGTCAAGACCCGTGTTGTTTCCATTACAACCATAAGAAGGAAAGTATAAGAGGATTCATTGCAACCATTAAGGTTGACAATCACAGTGTAGTAAGTGCTAGAGAGAAAATCTAAGAAGATAAAATGAAAAAAGTGCAGGAAGGGTCATAATGAAGATGAGACATAAAAGAGAGACTCAACATCAGAAAGAGCAACTTGTGCCTGAACTGAGAGAATAAAAAATTGGTTAAAGGATGTGGAACACCATATTGAAACATGAAAAGTTAAAGGGGAATAGGAATGTACAAGTCTTAATTGGCAGTGCTGCTATTATTAAAGATTGAATGATTCTTTGCACCAGGAAAGAACTAAGCTCTGAATCTAATCTCTACTCTCTACAACCTTATCAATAGTTAAATAAAATTCAATTAGCAACTAACCATACATTCATATGCAAGTGTTAGTTCATATTTCATAGTTTGAATTATAAAGCAATAGTATAAAAAAAAATAAAACTATGAGATTTGATCCCTGCTTCTACAACTCTTTAAGCAGCTACGATTACATTAGTGAGAGTCTATTTCTAATCACAAATTCATAGGAAACTCTCTTTAAGTAAAATAAATGAGAAACAATAACAACAACATAGAAGTAAATGAATTTCAAGTGCTACAAGATATATATAAAGGAATTTGATTGTATGCTTCATTAAAGTTAAAATATATATAGATTAAAATCATGAAAGAGAATGTTGATTACATTATTACATTCATGGCTCATGATGTACAATGAAAAATAATAGATACAGGATAGGAGTAAGCTTAAAATAATAAAGATCAAAAGTACTGTAAATTGAAAACGTTGTAGCAGAATAAGAGGTCACCAATTTGCAATTAAATTTAGTGGTTGAGATTATTTTTTTGGTAACAGAAAATGTCTTTCATTCCACTGCTTGGTGATTACATTTGAACAAATTAAGCCTACATATCAATGATAAGTTCCATTGATGCTACTCATTCACCTTAAGTAGCATGAAGTCATAATTACTTATAGTTTAAGGATGAGGTGTTATAATTGCTTATCTTTCTACTCAATAATCAATATTTTAATTTATGGTAAAAAGGTTCGAAATCTTTCCTCTGCATGATCAGAGAAAAGGAAAGTAAAGAATAGGATGCCCAAGTTCAAATCTAGGTTGCATAGGAATACTTCAGCGGGAGACAGAAACGGGTTTCCCTAGGCTACTTGATCATAGGGGAAATCACTAAGGGCACCTTTAAAGATGATCTACATCATAGGAAAAGTAAAACCCGACGAGGTTGGAATGAATGATTGGACTCCTCACTGTGGCAGTTGTTGACAAATGATGTTTCAATCGACATATATTAATGTAACCTTAATTCGCCCAATACTTGTGGGAAACAATATTATTGGTGGGGCACCATAGAAATACAATTATGTAGTTGTAGGGAACCATACAAGCTTTAACGAGATGAATAAGTTGCACAACGTGGCTATATATACCATAATGTCATTTGAGATGGCCATCTGGTTATGGATGACACCACAATCACCCAAACATTCGTGTCACGATGCGATCAGGGGTATGTGGAAATTGTTGACAGATGATGTTTCAATCGGCAGAGTTGAAGGACGTGTGAATGACCACCAATGTACATGTGGACGATAACGATTGTATAGGATTGTCAACATCTTTGAAACTTCAATCATTGTCGTCCACATTCTAAAGGGTGTCAGAATGAGCCACCTCCTATTATATTATGAAACGCCTTTGGTGTAATTATTTTCAATCCTTACCGTAAGTGAGCCACCCCCTACTCTAATATGGAACGACCTGGGTGCAATAATTTGTGTCAATATAGTAAATGAATGCCAAGTGAATGCGTGTTATATGGTCGTGCATCAACAATTAAACATATGACCACCATTAAGTACTCCTCGAATAACAAGATTCAATCCAATTTATAAAAACGCCTATCCACATAAAAAGGAGTATGAAAAGTTTCGTACGGTATATGACCGTCTACAACTCCTTGGCAAAAGATAATTGAAAATCAATGTTTTTTCGCGGTACTTATTTTCCCACAGATATTCTTAATGACCGCCCAAGGCATCAACTACGTTTAATGTATTTTTGAAGTCCGCTCAATAGGATCATTTCTATGTATGATTCGGACAAATTAAGACACACGAATGGTCGAAATAAAAAGCACAAGGAAAATAACTTTGCAGACTCTGATTTACATTATTCAGTATGTGTCCTGCTGTGGTCGGAGATGCGTAAAAATAATACATTTCCATCGTTACTGTAATTTTAAGATCATAATAATTATGGAATCCTTGGTTACATATTCGGCTTCAGTGGGAAGATGCATAACTGTGCCAGTGATATCGAAAAGAGAAGGGTTTACTCGATTCAATACTGTACAAGAATTACAAAGCTTGATACATGAGATCGGGGCCCTGGACCCTTCGCAAACTCTACTCAGTTCTTAGAAGCGGCCACCTCGTCTGCATCGTCCTTTTAGATTTTGTTGACCCTCGTTTTTGAGATTTTTTCGCTCTGCGGCTTTCTTTCTCCTCGACCTCGATTTGAGCAGAGTGGGATGGAAGCGGAGCCCCCTGTTCCTTTTTCTTGGCATCCAGCGCACAGATTACAGCATTCAGCGCTTCACAAGGATCCTCTATTTTATTCATCAAAACTTCTATAATTTCAGCAGAAGTCATTTCAACCCCCGACTCCAACTTTTCTTCCACAGTGGGAAACAGCGGATGATCTTCAATCTGCAAATAATTGAAGGCGAGACATTGGAATTGGGGGAAAGTGCAGAAGGAGAGGAGGATGTGCATGTCCATCCTTCCAGATCTGAGCAGGGCAGGGTCGAGCACATCCTTGTGGTTGGTCGTAAACACAATGATACGCTCTTCTCCGCAGGACGACCACAGCCCGTCTGTGAAATTGAGCAAACCAGAAAGAGTAACTCTGCTCCTGCTTTCATCTTCTTCAGGAAGATTCGCAAGCCTATCTGTTAGATTGAGCGAGCAATCGATGTCTTCAATAATAATCAGGGATTTTTCTTTAGTTTGGGTGAGAAGCACACGGAGCTCCGTGTTGTCAATGACCCGAGTGAGTTCCAGATCGTAAACGTCATATCTCATGTAGTTAGCAATGGCAGCGACGAGACTCGATTTCCCTGTTCCGGGAGGGCCGTAAAGAAGGTACCCGCGCTTCCATGAACGCCCAATTCGTCGATAGAAGTCTCTTCCTCTCTTAAAGCGGTCGAGATCTGTGAGAATGTCGGCCTTGAGCAGGGGATCGAGAGCCACAGAGTCGAAAGTGGAGGGATGTTTGAAGGGCACTCCGGTCCACCCTTCCCCCCACCGAGCTTCTCCAGTATTCGTATACAGCGTCAGTTCCTTATTGACCAAGTTGAATTCGGCTGCACGATTTTTAATGTGATCAAGGTACGAGCACAGGAACTCTTTGTCTGCCTGGGCCACGGCCAGTTTGAGGGTAAAGCACCGCCTCTCGTTCATGACATTGGAATTCCCTTCTCCATTGCGCTGCTGAAGTTGGGCGTTGTGATTCCACCATACCCTCTTTCCTCTGAACGAGTCCTCCACAACCTCATCATCAGCTGGGCAGAATCCTGTAATTGTGGAATTCCTGCCACGAAATACAGTTAGTCTTCGAGCACGGGCAATACCTTCTAGAGTGTCGAGATAGTGTTCCACATTCTGATAGAGATCATTGGCATTCACTCCGTGATTGTCTTTGAATTCTGGAACGTCCAAATGATAAAAGGGCGGATTGAAATAATCCTGTAGACACAGTAACCATTTCATTAAGATTTGGTGCATCTGTTGAGGAAGAATGTTCTGAAGCAGAGTGAAAAGGCCAATAAATGACCATATTTTTGCAATCAGAGCATCCATTCTGAACGAATATGCAGGCAAACCAATCCAAGATCGTTTGGAGATATGCAGACAGACGATGTATTGTGATCGTATTGTGGGCTTTTAAAAGTGAGAAGCGGAAGAATTAGTGATCGTGTTATTAGGGAGTCTTGAGCATCACGCCTCCCGTGCTTCGTCATAGACTGACTACGTTGAACGTTGACGTTTGAGGGTCCCTTGCGTGGCAGCGACTCAACCCAAAATTGCAATTCAGATTTAATTAAACACTCGTGATCTCACCCTAGCATTGCAATGGAGATGTTGACACGGGTGCATTGAAAAAATTAAAAGATGAAGGATTGAAGGTAAAATACTATACCGGAAATAGTGGTGATGAAGAAGGGGATTGCGGGAGGAGAATCCCCTAGGTGGGGAATCTAATGGAGGGAACATCTGAAATCTTCTTCTTTGTTCTTTCTTCTAATAAGTCAGATATGGACCACATGTCAAACTAATCAAAGGAGAAAGGGGGTGCTCTCCAATGTTGCTTGAGGCAACGAACTTTGGGACTCATAATGTCAACACTTGCTTTTTGCAATGTCATCCCTTTCTATTTTGTGGATGGATAAAAGAAATGTCATCTTGAGAGGGATTTCCTTGTCCTTGTTGTTGGTAAATGTAAACATAGAGACATGTCAGGGGGACTTGGCACCCTGTGGTACACCTATGTAGTTGTTGAATTTGATATCCACAAAATATAGCAAGCCAAGTGGTTGTGTACCAACTTTATAGACAATATATTTAACTTATTAAGGTTTTAAAAAGACTTAATCATTACGAAGCTTGCCACATCATCTATATATTGCAATGCTTGTTGAGTATTAAATTTGTTGTAATCAGTGCCAATGTGAAAAACCTTATTTTTAATGGATTTGTAACTTTTGGGGATTACAACAATGAAATTATTAAGTATTATAATAATATAAGCATTGAACTAAATTAAATAATAGTCAACACAATTAAAAAATATGGTATAGTAAGAATAAATTTTATCACATATTTAAGGTGTTGCATCAGATTCGATAACTTTAACTATTATTAATAAAACATATGTCAGATATATAAGAACGTATGGGACAGTAACTCCCAACACACAATCAATAAAAAAATAGTGATAATTAATCTTTAAGTGACACTTTTATTAGGTGGAAGTGGAACAATATGAAGTAGAGACACACCATGTTGATGATGGGGGTGGTAGCTATAGGAACAACCAACATTCTATCAACCATGTTGATGGAGAAGCAAGTCCATAAAAGGAGGGGAACAAGTGGATGCAATTGCAGTATCCTTCACCATTGCATATAGATAAGGAAACTTTCATTTGTCTAAATCACTCATGCTTCTTCCCTTTCCCACCATGACATCCACCGTGAAGGCAATACTACTGGTACATAGAAGGAAAACCTAGTGCTTGTAGGCCAAGAATATGGAGATTTGAGATGAAGAGGAGGCATCAATGAGGACAAAGTATTGTTGAGTTAGTACAAACTATGGATACATTGTTGTGAACAAAGACACTCTTTTATTTAGACTCTGATATGAATAAAATGGCTAAGAGTTAATTTGGCGAAATGGTGGAAAGGAATAGGAGGGGAGTTTCACTAGTCTTTAAACTAATGAATGTGGAAAATAGATGAGAAAACAAGTCCTTGAAGTTCACTAGCCCTAATGTCTATAGTTTCCTTGGGAAATGTTAACGCATGCACTTTTTTGATTGAGAGAGGCCAAGCCATTTTTCAGGGCAAGGTAAATGTAGTTGCTTATGTTAATCTAGGAGTGTGGTACATCAAGGGGCAAGTGGATATTCTAGGTAGGCCCAACATAGTTGTTACACTTAATAACTAGAAACAAAGGTAGTTTTGGACTTTTTTCACCATTTTTATAGATGGTAAAGATGATTTCCCAAATCACATTATTGATTCAACTATCTTTGACCTACAAGTTGTAAATAAGCATTAATTTTTGTCACTAGAAATCAAGAATTGTTGGCTGAAATTGATCATCATTGGGCTATGAAGAAGATCTTTTCCTTTTATTTTCTGCAATGCACATTGCTATAGCAACATTCAATGACTTCAAAATTTTCTTCTTTTAATTTTCCACCAATCCATTTTTTGCAAAAATATGCAAGGAGTTGTCAAAATGCACGATTTCATCTTTCGAAAGAAAGAAATTGATTAAAAACGTGAGGTTCTCCCAATCATTCAAATCTGCCTCTATATTTAATATATTGGGAAAATCTACAAAAAAGATAGATATGTTAGGTCGCTTCCTTTTAATGAAAGATTATAAACAATGTGCCTGAAAAGGAGAAATATTCTCTACAAGGTTGAACTAGAAGAGTTAGCAGTATAGAATGGGATATCCTTTACATGGGCTAGTTAAGCCAAGTCACCAATAAGAATGATTGACTACCCAACGAAAGGGTTTAGTTTTTTCGTGTTTTCATGTAAAATGTCTAACATGGAAAATTGAAAATTTTGACCATGACAACTAAGCCCACCATTTGAAAAACCCTCTCCTGATCATTGTGAACATTTCCCCTAGCTAGCCCATTGGCTCACACATCCCCTCTGAGCATGTGCCATCCTCATTTTGGCTAAGAGGAACATGCTAACATGGGTTTTAAGTGTGTTTCATGTGCAAGGGAATTGATCTAAGTTGAATTGATGTTAAGAGTAAGTTCTGAGGTGGAATAATATTCTCTGAAGCACTAAACTGGTTATTTTTAACAATATTTAAGCATAAAGTCATCTGTTAGAAGATGACATGGAATACTAAAGCCATTTGGAAGTTTTTTATGAGAGAAATGATGTTATATGAGGTAATTTAGGTAAAATATGTGTAGGTAATTGATGTCAAGAACAAGTTAAGAAAAACTAGGTCATTTTGGGCACATGGAATGAAGGCTCCAATGGAGATAGTCACCTTGCTCTGATGATTTAGGGAGTTCCAGGTGGATTTGGGAGCTAAAATAATAGGAAAAGGAAATCTCTGAGAATCCTCCACATGATGGACACATCAATTTTGGTCCAAGACTTCCAAATCTCCAATGATAGCTCAAGTGATTCTTGCTTCTCCTTTGTCCTAAAAGGATGAATGGCTCCAAAAATCAAATTTTAGGATGAATCAAGTCTTGAATATGGTGGGAATGAACTCAATGGATTCATGGGAGTCAAAATCATGTAAGGTTTCACTATTGAATTCAAACTTTCACTCTCGGGGCAAAATAGGCAAGTTGTGTGTTCTAATTTCATGTTGGGATGATGTTGTCAGCATCACTTAAAGTCTTAAACACAATATTCAAGGCCATATGTCCCCTTTCACTTTTCCCCAAGGTGAAAAGGGACATGGGGGACATATAAGTATGCTCCTCCTATACATGTTATGTTTTCCTCACTTAAAACTTGTGACTTAAGTGGTTAGGTGAGCACAATGCAAAAATAGACCACATTCTCATGATGAACTCCCCCTTAGTGAATTTTGAATCATCGAGTGTCCCCTTGGATTTGGGGACTCTAAATTGTGTTCCTACATGAGGACCCTCTCCTCACAACTTGTACATCATCACTTTCACCCCTAGGAACATGTTAAATATGCATTTTTCTTAAATGCTTCCCCCTTTCTCATGAGATGATGACCCATGACAAATTTTGGAGCATATAATGTCCACTTACATTGCACCAATAGTAAAAAAGACATGAGGGACAACAATTTTTGTGCCCCTTTATCTCAATTAGCCCCAGACACATGAAAAACCTATGTTGATCCTTAAATGCTAGTTTCTGGCACCTTGGATCTCTCTCTCGTGAAATTATTAGTATGAAATCACAACACCCCCGAATGGCCTTGGGTTGAAGTGGGGCATTCAGTGTGATTACACAACATTGGACCATCTATCAAGCTATGGGACTTGTAAAACTTGAGATGGACCTCCAGAGAAAGCCGGTTATTGCTTCTTAATCTACCTACCACGAGCTACTCTAGTGCAGGAAGAACCTATTATAATCCTAATCTAACCATTCCAAGGAGACAGGGAGAGAGAACGAGAAAGAAATCCTACACTAAGCGGTGACACACCAAAAAAGGAAGTAGCTAATCATAGACCGAAACTACCTTAAGTGGAGAGAGGTGAGCAGAGGAGAGGGTGGACAAGATGTACCACAGAACAAAGAAATATTCACATGGAACACCACTTCAAAACCCATTAAACGTGGCTCCTAGGACCCTCAATACACTTCAGAGTATGCACAGTATACCCTGCAATGATGAGAGGTGAGAAGAGACAGTAAAATAAGCCAAGGATGGACAAATGCATCATAAAACAGATTTTATTGCTCCAAAAGTTCACACAGTACATCATTACTGGGAAAGAGGCAAGCTAATAACATTACAGAGCCATGAGAGGAGGCTTGGACTCTGCATTATACCCAAATAAAGAGAGATGGGAGTAGAAGGAAAACAATGACCAACCCCTTGAATATGCCCCCTCCATTACAATATATAGGAAGAATAAGAGAGAGAGGAGGGAAGAATTCGAATCCTCCTTTAACCACTCTAAGATATGCATTGAATTCTACCTCTGAAAGCTCAACCATCGACCCTCAATGCCCCCTGCCAATCCTCTTACAATCTGTCATGTCTGCTTCGATTGTCTATTTGGCGTGTTGAGGGAATAAGAACGATGGATCAAATCAAATTCGATCTGGTAGTTGAAGCAATATGATTCTACATTAATGGCCTGAAAGACATTTCACCATTTTCACCCACAAAATCCTGCTAAAAATAATATTTTATGTTTCCATGATGTAGAGGATGTCGAGACCTTTCCAAAAAGTCTTCTCCTGCCCAGATCCAAGCTTCCAGTCAAAAGCTATGGCCGTCTAAAGATCAGGGTCACAGGCGCACAATATTTAAAAGTCTATCCATACAAGGTCCACGTGGCAGCCTCACGCATCTTGAAAATTTTACTCCTTCCTTTTCCTCTTAAAATTGCACCAGACTGACACGTGGTGGCTTCTGTGGGCCCCTCTGTGTTCTTTGTATTTTTCCTGAGTTCCTCGTGTTGGTGGAGGCTTCGTGCTCATTTGGAAACTACTCCCAGATTTTACCTTTGGAGTTGCGTAGTCGGGACATGTGGAGGCTTCCACATGCTCTTGGAATTTTTAATGGCCACTCTTACCTTTTCGGACCCTGAACACATGGAGTGCTAGCGCTCATTTGGAGACTACCTTTCGGGTCATCCTTTTGAAATTGAGTCATTGAGACATGGCGCCTTATGCTAACTCTCTATACTTAGTCGTTTTGCACTCGCTTTGTCTCCCCTTTTGGACCTAAGACACGTGGTGAGCCCATGCTTGTTTGGGGTTCCGTCTTCGGAGTTGGTCTTTGAAGTTACGCTGAGTTGACACGTGGCACCTTCCGCTGGCTTTGCCCCATTTTGACTTTTCAACAACCGATTCTGTCCCTTTTTAGACCTGGGACATGTGGAGGCTTGGCCCTTGTTTGGGGTCTCCACTTTGGATTCTATCCTTGGATTTGCGCCGCTGAGACATGTGGAGGCTTCCATGGCTCTATGAATTTTCAATGGCCAATGAGACCCCAAGGGCTTGCGGGCCTGCACTTGAAAATTGCGTTGTTTTGTGAAAAGTGATAAAGTTTCAAAGTCTGCTACAGACTCATCGGTCTGTATTCGCACTTGGGAAAAAATTCCTCCATGGCCCCACAGACTTGCTTTTGGAAAAAAATCCCTTTAAGGCTCGCCGGCTAGTAACTTGAAAAATATGAAGAGTTAGAAGGAATTCGTTATATCTCTGGAAAGGAGAAGAAAATTCCTATCTGTTGGAAATGATTTCAGGGGGCCTTAAGTTCTTGAAGTATGAAAAAATTCAGATTGAAGAAAAAAAGGGGAAAATGGTGTCAGTTGACCCAAAAGAACTGTGAGCTTATTTTGGTCAACAATTTGGCAACTCATGGGGATCCCCTTCCTGCTAGGTGAAATGATTAGTGGCCTTGAAGCATCCATTGGGCATGGAGTCACAAATAATAGCCTAATATACATAAATCTGGTCTGAGCTTGTAAAATATGATCCCTGAGCCACTATGATCTTGACTGCTTGCTTACTGACCTTGAACCTGTTCTTGAAATGGACTTCCTTGAGAACTGATTTTAGTTGCTCTATATTTGTTTCTTTTAAAAATAGCAACTGTTGCAGGTAACTATAGGTCTCTCTATCGTAAATACTAAAGGGTCTGGCCTCTGCACCTTTGGAGCAATGCGAACAAAGCTAATGTACAAACACAAAAACATACATGCCTCAAATGAGACATGCAGAGTGTGTACAAGCACTTCTTCTGCTGAAAACAAAATCTACTCCTACTCCTATAATAACCCTTAACAAAGAAAATCTAAACAAAGCCCGCCACAGGCAGGGAGAAATAGCTTCCCTTTCTCAATAGGGGTAACCATGTAAATGATTTGACATTGAATATGGTTGCTTGTATGAGTGAAAAAATGACAAGAGGTCGATCCTCCACCCATATCATCAAGGTGTAAAAAATAAACAACACAAATGCTTCTTTTAGTTGCTCTTCATTTGGATTAAAGAGGCATTGCAACTAATCCTTGGTACTTTGGAGCTCATCCTCATGCCCTGAAGTGGGCATGACTTGTTTTTGTTTCTCCCTTGGCTCCAATGAAGCCAAGTACCTGATTGGGCAAGGTATGGTCCTTTGAACGTGCCCATTATTCTGAAACTCAACTCCAAGAATGTATTCTTCTTGCTAACCTTCCTAGATGGATGGTGTGAGAGAGATGATAAAATCCTCTTGCCTATTCCTTTCCTTCTCTTGTGAGGAACATGGAAGATTCATATCTTCTAACCTTGGTTCCAGAGGGCTGCTATGAAGTGAAGGTTGTTGCCCTTGAATGCTCTCCTTCATGACAGAAATATCATGTGCTTGAAATGTGGGTGATGTAGGAGAAAATAATATGCTTTTCATTGGATCCTCTCCATAAAAGCAATCTTCCAAGTTTGAAAGAAATTCTGCCTCCTTGTTGTCCTACAATATGTGCTCTACATCCTCCATGGTGTCTTCCTGATCTGTAATTATATCACCATGGTTTCCCTCATCCTCAAACATGAAGTTTGAAAGATCAAACTCCTCTTCAACATTAGAGCTTGAAGGGGGTGAAGTGCGAGGAAGAACTGAAGGTTATTTTTTGGCCTGCTCTGCACCTGGAGCCTCTGAAACTGTATGGTCCTCCTCCAACATGGGTTCATCAATCAAATCAGGCCCTTGAAATGAAAGAAAAAAATCTTCAATGATGCCTTCTTCATTAAGTGGCCTCACCTCTGATTTGATCTTTCCCATATGTTCCTCTTCAATGGGACTTGGAGCTGGTTTTTCTTCTTCCTTAACTGGTTGTGCAACTTGTACTAGATTAACATCCTCTTCAAAAAGAGTGCCATTAGGGACACTAATTCAGAGAAAACAGACTACTGATCTTCTTGTTCTTGTTCTTCTTTTGCTACAAACTCAGCCTTAACCACCACTGGCTCTTCAACCTTGACCTCCTCTGTTGGCTTAACCATCAAGGGGATCTTTGTAAACCCAAATCAGATAGCCCAAGCCTTCAGATTTTCTATCATTTCTTCTCTATTGGGTTCCTCTTCTTGTTGTCCTTGATTGGATTCTTGAGTCTCTTCCCAACATGGACTTGGGAAAGTAAGAGGAGTGGTAGGTTGGGATTCATCCAGTTTTGCTATTGTTTATGGTGGAGAGGGAGGTGGAACTTCTTGTTTGTTTGGAGGGAATGACTGCTTGGGAAGGAAAAGGGTAGAAGAATTTAGATGAGGTGAAATATTAGGAGATGGGGAAGGGAAATAAAAACTTGGGGCAGAAAGTGAGGGGCTGTAATCTTGATCACGCTGAAATGATTAGTTTTGAGGAAGAGAAAATGAAGGACTGGGAGCTGGTGATTGACTTACCCATTGATAAGGGTGTCTCACACTTTGCTCATATGCTTCAATGTCCTCAATCCACTATGTAAGTAGAGACAACACTTCAATCATGAAGTCAAGATTCTCCTAAGGGATGTAATGTCTTGGAAAAGGGCCTCCCCATGGACAAGGTGCCTTGCAACCAATCATGAATGCCTTCATTTGTGTTGTAGTCTTGGACTGCACCATGCTAGCCTCCATTCTTTTAATCTTCTCTAGTAGATCAACATTTTCCATGTAGCTACCACCCTTGTATGTGTCCCCTTGTTCTTGATAAGCTCCTTGGCCAAAATGGTTTTGACACTGCTCATATGGGTAAGTATAATGGTTTTGGATTAGATCATAATGCTGATCTGGAGGAGTTGGGAAATACATTGGAGGGGGACTGCACTATTGTAGGTGTGAATTCCATGGGGTAAATGATGTGTGGAAATGGATGAAAAGGTCTGCAACTCAGAGAATGGGTCATTAACCAGATGGAGTCACCAGATGTGCTTTACATGTGCCTCAAAAGGCTGAATCCTAACAGGAACACATCAACCTGCTAACGTGAAGTGGTAAGGTGCTTCAGACCTGTCCCATCGGGTGTGCCAAAAATTTTAGTGCGGTCGCATGGTGGCTTCAGATTTTCTATTTGTAATGAGAAACCTTAGAAAGATGAGAAAATCTAACCTCAATGTCCCACCCAGTGTGCCAAAACCATTAGTGCGGAATGAAAATACCCTTGAATGGCCTTGTGTTAAAGTGGGGTGTAGTGCCCACTTCTCTTTGACACCTTTTGATACTAATCATGGCACTGTTGACTATATCATGGACATTATTATAGTTTTGATTTAGTATGATGTTAGATGCTCGATCATGGATTATTGTTGACTTTGATTCTTATATGATGCATGATGATTCTTAGAGACATTTTTATATATTGATGTTGATATACTATTTGACATGGTTATATTATAGATGTTGTTCAGACTTGTGATAATTGAATATTTTGATTAGACCTAGAAAATGAAAATTGGATTAAAATTGATGATGATATAGTTGTTAATGAAATTGTAAGTGATACTGTTGATTGTCTTGATGATTGTTGTGATTCACATATATATTGATGATCTTGAAATTATATTTATATTCATTTGGATGTTCTGATATGGCCATGAGGCCAAAGGAGGTATTCATGTTTTACAGGTTTAAATATCACAACAAACATCAGGGGATTGGAGACCAACCACATTGAAATTCAAGATGCATTTAACAAGGTCACCATGGAAACTTATATTTGTTTTTGCATGTTTTTGTGTGTTAGGGATTCCCATGGGGGGGATCACCTTTAAATGTGACCAAGGGGCTATGTGTATTTATTTATTGGTTCCTTTGTTTATGTTTGCATGTGTTTATTTTGTTGTGCATTGACCCTTTCATTATTCATTAAATGGTGTGTAATATTGTGAGTAATCATGTTGTTAAGTTAATTAATTAAAATATGTCATAAGAAAGTAATTAATAGAGTTGTTGGCCTTGATTTAAAGTGTTGTAAGAGATGTGTAAGTGATGTGTAAACTAATTTTTGAGTGTGAAACACTTCATCTTCTTGGAAATTCGAATTTTTCCTTGAAGGTTGATTTTGGAGGCTTGTGGGACAAGTTAAACTTGTCCCATACCTCTTAAACTCATTTACCAACCATACCTATGGTTGGAGGGTTGATTTTAGACTTTTAATGCATTTGTGTAAGTCAAATTGTAAGTTTTAATTACACTTTTCTTACATGGTTTAATTTTAGTCCTTTGGGGTGTGGGTTGGATTTGAGTATGTAAGTAAACTGTCATATTATTCACCCACCTATTTATTATGCATTGGAGAATGAAGTTGAATTTTGGGGTTGGGGTTGAGGATGTGTGATGTGGCATCCTACATAGATCCACCTCATCCTCTTCCCTTCCCTCTTCTATAAAATTTGAATTCCTTGCCTTGTTTTGGGGTTGCTTCACTTTGGAGACTTCAATTCTTGGGTGAATTCCTTGTTGTTTTGGGAGCTCTTGATTTTGGAGAAGTTTGAAGATTGTTGCATGCTAGTTGTTTGGTGGAATTTTTGATTGTTCCTTGGAAACAACTGTTGTTTGGAACTTGGGAAACTCCATCATGGAGAGGTAAGAGCTTGGCTCTTGAAATGCTCTTCTTTTATGAATGTAAATTTTAATGTGTGAATGTTTTGGCATGTTTGTGGGTTGTTGGGTAGATGGCCTAGGAATGGTGTAGGAGAAGACTATGGGGTTTATTTTTTGGGAGGAAAAAGTGTGTTTTAGGGAGGTATAAGGGTGGAGGGAGTTGGGATTTGGGTTCCACCTTACAAAGAAATAGCTTGCATTTATTTACTCATTATGGGGTGCCATAAGAGGTTGGGGAGGCATAAGGAAATGTGAGGAATAAGGGGTACTTGGGGAGGCATAAG
Organism: Taxus chinensis; assembly: GCA_019776745.2. Classification (NCBI taxonomy): domain Eukaryota; kingdom Viridiplantae; phylum Streptophyta; class Pinopsida; order Cupressales; family Taxaceae; genus Taxus; species Taxus chinensis. The sequence goes on along the minus strand of CM034153.1, from coordinate 202,880,203 downwards.
GAATGTCAGGGTTTTGATATACTATATTTTGGTGGTTTGTAATTCAGGTGGTGATACCCATTTCCCCTTTTGGGAGGCATAAGAAGCATCCCCCATAGTTTCTTTCTCCTTTGGCTTGCTTGATGAAGCCTCAGTAATGTTTGTCATGATTTAATGTAGTTGTAAACTACATTCTATTTTGGACTGTGTTTTTATTGTGAAAATGTTGCTTGTGTGTTTGTGGAAGCTTGTTGTTGCCATGAGTTGGATCACATATTTTATTGCATTTTGGTTGGGGCTCGGGGGCAATGAAGAAGGATGGTTATCCCATTTTCATTGGATTTATTTTTTGGGTGGAGAGTGTTGCCTTTCCCCTGCTCTTGTTGTGATCAAATTTGGAAGAATGTGAAACCTGCATGTTGTTGTTCTGGAGATGAGATCAAAGATAGTTTGATAGTTCCTTGTGAAATGAAAATACTGTATTGTAACCTTTCCCACTTGAAGTGGATGAAATTGTAAATGTTTTTTAATGGAAAGATGTTGTATTGGTTATGAAAGTGTAAATTGAAATGTGAAAGAGACATACTCTGTTCTGTTCTTTTGAAAGCAAGAAATTGTGTTCTGTATGATGAAATTGAAGAATGAAAGAAGGAAGTTGTAAAGTTGTCTTTTGGAATCAATAAAGGATTGCATAACCTTCCTCAAATTGCATCATTGTATTGAATTTGATCACCTATATGTGAGTTGTAATCTTTGTTTGAAAGAAATAAATGCGTATGAAGAAAATGTAATACTCTGTTTTGTGAAGTGCATGATTTGAAAAGAATAAAAGTTACATTCTTGTCTTTATCAGTTGATTGAAGGAATGAAACCTATTTGAAACTAGCATGAAATGAATTCATTTGTAAGGCAAGTAAAATAAGAACCATTGAGTTAATTTTGTTGTTTCCATTTTTGCTTCACGTTAAACTCTACAACTTTTACCAGAAATGAACCGACCGAACCTGCAATCAAGAAATAAAAATGAAACATTAAAATTGAACATGCTAGGTTATAAATGAATGCAATTAGACAAAATAACTTAAGGGAGAATCCTTCAAACCTTGCAAAAACGGGCTCAACCCTCTTACAGTCGTTTTGTTGTCAAGAGATGTAGATTTTCAAATTGCAAATCAATCAGAAAAATTGAATCTTGAAATCCTTCTTAAATCTATCTAAGAAAAATTTTCCATGTCTACTTGACATGTTGAGAGAGGAAGAAGATCAAATTGAGCAAATGTTATAAGTTAAAATTTACCAGTTTGCACTATAAAGCCTACAGATTGTTTTCTTGAAATTGACTCCTTAAAATTTATCAAAATAAAAATTTAATGAATCCTATGTAAAGAGGGCGTCAAGATATTTCTAGAAAGTCCTCGTTTTCCCAAAACTGAGCTCTCTATCAAAAGTTATGGCCTTCTGAAGTTTTTCTTCATTTGGCGTAAAAAAAATTCTTACTATCAAAAACAAATTGGGAAAATTTTCTAAATTTTCTCTGCCGCTCGGCCAGCTCGCAGCTAATCAGAGGTCTGAATTAGCATTGAGGCTTGGTGGAGGGGAGGATCCCTTTTTTTAACTTAGCAATTCAAAATTTGGGAAATTTTTTTCTAAATTTTCCCCACCTCGCCCCACAGCCAATCAGGAGGCTGCCACGTGGCATCACGAGGCATCGGCAGGGAAGCGGGTTCCTTTCTAACTTTAGCAGCTTTCAATAAAAAAAATTGGGAAATTTTTCTAAATTTTCCCCCTGCGCGGCCCGCAGCCAATTAGAAGCTGCCACGTGGCATTGTAAGGTGTCGGCAGAGGCGCAGGTGAAATTTACCCTTTTTACCCCTCTGGGCACTAAAATTATTTATCCCCACGGCCCTTCTTTCCCCGTATTGGCTTAGGAGGTGCCATGTGTCCCTTGCAGACTTGCGGACTCACTAGGTAGCATAGGTGCAAAGGTGGATTTCTTCCCTATGTCAGGAAATTTCCAAAACGTCTCCCGCGGCCCCGCCGACCCGCCCCTGGGGAAAAATTTCTCCCCATGGCCTGTAGACCCGCCCATGTGGGAAAATTTTCCTCCCCACGGCCTACCGACCTGCCCCTGGGGAAAAATTTCTCCCCTGGGCCTGCTCTTGGGGAAAATTTTCACCCCAAGGCCCACCGGCCCATAACTTTTGAAATACAGGGAGTTCAGTGGACTTCTTTATATCACTGGAAAGGTGAGGAAATTTCCTATCCAATGGGAATGGTTTAGGGAAATTTTGAATGTGTTAATTTTGAGAAAAATCAAGTTGAATCTTTAAATCCTATTAGAGAGTGGGTATGGTGAGGAATTACCCTCTTAACCTAATTGAACCTTCTAACCCTAAATTTTGGACCTTGTGACCTCTAATAATTGTTAACAAAAGAAAATTATATTCTAGTAGATTAGAATTGATCTGGAACATGTTAGTGACAACTGTTGTCTTGTAACCTGGTTGTAGACTCCTTTAAAAAAAATTATTCCATAATTTTTCCTAACTAATCCTAGGTTGGTTCGTGGGTCTCAAGTGGGTTGTTTTAGCTAGCATCACACTTGGTATCAGATCATTGGTTCAAAAGCTTGGGCCATTGGGCACACTAGAAAACTTGAGACATGAACCTCTAAACCTAGCACACTTTTAAATCTAGAAGACAAACTTAGTTTAGAAATTGCATATTTTAGTAAACATAGAAACTGAAGTAAAACCTAGAATAGAGGAGCTAACTCTTGTTTTGGTCTGTGTAGGAGGCACAGACAACGATGAGGAGCCTTTTCACATAGACCTAGGCATACCACCTTTAGATCATGTTGTAGTAGCCATCCTACCCTATATTTTGTAGACTCTTCAGGATGTTAATGCCGCTCTATGCAGAGGATCAGTAGGAGGGCATGCAGCCAAGACATGATAGAGTCACTTCCATTGAGGGTCATGTATCTCCTTTACCCAGCGAGGAGCATGAAGGAGAGAACTTTCATGCGGAGTCAAATAGAGTAGAGTCACCATAGAGGGGATAGGGTGATCAAGTTTTAGGATATAGAGGAGAGGTCTTGGAGCCCTAGGCTTAGGGATGAGCATACAGAGAGGCCTAGAGGCCGTCAAACCACAGTTACAGATCACATTAGGGAGATCCTGAAGCTTTAGCCATCACATTATTCTAGTGACACAGGTGGATTTCAGGAAGAGGCCTAGTTAGTGAGCTTGAGTGGGTGCTTCAAGCTTTGTCCTTGTTCTAGCAACATGAAAGCTTGTGTTGCGATCCATCTACTGAGGGATGGAGCTGGTGTCTGGTGGTGGAAAGAGGAGTAGAAGCTCCATGTTGATTCTGAGACAGTTACCTGGGAGCTCTTTGAGGAGCATTTTAGGAGTAGATACTTGTCACGGAGGTTCATACAACAGTGGATAGATGAGTTCCATGACCTTTGACAGGAATCTCTTATAGTGGCTGAGTATGAGAGTAGATTTCTAGATCTACTCCAGTATGTTGATTACGTGCAACATGAGTAGGTGCAGATCCACAGGTTCATCCAGGGGCTGAATATAGACATTGGAGGTGCAGTGCAGATCCATTGTCCATAGACATTAGCTGAGGCCATCGAGAAGGCCTATATAGCAGAGGAGACTTGGGGAAAGACCCAGCAGGCTAGAGACTAAGTCTAGAGCCATATATGCAGCAGATGCAGGATAAAAAATTGAGGGGGTCAGTACCTCTTCCTCATGGTGGATAGGGTTCAACACAGTCATCTTTAGACCACCAGTAACAGCAGCAACAGCAGTCCCACCCACCTTATAGACCTCCACAGAGGTTTGATCCATAGAGAGGTCAAAGTATGGGGGCCTCCTACCTATGGTTCCCATCACAACACATGGTTCCCAGAGATCTCACTCAATAGGATCTCACCAGCAGAGACCTCAACAGACCGCCAACCAGGATAATTAAGATCAACACCAAAGACCTCTAAAGTACCAGACAGACCTGCTACATAAGGGAGAGTATCAAGCGGTTGTTTTGGGGTGTGGTGTTATTGGAAATTTTTGGAGAGATACTACCCACATAATCCTTAATAACAAGGGTAAGACATAGATCTTAAAGCCTACTATTGGTGATATAGGGGAAAGTTCATAAGATGTACGTAGCATAGTGGTCATAGAACCGCCAAGAAGAGAATAAAATTATAGTTATTGAGACTATAGATAACATTAGAGGAATTCCTAACTCCATTTTGTTTGATTCTAGTACTTTTAATTCTTTTATCGTACCATCTTTAGTAGAGTGATGCTAGGCTAGTAACAGTTAGGCAAGGTCATAGTTGGGTTGTTGAGATTACTTCTGGAGCCAAGATATCTATAGAATCCTTAGTGAAGAAGTGTGTAATGGATTTGGTACCTTTCACCACTACCTCGGATCTTTGTATCCTTCCATTGGGCTCTTATGGAGTCATCTTGGGTATGGATTAGTTTTCTGCACATAAAGCTGGAGTATATTGTTACCACAAGATCATATCTTGTATAAATGATCTAGGAGTTGAGGCAATGATATTGGGAGTCAAGAGACTCGTTTCTATTCGTGCATCCATCTCCGCTATGTACCTGAAGCAGTGTGTGTCAATGGGGTTGTTAGATGTATATTATTACAATTAGTGATAGATTGGAAAATGGGTCTAGTGGACCATCACGAGATGATCATCCCATTTTAAGAGAGTTTGCAGATATCTTTCCAGGGTAACTATCGGGATTTCCACCCTCACGTGATATTAATTTTCATATAGATCTAGTACTAGGAGTAGATCCTATCTCATGAGCACCTTAACGGATGACTGCCCCTGAGCTCTATGAGCTCAAGTTACAGCTAGAGGGCCTTCTTGAAAAGGACCTAGCTCATCCTAGCATGTCCCCTTGGGGTGCACCAATGATCTTTGTTAAGAATAAGGATGGATCCTTGGGGTTATTTATTGATTACCGCCAACTAAATAAGGTACAATGATCAAGAATCATTATCCCATTCTACGCATTGATTATTTGTTTGATCAGATAAATGTATCCACAACTTTATCTAAGATAGAACATAAGTCAGGATACCATCAGCTGAGGATTTCAGAGGTGGACATTCATAAGACCACCTTCTGTACGAGATATGGACACTATGAGTTCACAGTGGTACCTTTCGGTTTGATTAATGCCCCCAAAATATTTATGAGTTTGATGAATGTGGTATTCAGTATTTTCTTAGATCGCTTCGTGCTCATCTTACTTGATGAAATTTTGATTTACTCACGTACGTGTGAGGTGCATGAGGGGCACCTTTTCTAGGCTCTTTAGTGTCTTTGAGAGAAACAACTTTATGGGAGCTTGGAGAAGTGTGCATTATTTCAGACGAAGGTGCAGTATTTGGGTCATATCATTTCTGGGGAAGGTATCGATGTCGATCCTTCCAAGATTAGAGCTATTATGGATTGGCCAACACCCACTACTGTGACTGAGGTGTGTAGCTTCATGGGACTAGCAGGTTACTACAGGAGATTTGTTCAGGACTTCTCTCAGATTACGCACCCCATCACTTCCCTTCAACGGAAAGGGAAGAAGTTTGTTTGGTCAGACAAGTGCGAGCAGGCCTTCAGGAAACTGAAGGAATGCCTCACTACAGCACCTATGTAGTGTCAGATCCACAGGGTGAGTTTTTTGTTTGCACAGATGATTCTTTAGCAGGATTTGGAGGTGTGTTGATGCATGAGGGAAGAGTAGTGGATTTTGAATCTCGCAAACTAAAATTTTATGAGCTTAATTATTCGACTCATTATCTCGAGCTTGTGGCAGTTGTGCATGCTTTGGTTTGATGGAGGCACTTTCTGCTTGGTCAGAGATTCACACTCAGGACAAATCACTTGAGTCTTCGCCACCTCTTCACGCAGCCCAATCTCAACACTCGTCAGCGGAATTGGATGGAGTTGCTTTGTGAGTATGATATGGAGATAGAGCATGTGAAGGGGAAGGAGAATGTGGTGGTAGATGCTCTCAGTAGATGAGACATGTGGCTATGGCCACCTTAGTGAGCACAAATTTTTGGAGCAGGATTCTTCAGCAGCTTCCTCTTGACAGCTTCTACATTGCAGTTCGAGTAGAGATCGAGTCTCAGAGACCCCTCGAGGGGAAGTTTAATGGTTTTTCCTTAGAGGTAGATGGTCTTCTCAGGCACAGAGGCTGGATTTATGTTCCCAGAGATGGAGGCTTGAGGCAGGACATTTTGATAGAGGCACATCGTGCACCCTATTCTACCCATCATGGGGTGAAGAAGATGCATGCTACCTTGAGATAGTTGTATCATTGGAGAGGACTTCATAGAGACGTGGCCTAATTTTTTGTCATGATGTTTAGATTGCCAGAAAGTGAAGGCCGAGCATCAGCATCCAGCTGGCCTTCTCTTTCCTCATGCTATATCAAAGTGGAAATGGGACACCATTTCCATGGACTTCATTGTTGGGCTACCGATGTTGAGATATCACCATGATGCCATCATGGTCATGGTTGATAAATTGACAAAAGTGGCTCACTTTTCTCTGGTGAAGACCACTTATATAGCCAGTGCAGTGGAACGGGTGTATCTTGATGAGATTGTCAGGTTACATGGGATTCCGTGGAAGATCATTAGTGACCACGATCCTTTATACACTTCCCATTTCTGGACTACCATGTAGCACACCCTCGGGACAAGGATCAAATTCAGCACAACATATCACCCCGAGACAGATAGACATACTAAGTGGGTGAATCAGATTTTAGAGGATATACTCAGGATGTAGGTGATGGATCAAGAGTCTAGATGGGAGGAGTACCTGTACTTGGTGGAGTTTTCCTACAATAATAGTTTTCAGAGTTCTATAGGCATGGATCCTTTTCAAGATTTGTATGGTAGAGAGTGTAGGACACCTCTTAGTTGGGATAGGTTAGAGGACAGGGTTTCTCTTGGACTAGCTTTGTTGCGGGACATGGAACAGCAAGTGGTTATGATCAGAAAGAGACTGTAGGAGGCACAAGATAGGTAGAAGAAGTATGCAGATCAACATAGGACCGATCGTAGTTTTGATGTGGGCATGAAGGTGTTCCTTCATGTCAGGCCACATAAGATCCCTATCCATTATGGAAAAGGTTCTAAGTTAGCTCCTAGATTTTTGGGTCCTTTTGAGATCTTGGAGTGTATCAGCCCTTTGGCCTACCGTATAGCATTGCCACCTAGCTTGTCTCTCATACATTATGTTTTTCATGTTTCAGTCCTTAGGATATATGTTTCCAATCCTTCTCATGTGTTAGATTGGACACCATTACATGTGTAGGATTAGGGGCAGGTGATGGTGGATCCCATTCTCATCCTAGATCATAGGACCCTGGGCCTTCAGGGTAGAGAGGTTGATCGAGTTCGGGTGCAGTGGGATAGATATGGTGAGACTGCATCTACTTGGGAGGATGCTACATTGTTTCAAGTTTAGTTCCCCCATCTGTTCCAGTGACTTCTAGGAGGAAGTCGAGTCTAAGGGGAGGGGGATGTAGTGCCCACTTCTCTTTGACACCTTTTGATACTGATCATGACACTATTGACTATATCATGGACATTATTATAGTTTTGATTTAGTATGATGTTATATGCTCGATCATGGATTATTGCTTGACTTTGATTCTTATATGATGCATGATGGATTCTTAGAGACATTTTTATATATTGATGTTGATATACTGTTTGACATGGTTATATTATAGAAGTTGTTCAGACTTGTGATAATTGGATATTTCGATTAGACCTAGAAAATGAAAATTGGATTAAAATTGATGATGATATAGTTGTTAATGAAATTGTAAGTGATACTATTGATTGTCTTGATGATTGTTGCGATTCACATATATATTGATGATCTTGAAAGTATATTTATATTCATTTGGATGTTCTGATATGGCCACGAGGCCGAAGGAGGTATTTGTATTTTACAGGTTTAAAATATCACAACAAACATCGAGGGATCGGAGACTAACCACTTTGGAATTCTAGATGGTGTTGTTTGTGTTAGGGATTCCCATGGGGGGATTTCCTTTAAATGTGGCCAAGGGGTTTTATGTATTTCTTTTATTTGGTCCCTTTGTTAATGTACGCATGTGGTTATTTTTTGGTGCTTTGACCCCTTTCATTATTTCTTAAATGGTGTGTAATATTGTGAGTAATCATGTTGTTAAGTTAATTAATTAAATATTTCATACGAAATTAATTAATGGAGTTGTTGGCCTTGATTTAAAGTGTTGTAAGAGATGTGTAAGTGATGTGTAAGTTAACTTTTGAGTGTGAAACACTTCATCTTCTTGGAAATTTGAATTTTATCTTAAGGTTGATTTTGGAGGCTTGTGGGACAAGTTAAACTTGTCCCATACCTCTTAAACTCATTTACCAACCATACATATGGTTGGAGGGTTGATTTTAGACTTTTTTTAATGCATTTGCGTAAGTCAAATCGTAAGTTTTAATTGCACTTTTCTTACATGGTTTAATTTCAGTCCTTTGGGGTGTGGGTTGAATTTGTGTATGTAAATAAACTATCATATTATTCACCCACCTATTTATTATGCATTGGAGAATGAATTTGACTTTTGGGGTTGGGGTTGAGGATGTGTGATGTGGCATCCTACATGGATCCACCTCATCATCTTCCCTTCCTTATTTTACAAAATTTGAATTCCTTTCCTTGTTTTGGGGTTGCTTCTCTTTGGAGACTTCATTTTTTGGTGAATTTCTTGTTGTTTTGAGAGCTCTTTCTTTTGGAGAAGTTTGAATACTATTGCATGTTGGTTGTTTGGTGGATTTTTGAATTGTTTTTGGGAAAACAACTGCTATTTGGAACTTGGGAAACTCCATCATGGAGAGGTAAGAGCTTGGCTCTTGAAATGCTCTTCTTTTATGAATGTAAATGTTAATGTGTGAATGTTTTGGCATGTTTATGGGTTGTTGGGTAGATGGCCTAGGAATGGTGTAGGAGAAGACTATGGGGTTTATTTTGTGGGAGGAACAAGTGTGTTTTAGGGAGGTATAAGGGTGGAGGGAGTTAGGATTTGGGTTCCACCTTACAAAGAAATAGCTTGCATTTATTTACTCGTTATGGGGTGCCATAAGAGGTTAGGGAGGCATAAGGAAATGTGAGGAATAAGGGGTACTTTGGGAGGCATAAGGAATGTCAGGGTTTTGATATACTATATTTTGGCGGTTTGTAATTTAGGTGGTGATACCCATTTCCCCTTTTGGGAGGCATAAGAAGCATCCCCCATAGTTTCTTACTCCTTTGGCTTACTTGATGAAGCCTCTGTAATGTTTTTCATGCTTTAAAGTAGTTGTAAACTACTTTTTGTTTTGGATTGTGTTTTATTGCGAAAATGTTTCTTGTGTGTTTGTGAAAGCATGTTGTTGCCATGAGTTGGATCACATATTTTATTGCATTGTGGTTCGGGCTCGGGGACCAATGAATAAGGATGAATTCTCCTCTTCATTGGATGTCTTTGTTGGGTGGAGAGTGTTGCCTTTCCCCTACTCTTGTTGTGATCATAATTTGGAAGATTGAGAAATATGCATGTTTTTGTTCTGGAGTTGAGATAAAGAGAGTTTGAAAGTCCCTTGTGAAATGAAATCCCATTGTAAAATTTCCCACTTGAAGTGGATGAACTTGTATATGTTTTGTAATGGAAAGATGTTGTATTTGTTATGAAAGCATAAATTGAAATGTAAAAGAGACATACTCTATTTTGTTCTTTTGAAAACAAGAAATTGTGTTCTGTATGATGAAATATAAGAATGAAAGAAGGAAATGTTATCACTAATTCAAATCACCCTTATGTTTAGAAAAGTGCATATACTTGAACTCACGGTGTGATTAGCTAACATGGGTACCATCTCCACGTTGTGAGATTTGCTACCTGAGATAGACCTCCAGAGAAAGCTGGTTCTTTCTCCTAAACTACCTGCCACAATTTACTCTAATGCAGGGTAAACTAACTATTCTAACTTTCCAAAGGACAAAGGAGAGAGAATGCACAAAATTAAATCCTACACTAAAGTGGTGATACACCAGAAAAGGAGGGTGTGAGAGTAGTCTTCCAATGTGTAAAAACTAGGAGTAAAGTGCATACTAGAAGGGGTGGTAACAGTTCTCCACAATCTAGAAACGCATTCAAAATAATGTTTCATACATGCAAAATAATAATGGATCCCTGCAAGAACATAAAAATAGACACAATATTCTTATAATCAATATTAGAGGGGCAAGAAGAATGCAGGAAAACACAACATGGGAAGATGCATCCATAAACTTGTATTTTATTGCTTCATGATATGCACAGTTCAATCTATTACAAAATAAGGGCCTGAATCACCATGTAAGGAGTCCACTACAAGGGCCTATAGCACATTGGCTTCACAAATTTTTTTTGACAAAGCTTTGCTACAAGAAAACTCCTGCTTTTACAATGAGCCCAACACTCCAATTTATAGAAAAAATGAGAAGAGAAAGAGAAGAAGAAATGGAAATCCCAAAATGTGTCCTTAAACCACTTATAAGAGGCATTAAATGGAGTAAAATGATTTTATATTACTTGTAAAAGGTTCCCCATATTGTCCCAGGTGCTGTAACAGAGAAGGAATGATGACCATGCCTCTTAATTGCATTCCCAACTACCAGATAAAATACTGTCATGAACTCGTCCATGTTTTATGAAAAATATCCATTTATTTCTCATTTAATATAGAATTTCTTGATTGTTATGCGTCGATATTAGAGCCACAATTCCAATGGTACCAATTTTGTGTGATTTCGTTGAGAAATGAAAAAGTTATGGCCTTCTAAGTGTGAGAAGATATTTTGGGTCTGACAGGTGTTTTCTGTCATTTGACTGGAATGAGCATTAACTGACTGGAGCCGAATATGTTTCTTTTATTTTGTGAGCTTGTTCTAGAAATTCCAATTTTGTTAAAATTGAAACTCGGAGTCAAAAGTTATGGTCGTTTGAAGTTTTGGGAGTCAAATGTTGACTTTTCCTTTGAGTTGCGGGTATTACGGCAAAATCAGGTATGCGTATCCCAGACACATTCTTCCGCATCGGACGATTCGGGCTTCCTTGTCCTTTTTTGTGGCTTTTTCACCTTTTCATGTTCCACACATCCCGTGAGTACTTTTGTTCTGACTGTCCCAGACGAAATTCTCCGCACCACCTGCAATAGACCAACTTGCAGAAAATCAGCTGATTCACGTCCCACGTGTACTTTTGTCCCGGATGTGCCAAACCGCCTAGAAAAAAAACTTCTACTTTTTCTAATTTTGAATGCCTGTGGCCATTTCAGCTTTTCACGTTCTGCATGTCTCGACATCCCAACTGTCCTGCGGACCACCTGGGACAAAAAGTTCTGACTTTGCCGATTTATTTGTATTTCAGCCATGAACTTGGTACGACGAACCTTAGTATGATCTGCACTAGTATGAGCCATAGCCTTTAGACCCGCAATGCTTTAAAACAAGCCTGCGACTTCATTTTTTTGTATTTTTTTGATTTTTTATAATTCGTTGAGATTTTTCCTTGGATGGGAGAGTTAGAGAGAAGTTAAAGGGGGGGCCCAAAACATGATTTTGGGCATTGAATCAATCTACTTGCTCTGGACTCAAGAATCTGATGCATATTATCAAAATTACCTCAGGGGGTGAATTTTAAATAATAGGAAGTTATAAATTTGTCTTTTGGAATCAATAAAGGATTGCATAACCTTCCTCAAATTACATCATTGTATTGAATTTGATCACATATATGTGAGTTGTAATCTCTGCTTGAAAGAAAGAAATGCGTATGAAGAAAATGTAATACTATATTTTGTGAAGTGCATGATTTGAAAAGAATAAACGTTGCATTCTCGTCTTTATCAGTTAATTGAAGGAATGAAACCTGTTTGAAACTGTCATGAAATGAATTCATTTTTAAGGAAAGTAAAATAAGAACCATTGAGTTAATTTTGTTGTTTCCATTTCAGGTTCACGTTAAACTCTATAAATTTTACCAGAAATGAACTGATCGAACCTGCAATCAAGAAATAACAATGAAACATTAAAATTGAACATTCTAGGCTATAAATGAATGCAATTAGACAAAATCACTTAAGGAAGAATCCTTCAAACCTTGCAAAAATGGGCTCAACCCTCTTATAGTCATTTTGATGTCAAGAAATGTAGATTTTCAAATTGTAAATCAATCAGAAAAATTGAATCTTGAAATCCTTCTTACATCTATCTAAGAACAATTCTCCATGTCTACTTGACATGTTGAGAGAGGAAGAAGATCAAATTGAGTAAATTTGATAAGTTAAAAATTACCAGTTTACACTGTAAAGTCTGTAGATCATTTTCTTTAAATTGAATCCTAAAACTTTATCAGAATCAAAATTTAATGAATCTTTTGTAAAGAGGACATCGAGAGATTTCCAAAAAGTCCCCGTTTTCCCAAAACTAAGCTCTCTATCAAAAGTTATGGCCTTCTGAAGTTATCATCATTTGGCATAAAAAAAAATTCTAACTGTAAAAAAAACTTGGAATTTTTTTCTAAATTTTCCCTGCTACCCCACTAGCCCACGGCTAATTAGAGGCTACCACATGGCACAACGTGGCATTGGTAGAGGGGTGGATCCTTTTTTTAACTTAGAGCTTCAACAAAATTAGGGAAATTTTTCTCAATTTTCCGTGTCAGCCTGCCATCCCGTAGCCAATTAGGAGCTGCCACGTGGCATCATGAGGGATCAGTGGGGAAGCGGGTTCCTTTCCACCCTTTGTGTTTTCATAAAATTTTGGAAAAATATTCTACATTTTCCACGCCGGCCTATCGACTTGCAACCAATAAGAATCTGCCACGTGGCATCACGAGGTGTCGGCGTAGGCACGAGTAAATTTTACCCTTTTCACCCCTCTGGGTATTAAAATCCTTTTATCCCCACCGCCCTGCTTTCCCTGTGTTGGCTTAGGAGTTGCCACATGTCCCTTGTGGACTTGCAGACTCGTGGGAGCGTGGGTGCTAAGGTGGCTTTCCGCCTATTCGAAAAAATATCTCTCAGCGGCCCGCAAAGCCCCCTGTGGGGAAATTTTTCTCCCCGTGACCCGGAGACCCACCCACGGGAAATTTTTTCTCCTTGCGGCCCGCTGATCCACCCTTGGGGAAAAATTTATTCCCTGGGGCCGTAGGCCCGTTTTGGGAGAAAATTTTCATCCCAAGGCCCGCCAACCCATAACTTTTGAAATACAGGGAGTTTGGTGGACTTCTTTATATCACTGGAAAGGTGAGGAAATTTCATATCCAATGGAAATGGTTTAGGGAAATTTTTAATACACTAATTTTGAGAAAAATCAAGTAGACTATTTAAATCCTGTTAGAGAATGGGTATGGTGAAGAATTACCCCCTTAACCTAATTGAACCTTCTAACCCTAAATTTTGGACCTTGTGACCTCTAATAATTGTTAACAAAAGAAAAATATATCCTAGTAGATTATAATTGATCTAGAGCCTTGTTTGTGACAATTGATGTCTTATAACCTGGTTGAAGACACTTTAAAAAATATATATTCCATAATTTTCCTATCTAATTCTAGGTTGTTATGTGGGTCTCAAGTGGGTTGTTTTAGCTGGCATCACATGGGGCATTCGGTTTGATTACACAACATTAGACCATTTCTCAAGCTATAGGAATTGTAAAACTTGAGATGGACCTCCAGAGAAAGCTGGTTCTTACTTCGTAATCTACCTTCCACGAGCTACTCCAGTGCAGGAAAAACCTATTTTAATCTTAATCTAACCATTCCAAGGAGATAGGAACAAAGAAAGAGAAAGAAAGCCTACACTAAGTGGTGATACAACAAACAACCTAAAGTAGAGAGAGGTGAGCAGAGGAGAGGGTGGACAAGATACACCATAGACAAAATATAGATTCACATGGAACACCACTTCAAAACGCATTAAACACAACTCCCACGACATGAAATAAACATTAGCATATGCACAATATACTCTGTAATGACGAGAGGCGAGAAGAGAGAGTAAAATAAGCCAAAGATGGAAAGATGCATCACAAAACAAATTTTACTGTTCCAAAAGTAAGAACACATAGTACATCATTAGTGGGCAAGAGGCAAGAGAATTCCATTACAAAGCCATGAGAGGAGGCTTAGACTCCGCATTCTACCCTAAGGAAGAAAGAGAGATGGGTGTAGTAGGAAAATAATGACCAATCCCTTCAATATGCCCCCTCCATTACCACATATAGGAAGAATAAGAGAGAGAGGAGGGAAGAATTTGAATCATGCTTCAACCACTCTAAGATATGCATTGAATTATACCTCTGAAAGCTCAACCACCAACCCTCAATGCCCCATGTAAATAAGCCTACAATCTATCAAGTCTACCTCAATTTTATATTTGGCATGTTGAGGGAAGCAAAATGGTGGATCAAATCAAATCCGATATGGTAATTAAAGCAATCAAATTTTGCATTAATGGCCTGAAATATTTTTTCCCATTTTCACCAACCAAATCCTTACTAAAAATAATATTTTATGGTTCCATGGCATATAGGATGTCGATACCTTTCCAAAAAGTCTTCTCCTACCCAGATCCGAGCTTGTAGTCAAAAGATATGGCCGTCTGAAGATCAGGGTCACGGGCGTGTAATATTTAAAAGTCCATCCATACAGGGTCCACATGGCACCCTCGCACATTCTTAAAAATTATAATCCTTCCTTTAGCTCTTGAAATTGTGCAAGAATGACATGTGGCAGATTCCATGGGATCCTATGTGTTCTTTGTATTTTTGTTGATTTCCTTGTGTTGGCGGAGACACTGTGCCTAACCCGAGACACGTTGAGGCTTCGTGCTCATTGGGAAACTACTTCAAGATTTTACCTTTGATGTTACACAGTTGGGACACATGGAGGCTTCTGCATGCTCTTGGAATTTTCAATGGACGCTCTTACCTTTTCGAACCCTAAACACATGGTGAGCTGGTGCTCGTTTGGAGACTGCCTTTCGGGTCGTCCCTTTAAAATTGCATCATTGAGACACATGGCACCTTCTACTGACTCTCTATACTTAGTCTTTTTAGGCTCGCTCTGTCTCCCCTTTTGGACTTGAGACACGTGCCAAGCTTGTGCTGTTTTTAGGTTCCACCTTCATAGTTCATCTTTTAAGTTGCGCCGAGTTGACAAGTGGCGTATTCCGCTACCTCTGCCCCATTTTGACTTTTCAATGACCAATTTTGTCCATTTTCAGACCCAGGACATGTGGAGGTTTGACAATTTTTGGGGGTCTCTACTTTGGATTCTATCCTTCGAGTTACGCCATTGAGATATGTGGAGGCTTCTGTGGCTCTGTGACTTTTCAATGGCTGATGAGACCCCGTGGGCTCACGGGCCTGCACTTGAAAATTGTGTCATTTTGTGAAAAGTGAAAAAGTTTCAAAGTCTTCCACAGACTTTTCGGCCCGCATTCACACTTTGAAAAAATTTCCTCCATTTCCCCGTAGACCTGCTTTTGGAAAAAATTCATCCCCGTGCCCACCAGTTTGGATTTTCCTTTGGAAAAAATTCTTCCTTAGGCCCGCTGGCCCACTTTTGGCAAAAAATCCTTCTAAGGCCCGCGGGCCCGTAACTTGAAAAAGACAAAGAGTGAAAAGGATTTCCTTATATCTCTAGAAAGGGGAAGAACTTTTTCTATCTGTTGGAAATACTTTTAGGGGGCGTTAAGTGCTTGAAGTATGAAAAAATTCAGATTGAAACACAAAAGCGGAAAATGGTGTCAGTTGACTCAAAAGAAGTGTGAGCTTATTTTTTTCAACAGAAACGTCAAGCTATCACATAGCATGATCTGATGAAAAAGTACATTTTGGATCCCATCTTGTCCCCTTTTTTCATTTTTCCCTTTCCTTAGGGTGCAACTCCACAGCAACCGTCATTAAACCTTGGTTAATCTTGTTCGAGTCAAACTTTAGTTAAGGTGTGAAAGTGAGAAAAAAAGCTTCATGTTCAAACACTTAACAATTTTTAAGTTGTAAGGCTTCATATTCCCCTCCCAAGCTCAATTCCCTTGTTGTTATGTTAATAAAAATATGCCAAATCTCATATACTAAAAATGGAAAATTACTTATGTTGGAACATAATGAATAAAAGGTCTAGCCAACCCTTGATGTATATGGCTCCATCACTAATATATAGGTTAATATTTAATAACATGAAATATTTATATTTATATTATTAAATATGCTAACCAAGGTATATACTTTAAGTTAAATATTTAATATCATGGAATGCTTATATTTCTAATATTAAATATTATAAACTTAGGTGTGTGTGTGTGTCAACTATTTTAAGTTGAAAATGTGGGTCAGGAGACATACCCGATCATCTTATATAAAAAAGACTTTAGGTCCTCATTTGATATATTCGGGAAATATATCAAAGGTGTCCAAATCAAGTGATTTGGTTTTACCCTTGGTAAATAGTGTTTCAAAGGAGGAGGTAATCTTACTGGATGTAAAATAAGTTCTCTAAAGTAAGTACTGTGTCACCTGTGTTATTTATTTCCTGTAAGCATTTCTTTATTTACTTATGTTATGATGTAATCTTTATTTAAATATTTATTGTAACATTATGTAATATGTAAGTTAATTAAATCCGTATTTATTAGAATCCTCAAATTCTAACATGGTAACATAAAGAGGTAAATTAAATAAATTAAGATCAAATGTTTTGTATTTTATTAATTTAATTTGTAGGGTTTTTTCAACTAACCCGAAAGTATTTAAAAGTATCCGGTCCCTTTCTTTTTTTTTCCCGATTTATTTTGGCATTACATTTGTGCAATTAAACTCTCGGTAAAATTTTAAAAGTTTTTCAATTTTAAATCCCTACTTTTTTGGGTGGGAGATGTAATATGATATAATTCTTAATTTCATTTAAATTTTGTAAATTATATGGAATTAATGTTTGTTTGGAGATTGATGTGTGCACAGGTGAAAGGGGCTTCAAATATTTATATGCATGAAAGTCACATACAGGAAAATAAATGATTTATTACTATATGAAATAATTTTCACGTTTTCTATAATTTCAAATGTTTGTAAGTTAAATATTTCGGAAGGTAAATTCATACCCGTGTTCTTTGGTCCCCTCTAAAAGGATTTGATTTGAAAAACTATAGTTTATAGTTAATCTATAACTATATCCTCTATAATTTGAAATCAATTTTATTATTTTTAAATAAAAATATATATAATATAGAATAAGGTTTATATAATAATTTATATAAACATCATATTAAAAAATAATATCGTTTTGAAAAAAAAAAAACTATATATTAAAAGCCTTAAACCATATTAAAATTACATGGGATTGAGGGAAGAGTTAGCAGACCATATTATAAGCCGAAGTTTAAATCATCTTATAAATCTAGGCATATATAGTTTTTTTAAAAAAAAGAAACAAACCTAAATTTGAATCATATTTTATATATATATATATATATATATATATATATATATATATATTAAAATATAAGTTTTATTAGATTTGGTTTATATATGTTTTTAAAAACATCAAAGTGGTTTTTTTTTTTAGTAAGGAGCCCGTGTTTATTTCTTGGCCATGAAGGGATTACTTTTTAAATCTTAATACTTATTAATAAAACCTTACATGTGTCCCTAACTATTTATATTATTCATGTAAGGGGGTGGCCTCATTCATTTAGATCTTATAGTTTATGAAAACTACATAAATAAACCTATTTAAATGTTTTTTATATAAGAGTGGGAGTGGAGAATAAAATGAGATAATATTTCAGGTATAAATGTAGAACTCTTAAGTTTAAATGAAGAATTAAAAAAATGAGCTAGTTTATTGGTGGCTCACATGAAGTGTGGTAAATAGTTATTAAAATATTGGTAGTTATAGTCACATAAATTTTTTAAAGTTTTTAGCTTGTAGGAATTATATAAAATATTTTGCAAAATTTTCATAGTTTTAAATGTGTGTGGGGTAAAATTAAGAGTAAATGAAGGGAGGAGACAAAGTTCATGAAAATAGGGATTTCAATTTATTTCATTGGTCAGGTGAAATTACTTGTCCCCTCTATAAAATTTGTAGGTTAATCTATACTCTCATAAATATACTTGCACCTTGTAAAATAATTTTAGCATGGTCTATGTCCTTTAAACCCCTTTAATACGGGTTATGTGTTTTTTAATATAAAAACAATATACTATAATTTATAATTTTTATGAACTATATATTGTTTTTTATTTTCATTCTATAAATTATATTCATTTTTTATATTAAAAAATGTATATATTTTTACATTATAAATTATAATAGGTTATTATAATGTGTTGAAATATAACCTCCTTAATATTATATAGAAGAAGAAATTAAGGAATTTCACATTCTAGAAATACACAAGTTTTGGATTCATTAAATTTGATGGTCAAATGACCCTCATGGTAGACAAAACATAACACAATATGACGGTCATTTAGACATCAAATTTAAGCTCTAAGGTTCTAGGAAATTTAACTTTATTAAAATTGACGGTCAAATGACCGTCACAATATACCGAAAAATAAGCCATTATGATAGTCATTTAGATGTTAAATTTAAGTTGACTAAATTTTTATCTACATTAATTTTTTTCAGAAATTTGAAGTTGTTATGCATTCTTAGGGGTCTCTTCTTCACTTCTATATGGTCATAAATATTTTTTATATAAATCTGGGGTATAATGCAGAGCACTTTATAATGCGGGTTATTATTTTGATCATGGTAGGTTAATTAGTATGCATTGTAATGACAAAATTAGTTATGATCAAATAATTTCTTGAGATCTGTAAAATTTAGATTTGATTATATTAAAAATGTTGTTTTTATTGATAAATATGTATCAAACTCTGTGGTACATTGTATAATATAATGGGGTTTGTTTTACAGGTTTAGGAAAATAATGACGTCCAACTATTTCTGTCTTGCAAAACTCAGATCCTGAATAAAATCAACTACAACATTTGGGTCAAAATAGAATTTATGGCGAGGAAACTATGGACGATTGTTTCAAGATATGAGGTTGCTCCCACCATCCGTTAAGTAACTGTAGATAACATGAATGCATTCTTGCAACGAATATAAGATGCTCTTTCAATGTAATGTGAATGATTAGTACCTTCTACACATCGGTAATATCAAACATCCGAAAGAGGTATGGACAAAACTATAATCCATGCATGAAGGATACTTGGTATATCAAGGATAGTAATGAGAGTATAATAGCTGAAAGAATTCAAAGAAATAATCTATATATTTTTGATGATTTATCTTCTGCATCTTATTTTATATCTCAGATTTTGAATAATTCAAAATTATGACATAAAAGGTTAGGACATGTTAATTATCGAAGCTTGTATGAAATGTATACATATAGTCTATTGAAAGGTTTACATGTTTTTTCTTCTTCTCTTGAAGTTACTTCATTAAATGCTTCTAAGTGATGGTTTTAATTCCGATTTAGTAAATGGTCATGATGATGTTTTGATGCTATAAATGTTTCTGAAACTCTTATACTTGTAGATAAGAAATTAAATTGGGCTCAATTTATGTTAGAAAAATAAAATGTTATTAACCTTAGGAAAATGACCAGAAACCATCATATGTACCATGCATTAATTACCTTGTATGAACCTGAGCCGTGAAATATTATAGGGTCTAGGTGGATATACATAGTAAAATATAATGGTGATGGTAGTATTAATAAACATAAATATGGACTTATTGCTAGAGGTTTCACTCAAAAACTTGGTATTGATTATGTTGAGACATTTCCTGTAGCTAAAATGAGTAATGTTAGGGCCTTATTTGCAATTTCCGCTCAAATTAGGTCGGAAATCCACCAAATGGATAAGACAAATACTTTTTTGAATTTTTATTTAAAAGAAGAGCTTTACATGTTTCAACCTAAAGGATTTGAAGAAACTGGTAAAGAAAACTATATTTTTAAGTTGAGAAATATTTGTATGGTTTAAAACAAACTCTTAGAGCTTGGTATGTGAAAATTGTTTCCTTCTTTAAACTATTAGGTTTTGTTGAGTGTTCTTCTAACAATGATATATTTATTAAGCAATAAAGCTCGCATATTATCATTATATGTTTATATGTTTATAAGTTTCTTATGTCTGGTGAAAATTCTGATTTAATTCATAAGATTAAATAGAAATTGAAGCAGTACTTTGAAATGAATGAGTTAGGTCTCTCACATCATGTTATTTGTATGATTGTATTTCATTTTGTTGTTATTTTTCAAAACACAATATGAAACCATTTTATTGAAAAAGTTTCTTATGATTATTTGTAAACCATTTTATACTTTAATGGAAGTTGGAATAAATATTGATCATAAATATGCATATGAAAAATGTTGATCATATTTTATATACATTATTAGTTGATAGTTTGATTTATCTAACTATAACTAGATCAGATATTTCCTATACAAAAGGAATTACTTCAAGGTTTTTACAAGAACCTTTTTTAGAGATCATTGGAATCTTGCAAAAATAATTTTTAGATACTTGAAAGGAACAATCAATTATGGGTTGCATTATAATAAAAATGAAAATACTATCTTATATGGATTTTTTGATTCTAACCATACTGATGTTGTGTTATAAAATATACTGGATATGTGTTCAATTTTTTTGGTGTAGGAACCCTTACTTGGAACAACAAATAAAATCAACAGTCTCCATTTTTTCTACTGAGGAAGAGAAGTACAATAGAAGAAGTAAAGAAGCCATGTGGCTGCAATGGTTGTTGGTAGAGATACACATGATAGCTAAATGAAGTATTTATATTCTATGTGGTGGTCAGAGTTGTATTACTCTTGATTAAGAATCTGGTTCAACATAAGAGGACAAAGAACATTGAGGTAAATATATGTTTTACCCGCGAGAATGTGCAAAGTGATTATATAAATCTCAAGTTCATGTTTAATGAAGAGCATGTTGCTAACATCTTCACAAAGTCCCTGAGTGCTGCAAAGTTTTGTCACTTTCATGAAAAGCTTGGGTTTTCAGAGTTTCCATTGAGGGGGAGTGTGCATGAGAATGTTACCTCCTTATAGAACTTGGTTTTTGTAAAAATACCTTCGGGTATTTGTAAAATACCTTCAGGAAAGTGTAAAAAGACCTTCGGGCATGTATACCTCCTCGAATTCTTTTTTAGAAAAAAGTGTAGAAAGATCTTAAAGGTAGTCTTCAGTGAACTTTTTAGTGTTATTGAGTTTACTGGTAAACATCCAGTACAAGCATATTGTTAAAGAGGTCCTTGGTTGTAAAAGACTCCTATATGCTTGGGTTCAATAACCTTTTATGAGAACCTGTAAGAATATGAAAAACTCACAAATCATACTTAGCCATTGATCATAGGATGATCTTTGGGATTCTAAATTCTTTTGTACCGAAAGGTAAATTGAGTATGATGAAGGTGTTATAATTCCTTCAACCGATATGATAGCCTAAAACCTTTATGGTTTAAGAATTGTAAATCATGCAGTTTAGCACGGGCAAGTAATGTATTGACATATGTTATATTATCCCACTTAACATTAAGGGGGAGTGTTGGAACATAATGATTAAGTGGTCTGACTAACTGTTAATGTATATGGGTCCATCTCTAATATATATGTTAATATTTAATAATATGAAATATTTATATTTCTATTATTAAATATGCTAACCAAGGTATATATTTTAGGTTAAATTTCTAATATTAGGAAATGATAATATTTCTAATATTAAATATTATAAACATAGGTGTATGTGTCAACCATTTTAGGTTGAGAAGGTGGGTCGGGAGACATACCCGATCACCTTATATAAAAAGAACTTCAGGTCCTCATTTGATATATTCAGGAAATATATCAAAGGTGTGTAAATCAAGTGATTTGGTTTTACCCTTGGTAAATAGGGTTTCAAAGGAGGAGGTGATCTTACAGGATGTAAAATAAGTTCTCTGAAGTAAAAATTTATTTTCAAACACTATTGGGGTTTTCCACTATAAATATTGTGTGACATGTGTTATTTATTTTCTGTAAGTATTTCTTTATTTACTTATGTTATGATGCAATCTTTATTTAAATATTTATTGTAACATTATGTAAATTTATATTTATTAGAATAATCAAATTATAACAACTTATATCTCATAAACCCCTTTTTTTAGCCCCATGATATTTTAACAACATCTCCTAAAACATTCCTTTCCATTTATTCCAACCTTGCATCCAATGTTCATCTACATTATTTTTAATAGCCAAAAACGTTTCCCTAAATAAAAACTCATTTTTCAGATATACGAAGTTATGAAAATTGAAATCCTATAAAAAGTGAAGAAAAACATCCTTATGAAACAAATTTTTTTTTGAGACCACTTTCATTCCATTCCGACACCAAAAATACCCACTTATCAAAATAGTAATCCTTCCTAAGCTTCAATTTCTATATATAGTTAGTATTATAAGCAATTCATTTTCATCGTTATCATTTCTCCTTGCACACAAGAAAAATGAAAAAGCGTCAAATTAAGTAACCGGTGACTAAGAGTGGACTTCTCAAAATAATACTTACTAAAAATTATAAGTGTCACAATATTGATCAAGAAACAAAGATGTTGATTTGTCCATACTGACGAAGAGTGCGCTTGAATGTGTTTGAAACAATGTAAAACATCATATTGGCTTGAAAGATTCAGTATTTCATGGTATACACTTCCAATAGAATGTGGGAGTATTTGCTCTATTTGAAGAAAGAAACCTCTTTCAATGGGTAATGGATGAGAAAGAAGGTATTCGAGGATCCTAAAGTTGATTTCATTCAAAAAGGAGACATCTTTTTCATGGTGGTGAATTTTAAATTCATGCGAAGTAAAGTGATGATCTTCATATCCTAACTTTGACCTTGTGTTGAAAGAGAATAATCAAGTGTGTAATATTAGACAGTCATCTCAATGTAAATCCCACATTTGTGTTATTGAACACTTATTCAAATGCCTTGTTGTGTTTCCATATCCCTTGGAAGGAGGAAGTTGTAATCTCAGTACTTCAAGTCAACAGGAGGTCAGAGGAAAAGAATATCATTCATGAGCATTCTCTCAAGATCCATCAAAAGAATTCTCTTCATCAACATAGGCTCCTTTGTATCTATATTTTTACTCCTTTCCCCCCCTTCTCTCTCTAATAATATATTTATTCATTGGGATTTATTGTCATCATCAATATCTACCATTGCTACCTCCTCCTCTACCATCTCCTAAACGTCTCTCACATGCATTGCTGGTAGCTCTATATCCCCCTCAATACTCTTATAAAATATAGGATTACCCATACATCATGTACCAGGCCAAACTGTCTCCTCACCTACCCAAATGTCACCACATCAATCATCTCTTCCTATCACCCCCGCATCCACCTCTCATTTTATATCATCCATAACTCATCTCCCTCTCCCATCCACGTAGGAAAATGTACATATGGCCGATTAACTAAAATTATTAAAATTAGACAAATGTAATAATAGTTAATCTAATCTAGGAGGATGAAAATGTTGTAAATAAATGCACTAAAATTATTAAAATGATTGAACTAGTAGAAATAAAACCCTAATATGTAAGAGGAAGGGAAGAAATGAACTTAGCTCATTATGGATGACTATAGTAGGGTATCGTAGGTCTGATAGGAAAATACAAAAGGTGGAATGACTACACATTGGTCCCAAAAAGAGTGGATTTGGACTATCTGAGTAGGGTGGAGCACCCAGGAGGGTACTGGGTTGCCTCAGGGTGCCCTGGTATGGAAAAATAGGTAACCTGGTCTCTAAAAAAGATTGAAATCTGGTTCTTTCTGGGTTGGAATATGCTCTATAACCTTCACTCCCTGTCACACTAGATTTCCTGAACTACGTCAAATATATCCAGATGAAGTTGAAGAACTGTAAGAGATAAGAGAAATATCAAAACCCTAAAAAATAAAAGATGCAAATGAATGGGTTAGACTAACCTCAGCTGCCACAACAATGGACTTACTAAACTCAGCATTGCACTAAATTTCAAACCCAAATGTAGATTTGGTGTGTGTGTGTGTGTGTGTGAGTGTGTACATATTTTTCCCTAGGCGCTCTTGTGTCATTCGTACTTTTTGAAGTAGGAAGAAATAACTAAATATAGAAAATGTAATAGTATATGTGCATGAAATATAATAGAATCTCTCCCCCTATGAAGTATGTGTTGATGCAGATCTCTTAGCCTTGATTCATTGAAGTATGTGGATGCAAGTGATGTAATGGATGCAACTCTAGATGGAGTGATAATAGTAAGTGACGCTGGGACAATCATTATGGTCTCATAACTTTATATTTATAGGATTCTCCTATTATAATTTTGTAATTAATCTTGACATGGCTGACTAGGAAAAAGATATGGATGAAAAATGGATAGAAGAGGTGCATAAAGAGGTAGGAAAGGAAATCAAGGATTAGGGCACCCCAGGTGGGACCAAGGTGCTTTGGGGTGCCTAAGGTGGGCCTAAGGTGCTATGAGGCACTCTGATTTAGGCTAAAATGATAGGAAAGTGCCACAACAACTGAGTATGTATGTAAAAATGTGTAGGATGATGAAACAAAAGGTAAAACAAGATTTCCAAAAGGTTGGATTAAATAGTACTTTCTTCACTTAAGAACCTTCTAAATAATATTATGAGACTGAGCCAAATAATGCCTAAAGTGCATGATTTTGTGACTACATTTTGCCCCAACTTTATTTTGGTGAGCGGAAATCTTGGTAACACAAAGTATATAGATATGCATACCTAATATGTATGTAGAGTGTAGTAGGAAATGTGCCGAAGGACTAGACAAAAGTGTGGAATGATAAGAATATGGAGGAGCGTGGAAACTATAGATGAAAAATACGCATTGAAAAAGTGATGAGAGTGAACTTAGGGTGAAACATGTGTGTAGCTATTGCGTTCTGTAGTATACATGCATGGTTAGTAAGGCATGTACCATCGCAAAATGTTTTGGTTGTCATGATTGTTGTTGTTGCCCCCAATTTGAATACTTTTTTCTTATACATCTGGACCTGCAAGGTGAAAATGATCAAGTAGTCAAATATGTGTGTATGTAAAAACAATATGTAAAATACAAAAATGTAAAATACGTAAAATGAAAAGTGTAAATGGAACATGTGCACCTAATCCATGTTAAGAGAAAGAGTGTAGAAGGATATCTTGTACTGTTGTGAATTTTTTAGGTGATCTCATGCCACCCTAGCTGAAGAAGTGTAAGGAGGAAATGTTTTGTTTCCTCCAAACTTTAATCACTTCTCCTCAAATGTGTGTGAAGAGATTTCTAAACTCTCCTAGTTTTTTGGGTGATCCGACACTATTGACCGAAGTAGTGTAAAGAGGCACACCCATTTTAACCTCCAAGCCTGTAATTTCTTCCCAGAAATGCTAAGGACACTATGTCCTATAAAATCCATTATGTATGGGGTTCATAGACTGGTCTAAACCAACTCCCTATATGTAAACCCATAATGTCAAGGGAAGGAATTACACTATATTGAAGCATTGTAAATATATTGTGTTAGTATGTAAACCCTTAATGAAGCACATGTCTTTGGGGGTGTATCCGATGTTGTTGATATGAGAATGTGATCGCAAAAGAGGACCTACAAGACTCTAAAATCGATAAATCTTCCCTGTAAGGGGAAAATGGAATGTGCTCGGTAGAAATCAAGACGTGCACACATAAGGATGGCTAGAAAAAATAAGTGTTAGTCCAAATACACGTGCATGCAATAAAACAAGTGTAAAACATAGACAATGTAAGAACTACCAACCACAGTAGTGTAAACACGTAAGAAACAAGTAATTTGTGCAAAGTGGGTTGCAAACATGAGACATTACTAATGATGCCACAAGACACGCAAGGCCATCATGGCTACAAACAACAAAGAAGTGTGCACACAAACATAGGGAAAAGATCACATATAATGGAAAACATTGAAAGATAAGGAGAGACAAACAAATAAGTAGTCATGGAAACATGTAATCATGGAAAAGAAGTGCTGCACATGGAACACCAATTAGCATGTAAGAGTAATAACCAATATGTCAAAATGTGCATGATCAAATAATATAATATTCTAAATACAAAATGAAACAATAACACCTATATGAGACTAATGAGGATGCCCCCAATTATCAGTATAGGAAGGGTAGAAGGAAAACATCCATGTCACCTATAAGATTCTTGTATATGCAATCACACTAAAAAAAGGCATGAATGTGCATGTTTGTATGATATAGATAATGACATGTAAGAATTAAATCTAACATGTGTAGCAAAGTGATCATGCAAAATAGTAGTAAACAAGAGTAAATGCCCCAAGACAATGCAGTATGTTTTGGATGGATGGAATGAAATGTAGGATGGAATGATAGGAGAAACATGCCCCCCAAGTTTATGGAATTGTATACAACGAGGTTCATTTTTTTCCCCCTTAGCAGTAAAAAATGAACTGTAAATGAGAGTACGTCATCGGGAAATGGTCAAGTAGTTTTTGTGTGTCTAACACGTTGCGATGAATGTGTATATGTAATGGTGATGAGATGTTACATGTCGAGAGATGTGCGTGATCCCTATAGCCAACTCATATATAATGAATTGTTGAATGGATGAGTGATCATTTATCCCTAAGCATATATCATTATAAGATGAAAGGATGGGAGATGATTTAACACTAAGTGTATATCACTATAAGGTGAAAATGGTGGGTGATGACTTAGCACTAAGCATATATAACTATAAGGTTAATGGATAAGTGTTGATTTATTCCTATGCGTATACCACTACATGATGATAGAGATGAGTGATGATTTAGCACTAAGTGTGAAAATGGCGGAAGATGATTTAACACTAAGCATATATCACTATAAGATGAATGGATGAATGATGATTTAAAACTAAGCGTATATCATTACATGATAAATAGAAATGGGAAATGATTTATCCAATAACATATTTCACTACAAGATGAGAGGAGAAAGTGGTGATTTAACCTAAGGTGTATACCACTACAAAATGATAGAATAGATGATGATTTAGCCTAAAGTATATCTCACTAGGTAAGAAATGTCACATGATGAAGTGTCACATGGTGAGTGTAAGGTCCATTTGATTTGTAAAACCTCAGTAGTTGAGTATGGACTGAGGAACTAAAGTACATCATAGTGTGGTGAGTGCAACACGTAGAAGAAAATTTAGCATGTATCACCATGTGATGAGCCACATTTGCAAATGTGCGGTGTGGGCAATGAAATGTAGGATGTGTAGGTTGTGTAGGATATATACTACGTAATGTGTAAAATGCAATAATAGGTGGAGATAGAAATGGGATATGTAATGAGAAAAATGTCGAGCTAGATTCATACATAATGTAATATAGTGCAATATGTAGAATATATGTAGAAATGTGCAGTGTTTTATGTGACTAGGTATGGGTTATGCATAGAGACCCTAGTAATATATGTGGTGTGTATGATGAAGACTAGTATAATGTACAATAAGTGTATAATACATAGTGTATGATGCGTAATGTAGGATGAAATGCAATGTGTAATGCCTAAAGTGTGGTGTGTTGGGTTCAGTGTAATGGTAATCCTTCAATAGTCATGTGTGAACTGAAGCACAAGAATTTTTCATTGGGTAATGAATATGCTATGATGCATGATATGATATGCCTATAGGAAATGATGATGGATAATAAGTAAAAATATGTGATGTGATACTATGCGACTAAGCAAAAACAGAGGGGGTGTGTAATTTTTGATGCCCCCTGAACATGTATGAGAGGAAGGTAACTAAGAGACATTGTCAAGAAGGTTGTTATTGTCATGATTGAAACATACTAGAGCTACATCAGAAACCTGATATGCTATAGAATGGGGAGGGTCATATAGGGACCTATTGTGTCGAAGTATGTAGATAGTCATCATGTATTACTCACTAGTAAAGGCAATGGGTGGACAACCAAGGGTGTACCAAAGAGAGATGTTTGGAGCATGAGTAGCGGAAGAAACATTAGAAATAAATATAGTACCGAATGACATAGGAAACATGAGTGATGAATGGAGGGGGTATATTTTACCACCAATATAGTCGAGCCAATACTGTCCCATTCTAAGTGGGGAAGAACAAGGGGTACATGGAACAAAGATTGGTAAGTGAAACACTCACAAGCCACAATCTATTTTAATGTAAAAATAGTCATGATAAAGATGCGGTGAATAGAGGGGCAGTAAGATGTCATTAAGTTTCATGCCAAATCTTGAAAAACTTTCACATGTACAAATAGTATCAAAACAAGTGGAATCGCCAAGGATGTGTTGCCAATAGGACTTGTTGATAAATAATGTGCATGTAAAAGGAGGTCGACGAGTTGTTGGAAGAGAAGATTAAATAATGTCAACACTGTGGAATGATTCCTTATATAATACCATGGCATTAGTTGAAGGAGGAGTTTTAAAGCACTATTGGGTAAGTGCAGGAAGTTGATGGACAAATATAGGGTCATCCGTGGACGTCATATTACAAAAAACAGTGAAATCTTAACTTGTAGGGATTATTAGCTATACATGCACTCTAAATTAGAAAAATTTATATAAATATGAATCGTAGCATTCGGAATCTAGTTTCTAAAATACTAATTTTTGTAAAAAATGGACAAGTTTAGCTATATTAAACACTTAAAATTATATGACTTATTTTTTTTTTCGAAAAAACTTATAAGATTGTAGTCCGTTTGCCCGCATTTTGGATGACCAAATCTTGTTATTTTTTTTTTCCTTTGGTGAAACGTTAGATGTAGTTGTCTATCTTGGGATGGATTTTATTTTGTATTTTTTTTAGCAATATATTTTTTTTTAATGATTTTTTCCGTGAAAGTGGTCTGAAAATATTTAGAAAATGGAGCGCTTTCCGTTTGCCCACCATAACTATATCAAAAAATATCGAAATCAAATTTTTTTTTTTTAAGGTGTATAGAATTTGTCCACGCTTGGGATGGTATAATTTTTATCATATTTTGATAAGCGAAACAAAAGTTACAGTCTTAAACGTAGACATGAACATTCACGGGAAAAAATGTCTTAAGGACCTATTGTTAGTAATAAATTATAAAATGATATTTATCTTATTCTATTCACTTTAAAAACAATATTTTTACAAAGCTAAGAGTCTACCCTACGTGATGGTACCATTTTTGTGAAATGTTTTCAGTTTTTTAGCATGGTTCAAGTCTTTGGAAGAGCAGATTTGAGGTTTTTTGACCTTTTGCACTTCATAATGACCTTCTATAGCTTTGGTTGGGGAAAAACAAAGATTTTCCGAGGCTTAGGTTCAGCAAATAGATCCGCGATCGTGGTTTTTGTAAAAATACCGCGAACGCGCTTTATAAAGCGCGCTCGCGGTTTATAAAGCGTGCTCGCGGTTTATAAAGCGTGCTCGCGCTTTATAAATCATATTTACACACATCCCAATGTCTGAATTACCATGTCATTTTTACTCTCTGACCTTACCGTACGAATTACTATGAAATTCTGTCTTTTTCCAGGTACGTTTTTTTTATCACCAAAAGCAAAACATCATGGGAGACAAAAAACGAAGTCAAAAAAGGAAGTCATTAAGTAAAAAAACACCAGACGAATTAGAGGCCAACAAAATTGAAAATGCTGAGCGAATGCGGAAACTTCGTGAATCTAGAAGAGGTTCATCTTCAATCCCAACTATTGTAAGCAATGAAGAACTAGGTAATGTTTCTACTGTCAATGTTGAAGTTGAATTAAATACTCATGATGAAGAAGTTTTTACTATCAATGTTGAAGAAGAATTAAATACTCATGATGTAGCAAATGTTGAAATTGAAGGAGACAATGAAAATGTGAATAAGGAAATTCATGTTGAAACTATAGACAAGCAAAATTTGACAAAAACACCTCCTAGGATTTTACATAAGAAACCTAATTTTTTGATTGAAATTGATGAAAACATTTTGAAACCAATGTCTGACAAACTTTCTGAACGACAAATCAGAAGAAAAGCCACTGAAATTTGGGATAATCATTTTGAAATTTTAAATGATTCCCAAAGATGTCAGTTGTTGGTTAGTTTGATGAAATTGATTAAAATGAGACCTACATTAAACACCTTAGGATTGACAACATCTAACATACGTGGTCAAACCTCTACAATTGTTGAAAACCTTCATGATGCATATCACACTGTTGGTGTCAAGAGACGCACTAGGGATAGTAATATTGTGCGTCGTGTACTTGCTACTAGTGTTGTAAGTGAATCAATAAAAAAACAACGTTTGATTACGCAAACAAGTCGAATGTTGCAAGTTAATCGAAAAACTCTAATGAAAGCAATTGAAAGACGTAATATCCTTCAATCACTCAATAATGTCGATTTTTGGGCATTTTCTGCTAGAGCACCGCGTAAGGACAAAAATAATTCTGATGCTATAAGAGAAGTTGTTATTAAATTTTGGCATGATAACACTAGAGTTTCACCTAATACAAGAGATGTTATAAAATGGAGAGTTGGTTCTACTAATCGTGAACCACATCCAAAGCATTTCTTAGATATGACTCAAACTCAATTTTTTCGTAAGTTTGAACAAGAGAATCTGGAAATTAAAATTAGTCAACGTTTTTTTTGAAATGTTGAAACCATTCTATGTGAAAATCAACCATGCTCGCACCACTTGTTGTTGTAGGCAACATGTTGAATTTGCGATGCATTATGCTAAATTTTTACGTATTCGTTCTATTTTTCATTCTGAAACTATGTTATCTGAATGTGGTGTTCAAGTTCCACCAATATCTTCTAGGGATTTCATTCCTACTATATTTTGTGAAAAAGAAGTTGGACAATTTTTTTATAGTCAGGATTGTTTAGATGGAAGTTGTAGTACATGCGGCGGATTACCTAAATTGGAAAGTTGCATCCATGAGCAAATTGAAGGTACAATAGGACATAATTTAGTTGAATTTGATAAATATAAATCAGTTGCATACCAGTTGAAAGATGGAAAAGAGTCGAAACGGTGTGAGCTAGTTACAGAACAAATGCCCATTTTTCAATTTATGAGAAAATTTAAGGATGAAATTGTTTATGAGTATGCGAGGCATACACATAGAGCTCGATGGTTGGATGAACAATTCAAGCTATGCAAAGACACATTTCCTATTGGTACTATTGTTTCAGTGGTCGATTTTGCAGAGAATTACACATTGCAACCACAAATGGAGGTTCAATCGCAATATTACAACTCAGTACAAGTTGCCATTTTTGTGCATATAGCATTTCTACATTCTCCTGACAGTACAGAGAATGATCGAAAATTTTTAAGAGAGTACCACTTTTATATCAGTGATGATCGTACTCATTCTACTGAATTTGTGCAAGGGTGTTTCCAGTTATTTTATGGAAACTTGTCTGATAGGGACATCCACTTCAAACAACATTATATATGGTCAGATAATTGCACGTCTCAGTTTAAGAATGCACGAATGTTTTATTGGATGAGCAGAATGCATGTCAAGATGGGTGTGCAACATATTTGGAGTTTCACTGAGGCTGGACATGGAAAAGGAGAGCATGACGGTGCAGGGGCATGTGTGAAAAGAGCTCTTGCAAGAGAAGAGTTGAAGTACAAAGATGGTGCTAAATTAAAAGATGCAAAGAGCATAGTGGAATGGTGTACTGACAACATGGCCCGAGGTTCTCAAGAAAATTCCACAGTTTGCAGATATTTTTGGTTGATAGAGGAAAAACATATTGCTAACTACGAGGATTGTATGACACTCACTGGGTCCAGTGATATGCACTCATTTTGTAGCTCAGACGCTACTTCGTGGGCCGTATGGACAAGAAAGTTGACATGTTTTTGTGCATCTTGTATCGAATTTGTCACTGCTGAGTGTGATTCACAAGAATGGGTGGAAGGATGGATTTGTAGGCCTCTAACTCCACTTCCTAGTTATCAACCTCCACAAGCATTACAACTTGTTTCTGCAGATGAAGTTACAACATCCAAGGACTTTGATGAAATTTCGATTTTGGTGCGACAAGGTATTTATCCAGTTATTTATTTAATTTTTGTATTGAGTTATGTCCATTGAAATTTTAATATGTAATTTAAATTTGAGTTTTTCAACCTTGGTTATTTTTTTGTAGGACATGTGTTTGCAGTAATTGCGACAGAAGACAATGAAGAAGGAACAAACTATTTCTTATGTCGTTGCATCGAGGAAAGAAAGAAGTTGACTTCTCCTATTATAGATGGCGAAGAGATTGAGTATCCTACAGGGTCAGTGGTAGTTACTGGAACTTGGCTTCGACGGTATCCATTAAAAAACTCCTCTGTTTGGGTGTTTGAAGACTTTGAGACACACAGGAAAATACTCCTATATTCACATCTAGTTCTAGCGACAAATATTCAGTTGTATAGATATCGAGGAAGACCTAATAACAAGATTCTTTGGAAGGTTCGAGAGTCAGATCATGAAGCAATCTTGTCTGCTATTCAGAGTAGATCCGATCCTGATGGTTCATTGGAATGAATTTACAATGCTCATGTCTGGTATATATTTAATTTCAAGTTTCAATTTATATAGCGTATATATATATATATATTTTTTTAGTTTAAAGATCTAGATTTAAGTTTGAATATATTTTATTTTAAATTTGTGTATTTTGTGTGTCATGTATATAGATCTAGTATATGGTTTTGATTTGAAACTTAAATTTCTTTGACTAACAATTTTATGTTTAGGTTAGTGGTGCCAGAAAAGCTTCCACCTTCACGTGGTTGGTATCGTTAGTAGAGAATTTTAAATTCTCGAAGCTAAGAGAAGCTTGAACATTGTTTGAAAAATTTGTAAATTTTGAAAAAGTCAAGTTTGTAAATTTTGAAAATATTGTAAATTTTGAAAAAGTTGTAAGGCCCTGTAAATTTTGAAAAAGTTGTAAATTTTGAAAAAGTTGTAAATTGTTGAAAATGACTCCTCTAGGTGCCACGGAGTCCGATTAGTCACCCATCGAATTTAAACGATATTTTGGTCTCAGGGCTCTTAAGGGACTACGCCCGAACGAAGTAGCCCGGAAGCAACGACCCTTTCGCGCACCGAAACACTACCTCCTCTAGCATTCACCTGGACAGCGAGAGCACCTGTTGCGTAGAGGGTCCACCCGGATCAGTGCCGGTCCGAGTAGGTGGTTCGGTGCCGCATCGAACGGCCCACCGTTTGCAAAATACACGGCGTTTGACAACCTTACACTGGCTCCAACTGCACTATTTCGCGCGTTTGCAAACATTAGGACAGCGAGAGCACCGAAATGAGAAGGAAAAAAATGAGAGAGGCTATTGTAGAGGGTCCGTATGCTGAGGTTCCAGATCAGACGAGGCCTCTCTAGGTGCCACGGAGTCCGAGTAGTCACCCGTCGAATTTGAACGATATTTTGGTCTCAGGGCTCTTAAGGGACTACGCCCGAACGAAGTAGCCCGGAAGCAACGACCCTTTCGCACACCAAAACACCACCTCCTCTAGTGTTCACCTAGCCACCTAGATGTGCCGGCATAGGCGGTTCGGTGCCATGGCCCACCGTTTGCAAAATACAGCGTTTGACACCTTACACTGGCTCCAACTGCACTATTTCACGTTTGCAAACATTAGGACAGCGAGAGCACCGAAATGAGAAGGAAAAAAATGAGAGAGGCTATTGTAGTCACCGAGGTGCCGGATCAGACGAGGCCTCTCTAGGTGCCACGGAGTCCGAGTAGTCACCCAGTCGAATTTGAACGATATTTTGGTCTCAGGGCTCTTAAGGGACTACGCCCGAACGAAGTAGCCCGGAAGCAACGACCCTTTCGTGCACCGAAACCCGTTTGCCTCCTGTAGCGTTTGACAACACACTGGCTCCAACTGCACTATTTCGCGCGTTTGCAAACATTAGGACAGCGAGAGCACCGAAATGAGAAGGAAAAAAATGAGAGAGGCCCGTATGCCGAGGTGCTGGGACGAGGCCTCTCTAGGTGCCACAGAGTCTGAGTAGTCACCCGGAATTTGAACGGTTCAGGGCTCTTAAGGTGCCAACGAAGCCCACCGATTTGCAAAATACAGCCGTTTGACAACACCTTACACTGGCTCCAACTGCACTATTTCGCGCGTTTGCAAACATTAGGACAGCGAGAGCACCGAAATGAGAAGGAAAAAAATGAGAGAGGCTATTGTAGAGGGTCCATATGCCGAGGTTCCGGATCAGACGAGGCCTCTCTAGGTGCCACGGAGTCCGAGTAGTCACCCGTCGAATTTGAACGATATTTTGGTCTCAGGGCTCTTAAGGGACTACGCCCGAACGAAGTAGCCCGAAAGCAACGACCCTTTCGCGCACCGAAACACCACCTCCTCTAGCATTCACCTAGCCACCCAGACGTGCCGGCATAGGTGGTTTGGTGCCACGGCCCACCGTTTGCAAAATACAGTGTTTGACAACCTTACACTGGCTCCAACTGCACTATTTCACGCGTTTGCAAACATTAGGACAACGAGAGCACCGAAATGAGAAGGAAAAAAATGAGAGAGGCTATTGTAGAGGGTCCGTATGCTGAGGTTCTGGATCAGACGAGGCCTCTCTAGGTGCCACGGAGTCTGAGTAGTCACCCGTCGAATTTGAACGATATTTTGGTCTCAGGGCTCTTAAGGGACTATGCCCGAACGAAGTAGCCTGGAAGCAACGACCCTTTCGCGCACCGAAACACCACCTCCTCTAGCGTTCACCTGGCCACCCAGACGTGCCGATGCAGGCGGTTTGGTGCCACGGCCCACCGTTTGCAAAATACAGCGTTTCCTTATTTATTTAAATTAAATTACAATGACTTGGTTGTTATGTTATCTCTTGTTGTCATCTTGTCCTTGGTAGGATGATATACATTCCAGGGCTCATGAATCTTATTTTCTTCCCATCCTCAATGAGGTCTTCAATAAAGTTTCTCATTTTTAAACATTTATCTGGTTTTTTTCCCTTGACACGATGAAAATCACAGTAGTCATGTGATCTCTATACCATCATGGTTTGGGTGCATCTTGTGCATAAGGAACTTTGGTTGGATATTGAACCATTTTCACTGCCTCTAATTGTCTCAAAATCATGGATACTTTGTCTTTGACTTGAAAAAAGTGTAATTTGGTTTGGACTACCTCCTCACACCCCCATTAATTTTATGAGTTTTTTTATGTATACCACTAAGTTATGGAGGGATAAAATACTTATATTTCTCCAAACATATGTTGGGATATAGAAAAATATAGAATAGAAAATTATCTCTTGATTCATCCCTCAACTTGACAAAATGAGCTTTAAACTTTTGTACTTTAAAATTCATAAACTTGTGTACTTTGAAATTCAGCTCTATGAGTGTGATCTAGGATGTGGTTAGTTGTATTCAGATGTGTATATGATGTGCTGGACAAGTAAAGTGAAGTATTGTTTACAAGATTCCTAGATGCCCCTAATAGGTTAGTGTGTGTTTATATTTGTAGGAGACCTTTGTGAGTTTTCTCTCTCAACTAACCTAAATGTATAATCTAATTCAACTAATCCAAATGAAACTTTTGAAAAATTGGCCATTAAAATGCAATGGCATTGGTTAATATGATGTAGATAGACCTTCATATCCATACATTTCTAGGACCTATTAATGTGTCTAGAGTATGACAAAAATTAGGTATGAGTATTTTAGAGGTCTAGATTGATGTTCAATAACATGTGCAGTGATTTTAGAGGGTTGAGCTAGAGATTGGTTTTTATCTAGTGGATATACGGTGCGAGATAGATCAAGAAGGCGCCTATGGTTGTTAAAACAATGCATAAATGAAGTGTATATCAAAATAAGTACAAAATTCTATATTTCCAAGTTCCCAAACCAAATTTTGGGTACTAAACATTTATATCTTAATGAATTCAACACTACATGACACTTTTACTATTGCATGCACCAATTAAATTACAACCCTTTTGATCAGAATATTTTAGTGAATTTTATATATTAAAGATATCCTAAAAATTGACACAAATACACATTATATCCAGCATGGTGTTCTATATGGCATGGCATGGTGTTATATCCTAAGTAAATTGTTTCTCTCATATTTGTTTATCAGATCAAATTTATAGCCTTACATCAACACCACTTTTTTGTTAACATAGTAATATAATTGGTTCATTGAGCATCCAATATTATAAATAAGGTGTGGAAGTTATGGAATCAATATAATAATTCATATTTTTAGAAGTGACATGTAAACAAAATAAAAAACTAGAGAAAAATAATGAGATGCTTAGAGAGAAAGTAATCAACCTACAAAAAATATCCAACATGTAAAACTACAAATGATTGAAGAGAGGGAGAGAAGCAATATGCTAGCCAATATAATTATTAAGGAAGTCAAAAACTATAAATAAAATGAAGATATACTAATTTAACCTAGTAAGACGATTCCTAGAGGATGAAATTTTATGAAAAGGAAAATTATTCCAAGTTTGCAAGCCAAGAAAGGTGAGAAAAAAAGAAGAGCCAAAAATATGCATGTAATTACAAAATGCAAAGATGAAAAGATGCAAATTATAAGAGGGATATTAAAAGGATCTCACACTTTTACTTAGACAAGGATCTAACGAAGATATGTAATAAGAAGAAAATAGAAGTAAACAGTAAAAGTGAGATTACGTGGGTCAAAAGGTGAATAGGCATGGTCTAAAAATATAAAATCATGCACTTAAAAATTACATGTGAAAAATAGGATGATGGGGCCCACCTAAATCACTTTGTAATAACTATAAATCAGTCATATGGGACTTGGAAATAATACAAGTTATCTTATTATTATCCTATTTACACATTTATTGACTATGCTTAAAGCATCTTTCTCACTCCCAAATTCTAAGTCCGCCATTTCATTACTTTTTCTTCATATTGGTACCTCAAGAATCAATGCACGTTATACATAGCACATCTCTAGACTCTCAGCAATCCACTTTCTCAGAGTTAGCAATAATACCAAAATAACCAAAATAAATATGATTTAACCAACACACATGGATATATATATATATATATATATATATATATATATATATATATATATATATATATATATATATATATATATATAAGAATCAAATAAAGTGTGCTCCAGACGCGCACGTCTCTGAAAATATATATGTACATGTATAAGTTCATAATGTATGTATACATCTCGAACTAAGCACGTGTCATAATGTACATATGGGACCACATGCGGTCGCAAAAGGCTATATATATATACAATGGACTGTGAATAGATACTCATGACCACATATATGTGGCATCCAAGTGGACTATAAATCTACTCATGAAACATCTTCCCTCTCTTCGCCCTGCTAGAAGTAGCACGTCCACGACCTGGGGATGTAGTGGAGGGAGATGCCACTACGGATTTCATCCATGTGGTCCTAGGTGTCTCTAAGCATGCCTGCAACCTAACCTGCACATTCATAAACAACAAGTTTTTAACACCCAAAATTTTAAAATACCTTCAAAATTTAGAAACTTGTACAATTTAGTTAAAATGCATGTGCAATCTTACCGCAATGTCATGATCCCTATCGATTTGTTGTTGACGCGTCGCAGGGACAACAATAGACTCACGAGGGGTAAGCTACATACAAATAATTAATTTTCAAATTAAATATTTCACACATATATATACCTACAAAATTTGATATTGTAGATTTAAGTTTAATAAGAAATAATGAACCTCCAAAATTTAACAAATTTAAAAAATTGTGTACCTCAGTTAGTGGATTTGCAGATGCTATGGCAGTATCTACAGCAGCCTCCACAGTCTGCATATGTGGAGGAGTCTCTCTAGCAGTCATAAGCTATACAAAAAACATGTACAAATCAATTTATTAAAATCTACTTAAGAGCTATACAAAAAACATGTACAAATCAATATTTAGTTACTCAAGAAAGAATAAAAATGTTATTAAATTTTATCTTCTATTTAGGCTAAATACATAGGATCTATAAATGTTAGCACGGAGGCCATCTATCTTCATAAGATTTTGACAAACTTTTGTATTTAATCAAGGTAACCCATAGTCATCTTCTATGACAATTAGAGCATCATTCAAATTTGAAGGACTTTTAAATCTAACATCACCAGACCAAACATATAGATCAGACGAATAGTAGACTAGAGTTGTATATCCTTGGTGGGCAAGTGTGTTGCAAATATATAGATTATAATGCACTATTTATATGTATTTGTGTCCAAAGGTAGCTGAGTTTGAGTTTTGGTGCACGAGCCTAGAGGATCTTACTTGTGACATTATCCCTTTGGAAATAAAGATTTTGATGGTAGAACTGGATTTAGAGAGGCTACCCATGGCTAGCTAAACCCCCACCACACGTAGGGGTAGGAGAAAGTGTGATGAAATATGGTGGAATCTCAGGAAGAAGATATATATATATATATATATATATATATATATATATATATATATATATAGAGAGAGAGAGAGAGAGAGGAAATATGGCTTGAGTATATAATTTGAAGTGCGTGAATGGGAAATTACACAAGTGTGGGATGCTGAGGAGTCAATAGAGTTGTGGAGGATGATGGTTTACAAATGTTTTGAAGCTCTTATGGAAGATGAGGAGCCACAACATCAGGATCTCCCAACTTTTAGAAATCATAGTAGATATCGCCTTCAAGTTTGGATAAGAGTGCATTAGGTGAAAGAGTGAGGACCAAAGGCACACATCTGATCCCGGGCTAGCCACCTAGCCCTTACACATGGTGTTACATATCTAGAGGTAGTTATTGAGAATCAAGATATAGTCTAGGTAAATAAGTAGATATGGGAAGATATCATTTTACATTGGATTGAGAAGTTCATCATACAAATAATATACCTATGACAGTGCAGTACGTGTCATTATTTTGGATGTTGGGAACATGTAGACCATGTGTATCCAGTTTAGTACTACAAACGAGACATAAGGGAATTTATCAACTGGCCCGAGAGGATCAAGAAGATCAAGAGGATTGGGTCAGTAACCACCTAGAAAAAATACTTATGAGATTTCTATTTCTGGATCTAGAGGATAGGGTCCACATCCATAATAATCACTTAATAATCCTCTTCACCTAAAGTAAGCACCTCAAGTCTATTATGACATGTATCTCCAATTACAAAAATTATAGAGGTATTGAAAATGCAGCAGAGCATGTGTACAAGTGTGAGATACTATGGTATTCTAAGCAAATTACAACTTTAGATAGGAAGGAAAGTCAATTTTCTACTACTCTTCAAGGGAGTGTACATAGCTAGTATAGAAAGTATGACCCACATAAGAATGTAGTGTACTATAGTGCTTTGTGAACTATGTTTTTGGATGAGTTTCACATCCCATAGTTTAAAAAAAAGCATCATCACGCTCAATAAAATCAAGCAGGGATTATCAGAACGCATGAGGGAGCATGACATGTATTTTAATAATTTATTGTCCAAACTATCTTATGATGCTCATATGAGTTAGCATGCACAGTGGTTTATTGGAGGATTTCTGACCCCATTCAGGAGGGATTTATCTCATAAGATGTATGTGGATCCACACGAGGCTATAGAAGTAGTTTTTTATGATTATACGGTTGGAATTGTTGATACATAAGTGATCCCATTCTTGGAGGAGAAAATCACAGTCATGGCGAAGTAATTAGATAATTTATATGTAAACTCAACACATGAGATGTGTAGTGTAATATGGTACATAGATTGTGAGGTTGAGGGACATACTAAGGACAGTTGTCCATGCAAGTTAGTGCTTGCGTTTTTATGTAGCTGTTGTATGTATTTTATATACGTTGAGTATAAGAAAGTGAAACTCATGTACAGAGGTCCAAGAATTAGAAACAAAGTGTAAAGAGATTTGTAACTAACCTGCGTAAAACTCATGTGAGGCGTGCCAGTAGCTTCAGTTCCCTGAGCAGATGATGACCCACCAGGCTCCTGTGTATAAAAGAGAAAAATATTAATACATGTACAACATACACGTGAAACAAATTATAATAATAATCTAGTGCAATTAAATGATTTATTAAAAATGTAAGTTTGTACAACTTGAAACTTA
The DNA here is from genome assembly GCA_019776745.2 of Taxus chinensis. Lineage (NCBI taxonomy): Eukaryota > Viridiplantae > Streptophyta > Pinopsida > Cupressales > Taxaceae > Taxus > Taxus chinensis. Next base: position 202,839,800 of record CM034153.1, on the reverse strand, counting down.
CGTTTGAAACACGCCCAACCGCAGTAGCTAGCATGTCGACACCGGATGTTTCCTTCACCGGCTCTTGCTATTTAAAATAAAATAAAAAATTAGTTTTTTACATGTATGTACATGACGTACAATCATATATATATATATATATATATTAATATCTCAAACATGTGAATTAAACTATTGTACATATATATATTATTTAAATTTATTTAAAATTTACCTGTGAAAGACCAATATCAGTGGCTCCAGTTCCAAAAACATTCCCCAGCATCTCATCTATAGAAAAAAAATCCTGTGAACCAGCAAATGATGTCTCGCCTGCAGTGCATACGGCACCACATGATCCACAGTGGTGTGGTGCACTAGAACTGGCACCTCCACCAACATCACCGGATGCAATCTGGGTGCTATGCTGGGTGAGAGTGTCAGTGAGCTCCCTCAATGCATGCAATGTATCAATCTCCACAACCTCCTTCACTGTAGGAGGGATAACTGAAGGCAGTGGGGGTTTTGGGGCATGGGGGATCCTAGGCTGACCTACGCGTGCACCAGGTCTGCTCTGTGCAGAGCCACCTCCTCGACCAAAAAAGTCTGAAAAGTCAAAATAATTCGGGACCTCATTGAGCACGAACTCACAATATAATTTCTTCAAAAAATAAAGAGGAACCTCATTGTTGTTGCATGGTGGATAATCAAAAACCATCCACCATCGGTCCCAAAAATTATTTTTGATTCTATCATCATGGCACCAATGGATTGGGAACCGTTTGCAAGTAACTGTAGGGGGGGCATTGGTTCTAGGGTCGGTAAATAATGCACAAATGAGGTCTTTTCCAATTTTTTTGTCTTTGACGGCCGCATGAGATAGTTTATCTGCATACCACCGCCTACAGTCACTTCTAAAGGTGTTCCATCTATGTATTTGGTTGGTTGCAGACTCGACTTCGCCAATCAATGTTTGCAATGTATTGGCTAAAGTCATGCAGGATGGATTTGTAGCATGATTTTGTCTTATAGTTTGAATTAGGTTCTCAATGACAATTTTATTTTCTTGGATTCTTCCAATGATATTATCTTGCATTCCTGTTGGCTCAGTGGGGACAGAAGGAGCCACAGGGGGTGGATCTATGTTTGGAGGAGGGTTTTGAGGAATGTTCGGAGGGTTTTGAGGAATGTTCGGTGGGTTTTGAGGAATGTTTTGACGGTTTACATGAGCCCGAGCTTGCCGACCAACTGATAAAACAATAAAATTGTATACATAAACAAACAATTCACAAAACCCATGAAAATGCCAAAAAAAACCTAAAATGCTAAAAAAAAAACCTAAAATGCAAAAAAATGATTACAATCGGGGACTTACCTCCTCGTCTTGGCGGCATGGTTGAATCTATCGCTATCCAGAAGTCCGATGAGCAATTTTGAGATAGTATTGAAAGTGCGAGTGAAAAACGTTTAGGAAAAGTCGCGGTTCGAAACGAAAAATGAGGAAAATAACGAGTCGCGTGACTGTTAAATTTTGTCTTAGAGTTCCGCGATCGCGGTTTATAACCGCGCTCGCGGTTATAAACTGCGATCGCGGAACTAGGTTCGGTAATTACCGAACCTAGAATTCCGCGATCGCGGTTTTAGGACCGCGATCGTTTTAAAACCGCGATCGTGGTACCTTTATTTCGGGTTTTTATGTCCACGGAATTGTCCACCAACTTCGTGCACTTACCCTATTCTCCTAGACCATTAGCCACAAAGGTTTCTTCAAAATAAGTATCATTGACACCAAGAGGAGTAAAATAGAGTTTTTGCAATGATTCGTCTGTGAGTTTGATAATATCTAACTTGTGAACAGAGTCTTCGGAAGTGTCAATGTGAGTGTCAGTGTGTTGTGTGGCACTATCAAGTATATTAGTAAGTGGTTTTTTAGTTTGTAGAGAAGAAGGTGCCACATTGAATGGAGAGGAGACACCAATAAGGACAGATAATGTAGGTGAAATAATAGTCATAGTGTGAGCATAAATAACAGGAGCGCTGATGGTTGCAGTAGGTGATGGTGAGACACTAGATTTCCCGATGTCATATGTGTCAAGACTAGCATGTGGAATATGTTTTGGAATTGGTATGTGAATAACATTGAAAGGGTCTATACAAAAATAGTTAAATGGCTTAGGATCGGCAGTAATAGTCTATTCGTATCCCTCATGTAAAAAATTGACACACTGGTGGATAGTAGAAGGAATTGCTTTCATTACGTTAATCCATGGTCTTCCTAACAAGAGATTGAATTGCAAGGAGGTATCAATGATGTTAAATTTAGTTAGAAATTTTTTAGTTCCAACCCAAACATGTAATAAAATGGTTCCTAAGCATGTACGGGTGGTAGAATCGTAACCGCAAATGTGAGTAAAATTCTAGGAAATAAGGGTATCGCTTATACTTAATTATTTTAAGAGCGAATGAGCATAAAGATTAACAAAAAATCCATTATCAATTAGAAATATCTTGATGCAAGTAGTGCTAATGATGGTAGTAATGATAAAAATAGCACATGGATTGCTTTTAGCAAATGGTGACGTATCCTCATTGGTGAAAGAGATAACACGGGGTAGATTACGAAAAGATTTGATGAGGTGTGTAAAAGTCTTAGTAGAGTTATCACATTCAACACAAATAGAATGAAGGGTGGCCTCTAATGTGTTATGACAGTCAGGTGCATTACATAATAAATCATAGAGAGATATCTTAGCACTTTTATTTTTTAGTTTTTCAACAGTGTCATACCTCTTAGAGGTGGTACTCGGAGCGACTGGTGTAATGGGTGGTGGAATAGAGCTGAGTGGAGTCGTTGGTTGAGTGGAAAGAGTGAAAACAACATTAATGGTGGGATCAGCCTCAGGTGTGATTAAGTGAGGAGGATGTTGGGTGCGTACACACATGAAATCAGCAGTAGTGGTGACTATACCTGAGACCTTCGTGGGTGTGTAAGTAGGATAAGAAGATTGATACATTACTTTATAAGAGGATGACATGAGTGAAAAGGAGGTGTTAAATCATCGGTTTTACAAAAATTATTAAAATTGGGGAAATGTAATAATAGTTAATCTAATCTAGGAGGACGAAAACGTTGTAAATAAATGCATTAAAATGATTAAAATTATTAAAATGATTGAACTAATAGAAATAAAACGCTAATATGAAAGAGGAAGGGAAGGAATGAAGTCAGATCATTATGGATGACTATCATAGGGTGTGATAAGTTTGACAGAAAAATACAGAAGTTGGAATGACTGCACATCGATCTTGAAAAGATTGGATCTAGACGAACCGAGATGACTAGAGCACCCATGATGGTACTGGGGCAACTCAACGTGCCCTAGAATAGAAGAATAGGCACCCTGGTCTCTGAAAAACATCAAAACTTGGGTCTTGTTAGTGCATAATCACAACACCCCTGAATGTCCCGGGTGTGGAGTGGCACATTCGGTGTGATTGCACAACATTGGACCATCACTCAAGCTGCGGGACTTGCAAAAATTGAGATGGACCTCCGGAGAAAGGCCATTCCTGCTTCCTAATCTACCTTCCACAAGCTAGTCTAGTGCAGGCATAACCTATTCTATCCTAGTCTAACCATTCTAAAGGGATAGAGAGAGAGAGAGAGGGTGAAAGAGCCTACACTAAGTGGTGATACACCAGAAAAGGAAGTGGTTGAATCACACATCTGACTTCCTAAAGTGGAGAGAGGTGAGAAGAGGAGAGGGTGGAAAAAATACACAATGGACCAGAGATAGTTTTCACATAGATAAATGCTTTGAAATCCATTAAGCACAGCCCCTAGAATCTGCAAAAAACATCAGAATATGCACAGTATAACCTGCGACAATGAGAGGTAAAAAGAGAATAAAATGAGCCAAGGATGGACAAATGCATCATGAAACAAAATTTATTTCTCCAAAAGTTAGAAGGTACATCATTAGTGGGCAAGAGGCAAGAAAATGTCATTACAGAGCCATGGGAGGAGGCTTAGACTCCACATTCTACCCTAAGGAATAAAGAGAAGGGGGGAAGGAGAGAGAATATCAACCCTTTGAATTTGCCACTTCATTACAATATATAGAAAGGATGAGAGAGGAGGGAAGAATTCGAATCCGGCTTCAACCACCTTGAGATATGCATTGAATCCTACTTTTAAAGATTGACCACCATCAATCAATGACCCCTCTTAAATCCTCCTACAATCTGTCGATTCTGGTTCCCTATGTCTGCTCGGCGTGTTGAAGAAGGAAAACAACGGATTTAATCGAATTAGGTCTGGTATTTGAAGAAATCATATTTTGTATTAATGGCCTGGAAGATGTTTTCCCATTTTTCACCTACTAAATCTTGTCAAGAATGATATTTTATGTTTCCATGGCATAGAGGGTGTCAAGACATTTCAAAAAAGTCTTCTCCCACCCAAATTTGAGTTTCCAGTCAAAAGATATGGCCATTTAAAGTTTCGGGTCACGGGAGTGCAATATTGAAAGAGTCTGTCCATACAGGGTCCACGTGGCGGACTCGTGCATCTTGGATATATGGCTCCTTCCATTCACTTCTAAAATATCTTCAAACTGACATGTGGTAGATTTTGCGGGCTCCATGGTGGTCCTTTGTATTCTGCCTAAGTTTCTTTGATCGGTGGGGCCACATGTTTGACCATGGACACGTGGAGGCCTGGAGCTTGTTGGGAAACCCACCCCAAACTTTACTTTTGAAATTGCGCCAGAATGACACGTGGTGGCTTTCGCAGGCCTGCCTCTAATTTGACTATTCAACCCCCTGAATTTTTCCTTTTTTACACCTGGGACACACGGCAAGCCCACACTCATTTGAAAACCCACTCAAGAGTTTACCTTTGAAGGAGCATCGTTAAGACAAGTGGTGCCTTCTGCTTGCACTCTATACTTAGTCGTTTTGGGCCCACTCTTGTTTTTGACCTCTGTTGACCATTGGCCACATGGAGGGATGGCGCAAGTTTGAGTCTCTATCCAGAATCCCGCGTTTGAATGTGCGTCCTTTGGACACTTGGCAACCTCCACTGACTCTCTATACTTAGCCAATTTCAGGATTGTTATGAGTCATTTGCACAACCTGAAGACTTCAAGCCTTTGCCATTTATTTTCATTTGAGCCTCTAGTTCTTTTACAATGTTTCTTCTCCCTGACTCTGCTATTCTGTTTTAGAGCCCGCTTGTAAGTTTTCTGTGGGATTTGAAGCACGACTCGTTCTACAGGTCCGTTTCTTGAATTTCTTCTTGCACGAGGTCATTTGATCTTTTACAGGCCCTGCCTTTCCATTGTAGAGTCCCTCTATTGCCTGATTGTAGGATTTGACCATGATTTCTCTGGTTTCTTCTATGTGGGGTCGTGGCTGACCAATTTTACCTGGGGGGAAAATTGGGATAACAATTTGGAAACTTGCAGGGGCATCTTCCTCCGAGATGAAGGGACAAGTAGCCTTGAAGTATCCATTGAGCATGGAGTCAAGAATGATGGCCTGATATTGATCCTGCCTTTGGTTCCATGAGCCCGACTATTTGCACTCTCAATTTTCATAAGAAATCTTGAAACAAGGCTTCTGAGAGTAGAAAATTGTTTTGACCCATGGCTTTCATCTATCCCTGAATGGACTATTTTGAAGATATATTTAGTTACTCTACATTTGTTTTATTTTGAAATTCACAATTGTTACAAGAAGCTATGGGTCTTTTGCCATGAATACTAAAGGGCATGGCCTTGGCATTCTGGAGCAATACAAACAAAACTTATGTACAAAGATACAAATCATACATGCTTCAAATGAGACATGCAGAGTGTGCACAAGAACTTATTTTTCTAAAAACAAAGTCTACTCCTATTGCTACACTAACTAGAGAAAAGGAGGATAAACAAATCTTGCTACTGGCAGGGAGAAGTAGCTTCCTTTTCTCAAAAGGGGCATCCATAAAAATTATTTGACACTAAATATGGCTGCATGGATGAGTGAAAAAATGACCATAAGCCGGTCCTCCACCCAAATCATCAAGGTGTCAGCTGTAAACAAGACAATTGCCTCTTTTAATTTCTCTTCATTTTGATTGAACAAGCATTGTAGCTGATCCTTGGTACATTGGAGCTCATCCTCATGCTTAGAAGCAAGCATGACCGATTGTTGCTTCTCCCTTGGCTTTAATGAAGCCAAGTATCTTATTGTGCAAAGTCTAATCCTTTGGATGTGCTCCTTATTCTAAATTTCATCTCCAAGAATGTAGTATTCTTACTTACCTTCCTGGGTGGATGGTGTGCGAGAGATAATGACATCCTCTTACTCTTTCCCTTCCTTCTCTTGTGAAGAAAATGGAAGACTCATATCTTCCAACCTTGGTCCTAGAGAGATGTTATGAAGTGCAGGTTGTTGTCCTTGAATGTCCTCCTTCATGGCAGCAGGCTCATGTGCTTAGAAGGTGGATGAAGGAGGATCAAATGATGTAATCTCCATGGGCTTTTCTCCATCAAAGCAATCCTCAAAGTCAGACATATAATATGTCTCCTTGTTGTCTTATTACATGTGCTTGACCTCCTCCATAGTTTCCTCCTGATCTGTAGCTTTCTCACCATGGTTCCCTTCATCCTCTTACATGAAGTTTGAAAGTTCAAACTCTTCTTCAACATTATATCTTGAAGGGTATGAAGTGGGAGGAAGAACTGAAGGTTCTTCTGTGGCCTACTCTACACTTGGAGCCTCTAAAACTGTATGGTCCTCCTCTATCATGGGTTCATCAATCAAATCAAGCCCTTGGAATGAAAGAAAAAAATATTCAATGATGCTTTCTTCATTGAGTGGCTTCAAATCTGATTTTATCTCTCCCATCTACTCCTCTTCAATGGGACTTGGAGCTGATTGTTCGTCCTCCTCAACTGGCTATGCATCTTGGATCAAATCAACATCTTCTTAAGATAAAGTGTCATTAGGGACACTAAATTCATAGTAAACAGACTGTTGATCTTCTTGTTCTTGTTCTTGTTCTGCTACAAACTTAGCCTCAGCCACCACTAGCTCCTTAACCCTGACCTCCTCTATTGGCTTGATCATCAAGGGTATCTTTGTAAATCTAAATTTGGCAGCCCAACTTTTTAGATTGTATTCCATTTCTCTTCTATTAGGCTTCACCTCTTGCTATTTTTATTGACTGAATTCTTGAGTTTCTTCACAACATGCACTTGGGAAAGCAAGAGGAGTGACAGGTTAGGGTTCAACTAGATTTGCAATTGTTTTTGGTGGGGAGCAAGGTGGAACTTCTTATTTGTTTAGAGGGGATGACTTCTTAGGAAAGAAAAGGGGAGAAGAATTGAAATGGGTTGGAAGATCAGGTGATGGAGAAAAGAAATCAACACTTGGGGCAACAACTAAGGGGATTGAATTTTGATACTACTGAAATGATAAATATTATGAAAGAAAAAATGAAGGACATGGAGCTGGTTATTGACTTACCCATTGACAAAGTTGTATTGCACTTTGCTCATAAGCCTAAATGTCCTCAATCCACTATGTAAGTTGTGGCAGAACTTCAACCATGAATTCAAGCTTCTCTCGAGGGCTATAATGTCTTGAAAAGGGTCTCCCCATGGACAAGGTGCCATGTAACCAATCTTGAATGACTTCATTTGTGTTATGGATCTTGACTGAACCATGCCAACCTCCACTTTTTGAATCTTCTCTAGTAGATTGACCTCTTCCATTTGAATGTTGTCATCACATGCATACCCTTGTTCTTGAAAAGCTCCATAGCCAAACTGGTTTTGGTAATGCTCATATGGGTAGACGTGATTATTTTGGATTTGATAATAATTCTGATCTGGAGGAGTTGGGAAATGTATTGGAGGTGGACTACATTGCTCCTATAAGTGTGAGTTCCGAGAAGGAAATGAAGTCATGATTGTACAACTTCATGAAATGGAAGAAACTGAAAGATGAATGAAAAATGGATGGAAACAGATGGAAAAGGTATTTAACTCAGAGGATGGGTTATTTGACCAGATGGAGTCGCTAGATGTGCTTGCATGTTCTTCAAAGGCTGAACCTTAACAGGAGCACACAAAACTACTAAGATGAAGTGGTAAGGTGCTTTCGACCTATCCCATCGGGCATACCAAACTATTAGTGCAGAATCACAGTACCCCCGAATGGCCTGGGTGTGGATTGGGGCATTTGGTGTGATTGCAAAACATGGTCCATCTCTCAAGATGTGGGACTTGAAAAACTTGAGATGGACATTTGGAGAAAGTCAGTTCCTACTTCCTAATCTACCTGCCACAATCTACTCCAGATCAGGTAGAACCTATTCTATTCTAATCTAACCATTCTAAGGGGATAGAGAGAGAGAGGGTGAAAGAGCCTACACTAAGCGGTGATACACCAGAAAAGGAAGTGGTTGAATCACATATCTAAGTTCTTGAAGTGGAAAGAGGTGAGAAGAGGAGAGGGTGGACAGAATGCACCACGAACCAGAGATAGTTTTCACATAGAGAAACACTTCAAAACCCATTAAGCATAGCCCCTAGAATCTATAACAAACATCAGAATATGCACAATATACCCTATGACAATGACAGGTAAGAAGAGACAATAAAATGAGCCAAGTTTGGAAAAATTCATCACGAGAGAGATTTTATTGCTCCAAAATTACACAGTACATCATTAATGGGCAAGAGGTAAGAAAATGCCATCACAGAGCCATGTGAGGAGGCTTACACTCCACGTTCTACCCTAAGGAAGAAAGTGAAGGGGGACAGGAGAGAAAAGATCAAACCTTTGAATATGCCCCTTCATTACAATATATAGGAAGAATAATAGAGAGGAGAGAAGAATTTGAATCTGGCTTCAACCACCTTGAGATATGCATTGAAATTGTGGATCAAATCGAATCAGATCTGGTAATTGAAGAAATCAGATTCTGTATTAATGTCTTGGAAGATGTTTTCCAATTTTTCACCTACTAAATCCTGTTAAGAATGATATTTTATGTTTCCATGGTGTAGAGGGTGTCGAAACATTTCCAAAAATTCTTCTCCCACCAAGAATTTGAGTTTCCAGTCAAACGATATGGCCATTTGAAGTTTTTTGTTGCAGGAGTGTAATATTTAAGGAGTCTATCCATATAGGGTCCACGTAGTGGCCTCGCACATCTTGGAGATAGGGATCGTTCCTTTCGCTTCTAAAATAGCATCAGACTGACACATTGTAGCTTCCGTGGGCTCCATAGCGTTCCTTTATATTATGTTTGAGTTTCTTTGCTCAGCGGAACCAAAAGTCCTACCCTAGACAGGTAGAGGCCTGGTGCTTGTTTGGAAACCCACCCAAAATTTTACTTATGAAATAGCACCAGACTCACACATGGTGGCTTCTACGGGCCTACCTCTGCTTTGACTGTTCAACCCCCCGACACTATCATTTTTTGGACCTGGGACACGCGGTGAGCCCACACTCATTTGAAAACCCACTCAAGACTTTACCTTTGGACGAGCATCGTTAAGACACATGGAACCTTTTTCCTGAACTCTATACTTAGTAATTTTGGGCCCGCTCTCCTTTTTTATCTCTATTGACCATTGGCCATGTGGAGGGCTAGCGCAAGTTTGAGTCTCCACCCAGAATCCTAGTTTAGAATGTTTGTCATTTGGACACTTGGTAGCCTCTGCTAACTCTCTATACTTAGTCAATTTCAGGCTCGTTCTGATTCATTTGTAGAGACCGAAGACTTTGAGCCTTCTCTATTTCTTTTCCTTTGAGCCTCTGGTTCTTTGATAATTTTTCTTCTCCCGACCTTGCTATTCCATTTTAGAGCCTTCCTGTAACCTGTTTGTTGGATTTGAAGAACGACTCATTTTATAGGGTTGTTTCTTGAATTTCTTCTTACACGGGGTCATTTGATCTTTTACAGGCCATGTCAGTCCATTATAGAGTCCCTCTATTTCCTAATTTTAGGATTTGAACATGATTTCTCTGGTTTCTTCTATGCGGGGTCGTGGCTGACCAATTTTACCTGAGGGAAAAATTGGAATAATAGGTCTTTCTAGGTCGGAAGATGCTTTTTACCCTTCACTTCCTATCACACTGGATTCATTAAACTATGTCGAGTGTGCAAAATATTGGAAGATGAAGTTGAAGAACTGCAAGAGATAAGAGAAGTATCAAAACCCTACAAAAAAAAGATGCAAATGAATGAGTCAGACTGAACTTAGCTGCCACAATAGTGGGCTTACTAAACTAAGTGTTGCACTACATTTCAGACCCAAATGTAGTTCTAATGTGTGTCTGCATGTTTTTCCCTAGGTGCTCTTGTGCCAGTCCCACTTTGTGAAGTACTGAGTAATAACTAAATGTAGAAAATGTAATAGTATGTGTGCATGAAATAGAATAGAATCCCTCCCCTTATGAAGTGTGTGTATATGCAGATCTCTTACCCTTGATGCATGGAAGTATGTGGATGCAAGTGATGCAATGGATGCAACTCTAGATGTAGAGATAGTAGTAAGTCACGTTAGGACCCTCATTATGGTCTCATAACTTTTTATTTATAGGGTTCTCTTGCTCTAACTTCGTAATTAATCCCAACATGGTCGACTAGGAAAAAGATAAGGATGAAAAATGGCTAAAAGAGGCACTAAAAGAGGAGGGAAATAAATAGATGGATCAGGGTGCCCCATGCGGGACTAGGGTGCCCTGAGGTGCCCCAATTTAGGATAAAATGAAGGGAAAGTGCCAAAACAACTGGGCATGTATGTAAAAATATGCGGGAATGGTGAAATAAAAGGTAAAATAAGATGAACAAAAGGTTAGATTAATTAGTAATTTTCTTCACTTAAGAACCTTCTAAATAGTAATACGAGACCAGGCTAAATAATTTGCCTAAAGTGCATGATTTTGTGACTACAATGGCCTCTAAACAACATTGTTCCTCTGTAGGCCCTCAAGTAACCCCACAAAATACTCTAGGCTCTGAGATGTTGCATCTCATAATAAATCACTCCGCCTCCTCAAGAATCAAACATAATATTTCCTATCATACCACATATCCCATTTAAGATCACATATACAGATCACTCTAATATGCTCATAAGCCCAACACTACAATACAAACATCACATCTAACCAAAACCTCCTCCATGTAGACTACTCCCTTAACTCCGTATAAACTTGTGCCAGTAGAGTTGGTCCCTAAGAAAATATAGTTTGATTCTCTACCATATCTTCCACAACCCCCGCCAATTTCCATGGAAAATGGCCTCCTCTTGAATATGGTAATAACAACTAATCCTCATCATAGTCATAGTAATCACTGTACTCCCATCCACTCAATCATCCCAAAAAGTCTCAAAATAAAATCCCTCTACACTATATGCCACATCCAAATCATCATCCCCATACAACTATGCCATATCTTCCTCTTGGTCTGTCTCATCAATATGAACAATTGGCTCACCCTGAATAGGTAGCCGCAAAATCCTATACACATCCTCCACGGTGATAGTAATAATCCCTCTAGGTAAACAAAAACTCCTTGTGACCGCATCCCATTGCTCTAATAGTGCCACCATCATCTCTAAATCTCAATGGATGTTTCTATAATGGTAAAATCCACCCAAGCTCAATACCTCCAAAATATCACAATCATCATCCCCTATATACTGATACAACCACTCTAATAAAGGAAAAACTCTATCCCTCATCTCTAGGAGTCTCTTTGCATGCATTCATAAAAAAAAATTAGTAGCCTAGGCAACACAAAATTTATCTAGAAAAACTAAAAATAACATATCAAATTGACACATATCACATGGATCGATACCGATCCTCCCAAATCAGAACCGATCATAATAATCCACACTAAATTTATATCCCCTTATAGCCAAAAAAATCATATACAAAAAATGGATCTACCTGTATCTGAGATGGTTTTCATCTCCTCTATTCATTCCCACTAGCATCCATCTCTCAAAATAGAAAAATCACAAATTTATAGAAAATCAACACAATAAACGCAATGATAAAAATTATCTTTCACGATTATTTGAATCATATGTATAGACATATCGCTTCGATCACCATTGATTTCTAATCAACAACAATTCTCATGAAATTGCCACCGATCTTATCAATTGACCTAGATCCCATTAAAATTGCACACTTTCAAAAAAATTGGCAATTATTCATGGTCCCCAAGACCCCCATATTTTTTTCAAATTGTATTCTATTTAAAATAATCGTGTGTTTCCAACCCACAAAATATATTGCAATATCTCGGGAACCTTTTCTTGCTGCTTCCAACAAATTCATGTCTATAGGTTGAGAACCCACTATCACTTGAATTATTAGTCATATGAGCCCACCTTGGTGGCAATATATTTCATACCAAGCATGTGTTTCCCAACCCACCATGGATTTCATAGCTTCAAAGAAACCTTTTCCTTCCACTTTCTAAAATTCATATGCCTATAGGTCGAGAACCCATTGGTTCCCCTATCACTTGACTTATCGATCATCCAAGCCCCCTGTTGTGGCAATATATTTCATGTCGGATCTTGAGGCACTTGAAATTAAACACTTCCATTTACAAAATAAATATTACACAAGCTATATGCTCTTGTGTTTATTCATCCACCATCCATTCAAAGTATTGACCATCACACTAGTTAGCGATGGCCCCCAGTTTGAGGGAGGATCACCTATCCAACATAAATCCAATTACCTCACTCATTATTTTCTAGTGGATTGTCCATTACAAACCATTTGATAAAAAGTAGAAAATTTAGACACTAAAATTAGGCCACCCTAATTCCTACACACATAGTAAACACCCTAGGACACCCATTCATAGTCCCACATGGTCATTTTACATATTTATCGGCTTATATTCACCGTTTTACCACTCACAACCACCTATAACAACAAAATAAGAGAAAATAAATAAAGAAAAACATAATTTAAACAATCTAACCTCCAAGAAAACTCCCTATGAGCCTAATGTTAGGAATTTTAGTGTCTCCATGGTAGATAATATTTATGTAGTGATAAATGGTTAATATATGTTTGGGTGGTTAGTCGTATATATTGTTGAAACAACAATATATCAAGAATAAATTGTAGGTTTGGTTAGTTTTTAATAGGAATTATTTGTTGGTGTAGTTTCCTATTTTATAGGAAACAGTTTTCCTATTTGTATGGCTATATATTAGCCTTCCTTACATTTTAAAATTACCGCAGCACCTGATTAATATAAACTATTTTTTTCTCTGCAAATTGTTCATTCTTAAGATTTGGTATCAGAACGTGTTGATCTCAATGGAGACATAATGAAATTTCAAAGGGAAATGTATTTGTTGCTATGATAATGGCTTGGAAATTATTTAGTGAAGTTGCAGCTCTACAAGAAGTGTGATCTATTAAAGAAACTGACTTGCTGGTTGATGTGTTAAATTTCCATTTTTTATTCATCTTGTGCAATGTTCACATAGCTTAACGCTTTGTGAAAAGGTCGAATATCAGGAGTCATGTGCATTTATTATCCATATTCACAAAGGCGTGTTTGCATTGCTTTTCTCTAGACGTCCATCAAATTATCAATTTTTCTACAGATACAAGGAGTGTAAGCGTCATTGGAGATCAATTTTATATCCCTTGCATTGTTGAAGACAAGGAAGAATAAGACGTGCCCACCTATTTTTCATCTACTGCGTATGAGATTCTTCCTTCCCTGCAAAATTGAATGCATTCAACCATATCTTTGGGTATTACATGCAAGGCATCATCTACTAGATCTACCATTGCTTTGTTCTTTTTTAACAAAAATCCATGTGCATGCTCCTATAATGTCAGTAATTCGTTCTGATTTCTTTTCTTTTTATGCATATTTTGATGCGTTCTTATGAGGTCTTATGTCTCTATTGGTTCAACGAGATATCCACAATCAATATTCACCTAAAGGAAAATTCGCAATTCAACTCCAAGCATTGAGATTCCTGTCGATTGGATATTTACGGCTAGCCTGCTGCAATTACAATCCACTTACGTGTGCACATTGTGGTTTCATTTTGCATTGAAAGTGTTGATAGTTTGGATTTACACCAATGAAGCTTAGCATTCACATTCTCTTGCTCAACAATATTGAATTTGATCCTAAAAGGCACGTGATTCATAAACTGTTAAAACCAACATTGTGAAAATTGGAATTTTGAGTCTCAAGCGCTTCCACAAACATCGGATCAGGGCTTCACAACTCAGCACCTCTACACTTTCCCACATGGTGCATCAAACTCATCGAGACCTCCCAACCATTTCTCCTCTGCACAGCATCATACGATCTGGTATAATTTAATTTTATCCATGTGTGAATTCAACCAGTCTCGAAGGCTCATATTGTCAACGTGGTGATTTCAGAACCTGTGTAAAAATCATGCAAAGTCTGTTGTGTCAAAGTCGATTTCCCGAGTTCGCCACTTGATTTTTCTCTAACCGCCGTCTACATTATTGTTATGTCAATTCAGTCAGTCAATGTAGTGTTTGTCTTAGTTTTTCAACAAGTTTAAGTCATTAATGTGTCTAGGTTTCACTTAATAGTGTTTGGGATAAGTTCTCATTTAATAAGTTTGTCAATTTTGCTAAGTTTATTATTTATGTCAATATTGTAGTGATGTCAAATATCGAAAAGATATATTTATTAAATGATTCATTTAAAATGTTTGTTATTAGTTAAAGTAGTTTGGCCATCTTTAGTAATGGTACGTCATAAGTGTCGATATAAGTTCAGAAAGAGTCAATTTTTTTTTATAACATTACTTTTTTATTGGTTTAGTCAAACTCAAAGAGTCATTTTTTATTTTTGAGTCATCATTATTATATGTCAGAGTATAGTATTTAATATCATAGTGTCAATGTCAAAATCAAAACCGAGTCAAGAGTCAAAAATTGTAAAAATGAAAAACATTTACCTCACGGACATATTTTCAGTGTTACTCGACGTCTAAAAAATAAGTTGTTTCACATTGCAGGAGGGATACTATATAATAAATAATGTGGAAACATTTGAGCATCATAGATTTATCGAGCAGAGTTAGCAACACATTCATTGGAGGTCGAAGGCAACGGAGCCTGGAGATCAGAGGGCGACCTCTTGTCAACCATCAACGACGTGGCCATACTTTTGGTATGATGAAATTTGATTTAGTTGTGTTGTGTGGATTTTTGCTTTTTTAATGTGGCATGAAAATAAAAAACAGATGATGAAAATTCATGTTCACTTGTGTGTATTCCCCATGTAACCCCTTTTAGTAGAAACATTGTAGAATATTGATCAAAATGTATTATTGCAATCATGATGTGAAGGTTTTTGGTAAACCAGGAAAACCAATTGTGTAAGGTTTTTGGTGAACCTATAAAACCAATTGTGAAAGGTTATTGGTACACCTGCAAAACCAATTGGGTAAGGTTACTAGTAGAAGTAAGAGAAAACCATTAGTGGAGGAAGAAATGTGCATTAGCACATGTGAAAGTTTTGTGTATGCCCAATGTTTCATAGTTGAGAAGTTTATCATGGGTACATAGAGGTGGCAAGCTACAATCAAAGAATGAGATATGTTTTACCATGTAAACACTAAGGTGGGGAATGTTAGGAATTTTAGTGTCTCCATGGTAGATAATATTTACCTACTTGTAAATAGTTATTAAATGTTTGGGTGGTTAGTCGTATATATTGTTGAAACAATAATATATCATGAATAAATTATAGGTTTGGTTTGTTTTTAATACAAATTTTTTGTTAGTGTAGTTTCCTATTTTATAGGAAGCATTTATTCTATTTATATGGCTATATATTATCCTTCCTTACATTACAAAATTACCACAACAGATGATTAATACAAAGTATTTTTTTTGTGTAAGTTGTTCATTCCTAAGATCTAAAACAACCCTAGACCATCATAAAACCCAAAAACCCGTAAAAGGAAAGTTGAAACCAAATTCAACCATTTTCCTTGAAATGGATAAAAATCAGTGTAGTTTCCCACAATCGGCGCCGATCAATTTAGATTCAATTGAAATGAAATTGACCCTATAAAAGGTGGCTCAGGATACTGCCCAAGATCTGAAAAATGCACAAGTGATAGGGCCAATATTTTCAAATTCATGCATTAAGTAGACATAAAGTGGTCAGACTCTCTTTCTATATTGCATTCCCTTTGGAGAAACCTTCCTCAACATCCAATCATCCTTATTTCATCCACCTCAAAGTTATGTAATTTTATTTGAATCTATAAATTGTTGTTCTCATATTTTATCATATTAGAATCCAAGAATTTTTATTTAATAATATCCACTCCTCCATTTAGAATCATAGGCATTGCAACACACTCCCCTGATTACAATGTTTTTTAATAGCAATCAGTATTGAGCTCCTCGATCAACACCTTGTTAGCGCATTAATACATTTGTTTGTTATTGTTTGTTAAAGAACAGTTGTGTAACCGTTTCTTTCACGGCTCCCTCCCTCTCAGCCTATATAAAGGCGTGATCTCTGTATCATTTGTGACAAGCAATATACAATATATTTTGGAGCTCTATCATTGGTATCAGAGCCAGTTTGCGTGCTGTGCATGGTTCCCTGTCCAGTTTGCATGCTGTGCATGGAGAGAAGACTGTCCGTTTGTTGTTCTTTGTTGTGCATGGAGAGGAGACTGTCCGTTTGCTGTTCTTTGCTGTGCGTGGAGAGGAGACTGTCCGTTTGTTGTTCTTTGTTGAGCGTGGAAGCTTGAGACAGTGAATTTTCTTTGACCTGCGTGGATTAGTGTGGAAGGAGAGCGTGGCAACGACCTGCAAAGAACACTCTTTGACAGCGCCAGAAGATCTAAACCTGCTTGCTGGCTGGGACGTGGAGACCCTGCAAGACTAGCGACCTGTTGGCATTTGGAAAAGTTAATTGAGGATCTGCGTGGCATATTCTTTGTTTGCTAAGCGTGAAAGCTTCACATTCTTAGAACAGTAGCCAAGGAAGGAGCGTGGAGTCTTGAAATCACCTGCTGTGGGTGGAGAATCTACAAGAGGAAATTTAGCTTTGCTTGGGCATTTTGTTGCTTGTGAAGAATTCAAACTTTCAGACCTGTGCATGTAAGCAAACCAGCAACGAGGAGGCTAAAGATCGTGTGGAATCTACAATGTGAAGAGCTTGGCGTGAGAGGATAATCTAGACATCCTCGCCACGTATATGTCACAAATTTCTGATGCACAAAGCACCGCGAGCAATGCACCAAATATTTGGACATTGAATGAAAATGAAGACACCACTTGGCTATTCTTTGCCTTGGTCAACGAGCTACACAACACTGGGAACATTCTCTTTGACGAGATTGTGCGTCGAGGACTGTTGGAATATTTTTGGTTCGACGTTCGATGTCAAGCACGGCGGATACGTGTAGAACTTGAATGTGGTTATGATGCATATGATGAACGTGAAATAGAACGCCCACAGGAGTGTCGGTGTATCACTGCATGAGCCTATAGAGCCCATCTTTGGGATAGATTCCTTCAGTAAGCATTGTAGCCATTTTTGAAAATAAAGAAATAAATAAAATACATTTTTGAGTTTTTGAAAATGTCTGCTCCAAAAATATTGCTATCCGATGCCCAACTCTTGAAAGGGCCAAATTTTTCCGCATGGAAAACCAAAATGCGGACGATTCTTCAATTTGAAGATCTTTGGGGGATCGTCTCTGGCAAAGACGCCCCTCCCACAGACGATGATCTGTTGGAAAAATATGAAAAGGATGATGCAAAAGCACTAATGCTCATCATCCTGAGTCTTTCTGATGAGATGCAGCCATACATTCGGGAAGCAACCGCTTCTTCTCAGGCATGGAGCGCATTGTGTACCATCTACGAAGCTAAGAATATGACGACAAAGTTGCAACTTCAGACAAAGCTTCATACGATGAGTATGCATGATGGCGAGTCAGTAGAAGATTTCTTGTGGCGTGTAGCTGAGTTACGTGCAGATCTCTCTGCAGTTAGTGAACCAGTGGACGACAAGTTGCTAGTCCTGCTCACCCTGCGAGCTCTTCCTTCACGGTTTTAGACACTGATCACCATGTTGACAATCACTCAACAGGAGGTGAGTTTTGGAATCCTAGTGAATTATCTCTAGCAAGAAGAAGCCATGCAAAATGTACAAGAAGCCTTCGAAGACAAGGCTCTCATCACGAGGTAAAAACATAAGCCTCGGAAAGGGCAATCAGTGCCCCAGAATCAGAAGCAACATCCTCAGCAGCCATCTTCACAGCGGCCACCCCAGAAGTAGCATAATCACAAGGCAGATCGGTGGTGCCACATTTTCTCCACAGATACGCACACGACTGCGAACTGTTATTACAACGGTCGCAAGTATGGAAATTCTGGCTAAGAGAGCACTTCTTGCCGAGGATATTCCAAGAAATCCCGATGGCATGCTCGTAATCAGAGGCAGAAGGGCCACATTGCTGCTCAGTAGGATGCCACCTCCGATGAAGAAGTACCAGATACGACTCATTCTGAAATTGTTCTAGTTTCACAGACTTCATAGCCGTCAGAAGATGTCTGGTTGATTGATTCAGGCACCAGCAAACACATGACTGGCAACAAGAAGTTGTTCCATACTCTGAGTGACCGGCCCACTGGAGATCGGATCACCATTGCAGACAATCAAGAGTATATTACACTAGGGATTGGTGATGTCATCATTCCTCTTGGAACACGAAGATGTACACTCACAAAGGTGCTATATGTTCTAGGTTTGACTTCAAATCTTTTGTCTATAAGTCAACTTCTTAACCATAGAATGCAGGTTGAATTCTTTGTTGAGAAAGGGGTCAAGTCCTGCATCATTTCCCAGGGAGAGTCAGTCATTGCTCAAGCATTTCTAAAGGGCCGTCTATTTGCACTGGATGCGGTCACTTCATCTAGCGTTGCTCTCTCTGCATCAACGGCAGAGTCCACTGCACTTTGGCACTTTCGATATGGTCATCTTTCTGCCCCGGGCTCTGCATCAGCTCAGTGCGAAGGAAATGGTAAGAGGGCTTCCTCCACTCTCCCATTCCTTACCTGTTTGCTCGGGATGTCTTGCAGGAAAACAACATAGAGGTCCATTCAAACAGAGCTCTTATCATTCTACAGAGCATCTTCAGGTCGTTCACACCGATCTGTGCGGACCCCTGCCAGCTAGCTTTCAAGGTTTTGCGTACTTTCAGCTCATCATTGATGATTACTCACGGAAAATGTGGGTATATTTCCTTCAGAAGAAGAGTGAGGCACTTGCAAATTTC
Source organism: Taxus chinensis (assembly GCA_019776745.2). Taxonomy (NCBI): domain Eukaryota; kingdom Viridiplantae; phylum Streptophyta; class Pinopsida; order Cupressales; family Taxaceae; genus Taxus; species Taxus chinensis. Next base: position 202,820,454 of record CM034153.1, on the reverse strand, counting down.
CAAACCTTCTACCAGCAAGCCACCAGGTAGTCTGGGAAGCCTCTTCTTCTCCTCCGCTCAGATCGAGGGGGGGAATTTGTGTCAAAGAAGTTCTTAGCATACCTGAAGCAGCATGGCATTCAGCAACATTTGACTGCACCCTACATGCCCCAACAGAACGGGATTTTCGAGCGCCACAACAGGACTGTCATGGAGATGGCTCATTGTATGCTCTCGACCACCAAGTTGGAGGATCAGTTTTGGGCAGAAGCAGTCCAGACAACAGTGTATCTACTCAACCGGGCACCCACGAAGATCTTGCAGAACAAGACACCGGAAGAGGTATGGACTAGTCGTAAACCTTCTATTCATCATTTGAGAGTTTTTGGTTGTACTGCATATATGCATGTTCTAGATAAGAGAAGGAAGAAGATCGATCCAAAGACACTGCCATGTCTTTTCTTGGGGTATAGTACTACCTCAAAAGCATATCATCTCATGGATCCTGAGATGAAGAAGATCTACGAGAGTTGAGATGTGGTATGTGATGAGTCGTCCTTTGACTCCCTGCCACACAATGGAGATCTAGTACCGACCTCGTCACATAGATTGCTCACACATCCAGATGATGAGCAAGATGATTCTTCTCAGAGAGAAGAAGAGCTGAGTGGAGACTTGTTCATTGATCTTGGCACACTGGAAAACACATCTTCACATCAGCAGCACCAACGTCTGAAATGGGTCCAGAGTACTATCAGGGATGCACACCTGAACTCACTTCCTGGTACTTCTACGGGAGTTAGAACACGAAGTCAAGCTAGACATGAGGTAAATTTTGCACTCATGAGTTCAGTTCTTGAGAGCACCGAACCTGACACTGTTCGTGAGGCATTAGACCAACCACAGTGGAAACAGGCTATGGATGCTGAATATGATTCCCTTATTCAGAATCAGACGTGGGAACTTGTCGATCTACCTCCAGGTAAGAAATCCATTGGCTGCAAATGGATTTTCAAAACAAAATATAAGGTAGATGGTTCAATCGACAAACACAAAGCACGACTTGTTGCAAAGGGTTATGCTCAGCAAGAAGGAATTGACTATGATGAGACCTTTGCACCCACTGCGAAGATCAAAACCATCAGAGTTGTATGTGCACTGACAGCACAAAATGGATGGAAACTTCAGCAGATGGATGTCAAGAGTGCTTTTCTAAATGGTGATCTACAAGAAGAAGTGTACATGGCCCAACCTGAAGGGTTTGTAGACGAGCATCAACCACAGAAGGTATGTCGTCTGATAAAGTCTCTTTATGGACTCAAACAAGCACCTAGGGCATGGTATATAAAAATTGATGATCACCTATTGCAGCATGGATTCACTCGTAGCCCCTCAGATACAAATTTGTATATCAAGAAGGTAGGAACATAGATTGTCATTCTGGTTTTGTACGTAGATGATCTTGTGATCACAGGAAGTTCTGACAATCTTGTAGATGATGTAAAGAATGATCTGAAGAAATCCTTCGACATGACTGATTTGGGGCTACTTCACTATTGTCTTGGCTTAGAGATATGGCAGAAGAAGAATCATATCTTCGTCTCCCAGATGAAATATGCCAAGACACTCCTGGAAAAGTATGGGATGTCAGATTGTAAACCAATGTCCACACCTATGGAAAAAGGTTTGCAACTATCTAGATTCCAGGATTCACCACAGGTAGATGGCACTCACTACAGGCAGCTTGTGGGGAGTCTCATTTACTTGACTTATACCAGACTAGATCTTTGCTTTGCTGTGAGCTATCTCGCCAGATTTATGCAGGAGCCGAAGAAATGTCATTGGATAGCAGCAAAGCATGTGTTGAGATATGTCCGAGGTACAGTTGACTTTGGTCTGGAGTATCAGAAGAACACTCAGTTCTTTTTACAGGGATATACAGACTCGGACTATGCAGGATCCGTTGATGACAGGAAATCCACTTCAGGATATGTTTTTCATCTCGGATCTGGACCTATCTCATGGATCAGCAAGAAGCAAACTGTTGTTGCTCTCTCATCCACTGAGGCTGAATACCACGCTGCACGAGGAGCTGTGTGCGAAGCAATTTGGTTACGTCGCATTCTTGCAGATATAGGGATTCTCTGAAGAGAAACCTCCCATCATTCACTGCGACAATCAAGGTGTGTTGAAGCTTGTGAAGAATCCTGTTTTCCATGAACGAACAAAGCATATTGAGGTTCGAATGTCACTACATTCGTGAACAGGTCTTGAACCACCAAATTCAGCTCCAGTACTTCCCTACTGATTTTCAGATCGCAGATATTCTCACCAAGCCTCTCGGCAAGGTGAAGTTTGATTTGTTTAGGGGGTACATTTGTAAGAGCAATGTATTAAGGGGGGGAATGTTAGCGCATTAATACATTTGTTTGTTATTGTTTGTTAAAGAACAGTTGTGTAACCGTTTCTTTCACGGCTCCCTCCCTCTCAGCCTATATAAAGGCGTGATCTCTGTATCATTTGAGACAAGCAATATACAATATATTTTGGAGCTCTATCACACCTATCCACTAGATCACCATTGATTCCTATCTAAATATCTTAATTTTACATTTTTGGCACATCTTGCTATATTTTCCTAATATTTAATAATCATGACCAATGCTCATTTTCTTGTAAGCTTGTATCTTTGTTAGATGACCATTCCAAGAGAAAATTATGATCCTGACACTATTTATGACCTACCCATCATTCGCCAACCATTCCTGTGGGAGAAATCGGATATCAACTATGAGGTGAGAATATGTGTCATCATCCTCATGCTTTACTCAGAGGAGATAACCAAGTAGTTGGACATTCTCCTTGAACACAATGATGAGGCCAATCTCTATTCGGAATTTTTTTTCATCCCTCCCCAACATATCATCAAGGATGTCGATTGAGTCATGACATCCAGACACTATGTATTAATAGTTTGTTATATGTATCATCTGATAGTATTTTTATTCTTGTCAATATTTCCATCTTAATTGACTAAAAGTGATTTGACACCCGTTAAAGGAATCCCTTTAGTTCCTGGGATTTTCCTCTTCTAAGAAACTTGCCTCATTATTATCTAATATCCTTCTTATCAAGTTGTCTATTTGTGTGTAGTTATCTAGTTCTTTAGAAGAGGAAATTCATGCTCCTATTTGGATCCATCACCTTCCATTTTCATCCACGTAAGTATTGTTAAACTTTATTATTTATGAATTTTAGTGATTTTTTTCATATAGTAAGGCCGAATCCTAAAATCTACTAAAATACTCCCTCTACAAGCATTGTTTTCATTCTCTCATCTTGTGTGAAATGGGACATTTAAACACATGAATGTACATCCACCAAAACATAATGGAAAAATGAATTATATTATATCGTGTATGTTTGAGGCATTTTTTCAAATAATTGTCATGTCATGTGTAGGCTTTCATTATACTTCAAAGGATGGTCATACCATTATCTTAAGTTTTTATTTTTACAAGGGATAGGGTGATGTTGGAACTTTTTGTATATTTTGGCTTTACACTGACCAATTGTCCTTTCTTATACTAGAAAAATGTCTCCTTTCTCATAACATAGTTGATGTAGCTGCAATAAGTTTCTCTATCTAAGGCATCCTACAATAGAAAGCTATATAGAAAAATTTCTTCTTCCTCATATTGTTGTTGGTAGATATCTTTATAGCCACCATATCTATATTGTCAGGAAAAATATACTTATATACAGTTCCAAAGGCTCGTTCATCGTGTCAGCACATAGATATCAATAAGAGGTGATCCTTTTCACAAAGAAATGGTTCTACGTCTTTTCCACCTAGAAAATTTTCAATTCCTTCCACTCATAGCTCTTACTCTACAAAATATCCCTTTTTAAGTGTGTATTAATGAGTTTACCTTTTTCCATAAATGTGTTGACTAAGTTATTGGTACTTTATCTTATCGGTGTATTTGTTAGCCTACACAGATGTATTGGTAAATTGTGCTTTAGCGCACTACAACCTTAGAAAATGTGGGTTGTACATAGCTTCAACCTAGGACTTAGTGCAACCCAAGCCCAACTATGAAATTGTACAATTTTGAAACATCAAACAATATTTTCACTAAAAATATCAAATGAAACCCTAACACGTATGTAATATGGTATAGAGTTGCACTTCATCAAAATAATCTCAATGCACGCAAACCAAATGCCAAATTTGTTTGACGTCATGAATTTTGGATCTTCAAAGTGGGATTTACTCTCCATGTGCATATAAGGCTATGTGTTTATTATAAATGCGACCACAATTCATACCTCACTTCAAATTCCTATGTGATACATGAAGCCCTTTGAGATCTATATGCTTGCATAGTTTAAAGAAATTTTGAAAGGCATAAGATACATTCTAGTAGATGAGATGAGTTTTGTAGATACGAAATTGCTTGCATGCATTGATGATTGGATCTAAGAAGATTTCCTCCACCACATGAATTTTAATTTTGGCGGAAGGTCTATTATACTTGTTGGTGACCTTAGGTAGTTGCCACATGTTGATATACTTATTTATGTGAGAAAATCAGATGTGGCTATACTCTGGCATACATTTATTATTGTTGTTATGTTGGAAATGGTTTTTCCAAAACAAAGAATGACTCCTAAACATTTTTTAGACACTTCTGACCAATGTCAAAAATGCTCAAGTGAAGGTAGAAGATTAGGATTTGTTTATGTCACGTACTGACATCTTTATATCTGTGAAGAATATAAAATTGTTTCATTCTTTAATTTATTTATATGTCACTAATAGAAGGGTTTTTTCACATAATAGGTAAATGCTCAAGGTGCTTTCAGGGATTATTCCTCAATGCAACACTGTGTATACAAGGTAAAAATTCCCTAATGAACTAGAAGATGACCAACTTAAAGAGAAATTTATGTTATGAAAATGGAAATAGGCTATGTGAATTGTGCATTAGGAAAAGTTATCTGAATCATCTACAGTGATGTAACAAAGCCTCCCCACTTTCTTTTTGTCATTGTTGTTTAGTTTAAAAATTACATAGGCCCACTGTGGAATCAAATACATCTACCTTGTATACCTATTGTCCATGTTACACGACCTCTTAAAGAGAAATTTATGTTATGAAAATGGAAATAGGCTATGTGAATTGTGCATTAGGAAAAGTTATCTGAATCATATACAATGATGTAACAAAGCCTCCACACTTTCTTTTTGTCATTGTTGTTTAGTTTAAAAATTACATAGGCCTATTGTCCATGTTACACAAGGTTATCATAGGAATATTCTTCTCAAAATGGCATGGGCTCTTTCTATTCACAAATCACATGGTCTTACATATTCAAAGGTGACAATATACTTCTAAGATATAGAACCATTATGGGAACATCTCTCCTAAGCATGATTTTTATCTTGGAAGAGTGTCTGGTGGGTCTAGGTGTCCTTAGAATGTTTATAGTTTTCATTTATATGGTTGTTTGTTTGTGTCTTGTAACTTCAAATTTTTAATTCTAGATTTTCTCACCAAAAGCAAATTTGAATTCTTGAAGGTCATTTTGGCTTATTTTAGGTGTTTAGGTGTGTTTTGTTGGATCACTCATGTATTTTCAAGTTTTGTAAAAGGTCCTATTAAAGATTAAGAGTTTTAATAATTGTATTTCTCTTAAGGTATTAAGTGTCTCACATAGGTTAGCTATCTAAAGATGTAATTAATGCAAGAAAATCATGGTCTTAAAAACCTCATTATTCTCAAATTCAGTTTGAAGAACTTGTGAGTGAGTATATATGGAGAGATGTAATTAAATTGTATGCATTCATTCAAATGAAGGTAAGAGGAGCTCCAAGAAACCCTAGTTTTTGATATTTTTCATGAAATAATTCATCGTGAAAGTAATTTTTTGCATGGAGTGACTAATGGATACAAAAATTAGTGTATAAATTTTTCTTAAGGTATCATCTTGTTGGTAAGAATTATTTTGATGTACGTTTGCATTGATTCTTGTGAAATTTCATTAGTTTTGTGTGAAGTTTATGCTTGAGCAATCCTAGCAGGCCTTTAGAATTCAATTCAGAGGTGCTAGTCAATTCAAGATTGTTACTTTGGTGAGAAATTTGATAGAGATTATGATTGAGAGGGGAATATAAGGTATGCATACAATTCCTTCCATCCTTAGAGATCTTTGAAAGTGAATATTTAGTTATAATTTGTTCGAAATACTTAGAAAAGGCTAGAAACCCTTGTTTCAAGGGACATAGTATGAAGGTTTTGACTCCTTTTTGAAATTGGTGGATAAAGAAAGATTTAATATCAAGGTATTAAGATAAAACACATTGGCACATATCTGTAAAAAGTTATTTTAGGAATTACAATCAAGTTAGAAAAATTTGGTGAGTAATTTTTCCTTCTCGGGCTCCTGGGAAAACCCTACCTAAGGTTTATGTCAAAACTATGGTTTAAGGCTTAGAACTCCATTTTAAGGAGTGAAAATTTGAAGATATGGTTTATAGGTTTCATAATAATAGGATTTCATGATTTCAAAGCTTGAATGTGTTCGTACCAACCCCAGTTCATGAAATTTTCAATTTAGGCCTATAGAGTGTGAGAAGAGACCTAATTGTTTATGATTGATCAAGAGGTAAAGTGGTGTATAATTTTAACCATTGAAGGAAACTTAGAAAATAAGAAGCATAACCAAATGGGTGCCCAAAAAGGTGTTTAGTTTGTTTGCAGAGTCTTTATATCAAAATTTATGCTAGAAAAATCCTTATGACAGGGCTACTAGAAGGAGTGTTAAGCCTAAGAGAAAGAGTGTGTGAGTGTATAAAAGGGAGTTGCATTAAGAATTGAGCCAAGAAATTGATCACACACCTCAAGGAGCTTAATGGGTGCTAAAAATTAGTTTGATTTTTTCCTGGTTGTTTGTATATCTCTCCCAACACTAAATCACGAGATGCATTTTACTTGAGAAGTTAAGGAGGACAATTGTAGGAGAGATAGGTGAAACTGAATTTCTTGATTGTTTGCATTAGTTGATTTGTATTTATTGCATGAAGAAGAGCCTTAGAACAAGGCAAGTTGTTAGCTCAAGCCAATCCAAACCTTAAATCCATAAAAAAATTAATTTTAAAGAGTTTCCTAGGTCAATGATATCGAGTTAAACTTGTTCAAAACAAGACTTTGTGAAGTAAATTGACTTTTCATCTCACTTATTTTACTTATATAATCATGTATTTCAAGTTTTTATTTGTGATTTTTTTAATTTTACATTGGAAAATGCAATTTCTTGTTTAGATTTGTTCTTACACATTCAATTTTATTTTCCATTCATGTATTAAACAATTGAGTAAATTATGAAAACTTAAATCTACGATTACATCCTTTTTTCAGCATTTTGACAATAGCTCTAGATTATTTAGAGTTTTATTCTTCACAATCATAGACCAAATTTGTCATTTATTAACAAGTATAAGATTTATATTTAGGTGGTTCCATTATGCATTCATATTCATTTTTCAATTTTCTATTGTAAAAATTTTACTTACCTTAAAAGGGTTGGGGTTCTAACTGAGGTAGATCGCTTGACCAACAAAAGTAACTATTTTTTTCAAATGTATTTGAGTGTAGATTCAAATATTTAATATTTAACAATTCATTGTGTATTATTTAGATACTAATGTTCACTACAATCTAAGAATGGATTATGGAATAGAAGAAGATATTACATAAATGGAGTTCCGAATGCATCTCCAAAAATATAAGAAGAGAAATAAAATGAGAAACAAGAATTTTGCTAGCTGAAGGTCAATAACTTAAAACCAATCAAATGTGTGGTTATTAACATATCTAAACCATGTTTCTTGAGTATGATGTCTTTTGAGGTTCTTGAAGTCAGTTAATTGGAGGTAAGAATTGATATTCTAGAATTATATGTATGTGAGAACTTCAATTTGAGTGTTCTTAGTTAGAGTTGAAGTGTCTCATGAATAAAAAAATCTAAACATTGTAGTTGTTCATATCAAATAAAGTTCCTTATAGATCCATCAGAGTCTCTAAAAATATAATGGTATCTTCCACAAATACTGTAATAGATAAAACATTTGAATGCAAAATTTTCTTCACTTTGAGGCTCTAGAAAACACAATCGGAATATACACTCATCTTGTGTGAGGATATGATTGAATTCTATCTAACGAGGTTGAGAGGAAATGTGAAACTAGGATAATGGAATCCTTAATCATGAAGAAAACATATTCATATATTTAGGAAGTTTGTTTTGATCCTCATGAAAGTAGGAATAATATTGAAAATAATGAAGAAGGTTTGGTTTCAAAGGACCTTTTGGAGAAAACCACGTAGCACTAAAATAATATTTGCTAGGCTCTTTCTTGTGACTAACATATCCCCATTCCTTTTTTGAAAAAGGAATGGATACCTCTTTACTCATCAAATGATAAAAAGTGGTTATAAAATATCTTTGACATGTTTGAAAGTCTACAGTTTTGCATTTTGATCAAACTAAAGAGTTAACTTGGTTTATAACTTTTTTATTTCTTTAAAGGTTAACTCTTTGATTCACTTTTTATTTGACCACCATTTGAGATTTCACTAGTTTTATTTAATGTTTATTATGTTTCATTTGTGAAAAGGAATCAAACCCAAAAATTTAGACAGTTTTTGGAGTCAAAACGGGCTTGAGACATTCAAATGACAATTTCCTTCACTTTTTCCATTATCTCCAAACCATATAATTTAAATTCATTTTTTAAATTGTTTCATAGGTTCAAAGTGGACATGTGTCTCATCGTATAGACATTTGAATAATTTCATTAAAGCCTCACGATAATTCCTAATTCATGAACATGTGGTAATCATGTGACACAAAGACTTCACCAAGATCCTGAAACCCTAAGACCTCAATCAAGTATGTGTGTTCTCATGACACAAAGAAAAGATCAATGAGATAGAGGCCAACCCTAAGAGAAATGAAAAGATGATGAGGAATCACGTGGTCAAATCCACATGTCCTTGGTTTCTAAAGGCAAAAATCAAATAAAATGGAGTTACATGGTCTCAAAAGTTTCACGGATTCAAGTCAAAGAAAATCACAAGTCCTTAAAATCCCAAGAACCTGAAGACCCGATCTTAAGTTGGAAGAAGTGGCTAAGGTATGATTTGAGAGTGGTATTTTATGGTCCCATGTGGACCAATAATGGTGATCCATAGGTCTCGGGGATTAATAAAGAAAACGTGAAAGATCTAAGGTTCTCAAGAGATGAAACCCTAAATTATCGAGAGGTGAACATGTGGATCCAAATTTTATTAAATCTAGGTCATCAAACACTTTTTTAAAAATATCGAATCAGATAAAAAATGGGTACATGGAGAAGAATCATGTGTTAAAATAAATAGTCGAAATGTTTAAATAAATTAAATATATCAATGGACTAAGTTTAAAAATGCTTTTAAGGATTATCTTGTTAGTGAAGAAATGACAATTAAGTGTTCTAGGATTTAGTTGGATGAGAGGTTAATTGGGAGCATCATAGAGAGAGGCAACATATTATGCCATGTATTTGGGTTGGTAATGACATAAATATATTTTTGGGTAAAAATGATCTCCATGGTGACTTAGGATTAGAACAGATTTGATGTAGGGTACTTCTAAATTTTTTATATACAAATGGTCTTTTTTCTTTCTAAAAATGGCTCTATAAATTTTATGGACGAGCTCAACTTTACATGGTGTTTTAGTCATAATATTTTTATTTAACTTGTAAACATTTTTACAATCCACATCATACCAATCCTTTTAGGGGGGAAATGACCATGGGTATTATGGGTTTGGGAAGTATGATTAGAATGAGGGAAGGAATTAATAGATATAACAATAATTCGTCTAGATGGCCTATAATATATCTTAACTAGGTTTAAAGTATTATAGATGCTAATGGGGTTTCTCTCGAGGATATTATTATAGCCATCATTATTATCATATCTATGGAAAAAATGAATATCATTACACTTATGAGAGGGCCCATGGGAAGAAGTTGTAATAGGTTTGCAAAGTGATGCATGGAAAGAGAGAACCACATGATCTATGGGTGGTGGGAGAAAGTCAAAATATGGAGATCATATATGCTCAAAGAAAAATATTTTTAGGATATAACATAATATAATACAATTACTACACCAAGATGAGGAAAACAAGTAAAACCTATAGATTTAGGTAAATTTTCCATACCATTCAAAATCAAAAAGTAATGAGACTCATCCAATTCAATTAAGTGTTTTCCATAATAATTCACGATAGAGTAGATAGAATACCATCAAAGGCCTAATTCATGATGATAAACTTCATAAATCAACAATGGATCATTGCGATTATCATGGCTAGCACATTGAAGTTGGCCAATTCGGTAATTGAAGTCATCATGAAGAAGTAGCTCACTAATAGAATAGTATTTTACAATCTTTGGCTGTAATTCTAAAAAGGGGGATTCAAGTTCAAGATCGACATCATACTTTAAGTATTCTAGAGGAAATTAACAAGCAACAATAAAAAATATTGTGAAGGAGGTATTTTTGTTGGAGATTTCCATAAAATTATTGTGAATTCGTGAGATCCTTCAAATTGGGTAGAAAATTTGAGATAATATTTATAAACTCAAGATATTTTATCTGAGCCTTTTGTTCCATGTTGGTGTTTCATTCTGTGGACAATATTCAATGAGTATCATGTATATGAGGGGATTATTTTCTCCTTGCTCTCATTTTTTACATGATAAAATTGGTATATGGGTTTAGAATCTCATCTATAGAAGACCATGGACAACAAAGAGGAATCCGGTTCACAATTCCAAATATAAATTGTATATGAGGTTATAAATCAAGGATTTGAGATTTGGCATCATGTAGAAATGGGAAAATGTTTAGTCACCCAATCAACAAGATAATACTTGATCCAAGATCTTCCATTGGGAATCACAACCCACTTTCATTTATTTCTAGCTTCCAACACTTCCTTTTTACTTTCTTTGACCTCCTCTTGTTGTAACTTAGTTAAGTCTTAATCAAGATAAAAAATTTCAATACGACAAAATAATTTTTTCTTTCATATTAGTACCTCCAATAGTTCATGTGACGTGTGAAATCAAATAAGTAAGGAGTCATCTTGATTGAGCCAAACTCTATTTGGTGATATGTTAGGTAGTTGTGAAATATGACTTATAAAGTTGGACATTGTTTGAATGACATTTTATTTTCCGGTTAATCCTTTTACTCGCAGGTTAAGATATTTGTCTTTCCTTTGTCTATCCTCTTCAAATTTTACCTGAATCACTACTTAAATAAGTAGAGGTTGTTTTCTACAACTTTAACCCATGAGTTTGGATTCATATATTCTGCTTTGGTAGCTAAATCCTTTTTGTCTTCTTTATTAGTCACCAATTCAACCTGAAGATGGGATAACTCTACATATTGTTGTTGATAATGGATGTTTAAGGTAGAGGAAGATTTAAAATCCACCAAATATGTTTCCAAAATTTTGGTATGATCATACTACACATCAATCAAATTATTTTGTTCCATGAAAAATGAGGATAATTCCAACACTTGTTTTTTTATGGATTGCAACTGTTCTTCTAGGATTGTTACTTCGATGATAGAAGAATTGGCCATATTGTTTCTTGATGCATTAAAGTTAATTTCCTATAGTTTATATTTATCCCCTTTTATTGGCTAATCTAACGTTGTAATTTTACTGAGGAGTTTTGTTATACAATTGGCATGCAAAATAATTTTATTCTTCTTTAGTTTTGTTCATGATCCTTTTCTTTTTTTATATACCTGACATGTTCCAACTTTTGTTCTTTTCCTTGTCATTGTGATTTTAAATGTGAAGGGAGAAAAAAATAAAGAACCGTCTGACACAAATCTCAAATTTATGTATTTCAAATATTTCTTCAAATAGTTAGAAGCTAACAAAAAAATTCCCAACACTTGGGTTAAACAATTAACAAACAACCCAAAATGTTAAAAGCTCTAAACCTATTAGAAATGGCCAAGAAATGTGTAGGAAATATGTTGGTAATGTTGGTATTGAGTGTAAATCCTAGAGTAAGAAAAATTTAGTCGAGAGGGCCCTTTCTTACCCATGCATTCGGTCTAAATATGTCAACCTCGTCGACGAGTGGAAACCTAATTTTTCAAGTCTACAATTGATCATTCACCATTGTATTGGTAGACACATTTTTTGTTTACAAATACAATATTTATGTCACTTTCTCATTATCATATTATAAATATTGTAGTTACCACTCTTATTATATTTTTTAGATATGACAACAATTATTTAACTCATAACAAATTTCAAATTTGCTCCATTTATTTTATAACTATCACAATTTTTACACTTATAATTTGCCACATAAATTATCTTTTTTAATTTTTCCTTTCAAAATTTTTATCTCGATATGATCCAATCAATCTTCACTTAATGCACTTGGTTTATAGTTATAAAATGTATTTTTATTTGACTACATTTTTATTGAAAAACATAGTTATATATATAAGCAAGAGATATACAACGTTGATCATAAAAAAATAGGATGGAGAAAGTCACATCCAAGAATGCCAATCATATTTAACCATATAGGCCTCAAGAAAGAGGTAAAATTACATCAAAATCATAATAAAAGTGTGAAATTCAATAAAAAAGAGTGAACGAAACAAGGAGCTATAAAATTAGGCTGGATCCATAAACATGGTAGACAGAGGAGGAGGCGAGGGGTTTTCAAGTTTGTCACCCCAACTAGAACTAGGGTTAACCGAGTCTTGGATGGGCTCCCACCTATTTTATTATTGTTGTTGTACTTCGTGTTCCTTAAAATTCTCAAAAGATGGTCGAGAGGAAGAAATGGCAAGAGCCAACCATGGGAATTTTCCCTGCTAAGGGGCATTCCAACCAGTACCACTAGAATTACTAAGCCAGCCATAGACCCTGCCATGAGCATGTGAAGGGGGCTAAGAGTAAGGAGACCACTAAAGATGAGGATAAGGCCTATGTAATCTCAATGAGTGTTTTCTATGAAACTCCCAACCTTGAGGCAAACAAGGCAATGAGCAATGATAGGTATGATCATTCATAAGCACATGAATGATGGTATAAGTAGAGGTGGCCTAGTGTTCATGAAAGTGTTGGACGTGCTCAACCTCTAGCTGAAATTTCTTGACTTGGTTATGGATCTGAAGCATCATAGTGGAGAGAATTGTCACTTTATTTATAATAAATAAAATCTATTCATAGGAACATTATTATGAATATCATTATTTTTGTCTTTCCAAATATGAAAAATAATATTAGTTCTAAATATAAAATTTAATCTAAATTTCATGTAATAATTTTGAGTCCCCCAAAAAACACCATTTTCCAAGTAAATAACTCCAGAGAAAATGGCTATAAAAGGGAATGAATTCAAGTTGACTTAGCACAAGGGAAAAACCAAAAAAAATTGCTTGATAGACTCTGGTTGATGGCAGACTAGGAATTTGGGGTTAATACCCAAATGCTTGATTTGATCCCTAGCTAGGAGCCCATGGTATATAATACACATAAAAATTATCTTTTTTGGGTTTGACAAGAATGTTTTAAACCCTCTAAAACTAAGGTTTCCAAACAAAATCCTAAGAGGTGACATTCCAACGATGATTAAAATTGTCAATGGGCACTAACTAAAGGGTGAGTAATGAATATCCCAAATGGGTTTTATAGTAGTAGAGAGGCATAGTAGTGGGACAATTCAATTCATGCCACCACATAGCACTAGAGTTGACACCAACCTTGTGCACATATTCATCAGGAATACAAGTAATGATTTCCGTGATTATTTTTGCATCTTGATGTTAAAGAATAAATTGAATAGTAAGGGCACCCCATGAAATCCAGGATCTAGAGTTTCTACAAAATAAACCACCAACCACCTTGCTTCGTCTTCTAAAAATTTGAATGGATCTGTCCCAAGGATCTAAAGTGAGAGTGGCATCATGAAATGTGAGAATAAAATACCGCTAGAGAGAGTGGGAGGTAATAGACAAATCATATTTGAATCCATTTCCCTTCTAAATTAAGTGTTGTTTAAGAAACTCCCAAAATTTCTAAATGATTTAGTCAATGAAGGTGGCCACAATTTGAACTGAAACAGGGTAGAGAAGAAGGGATTGGAAGTTGAGTCCTTTCCAAGATTTCCTACCCAAATGAGAACCTTAACAAATGAAATTCTAGAGAAAAATATTATAAGCCTCATTACCCTCTAGGCTACAAATTAACCACTTGAAATATAGATCATGGCCTTGGACTTTGATGTCAAGAAACCCAAGGCCCCAACTTCTTTATGCCTATAGCAAATATCCTAGATGGAACCCATTATGTCCTTCAGAATTATCCCATAGAAAAACATGTAGATTCTTCTCAAAATTTTCATAAGAAGTGCTAGATGGAGCCCAACAAGAAGAATAATAGACATGAATAATAACTAAAACATTGGAACAAATATGGAACTTTCTTGTTAGAGAAAAAGGTTTGGTAAACCAAAAGGAAATATTATGCTTAACCCTTTGAATCACATAGTTCCAAATTTGTTCAAAAGTATCCTTGAAGGCAAAGAGAATGCCAAGAAATTTGAATTTAGCACCTATTTGAATCCATCTCCATTACAATACTTCTAACCAATGAGGAATAAGATACTACGACTGTCGATAGAATAAGGATTTTTCCCCATTGAATGGAGGACCCAGAAGCCAAACAAAAAGTGTCAAGACATTCCAAAGCATTTTTAACAGAATTTTCCTCCTCAAGGAGTGTCATAAAATATTCATATGCAAATTTTCCATTGATGAGTTTTTTATCTAAGGATGGCAAAGAAATTTGTTTAGTAAATCATTGAGAAGCACTATGGGCTAGTAGGCAACTAAACCCTTCTGCTAGAAGCACATATAATGAGGGGGCTAACAGACACCCTTATCAAATGGATTTTAACAAGCCAAACCTAGAGGATTAAGAATCATTGATGGAGATTCAAGATATAACGTTATTAAAGAGAACCTACACAATGTGATTAAATCTCCTCCCAAATTCGAGCACTTGAAGCATAGCCAAAATGAAAGACCATTCAATTCAATCATAATATTGGAAAAGTCAATTTTGATAAATAAAGCATTTTGGTTAAATATACAATCCCATTCCATTCCATCCTAAATAATAATAATACTATCTGAGATGTACCTATGTTTGATGACACTAGCCTGGCCGATTCTAACTACAAGAGGAAGGAGATTGGAAACCTTGTTAGACAAATCCTTAGCAATAATTTTGTAAGACATATTAAGTAAGGTGATGAGTGTCCAATTTGAAATTTATTTAGGGTATCTAGACTTGGGGATAAATTTGATGTTGTCTTAGTTAATCAACTAACCCAAATAATTGGAATTTAAGGCTTCAAGTTACACATTATGCATATCATCTCCCAAAGTGTCCCATAGGGTCTAATAGAATTAAGAGGGGAATCCATCAATACCTAGATATTTTTTAAGAGCCATTTGAAAGGTTGTTTCATTAAGGTATGTGAGGTATAAAGGCCTATCTCACACAACCCATTAAGTGTGAATGAGTTTTCTAGGCACAACTTGAAAACATTTTAAAATATCCTCTTATCTAGTATGGTTGGTCGGCTAAGAGGAAAAAATCCCATGATAGTGATGGAAAAACACTTGGAGGGTCCAACAAAAAATTGTGTCAGATTTGCCTCGAAAAATTGCTTTGATTTGAGTAAAAGAATGTTTGATGTGAAGCATGGAAAATAGTTCTTTTGAGGCTATGTCCCCGTATTTAATCCAATGTAAGTGAGAAAACAATACAGAACCCATTACTTTGTAATATTCCTTCACTTTAAGTATTTTCCTCTAGTGGGAAGCCTTGGGTTGCAAGGTTTGATTGAAAAGAAAGGAATTAAGCACTTGTGAGACATGTTGTATCTCATGATATGAAGCCTCATGCATAGCTTATTGAAATAGAGCAACTTGTTTGTCATAGATGCGAAGAAAGGTGTTGGATAATTTTATGGCATCATTCCACCAAGTAATCAATCTCTCTCAACTAACAGGGAAAGGAACCAATTTATAAAGACATTGGATATGTGACATAATTTGAGCACACTATAGGTGAGCAGTTTTGAAATAAAATCGAGAGTTAACCTTGCATTTTTTTATAGGTTTAACCTATGTAATGTCAAATAAATTGGGGGAGTTCTTAGATAAGAGAGAATTTTCAGAAAGCACAACATGATTACATAATATGGGGAAAGATAGAATAATTCTTTCTTTTGCATAAGTGCACAGATCATATGTTTTACAATTCGATATTGACCCTATTGAAAATTGGACCAAGTGAACCAAGTAAAAGCATTTATCCTTAAATGGGATGTTGGGGTAAAAAATTATGAGCTCATGCCTCAAATAGAACTAGGTCTCCCACTCTCCTACGCAAAAATGCATGAGAAAACAACCAAACTTGTCTTCCAGGTACCCAACCATATTGAAATCACAACATATAATCCAAAGAGTACTAGGTAAGGAGTTAGAAAGGTGCCACTAGAACAAAGATCATTCAAAAACACCTTTCGATGCATAAAGATTGTATAACCCAAGGATACACCTGTCAAAACTGAAAATATTCCAAACCACTCGATGAGTGAGGTTAGAGCCCCATGAAATCATATGTTGGGAAAGATCAAGGGCAATTAAGGTCACGACCCCTCCATGTCTAGGGTTGTGATTGGAAACATGGAAAACAACATTAGGGAAGATGGTGCAAGAATCAGAATGAAGTGAAAATCTTGTGATTTTAACATGTTGCAGACAAAGATTATGCATCTGATTAAAGTGAAGCAAATAGTCCTTGACTAGATATCTTTGGGTTGGTTCAATAAGGTTTTTTATATTCCATGAGTAAATAATCATTGGATAGAACTGAGGTATATGGATCCCTCATCATCAGGAATAGAGAGGGAGAAAAAATGTTGTGGGATGAAGTGACATGAGAAACATATTCCGCTTACTAAGGTTTATATTTTCCTTACATAAATTCATTGTCTTGTGTTGGGGTAGGACTATGGGATCAACTAAGGTGAGTTTTTTGGGAAAAATAAATCTGATTTTATTTCATGAATGAAACTTATGGAAATTGGAGGGGCAATGATACCATGCATAGAAGAATATTTTGAGGGAAAAAATACGGGTGCATATATTGGGGAGAGGGAGGGAGACATAATGGTTATGGGTGGCTATGACACAATTTTTTTGATAGGTAAAACACAGGCACTGGTTCCATTACTAATTACTAGTTGATAGGAAGAATTTGAGGGTTTTGCAGGACCAAAAATGACACCCGATTTAGTGGTTACCTTGGTCCACCGATTCGAGGATGAAGGGGATTTGGAATTCATTTTCTCCTTCTCTTGCAACACAGGGAGGGATTCATGCATGAGAGAACATTTAGGAATCATGTTGTCATAATTTTGGCAAAAAATACAAGTATTGGTACCAAGTTAATATAAAGCACGCATTGAGAAAAATAGGTATCTCCATATTGAATATAAATGGCATCTATTAGGTCTTTAGATAAATCCACCTCAATGTAAATACACTTTTGAGGGTGAGTGTTGAAAAATTTAGGTTATTATAGACAAGTAAGTCGAACCAGGGGTTTGATCAAGTGTTCGATAAATCCCCACATGGGAAGAGGTAGCTCAGGAAATTCCTACCATATTGGATTTTAAGCTTGGCTTGTTCGGAGACATAGAAATCCCTAGTCCAATGAGAAAAAACCACAAGTGTGTTTTGAATGAACTAGGGCTCTGGGTTGATATTGGCATTGCAATGTTCTACATTGTTAAAAAAACGAGGAAAAATTCTTGGTGAGGTTTTATAATCCCTCGATCTTGACACCCATGTTGTTGTTAATGGTTGTGAACCCATTGTTTCAACATGCTTTTAGGGGGGACTCTAACAATAAAATGCCCAACAAGGGTGAATGATTCAAGCCAGTTACAAATTTTATTGGTTAGGAAAGATTAGTATGCAAAATATAAAAAAACAAATAACAATTTGTTATCTTACTCCAATCATTTTATAAAATACTTCAAATTGAGAAAATGATGTAAAGGATATAGATTCAATACATACACTTACCTACAAGTTGTAATCATCCTTCTTTAATGCTTTAGATGTGCTCAATGGATGCATTTTATTTTTTGCTTCAGATTGTGGATTCAATTGGACAACACCTCCCCTTGTAACTTGATTAGTTTACTTGAATAATTCTCAATGATTTTTGTATGGCTCTTTAGAATATTTGACAAGACTTTGTTGCAATTTCAAAAGTTGGTTTCTGTGGAGGGTGGAAAGCCTATTTATAGATGGAGGAAGAGAAAATTAAGGGTTAAGATCTTTCCATATAGAGGGAAGATCAATGGTTATGGATTGATGATAAGAATGGAGAATTCTAGAATTAGAGAATTCTAGAAATTAGGATAAACATGCTTTGAATTTTTAATTCAATGGAGGGAGGGAGTTTTATTTAAATTTATAAATAAAATGGAGGGAAGTTTGGAGAGGTTTCTATAAATAGAAGCCTCTAGATTTGGAGGTGGGGAATTTGATTATGTTCGAATTAGGTGAGATTAATTGTGATTACGGATGTGATTTGATGGAGAAGCTAGGTGTAGGATAGGTGTAGAGTAGGTGGAACGTGAGTAGGATTTTTTAATTCCAAAAAAAAATTAAATGAGGTTATAAAATGTGATTTATAATAACTAATTATGAGATTAAATATTATAAAGTTTGGATAGGGAATGTGGGATGAATAATTTGTAATAGTAAAGGGGGATAATATATTAATAATTAATAATGTTTAATAAGTATTTTATTTATTAATAAATTATGTCGACATTTTACATGTCTAAAATTTCCCCTTTTTGAAGGGTTATTGCGAAGCAATGGAATTTAAAAGAAAGAGATATTTCTAAGGGTGATGCCCCCTCGAGGGCTCGGGTGAAGCCCCCTCGAGGGCTCGGGTGAAGAGGAAAGGAGTCGAGCGACCGCTCGAAGGGAGTTGAAGGTCATGTTAGTGGGAGTATAGAAACTAATGAGATGAGGAGAAATAATATGCCTCGGTTAAGAGGATGTGGATTGGTTGATTGGATATCTAAGCCAAGAGGATGATCCTAAGGGATTGATTGAGTTAAGTAGAGGGATTGGATGGACAAGATGGAGAGGATGTCCCAGTTGGTAACAGTAAATTGGAAGAAATAGAGTTGATTACCCAGTCATGGATATATGAAAGGAGTTAGGAAGGATTGGAAGATTGAATTAGTTGGAAATGTTTCTCTTGTGTGGACAACATGACTCGAACTTGGCTCAGCTAATCATTATGTAAATTGATTGATTTTAGTGTCATTGTATCACACACCTCTTTTGCTCATGGTTTAAATTTTGAAGGGAAGTTGCTTGTTGGATGGAGTGATCAATTGTGATGGATGAATATGGATGATCAAAGGAGAGGAGGATGAATTTAGATAGTTAGTAGTGGATGAGGATTAAAATGGCATGCATTTTATCATGAACTGACCAAAATGTCATCATTACCAATTGGAATTATTTGGCATAGAGAAAAATGTAACAAGGTATAAAGATCATGATGTTTAGGTCGCAAAATTTCATTATATCATTGGACACATTAAGAAATAGAAGGTCTTCATATCATTGGATCGTGTGAATAAAAGAGGCTCATATCATTGGCCAAGAAAAATATGCAAGAATTAAAACAACATTCACAAGCATGCATGTAGAAAAACAATAATGATGAAATGGATTCAAGATGTGTTGATGAAAAATTGGGCATGTTGTGTGAGTTTCTTAATTTTCGACTGAGTTAGGAGGTTGACGATTGTTAATTTTTAGAATTTTGTACAATTTTTCATTTTTTTGGAATTTTTTATTTTTCTTTGGGTTTTTAAGATTTTTTGTATTTTTTACGATTTTAATTTTTTTAATGATTTTTTAATTTTTTTAGATTTTTTGGATTTTATTTTAAACAGTTGGATTTTTTACGATTTTTAATTTTTTTTGAATTTTATGATTTTTTATTTTTTTTGGATTTTTACGACTTTTTTTTTTTTTTGATTTTTTATGGTTTCAGGAAATAGACTGGGAGATGATGGAAGGGTAGGAATAAAGGGGAGGGAAAATTGGTGAACGAGGTTGGAGAATGAGCACCTGGAATGTTTTAGGGCATCACAATAGGTATAAAAGGGCCCGCAGGACCACACAACAAGTCATTTTCACCACGCGAGATAGAGAGACGAGAGGTTACGAGAGGATTCGAGGGCACCAAGTGGATGTGGTGAGGGAGTATCAGTGACCGGCAGTCGATGGATGAGTGGTAAGTACTTTTTGGAATTTTTTTCTCATTTTGCATATTTTTTAAACTTTTCTAGGGTTTTGAAGGGTTTAGTGCTAGGGGAAAAAGTGATTCGTATGTGCCACATCATGACACATATGTGCACAAAATGGCACAAACCTATGCACCATATTGTGGTGCCTATCCATCGCAGAGGGGGTAGCGATGAGTTTTGACACCTATGCACCTGTGAGGGATGAGTTTTTGGTGCCTATGTGCTTAGGAGGGATGAGTTTTGGCACCTATGTCATGAATAGTGGCACTTATGCATAGTGCAGTAGAACCTTTGTTTTATGATGGAGCCTATGCACAGGCTTGGGGGTGTATAAATGACATCGATGGGGGAATAGTGACACCTAATCCCAAAATGGTGGTTTTAGGGTGTGGGAAGGGTAGAATAATGAGGATAGAAGGTAAAAGATAGGGATTGATGGATAAGGATTGATATAGGTAGATTTTTGTGTGTAGGTGTTGTTAGATATAGTGCAAGTTCAACATCGGTGATATGTCGCCTTGGTGAGATTATTGGGAGAATTTGATGAGGAGGTAGAGGAGGATGACTCTTCACTCTTACACATGCTTGGATTATTACACGTGGTGAGGATGTGGACTATGCGGGAGGACCAAGGATTATTTCCTTCACTAGTGGATAGGTAGCATTAAGAGACCAATACATTCTAGTTACTGATAAGGGAGATGAAGACGACATTGGAGGATATCTACCGGATATATTGAATTCCAGTGGAGGGAGAGTGGGTGGTGTGGCATAGGGACAAACCCAATGCAAGGTTGGGAGTATTGACTGATGTAGAGGATGTTCCTTGTCGGGGGCTAAGCATAGTCTTGGGGTGTATTTTAGGGAGGATTATATGGATTGGATTTTGATGTTGTTATGCTCCCTGATCACCTATATTTTGTTACACGAAAAAGAAGGGTGATATTTTAGCATTCATTTTAAAGATTTTGTTTATGTGATGTGGAAGTTAAAGACAGTGTACACATGGGAACATGTAGAATTGGCATGGTTATATGATGATTTTCATAGGATAGCCTATTGAGGAGGTAGGAATATTAGAGCATGTATTTTACTAAATATTTGGAGCTATTATCACATAGTTTTGGGAAGGTTGATAGGTATTCATCAACAGTAACAGGATGGTGAGCCCTCAATATATGGGTGACACATACATATGTGTAAGAGAGCACATCTAAGGGAGATGGATTTTTATAGGTGGAGGGTAGATGAGGTGTAAACAAGAGACATTACGTGGTGACCATACCATGATTATGAGGCATGGGCGGGAGACCAGGTGTGTATGAGTAAGATTTAGACACTCTTTTACCTAGTAAGGGTCCATCCATACATGGTAGAGTGGTATTGGCTAGATACCGTTCTCCCACAGTTTGGTATTATATAGGATATACCTACAGGTCACCTTTTATTTGTGTAGACTACACATGAGATTGAGGATTAGGTTCCTCCAATTTTGAAAGATATGGTGAGAGCCAATTTTGACAATTTATAGGTTATCTTGTAGGTACCCTTACAAACAATAGTAGATCATGTTTTTGGGATTAGCACATCGGTTATACAGATAATATATCAGATCTAAGAATACATACAAATAAAAGTGGATATTCTACTAGAAGAAATATACAAAACAAGAGATATAAATCAACACCAGATTTAATGTGGTTCACCTAGTATGGGCTACGTCAACCAAGAATCAAACCAATCCATTATCCAAAGCTTCTACAAGATATACAATGAAGATTTATAATCTGCCAAACCTCTCAGATGTACAGTAGTTTCTTTAACTCAAGCTTTTTCTTCTTCTCCAAGAATTCTCTCTCTCACTAAATTTTGCAAGTTCTTAATTCTTACTTTTAAACCCTAGATTTTATGCTTATATAGGCATTTATAAACTTAGGACACTTATCCATGAAATTACAATCAATATATCTTCTTTAATGCTAAAAAATATCTAATTCTCGAGAGTTAATTAAAACACTCACGCACAAGTAACTACCATCAATTAGACCTAACCAATGCCGGTTCCTCATTTCCTTACAGATGTTAGTCCTAGGTGACCGATGCCAGTCCCTCCTAACTAATGATGGTTACTTTGTTTTCCAACAATTTTTACATTGCATGTTAATCTTAAGTAATTGAGCTCCACAACTCAACAATCTCCCACTTGGAGATTAATTACTGCACCATACGTATACAACATCATTCTTGGATCCTTAGCTTTATTTCTTCCTATTCAATTCTCAAACTCGAAGACCAACAAAAGTGGAGTGTAGCTCCAACTTCTCCTTTACTATTGACTTTGTCAACATATTTGCAGGGTTCTTGATCGTATGAATCTTTTCCAGATTTAATTGTCCATCCTCCAATACTTGCCATATGAAGTGATACCTCAACTGAATGTTTTTTGTTCTCAAATGAAATGTTGAGTTTTTGCTAGATGAATTACACTCTAACTGTCACTAAACAATTTGCAATCATCTTGCTCATTTCGCAACTCTTCCATGAACCTACTCATCCATATCATCTCCTTGCTAGCCTATGTAGCTACAACATACTCTGTCTCTATAGTAGACAAATCCAAAACCTTCAGCAATCTTGAAATAAAGCTAACTATCATCGCACCTACTATGAAAATATATCCAGTAGTTCTCCTCCTACCATCCAAATCTTCATCCATATCTGAATCAACATAGCCGCATAATGAACTGTCTGAACCTCCATAGCATAACTACATGCTAGATGTCCCTTTCAAATACTTGAGTATCCATTAGACTTCTTTCCAATGCTTTTTACCTGTATTGGCCATATATCTACTCACAACTCCCATTGCATGTGCAATGTCTAGTCTAGTACAAACCATAACATACATAAGATTCCCAACTGCAGAAGCATATGTTACTCGTGTCATGTATTTGACCTCCTCATATGATGATAGTAACTGAGATTTTCTTAATTTGAAGTGTCCAGCCATAGGTGTACTAATAGGTTTTACAATCTACATTTTGAACCTTTCTAACACCCTATAGATATAATCCTCCTGAGACAAGTACAAATTTTTATTTTTCTATCTCTATGTATTTGCATGCCAAGGATTCTTTTTGTAGCTCCTAAATCCTTCATAGAAAATGTTTGAGATATCTTTCCATTAACCCAACCAATTTCTTGCATAGTAGATCCTGTAATAAGCATATCATCCACATATAGTAACAAAATAATATAGCTCCCATTTTCAAGCTTCTTGAAATAAACACAATGGTTAGATTCACATCTCAAGTAACCATGCTCATGCATAAAACTATCAAACCTCATGTACCATTTCCTTAGATCTTTCTTGAGCCCATATAGGCTCTTTTTCAATCTGCACAGTAATTTTTCCTTACCTTTGACTTCATACCCAAGCAGCTGTTGCATATAAATATCTTCATCCAAATCATCATGAAGGAAATTTGTCTTCACATCTAGATTCTCTAAAGGAAAATCCTCTACTGTAACTAAACTCAATACAATACGAATAGAAGTCATCTTAACACCAGGAGAAAATATTTCACCAAAGTCAATACCTTCTTTATGTATAAATCCCTTTATTGCAAGCCTTGCCTTATTCCTATAAACCCACTTGTTTTGCAATGTCCTCTTACCTTCTAGAAACTTAACCAAATCCCAAGTCTAGTTCTGTTCCAAGGAGTCCATCTCCTCATCCATGTCATGCTCCCACTGGACATGGATCTTATCCTGCATTATTTCTTCAAAACTTTCTAGTTCACCATTATCAGTCAATAATAGATAAAATACAGAAGGTATAAATATTTTTGGAAGTTTACTCACCCTTTTTTACCTTCTCATAGGTGTTTGGGGTATCGGAGTCTCATTCTAGACCTCCTGAAGATTTGTATCCAAATCTGTCAGTGACTGATGTCGGTAACTTGTAATCAACGTCGATTCTGCTAACCAATGTTGGCTTGGATATTATATAACCGATATTGATTCTACTGACCGATATTAGTCAGGGGTCAACCGACACCGATTACTGTGTAACTCTATTGGTATTACTTTTAAATATGAGATTTCATTTTCATTCACAAACGTCTCAACCAGTTCATCCTTGGGTACCAAAATTTTCTCCCTGTACATTCTCTTTTCATTCCATTTAACATCACAACTCCTAATAATTTTAGAATTCTCTATATCCCAAAAATGGAATCTGAAATCACTAGATCCATAACCAATGAAATTTCATCTCTTGGATTTTTCATCTAACGTTTTTTTATTTTCCTTATCAACATGCACAAAAGCTTCTGAACCAAAATATTTAAGAAAATAAAGATGTACCTCTTTTCTGGTCCAAGCTTCCTCTGTTATTCTTCCATCTAGTGAACTTGAAGGCCCATGGTTAATCAAATAAACTGGTGTGTCAACTACTTCTTCCCAAAACTACAAAGGTAATCCATAGTGTATCCTCATACTTCTAGCATGTTCCATGATTATCCTGTTCATTCTTTCTGCAACACCATTCTCCTATGGTGTTCTTGGAATAATTCTTTCTCTATGTATGACATTCACTAGACAATAATCATTGAAATCCTTGCTACAATATTTACCACCATTGTTAGATATAAGGCACTTTAATTTATAATTTGATTGATTCTCAACAAGTTATTTCCATCTTTTAAAAGTCTCAAAAACATCATATTTAAATTTAATACAATAAAACCATGCCTTTCTTGTAGCATCATTAACGAAAGTAACATAATACTGGGATCCTCCATGAGAAGCTACCTGAGCTGGTCCCCATACATCTTAGTGTACAAGATCTGATTTTTTCTCCTTCTTTCTTACCCAGCTTTGAGAAATCTCACTCTCTTTTACTTTCCAAAGATACAATGCTCACAGAAATGAAGATCTAAATATTTCAAATCTAATAACTTACCCTTAGCCTTTAATATGTGCATTCCTTTATGACTCATATGGCCTAACCGATTATGCCACATGCATGCATCTGAGTCTGAAGTAGATAATATAGAAAAAGAATCAATAACACAGGTAGATAAATATAATGTTCTTACTTTCTTACCTCTTTCCACAAAAAGAGCACCCTTGATGACTTTCTAAGAGTCTCCTGTAAAAGTAACCATACAACCAGTTTCACTGAATTACCCTACAAAAATAAGATTCCTCTTGAGGTTTGGCACATGCCTCAAATATTTCAATATGCATGTATTTCCAATCTACAATTTTAGATGAACTTCCCCTTTACCAATAATACTGCAAGGTTCATCATCATCCAAATAAAAATGCCCAAAATTACCCTGGACATAATTCCTTAAATAACCTTAGTTAGGGGTTGCATGGATAGAATCTCCTGAATCTAAAACCCATGATTCAATTCTATTGTCTAAAGAAAGAATAAGAGCATCTTACATTACCTCTGCTGCAACAAGATTTACTTCTTTACCTTTGTCTGGTTGTTGGTTTTATTTATCCTTTGACCAACAATCTTTCTTTGCATGTCATTTTTTCCACATTTCCAACAGGTAATTCTCTTACCTTTGGATTTAGATCTGCTATCCCTTTAATTTGATTTCACATTACTCTTATTCTTGGATCTCTCCTTTTTCCTTCCTCTGCTTTCTACATTCAAAGAATTCCCAGATGATGATTCCTTTGTACTCTTCCTGTGAATTTCTTCATTTCAGATTATACTAACCACATCATAAAACTTAAAAATATTATTAGCACATGTTGTATTACTAACAACCATTACCAAGTTATCCTAACTATCAAGAAAAGAACATAAGAATAAAAGTGCTTTCAATTCATCATCAAATGGTATATCAACTGATTTTAACTAATTTACATTAGATCTGAAATCATTCAAATGACTAGATGCAGACCCACCTTCATGCGTCTTATAACTAAATAGTTTCTTCATCAAATAAACTTTATTTGAAGCACTAGGTTCTTCATATAAAGTAGCAAGAGATTTCATTAATGGTACCGTAGAAGTTGTTTCTATAATATTGAAAGCCACTGATGTTTTCAGGCTCAATCTTATAGATCTTAAAGATTTTCTGTTAAGAATATTCCATTCTTCATAATTCATCTTCACATGTCTAGAATTATCATCCAATGGTAAATGCAAATCACTTTGATACAAATATTCCTCGATTTGCATCTTCTATAATTGATAATTTTGGCAGTCAAAATTCTCTATCTTGTATTTTTTTTTTATTTTTCCATTTCTATAGCTCCCACTCAATCAGAAAACCCTCTTTGAGTAAATCTATCAACAAAAAAAACCCTTAAACAAATCTCTGATACCAATTGTTGGGATTAACACACCGGTTGTACAAATAATATATCAGATCTAAGCATACATGTAAATAAAAGTGGATATTCTACTAGAAGAAATATACAAAACAAGAGATAAATCAAAACTAAATTTAATGAGGTTCATCTAGTGTGGGCTACGTCCAACAAGAAAAAAAAAAACTATCATCCAAAGCTTTGACAAGATATACAATGAAGATTTACAATCTTCCACACCTCTCAGATGTATAGTACTTTTTTTCACTCAAGCTTTTGCTTCTTCTCCGAGAATTCTCTCTCACTAACTTTTACAATTTCATCTTAATTATTACTTCTAAACCCTAGCTTTTATGCTTATATAGGTGTTTATAAACTTAGGGAACTTATGCATGTAATTACAATCAATAGATCTGCTTTAATGCTAAAAATAGATTTGATTCCCGAGAGTTAATTAAAACACTCATGCAAAGGTAACTGACACTGGTTCACCCTAACCGATGTCATTTCCTCCTTTCTTGATCAATGTCGGTCCTAGGTGATTCATGTCAGTCCCTCCTAATTGATGATGATTACTATGTTTTCCAGCAAGTTTTACATTGCATGCTAATATGAAATAATTGAGCTCCACAACTCAACACTGGTGACAATAGAGGGTTATGAGGAGCAATGTTACAGGATTAGGCCAACCAGGTTGACATGACCACTAGGAGATATGAGGTTTGTACATGGACAAATACATGTTTATAGGGGGGGTCCATAGGGGTAGGCAATAGTGGTTCAAGTACCAAAGGGAAAGGAAGAGGAGGAGTTACATTGGACACCACCTATCATTATATTATGTGGCCCTCTAGTTTAGTAGTCGGTGCCTCATTTACTAGTCAAGGATGCACTGGGATAGAGTCTGGATAGACATGATGTGGATGTGATGGAGATTGATGAGTTGACTGGACCATTGCATATTGTGATGGCACCATAGGTAGATGTAGCAGGACTATCTGGGGCAAGGTTTATAGGTGCAAGTCCTTCTATTAGGGGTACTATTGGTAGAGGTCCTTCAAGATCAGATGGTACATGAGACTAGTTACAATATCGTATTAATAGGTTGGACACATAGGTTCGTGCGTGGGTAGTAGAGATAACAGGTCTACGGGTGAGAGGTGTATCTTTCTTGAGAGATATATATGAACTGAAGGGTACACGGAATATGTTATCTATTTTGGTGATCCAAATGATTGCTAAGGGGGAGAGTATGGCAGCTGAGGAAGCTCACCTATAGGGGATTAGGAAAGGATAAAGCTAGTTATGGATGGCTTGAGACAGGAGAGGGATCATGCCATACAGAACTGAGATGAATACCATAATCAAAGGGATGCATATAGGGACAAATATGTCGTATTGGATACTACAGTAGTGGCATCAAAGATTATGACACATGGTTCTACTTAGGGGGTGGGGGAGATATAGGGAGTTTGTCAGTGAGTAGGAAAGACGACACACATAAGGACTGTGACATGGGGCCAATACTAGGCCTTAGCAGAGGAGATGCATTATTATGATTGCATTGTGACTCATCATCTGTTGGAGGAATGACGTAATCCATAGTATTTTGCTGAGAGGAAATCAACATGGTTGATGGTCTCAAGGAGCACAACCAGTATATTATAGTTGAGACCAAATGGAGCATGGGATTATATGGCTAGCTCGACGTGGTGATGAGTGTTGATGTACATGTTGTATTATTTTTGTATATGGTGACAATGATTGCCACATTTTTTATTAACACATGTATTTTGATGGTATAGTTGTATTATTCGATCATGTCGATTACATGTATTATTTTTTTGATGATTCATTTTGATATGATTATTTTGATGACATATTTTACGTTGATATTGATGTATAGATGAGGATGATGTAACATGATGATGTACTTTATCGTTGTTGTATTTTGTGTATAGATGATGATGTACATGATAGTTGGATGATGAGACATATGCATGTTTTTAATAATGTGATGTTATTGGATTATTAGGATGATATGATGTATAATTTTTAATGAGCAAGGTATTGGATATGATGATTATGATGACATAATTTTTTGTAATGTTATGAAGATGTTCTGATGATTGATTTTATGATAATGTATTGATGATTAGTGGATGTTGACATGATGATGTTGTGCAATATACTTATCTAGAGATATGTATTGTTGTGATGAGATTAGTGTAGACACCTATTTTTGGGCGTAACCCCTCTCTGTCATCTTGCATGTACATTTCCTCACACTTTTCTTTTGTTCTAAATCCCATCCATATACATTTTAATTAATTCAAAGTTGTAATTAATGGGTTCTACATACCCATTTAATAATCCAAATATTGCCATATCTCAAAAATAATGCAAAACATGGGTAATAATACACCCATCCGACACTCCACTCTTAATTTCAAGAATGGAATATATTATTTCACCTAACCACATCATTCATCTTTCCCACTCCATATCATATCCTTATCTTTTTTACCATGAGTCAAATTGTGAGCCCCACTGAATCACATAACTTCTTTTAATCAAGGTTGCTTTACTCAACCCTGTGTATCTTTTAACCTGTAGTCTAACCTCACCATTAGGCTATAAATATGGATCTTCCCCCCTTCGAAAAGTTAAGTTAGAAAATTTTGGAAAATGCTATTTTGAATTCTTAGATTCTTGTTTATCATTTATATCCTCATGATGTCCTCGCAAAGACACTATAATCCCCACGATTCTCTGCTCATGATTCGTTAGTTCATGCAGTTTGGTTCTTGTTGCATGTTGTGTTCGAATTAGATCAATAACACCATCTACACGCCTATAGTGTCAGGTTCTTTTGTTTATCAGCTTGCATGTTATTTTTTAATCTTGCATTTAATCATTATTCTTTATCACATGGGGGTTGACAATCACCAAGGGAGTTAACACTTCTCGGATCTGATTTGTAAGGTAGCCCCTGCATAAAATCTCTAATTAATCTTTCTCTAGTGTCTGTGAGCTGCAGGTTTGTTGGGATCACACCAAGGAGTTGGACATCAACTTTGCACCCATACCATCCATCACCATATCCAAGGTACTAAGCCCTTGCATACTCAATGTTTTTTTGTGTTTGTTGATTTCTCATACACTAATCTAGACAAGAAGAAATAAAATCTGATCAACATTCGGCATGTGCGGTGGGACCAGATCTAAGTTTTGGTCATGTTTCTGTTTGTTCACTTTGTATAGGCGTCGTATGGATAACCGTTATTGTGTTTTATATTATTGGAAGTATAACATTGCATTGATCTAGATATACGTTGCGCATTTTTCATTTGTAGAATCACCAGCTTGTAGGATATTTGGTATTATCTTCGTCCATGTGTTATGGTGCATAAAGGTAGTCATTTATGTCACCATTGGGGTAAGTAGATTTCTCGTTTGAAAGGATCTCTTATTGACTCATTTATAATAGGTATAAAATTTTAATGTTATATATATATATATATATATATATATATTACAGAAAAAAAATCTTAACCCTACCCTACACTACCCCATCTCCATCTTACTCTCCATCCCCCCTAACCGACCTACCCTTATCCTCGGCGAGCCTACTCATTCCCTCCACTCCTCATGATCCATTTGACTCCTACTGCCCCATCTCCACCACTGCTCCATCTCTTTTCCACTTGGCTCATTCCACATAGCTCCACTTCCTTCTCCGCATGCTTATCTCCCACAAAAACTGCTTCTCTCACCTCACTTCCCACGGATCAAATCAAATACAACCAAACAAGACTGCGTATTTCCCCCATCCAAAACCACTCGGCCATGGATCGAAAACCACCATAAATGGGATTATCATGCTCCAATACGAGTATTTAGATCCACCTTAATTCTGATACCCACATCCACACATTCACTCAATTCTCGTCACAACTTCTACTTAGTGGTCTATGATTAGCTAGTTTATTTGGGACATGGAAGAGGCCGTGATTATAAAAACATGAAGAACTTGAAAAAGTATTTGAAGTATTTCTGTGAAGAAGCTTGTGTACTAAATCCTTGAGTTATCCTGCATCCTCAGCTCATACGCCGTCATGATCCTTTCTTCTTTGAAATACCTTAGGCCTCACCGACATCAATACTTCTCCATATTAAACTTCTTCGCAGAACTCGTTTGGACTATCTACCTTGTGTAAACATAGCTAATCATTCTTCATTTGGTTTAGAGGAATTCAAACCCCCCCCCCCAACCATCCACCCACGTCGAGCTCTCATCCATCTCTCCTCCCCGAGATCCTATCTGCCTCCCTTATTTTATTTTTCCACCTCCCACAGATTTGCTGCTACTGTACATCTCAGCTCACCATCCTCCTCTTCCCGAGCTCTATCCTCCACACCCCTCACCACGCCACTCTAACTTCACTCCACCACCAAACTTCCTTTCCTCGCTTCCCATAGACCCACTCTTTATCCAGCTCGAAACTCCCACACAGCTCGTCCCAATTTGCTTCCCACGTCCTAACTGTCGCAATCCTGCTCCAAAACAACTATCCCTCTTTGTGCTCTCTTCACTACCTAACCAATTCCACATTCTCCCATTCTTCCCACGTAGAATGAGATCCTTCCCATGCTTCATCCCTCCTCACAGCCTATCCAATTCCTTCACTCCGAGCTTCTATCGATTTCCTATACCTATCTCTGGTCTCTCACGTTTTAATCCATAGTGTTTCTCCTTTCACATCTCCCTTTGACGTGCACCAGCCTACGCGAATGCCATAGAGCTTGACCACACACCACACGTCATTGAGTTTCGATACAAACACCATCTTTCCGATGCATCACATCCATTTATTATGTTATTAGTTATTTAGCTAGACTTTGTATAGGTGGATAATTTAGAATAATTGTTTATTGGTAGATAAATATTTACGATTTGTTCATTAGATTTCATAAGATAATTGTTCTATTTACTAGTTAGTGAGCTAAAATTTGTTAATTAAAATTCTTAGGGTAATTATTCATAGGATAATCATTTTATTTACTAAGTTAATTAGTTACACTTTGTTCCTTACAACTACTAGGATAATTGTTTTATTACGAGTTCAGTAGTTATGACTTTTTAATTAGAATTCATAATGTAATTAGATGAGGCTAATTTATTAGTTTAATAAAGCTTTGTTACTTAAAATTTCTAGGTGGTACAATTATATTAGGATAATTATTTTGTTATTCTTTATTTTTATGTTATGGTTGTTGAATAGAATAATTATTTGTTATTATTTCAGTCAGTAAACTTTTTTGCTAATATCTAAACGACAGGACTTAGAAATTGTTTTTTTTAATTTTTGTAAACTATGACCACTAATTGTCTTCTTCAATTTTGCAGGTACATAATAATTCTCTCAAATAAAATTAATAAACTAAGTAACAACGCCTAAAATCTCATTCTCCGATCTCAATCGTAATTGTGCATGGTGCAATTCAAGGGTACTCAGACGTTCCTTGGCCGTTGACTGGCGATCGCTTCCAAAATCTATCATTATCAAGCATGACCTACTAACAGGGAAAAGCATTCTCCAATGTTTCTTTAACATCTATTATCATTTCTCGCTTTGCACACCGTCACCTGATTATTCGGAGCATACTCCTTGTTTGCCTCAACTTGTTGTCAGATAAAAGGAAAAGTGATATACATGCATTCTCCAGTTTTCCTTATTTCCGTTTTTCTGCATGGTATTTTCATTTTTGGGTGATTGTTAGCATCGAATTTCATCTTTCAAATTTGGAGTAACATGAACCCCGTGCATTCTGTTTGCTCACATAGTGTAACTAGGGGTTTAAATTTTTGCATCACAACTATCATCACACACTGCCTGAAACTTGACAAACTAAGCAAGACACCAAAACATTCCTTACACCTGGTTCACTGATTGGGATTTGATCACCCAACAGAAAATCATTTCAAACATTTCCCAGCTATAAATTACCTGAAACCAAACATAGTTCACCTCCGTCTAGGTCCTATTGCAACAATTTTTCTTTTTTATATTTAATAAAAATCGAAGCAATTTGTTTTTTGTGTGCCTCACTTGTTTGACTCGTATAATAAAAAAATTCATTTCATGCCGGTAAGCACTCAATCTAATATGAAGAAAATGGAACATAACCCCACTTCACATAATGCTTCATCTCATCCAATAAGCATCCTAGTGGCTTCATCATCCATGTCTCTCCCCACGGCCCCCATAAATACCCATTCTCTTATTAATATATCTCACCCAGTACTAGTCGTTAACACTTTGATGTTAGAAAAATCTATCCCATCTAGAACTACCACTCCACCCTCTGTCATATTAGAGCCTAGTGGTACTTCTGTCTTCCCTCTTGGGGACCCAAAATCTAGACAAATTCTTGACGCCAACCCTGTGGTCCTTCAATATTATCTCCTAAGAGGTTACATACACCTTCCTCTAGATGGCCCACCACTTCAGCAGGTCTATCCTTATAGTACTAGTTCTAAAATTCCTCAGTCTGTGGCTTTACATGATTTTTCTTCATCCTCCACCAAATCATCGACACACCAAACCACCCAGGTATTCATGCCCATTCCACCCAATCTTCCTCACATCAACATGAATATCATGACTTCCATCCCTATCACTACGATAGCCCCAACTGTCACTGGTACTATCTTTCAACCATCCCATGTATCAAATCCATTATCCGAACAGAAAATTACTTTTATGTCATAGGTCTATGCCCTTACTTCTTAACTTCCTCCAAAAATACCTTTGCAACATGCAGTGTCACTACCATTCTATCAACCCATCTATACCCATATCCCCACTCAAAAGTTACCTCAACAACTTGCACAATCTCAACAATCATACCATGCCCCTGTTTCTCACCAACACACATTCTATTAACCTCCACCTCAACCAAAACCCATAATTTACACTGACCCATACCAAATTCCTCATATACTCACCTATTCAAAAATTCAACCACCACCTCTCATTTCTCAACAGGTGCTTCCTAATGATCCCATGCAAATATTGATAGGTCGATTAGCCAACCTAGAGGCTGCTACGTTAGGGTCTAAAGTTACATTGTCTTACGAACAAATATGTAATGAACCCATTCATCCATCTGTGCCCATGAAATCATATCCTCGACATTGGGAATTGTCAAAGTTTTCAAAATTTAACAACAAGGAGGACCCTCAACAACATTTCTGAGCATTCATACATACGTGTTATCTCATCGCGCACGACCAAGATTTGAAGATCTGTACATTCCCCATGTCTTTGGCAGGCCCTACTTTAGATTGGTATAATAATATTCCCCAATACTCCATATTTTTCTTTTCTCATGTTACTAAATTTTTTCTCAAGCACTTCTCCATTAATATTGCGCATAAAATAACCATCAATGATCTGTAACCATCTACCAATTCGAAGATGAATCCATCATGGATTTTGTCACACGATGGTGCAATAATATAAACCAATTGCCTTTTCCACTTCCTCAAATTGACCTCATCAAGCCTTTCACAAGCTCTTACACTAAGCATATTTCATTGAATTTGCAAATCCACATTTCTCACTTTTGAAGAATCTCTCTCCATGGCCCGCAAGCTTGAGACACGTGCTATAGAATAGAGGCATTTAAAATAAAAGACAATTAAGCCCAAAACAAAATTTGTCAGACCATCCTTTCTAATGATA
Organism: Taxus chinensis; assembly: GCA_019776745.2. Classification (NCBI taxonomy): domain Eukaryota; kingdom Viridiplantae; phylum Streptophyta; class Pinopsida; order Cupressales; family Taxaceae; genus Taxus; species Taxus chinensis. The sequence goes on along the minus strand of CM034153.1, from coordinate 202,785,840 downwards.
AATCAAATACAAATGCTAACTCTGTCATTTTCAAATACTCTCAAACCCCGACATCTATTATAGTAACTCAACAATGATTCAAATGGCCAATGCCCAATTACACTCCCTTAGGAGGATCATACAACACTATCTTTGATAAATTGATAACAACACACTTGATCACACTACCGCCTATCCATCTTGTTAATGAATTTAGACCACGACCTGTGTGTTATCACGAGGATGAGGACACAACATAGAGAAATGTTGGAAATTCAAGGATTCGGTCAAAGACTCATCGATCAGGGAGAACTTCAGGTAGATAACCCAAATGCTTCACCCAATCAACCATTAGATATTTTTAAACAAAAATTTCCATATCATACACCCACATCAAAAAACTATACTCCCTCTTTTTTTATATCTCAAACTCCCAGTACGCATACCATAAACACTATCCATGTTAGTGATAAGAATCCAACTTCCTCCACAACTTTACCATCTTCATCAACCATTACACTTGTCCCTTTTGACACACTCCCTACATCCATAAATGCATCAACATTCATCTCCACACAAACATTAGTCATGTCCATGCCCACTTCGGCACCCCTTTCTATGCCCACGCCTATTTTCACTCCTACCACCCCCTCATGTACAAATATTATTTATGTTTCATCACCTCTTATACCTACTCCATCAAATCCAATTACTTTACTAGAAATTATCCCACCTCTATTTGTTATCCCATCCTTAGCCTCACTTCCAGTCCCTCTTTTCGCACTTTTACCAACACCTACTACATCTACTAGTATACATTCATCTATCTCACCTCCCTCTTCCATGGCAAAGTCATTACTTGATGATTTTTGGAAAACATTCCAGCTTCCTTGACTTCGAATTATTGTCCCATTTCATCTATATAATTATATACTCACACATCTAATCAATCCCCACACATATCCACTTCAATATCATCTATAGTTCCTCCTGTAGAAATTCTTGTCATTTTTTCTAACAGTCCCCACTCACATACAAGATCTAGGATCCCATTTCTCAAGCGTCCTCCTTCACATCCTCATCAAAAAGTAGAGTTAACTATTCCTAATACTAGCTCCCTAGAGGCCACACCGTCTCTTTCTATTTTAGGACCATACCCCTCATCATCCTGTTCCATTATATGAGCCTCCCCTTCATTAGTAATTCATACTACTACTAGAACAACCCAACCACCCTTTTCTAACCAATATCTTAAAACAGATTCAAAGGAGTCTATGTCTTCCACCAATATCCCACATCAAACACATTCATCTCCCCTTCCCAAATCTAAAACAATGTCCAAAGCTATTATTACATCACCACCTTCCCAGAAATCATTCCAAGGTCCTCCGTTGATAACATCAATATATTATACCACCATGTTTCACTAGCTACTCAAAGCCTCAGCCATCACCTTAGAACCAATTAAATCTTTCAATCTAAATGCACCAAGGCCTTCATGGTTTAATTCTAATTTTATCTACGCATTTCACTGTGCACCTGGATATGAAACTGAAATTTGCAAATCTCTCCAAGCCATTGTGTATCATTTTGTCAATGAAAATATTCACGATGAAAAATCAAATCTATCACCTCCCCCACTAACTTTCGCATCCCAACATGCATCTGTCAAAACATCTCGACCACCCCTTTCATTAAGAAATCCTATCAGCACTCTGCTACCAAATAAATATACAACCAATGATACCACAAACATACTACTAAAAGAGGATGATCCTAAGGATCATCCTCCTCTTTTAATCAATGTTGTTTAGATAACCACCCGTTCAAGACTATATAACCATGACTCTACCTCACCATCCATCCCTAAGACTTTTGTCACTATCCCTCCTCTTAAGGAAATTTCTGCCTCTAGACCTCCGTCATCGAAAAATGTTGTCACCTCTCCCCCTACCAATCTTCCCACATCAACATCTTCATCTTCTTCTAAAGCCAAGGTATATGTTCTGGCTGCCCCAAATCCTTCTTCCATCGAAAACACCATTATTAAACAACTTCACCATGCTCCTGTCAAAATGTCACTCTACGAGCTTATCCAAAGCTCTCCACACCATAAAAAATCTCTTATGGAAGTATTAAAACACATTCCGATATCATCCGATGAGCCCCAACCTTTCGAATTTTTATCTCACACCTTCACAACATCTGCTACCATATCATTTGAAAGTTTAGAAATACCTAGGATACCTTAAGAAGAACATAATCTACCATTGTTCATCATAGTCCACATCAATGACACCTGCATCCGCTGAACCATGATTGACAACGATTCCAATATCAATATCATTTCTTTTCATACCTTTAATCATCTCAAATTGTCTAATACCATTGTTTCCAAGTCTCCTACCGTTCTTCACTCCCCCATTAGGAACAATTTTTCTTCCCATCCGTGTTGGCCATAAACTCCTCCATGAACTTTTCTACATCATTGAAGGAGAATTCCAATATAATCTGTTACTTGGGTGTCCTTGGATTTGTGCCATGCATTGTGTCCCATCTACTCTTCATCGTTGTATCAAATATGAACATGAAGGGACCACTTATGCTCTTTTGGCCAAGGTCCCTCCTTCCAAGACATGTCACACGATCTACAGACCTAAGGATGTCCTTGTTCCTAAAATTAATTTTTATTATGATGCATCCAATAGTTCTTCTATACCTCTATCTACCTTACCTCATACGGACTCTTCTGATACTATAATGTAAAATATTCCTTTATGGGAATATCAACTCCTCACTCTCAATACCCTTCCTTCTCCTAACTGCCTCGTCCGCCCTAATAAGGCCACTATGTATCAATCGAATGTTAGGGAAATTGTCTCATTTGGACCTTCTTCCCTCAAAAATAATTTATTCTATGGTGGACTTTATCAACCTTCTTCTCATACTGAGAATCAACTTCATGTCAAACGATATACAAGTGATTTCGGATTTCTTAGTAAACCATATTTCACTCACACATACCTCTATCATTGTGCATGGAAGGGGTTTGTCTTGGGGCACTATAAACAAGGCCCTCACAAAAATATCTTTTCCCAAACCCATGACTCATACAAAAAATTTGGTTTGGGATATAACGATTCCACCATACACCCTTCTGGCATATTTTCATCTTCTCCCATTCATCTTGATTTGTCCACTTCTTCTCCATCTGGATATACTACCAATTCAGAAGACACTTCTTCTCCATCTGAATTTCCTACTGATTCAAATAATATCTCATCTCCATCTAGCTATCCTTCCAATTCATATAATGATTTTTCTCCATCAAATTATCTCACAGATCTAGATCAAGATGATATGGGTCCTATTCCCCCTAAATTTTTTTTAATTTCCACCATCTTTCTTGGACCGGTAACTTATGAAGTTGAAAAATGAAACCTAGTCTTTTCCCCTTAAACATTCAGATATGGTAGAAGAGGATTCCCCTATCATTGAAATTCTTGAATGCGATGATGACACTTCCATTCTCTCTTATACAGGAGCCAAAGGTTCTCATGACCAGAAAACCCATCCGTTAGACATGTCCAATCTGTTGAATGAATCCAGTATCAAAGTTACTATTGGAACTCCTCAAGAGCAGTGCATCCTTAAAGTAGGCCAGTCCTTGAATCCTCAAGAACTCGAACCCTTCACTTCATTTTTTTCCAAACATAGCCAAGAATTTTCATGGTCATACTTGGGCATATCAGGTCTTGATCCCTCCATCATCATCCATAACATTTTTTTCATCCCCAATGCCAGACCAATTAGGTAGGTTCTTCATCGAATGCATCCTCAAATTGCTCTTCTTATGAAAGAAGGATTGTAATGTCTCCTATCCGCCAACTTCATTATTCCCATTGATTATCCCCAATGGGTTTCTAACATCGTACCCATCACTAAAACATATGGAAATCTTTGTATATGTACTGATTTTCAATATCTTAACCTCGTGTGTCCTAAAGATGATTTTCCTCTTCCAAGTATTGATCAACTTGTAGATCTTACTGTGGGACATGAGATGCTCTCTTTAATGGATGATTTTTCTGGTTACAATCAAATTCTAATTGCACCTAAGGATCAACACAAGATATCTTTTATCACCCCATGGGGTAATTTTTGTTATTGTGTCATGCCATTTGGTTTAAAGAATGTTGGAGCCACATATCAATGAGCCATGATGTATATATTTCATGACCTCATACATAAAACTATAGAAGACTATGTTAATGACCTCTTAGCAAAATCTAGACATCGATGTGATCATCTCTTGGTCCTTGAAATAATTTTTGAGCATCACATTCATTTTTTCCTTCACCTCAACCCGACGAAGTTTGTTTTTGGAGTTCTTACTAGGAAACTCCTTGGCTTCATTGTCTCTATCAAAGGCATTGAGGTTAACCCCACAAAGAACAAATCAATTATTGAAATGCCTCCTCCTTCGAATCTCAAGCAACTTCACCGTCTTCAAGGTTGACTTCAATCTGTTCATCATTTCATATCACAACTTTTTAATCATTATCAACCCTTTCATCACCTTCTTTGAAAAGACATAACCTTTGATTGGGACCACAACTGTCAAAGGGATTTTGAATATCTCAAGAAATATATTTTATCTCTGTTGGTACTCACACCTCCACATGAAGGGGACCACATTTATTTATATTAACTAATTATACTCTAGGAGCTATGTTAGCACACTGTGTTGATCACAGACATGAAAAAACTATTTATTATATCATTCATACTCTCCATGAATGTGAAACACAATACAATGAAGCTAAAAAATTATGTTGTGCTATTTTCTTCGTTGCATCAAAACTTCGACATTGTCTTCTTAATCACAAAAATATATCGTTACTAACTTCCAATCGCTCAAAGTAATGCATTATAAGCCATATCAAAACGATCGTATCACCTAATGGCTTCTGATCATGGCCAAATTTGACTTGGAATTCATTCTGTTAGGAATTAGAGAACAAATATGCGGAAATGATTCCTCAAACCACATTAGTAGGAAACTATATAGCAAAATTATACTTGTAGAAATATAATAGCATAAATAAATAATGCACAAAAGAAGAGAAGACAATATTTAACGTGGTTCACCCAATGTGGGCTACGTCCACCAAGATCTTGCTCAGATTTTATTATCAACAAGAGTGAAACAACTCTCACATTCTTCTCTAAGTTATTAACTCACAACAGAATTCCAAAGATGTAAAACCACAATTGACACCCAATTGCTTAACCTTGATCACTCTTGATCACCTCTTGATCATTAAGACTCAAGAACTCTTGAACACTCAAGATATCTTCAAGATACCATTATACCTCTATTTATAGGATTACAATCCTTTTAAGAAGTCCTAAAGCCGACCCTAGAAGTTTGAAAGTTGCGACATTTCAACTTCCCATGACTAGAAAAACTTTCATGACCTTAACAGCCAATTAACAACATATTAACAACAATGGCACATCAATGGCACAAAAACATCATAGAAGAAGACTACAGAAAGCTCTTGAATTCTCCTAACTTAACCATTCAAGCTTAAGCACTTTAACACTGATCAAAGAAGACCAAAAATAGTCTCCACACCCCAACAATCTCCCACTTGGAGATTATTTCCACTGAGAAAAGTTCTTAAACCTTGACTATCAACCATGAAGGACAATAAAATTTGAACACAACTTCAACTTCTCCCTTGTGACCACCTTGGTCATCATATGCACAGGATTTTGACTGGTATGAATATTTTCCAGCTTCAACTTATATTCTTCCAAAGCTGCCATGATGAAATGATATCTCAGCTGAATGTGCTTCATCCTAGAGTGGAAAGTGGAGTTCTTTGCCAAATGAATAAAACTCTGACTATCATTGTGTAGTCTCCTAGCATCCTCCTTATGACCCAACTCATCAAGCAACTCTTCTAGCCAAATCACCTCCTTGCTTGCCTCTGTGGTTGACAAAGCCATAACCTTTTAAACCATGAAATCCGACTCACCATTGTATCACCAACCATAAATACATAACCTGTCGTTCTCCTCCTGTTGTCTAAATCTCTTGCCATGTTTGAATCTACATAGCCACATAATGTAGTGTCCGATCCACCGAAACACAATACTACTCCCATGGTCCCTCTCAACTATCGAAGGATCCACTTTACTACCTGTCAGTGCTCTTGTAACGCCCACTATAACAAACACACAGGACTACATAGGAAAACACAGGATAATTTTTTTTTGACTTACTTGACACATAACACCACACAACATGTCATCACCAAGGTTACAAATATCTCTGAGAACAACTTGATACAAGGATGACCACATGGGTAGCACGGAAACGTTCACACCAATCAGAGACAAATCACTCTTCTCTTTGACAAGACACCACAAAAGACCAAATAGAATACATAGCTACAACTCAAGACATTCCGCTGTGAAAATCTTCTAAAGGTTATTTATTTCATTGGAACATGCCCTTTAAACTTATCTTAGATTCTATAAGGTTCATGATATGTTTCTTACCATTCTTCTACATGTTTTTCTTTTATATAACTTGAGGTCTAACCTAGGATTGTCTCAAATATGACAATTATCTGCTTAATTCATTTACAAAAATAGGAGATAATCGATTCCACCATGCTCTCTATCTGAACCCAAATTACTGAGACTTGCTTCATACTTCCTTTGCATAATGAAGCAACATAAGTTCAAGAGAAGTGGAGTATGATTTAGGTTCAGAACCATAAACTTCTTTGTTCAAGTATAATCATATTATCATAACTTAAAAGAAGATTACGAGGTACTATGGTAACGGTTAGAGAGAGAAAAATCAATTTATTTCATTATGGTCTATTTAGTTATTAACTGACCTTTTAGAGAAACTTAAGGGATAAATTGGATTGGATAACAACTTCATTTAGCATTTTCTTGATTAGATTAGACAAAGGAAACAAAATACCTAATGTGGCATCATACTGAGAATAAAGTTTAATCTATAGCTTAAGGTTAGAAATGGTAAATTCTTTTATACTGATAGAAAAATCCTTCCTTCTTAATTGGAAATTCTTAAAATCATTCAATAAGAAACACAACTCCATAATGGTTTTATTTATTTATTTATTCAACTTATGAATTTACTTTTTGTTATTTTATTATTTGATTAACTTTTTTAAAGAGGATTGCCACCTGATAACATGTACAAAGAACTACCCTGATGTCAAGACCATGGAGAGTCATTAAAGCATGAAATTCTTATGACTCAAAATCAGAAGCTTCCATCACAAAACAAGAGAGAAGGACATGGTTATAACCTTTCTTTTCAACAAGGCACACAACCTAAAGGTGATCACAAGATTCAATATAACTTGGCTGAGAATAAGAAGGTGCCAAACATGAGCAAGTTAAACAACCACAACAGTTCATGATTGATAAATAATATTTCCACAAGAAAACTCATAACAATGTAAAGATTGAATATTATTTGTCACAAGGATAATTACAAGTTTAACTGCAAAGAACAAGACAACTTTATTTCACAATTACCAAACAATCCAATGAAAGAGGCCTTCCAAACTCCATTACAAGCACCATTATAGAATTATGGAACATTTGACATTTACACAAGAAACTTCATAATTCCATCAAATGAAACCTTTACAACTCTTTCTTTTTATCTACTCGCATAATCCATCTGCACAAGTATTGACAACTATCAGTTCATATGAACTGGCATGGAAAATACACTTCCCGGTCTAACTAATTCAATACAAGATAATTTTAAATATTAATTGATTTACTTAAAGAAAACAACTCATGAGCAATAATTCAACCAACGATAAAATGTTTTTTTTTTTTTTAGTTCTCTTCATTGCCTAGAAAATCTCAAACTTCCACATTAAAACAAAAAAAAAAAACATAGAAATAAGGTTACGAACTCTTTCACCCCACCCAATTTAAAGGTAACCTCTCTCATTACTATCTGACCTAAAATTGTATTAGGAAATGAGGGTAATTCATAACAACATTTCCCTTCAAGTTTAAAAGCAATCTTAAGGATATGTTTTGATTCGAAACAAGGATAAAGCTACCAAAAAAAATTAAGATATTCTCAACCTACTGGTAAGAAAATTGAAGATAACAAGGATATTATAACCCTTAAAGAGGTGCAAGCATCGGTAATACGTGACTCGAGATAATTCCATTTCAAGCTACAATCTAGGGTGATATGAATTAGCACTGTAATTGTTAACATCAAACGTACATCTGAGTCTGGAGACTCAAAAAATCAGAGTGTCCTTTGTAAAAGAAACAAATCACAAAAAACCTCCTAGACTTATGCTGTTGATCAGGCCTAGAAGTTAATAAGCTCTAGTTTCCCCATCTTCTACCATAATATACTAATTCTACACGTGTAAGGATATATGTAATAGATTATGTCCCTAAGACAATTGTTATATTTATAAGAGATTACTTATTCTATGAAATTTAAACAACAATCAATCACAAGGCATCTGAATCATTACATTACCTAAGTTAGTCGACAAAATGTTCATCCCCTACCTTCCGACCGATATCTATCCATATCCATACATATGTAATTCGATGCTATAAAATTTTAGCCCTACTTGAATAACCCAAGTCATAAGATTAGTCACCAAGTAACAAAATGATATAATACAATTAAATTATATCCCTACAAACCATGCTCGATATGCAAGATCCACTAAGATAACTATAATCAAGGCTTAAGATTGGTAAGACTCCATTTAGAGTACATCCCTATGTTACCCTATTTTAAGTAGGAGTGGTGTATTTTATTATGAAAATAAAATCTCCTCATAATCCCCGAGGTCAAGAGCTGGGTTAAATTATCATTTCTCCTTTTAAGTATTATCTTTATCAAATAAAAATTTGGATACTTACTATGTAATAACAGATCTGTTATGGCCGTAATATCACCCAGTGGAAATGATACTAACAACTAGGTATAACGGGGATTAATGAAGATAATCACGGCTATCTACAACCACCACCAAGGAATCATAACAAGTGTAAGACAATAACGTAAACCCCACAAAATATTCTATTAGTACTACAATGATCCGAGCCTTAACTACACATCACCAATCTCCAGTGAAGCAATTGTGGTCTTGTGCTGAAGAAAATTTAATCTACAAAAATTAAATACCCCAAAAAAAGTCAAGGCATTATTAGCTTACTCAACAACCAAGTAGAAAAGGTCTACTATTCTAAACCAAAACAACTTAACATGGACTATCAGAGGTACCAATGGAATCTACTCATCGAATGAGAAGGGGTTATACAGAACCTAACCTTGCTTTCACAATTAACTTTTGAATGAAAAAGTATCCACATCATAATAACGGATTCGGTTCAATGTTTGAATAAGAACAGTCCAGATATTGGGTTTTATTAATATGCCATAGCTTTATCTGAAGGTTTGTAGCTCTAGAATATATCCGTAAGAACAACACCACACAAATATAGACAAAAAAAAATAAAAAAATTAAAGTGTCCTCCCATTTCGTACCCAGATCCAAACAGAGACGAGTCAATAATAACCAGAAAGATACAACCACATCAAAAGAGTGCAAGCTAATACTAATGAACTAGATTAAATACCAATATTTATTCATGCCATTAATAAATAGGTCAAGGTATTCGGGAGGACAATGGGTCATATCATGCACTAACCAGCAAGACAGAGATCCATAACATATAACAAGCATAATATAATCCTTCGGGCCATACACTTCCTAATCACCTTAAATGCCAAGTTAATATTCATTTATTTTATATTGAAATATTTAGAAAGGGAAGAAATATTTCCATGCCTACAAAAATTGAATTCTTTATCAGAAATCCCCTCCACACATTCATTATCTCCTCCATAAGTTCCATCTCTGTAAAAGATGATTCTATAGGAGTCCACCTTTTTGTTTTTGTTTTGTTTTTTTTTGTTTTTTTTGCTCTCCCTTCTTAGAGAAAAAGTTTTGTGAATCATATTTATTTTTGGGGCTAAGCATTTTGAAGTTGAAAAATCCTTGAGGTTCCTGGATCTTAGATTTTCCCAGTAGAGGGATTTCACGAGCCTGTTGATGTGGAACATCATCATCATCACCTTGCTTGGATTCTTCTACAACTCTGAGGGTAGCAGATAAAGAGGACGAGTAGTGTACCACCTTAAACCCTACATTAACCCTACCCATCACAAAAAATCGAGGAAAATAAAATATCTTGTTGTTTTTGTTGAGGTCTTTTTTTTTTAATAGAGCAAAAGAAGATTGAAACAACATCATTGTCTGTCCTGCTAACATTTTCTTAAAAAATTCAATGATTTCCACAACTTACAACTACAAATTATTCTCCAGAGAAGCCCACGTGGCCAAGGAAGCATGCTTGAGTAAATCCAGTGAAAATCCAATTAAAAGACTCCCCAAGTCAGGTGTTTCCTTACCCCAAAATGTGGCAAAAAAAGGCATGAGGAAGTCAAAAAAGGGTAGAGCAGGTCATAAAAGATAACAGGCCTGAAGTGGTTGAAAAGTTGCTAGAAAATACAGGGGGCCAACCCCCCCCACTTGGCATTCAAACCAAAGCAAAGACCAACACGCCTTGCCTTAAAAGAATGAGTGATAAGTGCTATTCCTCCATTTATAATTAAAGGCCAGGTATTTTCAACAAAAAGAAACAAGGGTATGCGGCAAGCAGGGGTGAAAATTTAGTTGGGGTGGGTGGATGCCCCCATACAACCAAAATGCTTACCGACAAAAAGGGTATGAATACAACCCATGAAAAGACATCTGGACGACCACAGATAAAACGTTAGATGCTAATAAAGAACACCACTTCCTAAGCAACAACGTCACCCACAAACAAGCTTCTCCTCTTGCGTGAATCATCGCTCGGTCTTCGAGAGCGGTTGATTAAAAAAAAGTAACTTACAGGTAATTACTAATAACATTCATGAAAATCAACACAAAATAAAATAATCGTTAATCAATGACTAAAATAATAATACTATTATTATTATTTTATAACTAAAAATAAATAAATTATTAATCGTATTAATAAGGGCCGACAACGGTTTTCCTTTAACAGGGTTACCGAAGCGAGAACAAGAGTGACCGACGAATGAGGTGTTACATTCTCCTCCCCTTACGAAAGCATTGTCCTCGATGCAGCATAATGTTGAAGGATGGAAAAGCGGTAAGAATCAAGGAATAGATGAGTGCGAAAGTACACCCTATGTTTACAATTCAATTGTTACAACACGGCCATGGAGTGGCCTTAGATACATTTTAGAAGGATGATTCACTTTTAAGGTTCTGAGAAGATTGGCAGTTCTATCTTATTTATTATTTAATTAGTCTCTTTCTATTTACATTATTCCTAATTCATGTTCTTTAGAATTTCATTGTTGTAGAATTTTTGTTTATTCATTCTTGTGGGTGACCAACATGAACTACAATCACAACACCCTAAAAGGGTCATACACAACACTAATGATTTACAAGCATACTTTTACATACTTTCATGTCTATACCACATCACAAAAGATTGGTCAATTTACGGAAGGGAACATGCATGGTCCACATAACATAGTACCTATCACACATCTAAGACTGACGTAAAAAATACTTGAACAAAGTTTACTATGACAACCAAACATTTCCTCAATTCCACAGATGAATAATGCCCATAATTTCGAACAAAAGCTACAGGTTCATAGTGTACACAAGGGAACCACAACCATAACAACCACAAAACATAGCCAACCCTCATGAGCACCCATACATCATAACACTATCCCCAAAACACCACCAATAACCCCATATACCACCCGAAGCATAAGAAAATAACCACATACACGTAAATCTCTTATGCCTCCCTCAAGTATCTTATTCCTCCCTCAAACTCTTATGCCTCCCTCAAAGAGGTCGGTTGTCCCCATGGACCAAGACACATAGGGTTTGGACACTCCTAACCAAGGTGACATAATAACGGATGGTTCAACAACCTGCTGGTTATCTGTAACTCCTTGGAGCGTACCCCCATACAACAAAGCGGGTCCATAGGTCCAACCATTCCATGGTGCATCCCATGACCCTATTCCACACATCACGACAGTAGAACTAGCATAACAATCCAATCCAAATGCCAAGTGGCAAAGTACAAGCCTTGGGCAAGGTGGTAAAATCTTAAAATTTACAAGAAAATCCAAAACCAAGAAAAAATAAATGGCCATATAGCCATAGTTAGTGTCAAAGTCTAGATGTTAGTGTCACAAACCAAGGAAATGCCCAAAATTGTAAAGCATGACAATCAAGAAAATCACTGGTCCTTGAAAAAAAAAGTAAAAAGCTCAATTTACGAATAAAATGCACTTATAATAATGTCACATTACGATAACTGTGTGGCCTTATCTGGCCACCAAGGGGTACTCAACGAGCTGCTAGCACTCGAAACATCGAACCTTATCTCATAAAATACATATCATTAATACAATTGTCATGACCATCCCACCACCACTTTGACAAAGCTAAACATAGTCATAGTTGCACTAAGGTTGTATCCATAAAACAACCACATAGAGAGAGAGAGAGAGGAGTATAGGCCACCATCTATGGAGTCTAAGGTTGGCTCTAGTGATTGGTCAACCATACACCTTTCCTCACTCTAGACATACACTTTTACCGATTTCCTTTAGGGTCGGTTAGCGTAAGGTTCACAACATAACATGCAACAACATCACTAACATAATGGTGGTACATACATAACTACCATAACATCTTATGTATGGTACACATATAGGGTAGATCACAATCATACATTCCCTGGGTGCAACATACCACTTTACCACATTATGCACCCAAAGTGCATTCACTATACAATAGGGTTCATATATTCACCATATGCCCCTAAATCACGACATGGATCATTACATATTACACAAATCATACATATGATGAACATAGTAAGTAACATCACAACATAACATTAATTGCTACATAACAAGGTGATACACACATTTCTTCAAAACATGGTAAAACCATCATGATACAACTCATTTCATTTTACATCAATCTAGTCATACAACACATAGATACACCTACATATGACAATATGCCATAATGCTCCAGAACTCCATCATCAACATTAGGATTCTTTTTACACATCACAACAGTAATTCACACGTGAAATTTTCATAGAATCCACAAGAAGGAGAGAGAATACTCCCCTCCCCAGCACATCCACATGATAACAAACACGCACTAAGTGACATACACATCATGTGCGTTCACACTACCACAATTACGACATAGATCACATCACTCTTAAAACACATTACTCTTCCAATATTTATCACCATCATGAAACACCATCACCATCATGTAACACCATAACGACTCCAATATGGCCCATAGGTTCGACAACATGAATCTATGCTCTGATACTAAGTGTAACACCCACTATAACAAACACACAAGACTACATAGCAAAACACAGGATTTTTTTTTTTTGACTTGCTTGACACATAGCACGACACAACATGTCATCATAGGTTACAAATATCTCTGAGAACAACTTGATACAAGGATGACCACAAGGGTAGCATGGAAACGTTCACACCCGTCAGAGACCATTCACTCTTATCTTTGACAAGACACCACAAAAGACCAACTACAATACATAGCTACAGCTCAAGACATTCCACTGTGAAAATATTCTTAAGGTTATTTATTTCATTGGAACACGCCCTTTAAACTTATCTTACATTCTAGAAGGTTCATTATATGTTTCTTACCATTCTTCTACATGTTTTTCTTTTATATAACTTGAGGTCTAACCTAGGATCATCTCAAATATGACAATTATCTGCTTAATTCATTTACAAAACAAGGAGATAATCGATTCCACCATGCTCTCTATCCAAACCCAAATTACTGAGACTTGCTTCATACTTCCTTTGCATAATGAAGCAACATAAGTTCAAGAGAAGTGGAGTATGATTTAGGTTCAGAACCATAAACTTCTTTGTTAAAGGATAATCATATTATCATAACTTGGAAGAGGATTATGGGGTACTATGGTAACGATTAGAGAGAGAAAAATCAATTTATTTCATTATGGTCTATTTAGTTATTAACTGACCTTTTAGAGAAACTTAAGGGATAAATTGGATTGGGTAACAATTTCATTTAGCATTTTCTTGATTAGATTCGACAAAGGAAACAAAAGACCTAATGTGGCATCATACTGAGAATAAAGTTTAATCTATAGCTTAAGGTTAGAAATGGTAAATTCTTTTATACTGATAGAAAAATCCTTCCTTCTTAATTGGAAATTCTTAAAATCATTCAATAAAAAACACAACTCCATAATAGTTTTATTATTTATTTATTCAACTTATGAATTTACTTTCTATTCTTTTATTCTTTGATTAACCTTTTTAAAGAGGATTGCGACCTGATAACATGTACAAAGAACTACCCTGATGTCAAGACCATGGAGAGTCATTAAAGCATGAAAGTCTTATGACTCAAAATTAGACGCTGCCATCACAAAACGGGAGAGAAGGTTAGGGTTATAACCTTTCTTTTCAACAAGGCACACAACCTAAAGGTGATCACAAGATTCAATATAACTTGGCTGAGAATAAGAAGGTGCCAAACATGAGCAAGCTAAAAAACCACAACAGTTCATGACTGATAAATAATATTTCCACAAGAAAACTCATAACAATGTAAAGATTGAATATTATTTGTCACAAGGATAATTACAAGTTTAACTGTAAAGAACAAGACAACTTTATTTTACAATTACCAAACAATCCAAGGCAAGAGGCCTTCCAAACTCCATTAAAAGCACCATTATAGAATTACGGCACATTTGACATTTACATAAGAAACTTCATAATTCCATCAAATGAAACCTTTACAACTCTTTCTTTTTATCTACTCGCATTATCCATCTGCACAAGTATTGACAATATTAGTTCATATAAACTGGCATGGAAAATACACTTCCCGGTCTAACTAATTCAATACAAGATAATTTCAAATATCAGTTGATTTACTTAAAGAAAACAACTCATGAGAAAGAATTCAACCAATGATAAAAGGTTTTTTTTTAGTTCTCTTCATTGCCTAGAATATCTCAAACTTCCACATTAAAACAAAAAAAAACATTGAAATAAGGGTACAAACTCTTTCACCCCACCCAATTTAAAGGTAACCTCTCTCATTACTATCTCACCTAAAATTGTATTAGGAAATGAGGGTAATTCATAACAACATTTCCCTTCAATTTTAAAAGCAAGCTCAAGGATATGTTTTGATTCGGAACAAGGATAAAGCTACCAAAAAAAAAATAAAGATATTCTCAACCTACCGGTAAGAAAATTGAACATAACAAGGATATTATAACCCTTAAATTGGTGCAAGCATCGACAATACGTGACTCGAGATAATTCCATTTCAAGCTAAAATCTAGGGTGGTCTTAATTAGCACTGTAATTGTTAACATCGAACGTACATCTGAGTCTGGAGACTCAAAAAATCAGAGTGTCCTTTGTAAAAGAAACAAAGCACAAACAACCTCCTAGACTTATGCTGTTGATCAGGCCTAATAGTTAATAAGCTTTAGTTTCCCCATCTTCTACCATAATATACTAATGCTACACGTGCAAGGATATATGTAATAGATTATGTCCCTAAGAAAATTGTTATATCTATAAGAGATTACTTATTCTATGAAATTTAAACAACAATCAATCACAAGGCATCCCAATCATTACATTACCTAAGTTAACTGAGAAAAGGTTCATCCCCTACCTTCCGATCGATATCTATCCATATCCATACATATGTAATTCGATGCTATAAAATTTTAGCCCTACATGAATAACCCAAGTCATAAGATTAGTGACCAAGTAAGAAAATGATATAATACAATTAAATTATATCCCTAAAAACCATGCTCGATATGCAAGATCCACTAAGATAACCGCAATCAAGGCTTAAGATTGGTAAGAATCCATTTAGAGTACATCCCTATGCTACCCTATTTTCAATAGGAGTGGTTTATTTTATTACGAAAATAAACTCTCCTCAAAATCTCCGAGGTCAAGAGCTGGGTTAAATTATCATTTCTCCTTACAATTATTATCTTTATCAAATAAACATTTGGATACTTACTATGTCTCAACAGATCTGGTATGGCCGTAATATCACCCAGTGGAAATGATACTAACAACTAGGTATAACGGGGATTAATGAAGATAATCACAGCTATCTACAACCACTACGAAGGAATCATAACAAGTGTAAGACAATAACGTAAACCCCAAACACTTTTCTATTAGTACTGCAGTGATTTGAACCTTAACTACACATCACCAATCACCAGTTAATCAACTGTGGTCTTGTGCTAAAGAAAATTTAATCCACAAAAATTAAATACCCCAAAAAAAAATCAAGGCACTATTAGCTTACTCAACAACCAAGCAGCAAAGGTCTACTATTCTAAGCCAAAACAACTTCACATGGATTATCAGAGGTACCAATGGAGTCTACTCATCGAATGAGAAGGGGTTATACAGAACCTAACCTTGCTTTCACAGTTTACTTTTGAATGAAAAAGTATCCACATTAGAATAACGGATTCGATTCAATGTTTGAATAAGAACAGTCCAGATATTGGGTTTTTATTAATACGCCATAGATTTATCTGAAGGTTTGTATCTCTAGGATATATCTGTAAGAACAACACCACACAAATATAGACAAAAATAAATAAGTAAAAAATTAAAGTGTCCTCCCATTTCGTACCTAGATCCAAACAAAGAAGAGTCAATAATAACCAGAAAGATACAACCACATCAAAAGAGTGCAAGCTAGTACTAATGAACTAGATTAAATACCGATATTTATTCATGCCAGTAATAAATAAGTCAAGGTATTCGGGAAGAAAATGGGTCATATCATGAACTAACGAGTAAGATAGAGATCCATAACATATAACAAGCATAATATAATCCTTCAGGCCATACACTTCTAATCACCTTAAATGCCAAGTTAATATTCATTTATTTTATATTGAAATATTTAGAAAGGGAAGAAATATTTCCATGCCTACGAAACTTGAATGCTTTATCAGAAATCCCCTCCACGCATTCATTATATCCTCCGTAAGTTCCATCTCTACCAAAGATGATTCTGTAGGAGTCCCCCCTTTTGTTTTTTTTTTTTTGCTCTCCCTTCTTAGAGAAAAAGTTTTGTGAATCATATTTATTTTTGGGGCTAAGCATTTTGAAGTTGAAAAATCCTTGAGGTTCCTGGATCTTAGATTTTCCCAGCAAAGGGATTTCACGAGCCTGTTAATGTGGAACATCGTCATCGTCACCTTCCTTGGATTCTTCTATAACTCTTAGGGTAGCAGCTAAAGAGGATGAGCATCGTACCACCTTAAACCCTACATTAACCCTGCTTATAAGAAAACATCGAGAAAAATAGAAGATCTTGTTGTTTTGTTCAGGTTTTTTTTTTAATAGAGTAGAAGAAGATTGAAACAACATCATTGTCCGTCCTGCTAACATTTTCTTAAATACTTCAACGATTTCCACAACTTTCAACTACAAATTCTTCTCCAGAAAAGCCCATGCAGCGAGGGAAGCATGCTTGATTAAATCAAGTGAAAATCCAATCAAAAGACTCCCCTAGTCAGGTGTTTCCTTCCCCCAAAATGCGGCAAAAAAAGGAATAAGGAAGTCAAAAAAGGGTAGAGTAGGTCATAAAAGATAACAGGTCTGAAGTGGTTGAGAAGTTGCTAGAAAAGATAGGCGGCCAACCCCCCCACTTGGCATTCAAACCAAAGCAAAGACCAACACACATTTCCTTAAAATAATGAGTGGTAAGTGCTCTTCCTCCATGCATAATTAAAGGCCAGGTATTTTCAACAAAAAGAAACAAGGGTATGCGGCCAGCAGGGGTGAAAATGTAGTTGGGGTGGGTGGATGCCCCCATACAACCAAAACACTTACCGAAAAAAAGGGTATGAATATAACCCATGCAAATACGTCTGGACAACCACGGATAAAATGTTAGACACTAAGAAAAAACACCACTTCCTAAGCAACAACGTCACCCACGAAAAAGCTCCTCCTGTTGCGTGAATCAGGGCTCAGTCTTCTAGAGCGGTTGATAAAAAAAAGGTAATTTACAGGTAATTAATAATAACATTCATGAAAATCGACAAAAAATAAAATAATCGTTAATTAATGACTAAAATAATAATACTATTATTATTATTTTATAACTAAAAATAAATAAATTGTTAATCGTATTAATAAGGGCCAAAAACAGTTTTCCTTAATCAGGGTCACCGAAGTGAGAACAAGAGTGACCGACGAAAGAGGTGTTACATTCTCCTCCCCTTACGAAAGCATTGTCCTCGATGCGGCATAATGTTGAAGGATGGAAAAGCGGTAAGAATCAAGGAATAGATGAATGCGAAAGTACACCCTATGTTTACAATTCAATCGTTACAACACGGCCATGGAGTGGCCTTAGATACATTTTAGAAGGATGATTCACTTTTAAGGTTCTGAGAAGATTGGTAGTTCTATCTTATTTATTATTTAATTAGTCTCTTTCCATTTACATTATTCCTAATTCATGTTCTTTAGAATTTCATTGTTGTAGAATTTTTGTTTATTCATTGTTGTGGGTGCCCAACATGAACTACAATCACAACACCCTACCAGGGTCATACACAACACTAATGATTTACAAGCATAATTTTACATAATTTCATGTATGTACCACATCACAAAAGATTGGTCAATTTATGGAAGGGAACATGGATGGTCCACATAACATAGTACCTATCACACATCTAAGACTGATATATAAAATACTTGAACAAAGTGTACTACGACAACCAGACATTTCCTCAATTCCATAGATGAATAATTCCCATAATTTCGAATAAAAGCTATAGGTACATAGTGTACACAAGGGAACCACAACCATAACCACCACAAAACATAGCCAACCCTCATGAGCACCCATACATCATAACACTACCCCCAAAACACCACCAACAACGCCATATACCACCCGAAGCATAAGAAAATAACCACATACATGTAAATCTCTTATGCCTCCCTCAAGTATATTATGCCTCCCTCAAACTCTTATGCCTCCCTCAAGCTCTTATGCCTCCCTCAAGGAGGCCGGTTGTCCCCATGGCCCAAGACACATAGGGTTTGGACACTCCTAACCCAAGTGACATAATAACGCATGGTTCAACAACCTGTTGGTTATTTGTAACTCCTTGGGGTGTACCCCCATACAACGAAGCGGGTCCATAGGTCTAACGATTCCATGGTGCATCCCATGACCCTATTCCACACATCACGATAGTAGAACCAACATAACAATCCAATCCAAATGCCAAGTGGCAAAGTACAAGCCTTGGGCAAGGTGGTAAAATATTAAAATTTACAATAAAATCCAAAACCAAGAAAAAATAAATGGCCAAACAGCCATAGTTAGTGTGAAAGTATGCATGTTAGTGTTACAAACCAAGGAAATGCCCAAAACTGTAAAGCATGTCAATCAAGAAAATCATTGGTCCTTGAAAAAAAATTAAAAAGCTCAATTTACAAATAAAATACACTTATAATAATGTCACATTACGATAACTGTGTGGCCTTATTTGGCCACCAAGGGGTACTCAATGAGCTGCTAGCACTCGGAACATCGAGCCTTATCTCATAAAATACATATCATTAATACAATTGTCATGACCATCCCACCACCACTTTGACAAGGCTAAACATAGTCATAGTTGCACTAAGGTTGTATCCATAAAAAAACCACATAGAGAGAGAGAGAGGAGTATAGGCCACCATCTATGGAGTCTAAGGTTGGCTCTAGTGATTGGTCAACCATACACCTTTCCTCACTCTAGACATACACTTTTACCGATTTCCTTTAGGGTCAGTTAGCGTAAGGTTCACAACATAACATGCAACAACATCACTAACATAATGGTGGTACATACATAACTACCATAACATCTTACGTATGGTACACATACAAGGTAGATCACAATCATACATTCCCTGGGTGCAACATACCACTTTACCACATTATGCACCCAAAGTGCATTCACTATACAATAGGGTTCATATATTCACCATATGCCCCTAAATCACGACATGGATCATTACATATTACACAAATCATACATATGATGAACATAGTAAGTAACATCACAACATAACATTAATTGCTACATAACAAGGTGATACACACATTTCTTCAAAACATGGTAAAACCATCATGATACAACTCATTTCATTTTACATCAATCTAGTCATACAACACATAGATACACCTACATATGACAATATGCCATAATGCTCCAGAACTCCATCATCAACATTAGGATTCTTTTTACACATCACAACAGTAATTCACACGTGAATTTTTCATAGAATCCACAAGAAGGAGAGAGAATACTCCCCTCCCCAGCACATCCACATGATAAAAAACATGCACTAAGTGACATACACATCACGTGCATTCACACTACCACAATTATGACATAGATCACATCACTCTTAAAACACATTACTCTTCCAATATTTATCACCATCATGAAACACCATCACCATCATGTAACACCATCACGACTCCAATTTGGCCCATAGGTTCGAGAGCATGAATCTATGCTCTGATAACAAGTGTAACACCCACTATACAGACACACAAGACCACATAGGAAAACACAGGATATATTTTTTTTTGACTTGCTTGACACCTAACATGACACAACATGTCATCACCAAGGTTACAAATATCTTTGAGAACAACTTGATACAAGGATGACCACAAGGTTAGTACGGAAACATTCACACCCATCAGAGACCATTCACTCTTCTCTTTGACAAGAAACCACAAAAGACCAACTACAATACATAGCTACAGCTCAGGACATTCCACTGTGAAAATATTCTTAAGGTTATTTATTTCATTGGAACATGCCGTTTAAACTTATCTTACTTTTAGAATGTTCATGATATGTTTCTTATCATTCTTCTACATGTTTTTTTTATATAACTTGAGGTCTAACCTAGGATCGTCTCAAATATGACAATTATTTGCTTAATTCATTTACAAAACCAGGAGATAATCGATTCCACCATGCTCTCTATCCGAACCCAAATTACTGAGACTTTCTTCATACTTCCTTTGCATAATGAAGCAACATAAGTTCAAGAGAAGTGGAGTATGATTTAGGTTCAGAACCATAAACTTCTTTGTTCAAGGATAATCATATTATCATAACTTAGAAGAGGATTACGAGGTACTATGGTAACGGTTAGAGAGAGAAAAATCAATTTATTTCATTATGGTCTATTTAGTTATTAACTGACCTTTCAGAGAAACTTAAGGGATAAATTGGATTGGGTAACAACTTCATTTAGCATTTTCTTGATTAGATTAGACAAAGGAAACAAAATACCTAATGTGGCATCATACTGAGAATAAAGTTTAATCTGTAGCTTAAGGTTAACAATGGTAAATTCTTTTATACTGGTAGAAAACTCCTTCCTTATTAATTGGAAATTCTTAAAATCATTCAATAAGAAACATAACTCCATAATAGTTTTATTTATTTATTTATTCAACTTATGAATTTACTTTTTGTTCTTTTATTCTTTGATTAACCTTTTTAGAGAGGATTGCCACCTAATAACATGTACAAAGAACTACCCTAGTGTCAAAAACATGGAGAGTCATTAAAGAATGAAAGTCTTATGACTCAAAATTTGAAGCTGCCATCACAAAACGGGAGAGAAGGACAGGGTTATAACCTTTCTTTTCAACAAGGCACACAACCTAAAGGTGATCACAAGATTCAATATAACTTGGCTGAGAATAAGAAGGTGCCAAACATGAGCAAGCTAAACAACCACAACAGTTCATGACTGATAAATAATATTACCACAAAAAAACTCATAACAATGTAAAGATTGAATATTATTTGTCACAAGGATAATTACAAGTTTAACTACAAATAACAAGACAACTTTATTTCACAATTACCAAACAATCCAAGGCAAGAGGCCTTCCAAACTCCATTACAAGCACCATTATAGAATTACGGCACATTTGGCATTTACACAAGAAACTTCATAATTCCATCAAATGAAACCTTTACAAATCTTTCTGTTTATCTACTCGCATAATCCATCTACACAAGTATTGACAACTATCAGTTCATTTGAACTGGCATGGAAAATACACTTCCCGGTCTAAGCTAAACAACCACAACAGTTCATGACTGATAAATAATATTACCACAAAAAAACTCATAACAATGTAAAGATTGAATATTATTTGTCACAAGGATAATTACAAGTTTAACTACAAATAACAAGACAACTTTATTTCACAATTACCAAACAATCCAAGGCAAGAGGCCTTCCAAACTCCATTACAAGCACCATTATAGAATTACGGCACATTTGGCATTTACACAAGAAACTTCATAATTCCATCAAATGAAACCTTTACAAATCTTTCTGTTTATCTACTCGCATAATCCATCTGCACAAGTATTGACAACTATCAGTTCATATGAACTGGCATGGAAAATACACTTCTCGGTCTAACTAATTCAATACAAGATAATTTTAAATATTAATTGATTTACTTAAAGAAAACAACTCATGAGAAAGGATTCAACCAACGATAAAAGGTTTTTTTTTTTTAGTTCTCTTCATTGCCTAGAAAATCTCAAACTTCCACATTAAAACAAAAAAAAAAACATTGAAATAAGGTTATGAACTCTTTCACCCCACCCAATTTAAAGGTAACCTTTCTCATTACTATCTCACCTAAAATTGTATTAGGAAATGATGGTAGTTCATAACAACATTTCCTTTCAAGTTTAAAAGCAAGGTCAAGGATATGTTTTGATTCGGAACAAGGATAAAACTACTAAAAAAAAATTAACATATTCTCAATCTACCGGTAAAAAAATATAAGATAACAAGGATATTATAACCCTTAAAAAGGTGCAAGCATCGGCAATACGTGACTCGAGATAATGCCATTTCAAGCTACAATCTAGGGTGATTTGAATTAGCACTGTAATTGTTAACATCGAACGTACATCTGAGTCTGGAGACTCAAAAAATCAGTGTTTACTTTGTAAAAGAAACAAAGCACAAACAACCTCCTAGACTTATGATGTTGATCAGGCCTAATAGTTAATAAGCTTTAGTTTCCCCATCTTCTACCATAATATACTAATGCTACACGTGCAAGGATATATGTAATAGATTATGTCCCTAAGACAATTTTTATATTTATAAGAGATTACTTATTCTATGAAATTTAAACAACAATCAATCACAAGACATCCCAATCATTACATTACCTAAGTTAACCGACAAAAGGTTCATCCCCTGCCTTCTGATCGATATCTATCTATATCCATACATATGTAATTCGATGCTATAAAATTTTAGCCCTACTTGAATAACCCAAGTCATAAGATTAGTCACCAAGTAACAAAATGATATAATATAATTAACTTATATCCCTAAAAACCATGCTCGATATGCAAGATCCACTAAGATAACTGCAATCAAGGCTTAAGATTGGTAAGACTCCATTTAGTGTACATCCGTATGCTACCCTATTTTAAGTAGGAGCATTGTATTTTATTACGAAAATAAAATCTCCTCTCAATCCCCGAGGTCAAGAGCTGGGTTAAATTATCATTTCTCCTTACAAGTATTATCTTTATCAAATAAATATTTGGATACTTACTATGTCATACCAAATCTGGTATGGCCGTAATATCACCCAGTGGAAATGATACTAACAACTAGGTATAACGGGGATTAATGAAGATAATCACGGCTATCTACAACCACCACCAAGGAATCATAACAAGTGTAAGACAATAACGTAAACCCCACAAAATTTTCTATTAGTATTGCAGTGATTCGAGCCTTAACTACACATCACCAATCGCCAGTGAAGCAACTGTGGTCCTATGCTGAAGAAAATTTAATCCACAAAAATTAAATAACCCAAAAAAAGTCAACGCATTATTAGCTTACTCAACAACCAAGTAGAAAAGGTCTACTATTCTAAGCCAAAACAACTTAACATGGATTCTTAGAGGTACCAATGGAGTCTACTCATCGAATGAGAAGGGGTTATACGGAACCTATCCTTGCTTTCACAATTAACTTTTGAATGAAAAAGTATCCACATCATAATAATGGATTCGGTTCAATGTTTGAATAAGAACAGTCCAGATATTGGGTTTTAATTAATACACCATAGATTTATCTAAAGGTTTGTATCTCTAGAATACATCCGTAAGAACAACACCACACAAATATAGACAAAAATAAATAAATAAAAAATTAAAGTGTCCTCCCATTTCGTACCTAGATCCAAACAGAGAAGAGTCAATAATAAACAGAAAGATACAACCACATCAAAAGAGTGCAACCTAATACTAATGAACTAGATTAAATACCGATATTTATTCATGCCATTAATAAATAGGTCAAGGTATTCGGGAAGAAAATGGGTCATATCATGAACTAACCAGTAAGACAAAGATCCATAACATATAACAAGCATAATATAATCCTTCGGGGCATACACTTCTAATCACCTTAAATTCCAAGTTAATATTCATTTATTTTATATTGAAATATTTAGAAAGGGAAGAAATATTTCCATGCCTGCAAAACTTGAATGCTTTATCAGAAATCCCCTCCACGCATTCATTATATGATTCTGTAGGAGTCCCCCTTTTTGTTTTTGTTTTTTTTGCTCTCCCTTCTTAGAGCAAAAGTTGTGTGAATCATATTTATTTTTGGGGCTAAGCATTTTGAAGTTGAAAAATCCTTGAGGTGCCTGGATCTTACATTTTCCTAGTAAAGGGATTCCACGAGCCTGTTGATGTGGAACATTGTCATCATCACCTTCCTTGGATTATTCTACAACTCTGAGGGTAGCAGCTAAAGAGGATGAGCAGCGTACCACCTTAAACCCTACATTAACCCTTCCCGTCACAAAACATCGAGGAAAACAGAAGCCCTTGTTGTTTTTGTTGAGGTTTTTTTTTTTAATAGAGCAGAAGAAGATTGAAACAACATCATTTTCCTTCCTGCTAACATTTTCTTAAATCCTTCAATGATTTCCACAACTTCCAACTACAGATTCTTCTCTAGAGAAGCCCACGCAGCCAGGGAAGCATGCTTGAGTAAATCCAGTTCAAATCCAATTAAAAGACTCCCCAAGTAAGGTGTTTCATTCCCCCAAAATGTGGCAAAAAATGCATAAGGAAGTCAAAAAAGGGTAGAGCAGGTCATAAAAGATAATAGGTATGAAGTGGTTGAAAAGTTGCTAGAAAAGACAGGCGGCCAACCCCCCCACTTGGCATTCAAACCAAAGCAAAGACCAACACACCTTGCCTTAAAAGAATGAGTGGTAAGTGCTCTTCCTCCATGCATAATTAAAGGCCAGGTATTTTCAACAAAAAGAAACAAGTGTATGCGGCCAGCAGGGGTGAAAATTTAGTTGGGGTGGGTGGATGCCCCCATACAACCAAAATGCTTACCGACAAAAAGGGTATGAATACAACCCATGTAAAGATGTCTGGAAGACCACAGATAAAATGTTAGACGCTAAGAAAAAAAACCACTTCCTAAGAAACGACATGACCCACGAACAAGATCCTCCTCTTGCATGAATCAGGGCTCGGTATTTGAGAGCGGTTGATAAAAAAAAAGTAACTTACATGTAATTAATAATAACATTCATGAAAATAGACAAAAAATAAAATAATCATTAATCAATGAATAAAATAATAATACTATTATTATTATTTTATAACTGAAAATAAATAAATTATTAATCATATTAATAAGGTCCGACAATGGTTTTCCTTTAACAGGGTCACCGAAGTGAGAACAAGAGTGATCGATGAATGAGGTGTTACAGCTCTCTACGTAGATAACTCATAAACCTTCTCACTGCTCCCACTACATGGTCAATGGCAGGCCTAGTGCATAGCATAACAAAGATCAAGCTACCAACTGTTGATGAGTATGGTACACTGGACATCAGGATTCTATCCTCCTCAGTCTTGAGACTCTGCTCCTTTGATAATTTAAAGTGACCTACCAAATGAGTACAAATTGGTTTAGCATTCTGCTATGGCTAAACCTCTCAAATACCTTTATGTAATCTTCTTGAGATAATACCATCTTCCTTTCCTTCCTGTTTTAAGTTATTCTCATACCAAAAATTTGTTTTCTACCCCCAAATACTTCATAGCAAAGGATTCACCTAGTTTCTTTTTGAGTACCTTTATTTCCTACATGTTCTTCCCTGCAACGAGCATATCATCTACATATAGACAAAAAATAATATAACTACCATCAAGACACTTCTTGATGTACATGCAATGGTCTGAGTGATTGTTGAAATTTTTTTCACTTGTGCAAAAATGGGCAACTCGAAGCTTTGTTATGATGGATAGCATTGGTGAAGTATACCTAAGCTAGGGGAGATTATATCAGATTATGTTGTTAACTTGCTTATTTATTTAAAAGATTGCATGAAATCTAAAGCTATGTGTGCTGTCAAAAAATGTAACAGATCACATAGTCTGTAATTTCATGACCATCCTCAGTAAAAGAACACAAGCCCCGAAGGATAGTTGTGTTGTCTTGATGAGGACATCCAGTTACAGAATAAGTGAAGTGTAAAGTTTTGGAACAGAAAACACAAGTGCAGATCATAGAAAATGAGAGTTTGTTACTGAATGTTACAAGTTCTATTCAATGTTCTTTCCTTTATGATTAAGACATTCAATTATGTTATTGAGTTGTTTAGTTCAGTTTACAGAATGAGATATACAACTCATTTACAGAATTCAATGTTATATTTATAAGGAGTTTTGAAATGTTTCCCACACAAGCTGTGGGATGTAACTAAAAAATAAAGTACAGCTACTGAAAAGAAAGATACACATGCATGAAATAGAAAGAAAAGGAGTATGAGTGAACCCATCATTTCCTTGGGGATTTCTTTCTTTGATAAGAGCATCTCTACTCCAGGCTTTTCTTCATCTCTATTGAAGAAGCTCTATACCTAAAAAGAAAAGAGGTTAACTGTCAGTTACGATCTCAGGGATCAAACCACATTACTACACTATCCTACTTCGTGCATATGAATGTTCAGCTAAGAAGTAGATGTATTCTACTCAAAGGAAAAACTACATGCATGCTTTATTCACTCAGAAGGAAGAAAGTGAAAAGAAAGAAGAAAACATGGACATAAGAGAGGCCAAAAATCCTAATTATTTTCTAACTATTTTCCTGAGTGTACAGGTACATCTTGCAGCCAAAGGAAAATAGACAAGTCATAAGTGAATGCATAAAGGGAAGAATGTAACTCAAAGTTTTAGTAACTATTCTGAAATAGAAGAAGTCACAGTGTAGAAGAGAAACTGGCAGATAAGATAGGAATACTTGTTTTAGTTGCAGCAAAAGAGGGAGGATCAGTTTTAAAGAAGCTGAAGCTAAATGGAAAGAAGTGATTATAGCTGAAATAGGATGAGAGAGAATATTCTAGGAAAATTTTGACAGGGCTTCACCATGTAAAATGGACATTTACAAATTTTCATCATGTTTTTTCCAATTACTACGTGTTTTAAAGGAACTATGCAAATCAAATAGGTTATACAGGAAGAAGAAAAGCATCACATGATCAAGATAAATATCTAACATATTTTCAGTTCTCAAATTGCTATATCAGTTCAGCGAAAAAGGTGTTACTTTTTGTATTCTGGATCAAAAAATATAACTACTATTTCTAGAAAAGGCATTATGGAAATGATTCTAAAAAAAGTTTTCCAAAGATTCGCCATAAAAAATCAACATTTCAAATTTTCCAGCAAGCATCTAAGTAAAAAAAAATTGCAGAAAGGAAATAAATCATCTGAATCAAGGTATATGCCATGAAAATAATATCTAAAACAGTTAAAGTATTGCTTCTATTTTTAGAAAAGCAGTTACAGATTACATGTTCACAGAATAGAAACAGTGCAACTACTATTATACTTTTAGAGTCAAGTATTTTAGAAATGAAGCAAATATGAGAGCATAGAAATACTACAATGTTAACTAAGTAAATTCATTCAAGCAAAGTAGTACTTATTTATGACATGATCAGAAGCCCTTACAGGTGAACAAAGGAGCTATCTCATGATTCCATTAAAAGTGAGAAGTAATTAAAGTAATATTTACAGTTATAAAGGGCTTCAGAAAGAGATAATAACCTAGATATAAGGTATAACTATCTTTTAAGAAATGGTCTATATCTATCCAGGAGAGAAAGTTTTCAAAAATAATGAAATGGTAGATGATTCAGTTTTCTTAAAGGGTATTACAAATAAAATGCAAAGCTAAGTACAAAAGTTCATGTTAGAAGATCCAACCCTGGAGGAGGATACCGATCATTGGAAGTATAGTATGACCAACTCAAAGGGGAAATTATACAGAATTTTCCTAAAATCTATCTATAAGCTCAGTATCTTCAGGTAAAGAATCCACAACCACGTTGTCTTATTCCAATTTTGAAGTGAATAGATATGTTCAGGATTCTGAGTACAATAAATTGAAGAAATAGAAGGCTTTCTACAAAGGAGAAACATCTTTGGTATGACAGCATATGAAACATTTTGTAAAAGGAATTGAATTTTATCAAATCCGAGAACACCAAGATGAGGAAAAATTGATTTTAGCCAGCATAAAAGTTATTTTTTGTTTCCAAAATTATTAGTGGATTACAACTATTATTTTGAGATGCAAATTTCCAAATAATGAGAAACCAATGGCATTCAAGTTTCCATAGCACAAAAGTTTTAGCATAAAATAACAATGATCCATTTCTTAAGAAAACTAAAAAGGCAATATTCAGAATACACTACAGGAACTACAAGTCAGAAATGATGACCATAATCTCTTTGAAGTGAAACACGAATACCCAATGAAAAAAACATTCAGATCTGGAGTTAATAAAAGAGAAAAGGTACAATGAATTAATGGAGCCCCAAATGGATTTTGAACTCAAAAATGCAAAGCTTCCGGAAGGAAGAGAGTTTTGGAAATCATTAAAGGAGGTAGAGTTCATAGGAAACTACAGTGTGTGAGACTCAAAACCCTCATGCTGGACCAACCGACGTGTATGAAGATTAGATCACAAAACATAGAATGCATGAAGAGAGTCAAACTAGATGGAAATAATAAAGACTCGGGTCTGTCTTCATTTTAAGAAAAGCAAAGAAAAAAAAATAGATACCCAAAACCTGAAAATATGTAGATATATACGGCCATCATTTTATGATAGGAGCCATCACAAAATTCTTACCTTAAAAGAAGAAGAGTAATGTAGAGCAGTTTCTTACCTTTAAAGCGATGGCCAAGAAAAGTGGCGAGTCAAAACCCAACCCTGGCACCTAAAACTTCAATAGATCCAGTGTTAAGTAATGGTGAATTTGTCAAAGAAATCAAAGGATTAAGTACAAATGCACAGAGCTCGCATTTGTGAAGAATGAAACTAAAATCTTTGTGATGGTGCCCTTCCATTATCAGAACCTCTTAGAGCCCATAAGTTCAAGAATAGCAAAAGAATCACCGTCAAAACCCATATAAAAAGAAACGATGGTCATGGTCTTCCTTAGAAGATTAGAGACAGAAAAAAAGAACAAAGAAAAGCTGAGCTTCAGACTTCAAACATTTGCGGCTGATTAAGAAACTAGAGTTCTTAGAGTATACAAAGCTCAAAATAATAAAGATGATAGTCACAACCCTACAGAGTTTCCAAAAGCTGAGTCTAAAAAAGAAACGACCACGAAACAAAAGTAAATCAAGCTCAGAACCCATTTGTTCCAAGTGATTCGAGCTTGAAAAATCTTCAACAATGGCAGTCTACAGAAACTTTACCAGGGCTTCACTGCTCTCAGCGAGAAAATGTGAAATGACCAAAATGGTGGAGTTTGAGTTGTCATAACTCACCCACCTGAGCTTAGAAAACCTAACTCAACTTGAGTTAATGTTTTAATGAACAAGATCGAGCTGTGCAACGATCAAGGGTCAAAAAGGATCCTCAAAATTTGAAGCAAATCACCATGATCAGGATGCCACCAACTATATTAATTACAAAGTTTAAAACCCTAATCATAGGTTTGATATTGATGGCAGAAGATGAAAAGGACATAAATCAACGACCCAAGATCATCACCGGATATCAAAGAAAACTCAACCTGAGTTAGGTTTCCACTAACAAAATGCATAAAGGGGTGAGCCACCATGTAGAAGGGGCCAACCCACATAATCAAATGAATAATCATTATAAAAGACTTTCAAAGTCTAAACCATAGTATATGCCTTCAAAGAATAAAAATCCAACCAAATTATGCTAAATGATCACCAAAAAGGTGAATTTCAAATTATACATTACCAAACATGCAACGACCAACACATATATACATGTGTGTATTTATCAAAAGGGGGTAGAACTATAGTATGACATGTAATGTAAAATGGTCACCTTTTTATATATACTTGCTAAGTCCACAAAGGTTTTCAAACTTGATAATGTGAAGGTGGTCCCCACTTCAAGGAGCTAGAGATGATTTGCATAGTGTCACTCATGTGACCATCAAAAGGAGATGTCAATATCAGAACATGGCAAGTGGTCCCCACATAATGTTCATACTTTACAAAATATTACAATTACTATAATTATTTTTTTCTTGAACAGGGAGTTATTTTTGCATGCTTCACAACAGGAAAGAACAAAGAAGAAGACAAGTTACATGCCATGGAGAGAGACTTGCCTCGCAAGGAATTTATTTTTTTAAAAATTGTTCACCCAACCTTATTAAAAATAGAACAGTCAATTTCAGTTGACTGAGATGTAATCAAAGGCTATTAATGCCTATTGTACTAGTTTGTATTATTTTATCCTTTTATTTATTATTAAATAAAGGATAAAATTAGGATTCATGGGCAAGTACAGCCTTAGGCTATTTTTAGGAAGTGTTGGAAAATTTATTTTGCTATATATTATGTGCCTTTGCAAAGCATAAGAGAGATTCTTGCAGATGAATTTTGGATATAGGAGTATTGAAGCTTTTTTTTTTAGTTTTGACTTCTTTGTGTGAAGTATTTTATGCCTTTCCAATTATTTACAGTCTTGTGAATGCAAATTTCCTGACCAATCATCTTACCTTGCTACAAAATTTAGTTTTTTCCGCTAAATTTTAATGTGCATGTTAATTTATTATTACTGTTGTGATTTTCCCTCAGTACAACCAAGTGTTTGCCCTTAAATAATCTGCAGAAAATTATTGGCTTGTGCATCAAGAATCCTTCTCATAGCAATCATGCATATACTCAGTCAAAGTTCTCATATAAATTTAGTGTATCACCCCAATCCAGTTATTTCACAACCATATTTTACCCTTAATCCCAGAAAATCAATTTAGAATACATCAATAAGGAACTGGCCTTGATACCAGAGACTCACCTCAAAAATCTATACCCACAGACCTGAGGTGTTTCCATTGTATCTACGAAAGAGAGAGATCAATTTTTATAAGACTACAAAAATTGCAACCATCTCTCTATAGGGTGCACTTTCGAGAGATAACAGTTTTTGGCACGCCTCGTGGGACCATGAATCAAATCTACATGAAAAAAAATTTTTATAGTAGATTAAAGTTTACTTTCAGGAGCAAGCTACAACAATTCATTTTAAAGATTTGAAGATCTTTTGGTAACTCCGCAGAGCTGATTTCAGACCAATATTGTAGCATGTTCCATGCCTAAAGTGACTACAAGATCATCGGTAAGAGGAATTCCTTCCGAGTTTGTTTATTTACCTTTGAATTCTATTAGAAGGAGAAGAGTTGGTAATACTTTACCTTATAATAGACCTGGTTTTGGTAACCCTCCTCCTGATATTCCTTCAGCACGTATCAATTTCTCAATTAATATTCAATTTTTTTCAAATGGCTATCCAACCACCATGGAATTTTGTAACATTTACTAATGCTATCCCATTAGTAATCCCAGTTTACCATGACATTCCTAATGCTTCCAGGAAAAGTCTGCTATCATTCATGGGTGAAAATCAGGTTACACTAGCTAAACATATCAAAGATGTTGCAGCCCTATGTGCAATCCATAATAACACTCATGAAGATGTGGCTCTAAGACTTTTAGCTGCATCTTTTAAAGGGAAAGCCTTGTAATGGTATAGAAACCTAGAAATTGGCAGCATTAAAACTTGGGATGACTTAGGTGTAAAATTGTTGAAACAGTTCCAGGATAATTCAGGTCATTTGTCTCTCATCAAACAGTTGTCTACTATTAAAAGAGCTCCAAAAGAATTTATGTCCATTTTCAATATGTACTTTGCTAGAAATTGGGAGAGAATTCTAGCAAGTGTCAAGCCTCAAGATGATCATGCTTTCTTTTATTATCTTAGAGCATTAAATAGTGATATATCAACTATGATTCAGTCAATCAGTGGAGAGACACTCCCAACAGCTTATGATATTGCTATCCGAGCTAAAAATAGCTTATTCAAGCTGGAAAATTGGTGCCAAGGCCATCAATGCCTTTTTTGACATATTTAGCACCTATTCCTCATCCTATTACAATCATAGAGCCCACTATTGTAGCTCCATCAGATGATGTAATCAAATCTTTGCAGACTATGGGAAATAAATTGACTTCAATTGAGAACAAAATTGCATTACCTAGTAGACCCTATCAGGCTCCTTATGAACCCTACCAATAGAATAAAAAAAATAGACATCCCTATCAAAAGAATCAAAATTATAGGCATCCTTACCAACAAAGCCAGTTTGACACAAAGGATCCTAGTTCATATAACGCTTTAGTCCCAATTAATATGGCTACATAAGAGTGGTGTCAACCTTGCAATCAACCTCATTCAGCTACAACTTGCCCAAATGCTTTTCTGAATCTGAATCTTGTTGCACAACCTCAATCTGAAACATTTTTTATGCCTCAAATGGAGGGTGGGCAGCAAGAGACTCATGTTCAGAAAGCACCTGAATAGAATTCAGTCAGTTTTAATGAGGAGGATTTCATTTCAGTCACTACTAGGGATCAAGGGAGGGCTGTTGAAAATCAAAAGCAGTGAAATAGGCCTATCCTACCTACTATCACTGATAAGACAACATGTACAACTCCAAAGTCAACTACCAACCCTGTTATTCCTCAAAAATTAGAAAGTGTCCCAGTTGATAAAGTCATCAAAGACAGCTACAGCCTGATCCAAGAAGACTGTTTATACCTCAGATATCTAAGGTAGCTTAAGTAGAATCAATTTTTGCTAAGCCCTACTCTAAAACAGTTGATTCTGTCTCTAAAACAGTTACTTCCTTTAACATTGTTGATGTAATGAAAAAGCATAATGTTAACATCACAATGTGGGATGCTCTAAGTATTTCTAGACAACAAGATTTACTTTCTCATGAACTAGCTAAGCTGTAGATTTCTTCAAATACAATAGAAAAGGAAGTTCAGAAGACAAACATGGTCCTTGGAACCTTTGAGCAAGACTGTATTAAAGAAGTTAAGTGGATGGTTCATAAAGTTCTGAATGCTCATGACATCAAGAAACCATCACCATTTTATTTGTCACTGATTATTGTGAAAATCTAGTTCACAATTGCATGGTGGACAATGGTGAAAGTAGAACAGCTATGCCAAAAGTGATTGCAGAAAAATTAGGGTTGTAGTATGAGCCTATAGAAAGGAGTGTCTTACAGCTTGATGGAACTAAAACTAATACAGTTGGTATAATAAAAAATTTATAAGTGACATTACATGCTTTCCCAAATGTTTCTATTCTGCAAGATGTTACTGTTATGGACCTACCTCCATATTTTGTCTTGTGCTTATCTAGAGATTTCACAACGAAAATAGGAGGTTACCTCTCTTCGGATTGGTCCTTCTTATTTTTTACTACACGTTATAGAACTAAGGTTACTAGCAATTCAAAACCATTGGCTAGACTCCATGTTGAGCCTCATTCTCCAAATGCAGTAGCTAATTACTCAGCTTTAGAGCAATTTGATTTTGATGATGTAGCTCAGGTTTCAACATTATATGGTGTTTCTAACATTTTAATGGATGAAAATACAGTTGAATAACATGCCCATGATCCTTTTAAGGAAGTTGAGGAACATATTTTTAGTGTGTATTATATGCATGAAGAAAATACACCACTTCCCTTGCTGTCCAAAAAAGAAAATTCAGTAGAAGGGATTTGGAAGCTTCATTTTGATGGAGCTAAGAACAAAAAAGGACAAGGAGCAGGTTTGATTCTCACTTCCCTAACAAGCGAAAGGTATTTCTCAACTTTGAGTCTCGAATTTTCATGTACTTGCAATGTAGCTAAATATGAATCATTAATTCATGTCCTACTTTGGGCCAGAAAGAGAGGTATTAGCATGCTACAAATCTTTGGTGATTCTGAGTTAGTTATCAATCAAGTAAAAAATTTCAATGTTTGTAAGAATCCACTAATGAAGTCTTACACAGATAGAGTTTCATACTTAATGGAATATTTTAACGCCATTAATATTTAGTCTATTCTTAGAGCTGAAAACAAGCATGCAGATAGACTTGCAGCAATTGGTGCTAGTTTCAAAGTGCTGGAACAGATGGAAAACAAAAAAATTAAGACTCATATTAATCTAATTGTCAGGCCTTCTATACCTAATAACAAATCAAATTGGAAAGTTTTTGAAAGTGAAGATCAAATCTGCAGGTTTTTACAGTAAGAAGCTGAATTTTCTATAGTTAATCAAGATAAGTTACAACATTTATATGGTGATCAGATTGTTCAGTTAAAGACAAATAAATTTCCTCAAGGTCTGGTCACATTGGAAGACATCTTCAGCACTGATGATCAGTTAAGAATGGTGAAGACTAAAATGTCAACCCCCTCTAATAATTACAAAGAGATCTTGGTTGATGAAGGGAAAAAGCTGTTTCTTAGAAAGGTATGTTCCTTAATTGAAAAGCAGTCATTTATTAATCTTTGCAAACATTTTAAGGATGTTTTTGCTTGGAAATACCAAGATCTGAAAGGATTTTATCCCAATCTAGCACAACATACAATCGAGTTACATCTAAATGATAAGCCTGTTAGAAAGAAACATAGGCCTATAAATCCAAAAATAGAACCTCTAATGAGGAAAGAATTATATAAATTGATTGAATCAATTATTATCTTTCCAGTTAAGCATTCAAGCTGGGTAGCCAATCTTGTTCCTGTTAGGAAGAAGAACGGTGAAATCAGACTATGTGTAGATTTCAGAGATCTTAATAAAGCTTCATTAAAAGAACATTACCCACTCTCAAATATGGATCAAATTTTGAGAACAGTCTCAGGTTCAGATAGACTATCTCTTCTCAATGGTTACAGTGGCTATAATCAAATTTTAGTTTGAGAAGAAGATAGATACAAAACATCTTTTACCACTAAGTGGGGTTCCTATGCTTACAAAAGAATGCCTTTTGGTCTTTCAAATACCGGTGCAAAATTTCAACGTGCAATGGACATGGCTTTCCAAATATTGTTAAATAAATGTATTCTTGTTTATTTGGATGATATTACCATATTCTCAAAAAATTCAGAAGAACGCTTGATGCATTTAAGGCAAAAATTTTGTTTGTGCAGGAAATTTGGAATATCCTCGAACCCACTGAAGTCTATCTTTTCAGTACATCAAGGTAAATTACTTGGTCATATTGTTTCTAAGCAAGTTTTATTAATTGACCCTTTCAGAATTGAAGCTATATCACAGCTATCATTGCCTCATCATAAGAAGGCATTAAAATTTGTTTTGGGAAAAATCAACTTTGTTAGAAGATTTGTTCCAAATTTTGCAGCATTGGTCAAACCATTAACAACTATGTTAAAGAAAGAGAAAACATTCTCTTGGACCAATGAAGGGAGAGAAGGTTTTGAGGCAATCAAAATAGCTATCTCTCAGGCTTCTACTCTTGCAAATCCAAATTTTGATAAAGATTTTACAATGTATGCACTTGCAGGAGCTAAAACAATCTCAGCTATTTTAACTCAGGTTAATGATTAGAATATTGAAAAGCCAATTGCTTTCTTCAGACAGAGTTTTCATGATTATGAAACAAGGTACACATTTCTTGAAAAACAAGTATTTTCAGTAGTCATAAGACTAAATAATTTCAAGTATATGCTTTCGAACAATAAAATCCACATTCTTGTTTCTCATCCAAATGTAAAAGCATTCTTACTAAATAAGGAGTTAAATGAGAAAAGAGAAAATTGGATAATAAAGGTCATGGAGTATGATGTTGATATTCGTGTTGCTAAAATAGTTCGAGGAAAATTTTTATGTGAACATCTAATTACTGAAATGGAAAGACAACAAGCTATAGAACCAAATGATTCAGAATAGCATGCTGAAATTGCATATCAACAATCAAATATCATGGTCCAACCAGAAAATCAGCAACCTGAACTTGCTTGAGAGATCCAAGTATCAAGGTGGATGACTGATTTGGTTAAGGGTCAAAGCATATAACTGTGTCCCACTTTTTTGTAGTTTTTGTACTTTCAGCAAACTATGTCCGATAACCAAAACATGAACAAACATGCATTTTTAAGAGGCTATAAATACCAAGGTGCAGGGCATCCAGAATTTACCTGATTTTTTAAATTTTTATAGTATTTTTAATTATTTATTTACTAGTCAGATTTTAATATATTTATGGCCATAAAGTGGGAAACACTTGTATGCTTT
The DNA here is from genome assembly GCA_019776745.2 of Taxus chinensis. Taxonomy (NCBI): domain Eukaryota; kingdom Viridiplantae; phylum Streptophyta; class Pinopsida; order Cupressales; family Taxaceae; genus Taxus; species Taxus chinensis. The sequence goes on along the minus strand of CM034153.1, from coordinate 202,748,838 downwards.
GACCCTTAACTACTTACAGCATGGAACCTATCCGAAAGGTATGGATAAGAATAAAATAAGATATTTCATATTATAAGCAATTCCTTATCTTTTCGTTAATGGTTTGTTGTTCAAAAGGAATATAAATGGAATCTTGATGCAATGTGTTGACTATGATAAAATTCAGAAACTATTATAAGAATTCCATGAAGGACTTGTAGGAGGTCATTTCTCATCACGTACTACAACTTTAAAAATCATGAAAGCAAGTTACTATTGGCCTAGCATATTCAAAGACTGTTTTGAATGGATTAGAAAGTGTAAGAAATGTGCTTTCTTTGTTAGAAAAGAACGTTTAGCTTCACTACCTTTATAGCTTATTTCAGTTGATCAGCCTTTTATGCAGTGGGTATCAAATTTATTGGCATGATAAACCCACCTTCTTCACAAGGACATAAGCAGATCTTAATTGCTACAAATTATTTTACACGATGGAATGAAACAATAGCCTTGAAATATGCTAACAAAACTTCAATACTATCCTTTTATGAAGGTATAGTTTGCAGATTTGGTGTTCCGGAAACTATCATATCAGATAATGCTCTAGCATTTCTTGGTGTTAAAATAACGGATTGGGCTTTGAACCATGGAATCTATTTACTCTCTTCATCTAATTATCATCAGAAGAAATCTCAAGGATAATCAAAGAGCTTGGCATCTGATGTTGAATTCCACACTTTGGGAGAAAAGAGTCACTCCTAAAAGATTAGTTGGTAATTCATCGTACAAACTTGTGTATGGAAAAGAAACGAGAATGCCTATTTCAGTTGAGTTACCTGCATTAGATTTGCTACACCAAATGGAACTACTTGAGAATGAACCATTACAGGTTGGTTATGCAGAGTTAATGAAATTACAAGAGCTAAGGGATCAAGCTCATTTAAATATGGAAAATAATTAGAAATAGGTCAAGAAGACTTTTGACAAGAAAGCCAAATTCAGAGTCTTTAATGAAGGAGATATTATGTTAAAGTGGGATGTTGATCATGTAAAGCCAGGAAGACACTCAAATTTTGGCACACTCTGAAGTGGTTATTACATGATTTCAGCTAGCAAAGAGCACAATGGCTTTCAGCTTCCAAATATGAATGGAGAGGAACTTCTCATTCCTGTGAATGATATGTTTCTCACACACTGGTATTGAATATCTTACTGTGATTGTTAGAGTAGAATTTCCCTTCAATAGTTGTAGTTTTTGCACATTGCATCATTTTTTAATTCAATAAGTGCATTTGTGCACGTGATCTGGTTTACCAGATCCTTTCCCAGTTTTAGTTTCATTTTGGAAAGGTTGGACTTTTTCAGAAATGGAAAATTGTTGTTACATGTTTGGACTCCATGCCCAATAGACAAGAGAAAGGCACTGGTATATAAGCTAGTAGGTAGCTTTCCCCGCATGATCACCAGAAATGTTGACAATTTTTGAAATTGGTCAAAAATTGGCAACTCAAAACTTTGTTATGATGGATAACATTGGTGAAGTATACCTAAGCTAGGGGAGATTATATCAGATTATGTCATTATTGTTGATTTATTTTAAAGATTACATGAAATCTGCAGCTATGTGTGATGCTACAAAATGTAATAGATCACATAGTCTACAATTTCATGACCATCCTCAGTAAAAGAACACAATCCCTGAAGGAAAGTTGTGTTTTCTTGAGGACATCCAATTATAGAATAGGTGAAGTGTAAAGTTTTGGAAGAGAAAACATAAGTGTAGATCAGAGAAAATTAGAGTTCGTTACTAAATGTTACAAGTTCTATTCAATGATCTTTCCTTTATGATTAAGACATTTAATTATGTTACTGAGTTGTTTAGTTCATTTTACAATCCATAAAGAAAGCAAAAATGTAGAAAGAGATATACAACTCATTTACAGAATTCAATGTTATATTCATAAGGAGTTTTGAAATGTTTCCCACACAAGCCATGGGATGTAACTAAAAAGTAAAGTACAACTACTGAAAATAAAGATACACATGCATGAATGAGAAAGCAAAGGATTATGAGTGAACTCATAATTTCCTTTGGGATTTATTTCTTTGATCGAAGCATCTCTACTCCAACCTTTTCTCCATCTCTATTGAAGAAGCCATGTACCTGAAAAGAAAAGAGGTTAACTGTCAGTTACGAGCTCAGGGATCAAACCATATTCCTACTCTATCCTACTTCATGCATATGAATCTTCCCTTAAGTAAGAGATGTATTCTAATTGAAGGACGAATTGCATGCATGATTTATTCACTCAGAAGGAAGAAAGTGAAAAGAAAGAAGAAAACATGGACATAAGAGTGGCCAAAAAGCCTAATTATTTTCTAAATAATTTCCTAAGTGTGCAGGTACATCTTACAACCAAAGGAAAATAGACAAGTCATAAGTGAATTCATAAAGGGAAGAATGTAACTGAAAGTCTTAGTAACTATTCTGAAATAGAAGAAGTCACAATGTAGAATATAAACTGGCAGATAAGATAGGAATACTTGTTTTAGTTACAGCAGAAGGGGGATGATTAGTTTTAAAGAAGCTGAAGCTAAATGGAAAGAAGGGACTACAACTGAAACAAGATGAGAGTGAAGATTCTGGGAAAATTTTGGTAGGGCTTCGCCATGTAAAATGGACATTTACAACTTTTCATCATGTTGTTTTTAATTACTACGTGCTTTAAAGGAACTATGCAAATCAAATAACTGATACAGGAAGTAGAAAATCATCACATGGTCAAGATAAATAGCTAACATATTTTTAGTTCTCAAATTGCTATATCAATTCAGAAAAAAGGGTGTTACTTTTTGTATTCTAGATCAGAAAATATAACTATTATTTCTGGAAAAGGCATTATGGAAATGATTCTGAAATTTTTTTTCCAGAGCTTCACCATAAAAAATCAACATTTCAAATTTTTCAGCAAGCATCTAAGTAGAAAACAATTGTAGAAAGGAAATAAAGCATCTGAATCAAGGTATATGCCCTGAAAATAATATCTGAAATAGATAAATTATTGCTTCTATTTTTCAAAAAAGCACTTACAGATTACAAGTTCACATAATAGAAACAATGCAACTACTATTATAATTTCACAGTCAAGTATTTTAGAAATGAACCAAATACGAGAGCACATAAATACTACAATGTTAACTAAATCAATTCATTCAATCAAAGCAGTACTTATCTATGACATGATCAAAATCCATTACATGTGAACGAAGGAGCTATCTCATGATTCCATTAAAAATGAGAAGTAATTCAAGTAACATCTACAGTTATAAAGGGCTTCAAAAGGAGATAATAACCCAGATTTAAGGTATAACTATCTTTTAAGAACAGGTCTATATCTATCCTGGAGAGAAATTTTTCAGAAATAATGAAATTGAAGATGACTCAGTTTTCTTAAAGGGTATTACAATTAAAATGCAAAGTTGAGTACAAAAGTTCATGTTAGAAGATCCATCCCTGGAGGAGGATATTGATCATTGGCAGTATAGTATTACCAACTCAAAGGGGAAATTATATAAAATTTGCATAAAATCTATCTACAAGCTCAGTATCTTCAGGCAAAGAATCCACAACCACGTTGTCTTATTCCAATTTTGAAGTGAATAGATATGTTCAAGATTCTGAGTACAATAAATTGAAGAAATAGAAGGCTTTCTACAAAGAAGAAACATCTTTGGTATGACAACATATGAAATATTTTGCAAAATGAATTGAATTTTATCGAAGCCGATAACACCAAGCTAAGTTAAAATTCATTTTAGCCAGTATAGAAGTTCTCTTTTGTTTCCAAAATTATTAGTGGATTACAACTATTATTTTGAGATGGAAATTTCCAAATAATGAGAAACCAATGACATTCAAGTTTCCATAGCTCGAATGTTTTAGCATAAAAGAAAAATGATCCATTTCTTAAGGAAACCCAAAAGGTAGTATTCAGAATATGCTATAGGAACTATAAGTTAGAAACGACAACCATAATCTCTTTGAAGTGAAACACGAATACCCAATCAAAAAAATGTTCAGATCTGCGACTACCCTATCTGAAAAAACATTTGTACTTTTAACATAATGGGTCATTTTGTGTTTTTATTGCCTGAAAGTTCTTGTATTTTGTCAAGATATTCCCAAAGAGCCATATTATCCTTTTTCACCAAATAACCAGATGCCCAAACTTGTTATATTTTTTCGTCAGGATTTATCGACGGGAAATATGTATTTAATTATTTTGACCCCGTATGAGGCTATTTGTGCTCCGTTTTAACTCTGTTATGATTGAATATGTCAATAATCTTATGTACCAGAAGGGTTTTAACTTCGAATAAGTTTTGGGCTTTATTTGTAACTTTTGGCAATTTTTCGTGTTTTTGTGTTGTCCCATTTCGTTTTTTCTAAAATTTCTCTAGAAAAATTCCTTTCCCTGGTAAGCCCAATTTTTGGCCTGGAGTAGCTGAAAACATATACGTATGTTATGCCCAGAGGAAGTTGCCATCGGAGGTCTAGATCACTAGAAAAAAGTGAAGTCGTGCACGGAAAAGCCCCTGCGGGGTTGGGCACATTTTTGGAAAACAAAGGATTTAAGCTGCAATGGGAAAAATACAAGTAGCAGGAAAGGTGGAAATTTTATACCTGCCTAGCAGGGTACTTTTTCCCATGTTATAAAATTCACTTAAGCTACAGTGGGAAAGTTAGAGGATGCAGGAAGGCGGTAATTTATTACCTGCCTTGCAGGGTAAATAATCTCATTGTCAAAGTCAAATCAATTAAGTGGATCATGGGATTTTAGTTCCTGCCTTGCAAGGTAAATAATCCCATTGTCAAAAATTCTTAAATATAGAATTATATGTGCAAAAAAGTGTGCCCCCTTTGGTGAAATGATGGTAGCCTTGAAATGATTATTTTAATTAATCTATTCTTTTATAAAGTGCGCCCAAGCTTGGAGGAAGTCAACAAGTCAAAGAGGGAATAAAAGAGATGGATTAAATGTATTAAATTTAATTTATTTAGTGGCTGCCCCCTCTCTTTCAAAAAGTGTGCCCCATTTGGGAGTTATTTAATGATTTTTAAGGCATTAAATCATTAAATTAATTTCTATTTTCAGTGGCTATGGTCAAGGCACACTGTGAAGCTTAAGTGAAGTGATGTGTGAAGGATTAAATTGGATTAATTTAATTTATTGGATGGTTGTCCTTAAACATGCTATTTTTAAAAGAGAAGAGCATGATTTTTAATTAATTAATTGCCTTTAATTGTTAGGGCAATTATTAATTATAGAATTGTGAAGGTTATATAAGCATGGGAAGCCATATGGGTGAATTATTTAATTCAGAGGTAAAGAATTGCAGCCAAGAGGAAAAGTGTGCCCCCATTTGAAGAAGGATTTTGCTCAGGCAAGGTGGCAACAAGGCTAAAAGCTTCCAGATTTGGCGCATGCTTTGAAGGAGGTGGATCTTTGTCTGCATAATTGTTTGCATAGGTCTTATAGGTTCTCAGGTGTTGTTGAAAGGATTCATGCTCTCTTTATGGGTAAATTAAACACCACTTTTTTGGGGAAAAGGGCTTGAAAAGTACAGATTTTTACAATTAAAATTCATTATTCATGCTCCGGTGGCCATTTTTGTCTAAATAAATTGCAGGAATTCATGACAGGTGCTTTACAAAGGAAAAGGAGCTTTTATCAATGTCCAATACATTGCATATATCCTCCGATTCTGAAGAATTATCCAGATCTACACCAGTATTGAAGAAATTTGGCCAAGTAAGAAGAAAAAGAATTATTCAGAGAAAGATTGACAAAGCCATGGCAAAGAGAGACCAAAAAGAAAGCACAATGGATTCATGCATTGCTTCCAAACTTGCAGACATAGGAGACACAAATCTAGGCCCAGAACCTCTTTCTGATTTGATTGATAGATCCAGAGCGGGAAAGACTTCACTCATGCGTGCGGTTAAAAGCAATGGAATTATTTGAGCTGCAGCTTTTCCATGTATAACCAAGTTGTGAAAATTTGTTATGGAGTGTGCTAGATCTTACCATCCTTCATCCATATCAGTGCGTGATGCTTCAGGACAGACAATACTTATTATAGACGTAGAGTTCATCAATTATTGTTTGAAGATTCCAGTGTAAAAGGTGGTGACTTCCATTAGTCTTTAGGATGCCGGTAGCAGGTGGGATAAGCATAGAGCTGATTGCATGAGCATAATGAATAGCCGATACATGAAGAAGCCTAGATCTCCTTCAAAGTTCCCGAGAACTCTTCCACGGTCCAATTTGGTGTAGGAGGTAGATGATGTCGTCAAATTTCTATGCAGGATGAATGGCGAGGTGAATGCTTACACTTTCTGTTCATGGATGTATGCTTTCATTAGGACCATTGAAATCAACAAGGTTAATTGTATAATCAATTGGTCGGAAATCATTAGCAACAACATTGGTGAGAAACTCCAGAACGTGAAGCATACTTTCAGCTTCAAGATGAATTCATACTTGGTGTATGCTACAGATTCACAAGGCATCTTTTCCAAGCTGGATAGATGTCGTGTTCTTTCTAAGGACCCCATTTTTTAGTACTACCCATAGCTTACTATACCTGCGTGTGAGAAAGATTTCAAAGTGATCAACGATGAATTATTCTATGATTTCATTTGCAGGCTAGATAGAGACTTGAAGGCCAACGGGGTAAGCAAGGAAGCGTGGGAAGTTGTGTCCAAGATTGGTAGTCTATTCATTCAATTTGCTGATTTCACATACCTCAGGGTTACAGGCTTTTTTGGAGAACCAATAAAGATGCCCAGGCATCCGAGTGATAGATTGATCACCATAGAGCTGAGCAGGAAACTTGTGGAGTTACATGAACTTCAGTCAAAGTGGCACAAGTCTACGGGCTTCTTCGCAATCACTGTGGGATATTACAGCTGCATTAGCATTCCTAGAGCTTGGGGGATGGAGGCGCAAATGTTATCCAAGTATGAGCAAGAGTTATTCCCTGCATGGCTGAACTTTGATCCATTTGGAGTAGCTAGGAAGACAATCTCCTAGGAGTACACACATGTGCCTTCATTAGAAAATTTCTGGATGAAGTGTAAAAGTTAGTACGAGGTTAGATAGAGATATTTCAGCAGGCTATCAGCAAATCAAGTGTTCGACTTTGGACTAGCGTGGTTACCTACAGATCTTAAAGATGATGGGAATGTGGTACTTGACACTTACCATCAAATGGGAGGAGATAAAGCCATACTGTAGAATAACATAGGAGGCTGCAACACAATTGAATAAAGGTCGGCAGTTACAATGTTGGTGAATACTTCAAACTAGTTGCTGACGAAGGGATATTTCCTTGATGAAGCATTGATGGGTCAAGCCATGGGTAACTTCGGCACAGAAGATTCCCTCAAGCTAAAGCACAGAGGAGAAAGCAGCAAGAAAGTCGAGAAGTGTAAAGTGCATAGAAGATTTCAATCCAAGGAGAGGATCACTTCTACGACCATGAATTTAGCTCCAGTTTCTCTAGTACCCAGTACTTCACCAACTATTGCACCACAGCAGGATGTTTCTATGCCTCTACTGAATCCAGTGACATTCATCTTCTCCCCTCAGCCACTTCGGTTAGTGCCTATTCTAGAGGATATGTTGAGGCTGCAGATGGCGGAATTCGAAAGGGCTTTGTCCTTGGATGATTTAGACGATGACAGCCATAACACTTTGGCACTTTCTGATGGAGAGGATGCAGAGTGGAAGATGGTAGTACACTCAGCGACTTCAGTGACTTACTAAACAGTGTCATTTCTTTCACTGAGGAGAGAGTGGACGGAAATTTTACTTCATACATGCGGATCGTATCAACTAAGGTGCCTAATTCCCTAGAAGGATCTCTTCTGATGATACAAAAGAGAATTGATAAAGGTACCAAGCCTTTCACGATGAATTCTATCAGTAGATTGGTGGTGTTGTAGGTAGACATTGCAAGGTTTGGGCTGAGTCTGGAAGATGTGGAAGCGTGCATCAAAGTGTTGAATGAAGGGTTGCAGTAGTTCAGGCAGAGAAAGAAGCAATGGCTAAAACATATGGAAGGATTCTGAATTACATGTTCGACAAGTATATCTGATATCAGAACAAGAAAAATACATAAGCATTATAGCTGGCATGACTTCTTCTATTCTTTCTTCTTCTATTTTCTATGTTCTCGAATGAAATTGTAAAACTTCTAAGTTATTGGATTTGCAACCATTACTTAAAGTCATGTGGAACCATTCTATTAGTTAAGTGATACATGTGTCACTTAAGGAGAAGATAGTTGCGGATGATTTTCAAATGTCATCTTTACTTGTTGTTTATGTTTCAGTTTAGTTTGAGTTTTCCATTTGTACTTTCCCTCCTACATTCTATAAGTAGGAGAAGAACCTTCGGGTTAATGATCAATCATAATTTGTAAGTAGCAATCTTGTTTTCTAGACTTTGTGCTGGACCCCTGAGAGAAACATGGAGTGAAGGAATAAAAAGGAGCAGGTTTCCAGAGAACTTTGTGTCATGGTGTACTTTGTTTCTTGTTTTTAATCTTAGATCTCTTAATAAACTTTGTGTTATTTTAGATCTGGATCTAGAGCTTCCTTTGTTTTGTAATTCTGTGTGTTCATATCTATTAAGTTTCTTCTATGTGCATGCAATTAGCTCTACTATCTACGAATTAGGATGCACATCTTCTCCATTTATTCTCTGTATTTCCTTTACCTCCTTCTTCTATCAAATACTTCCTTTCTTGAACAGCTGCTTACTTGCTGCAGAACTTCTTAGTTATGGTTCATGAACTAAGTGGTTAAAGTAAAACCCCTGATAGATAATAACACATTTTTATTGACAAATCTGACACGGGAGCCTCACTGGTTAAATGAGGGAGATTTATTTCATGACTACCTAGGTTTTGTGCTATGCAAAAAATCTAGCCAACAGTTTTTGGTGACTCCACTGGGGAACAACTATCCTTACAGATCAAGGTTTATCTATTGAAGATCACAGTGTTTTCCATACAAATCTCAACCTCGCTGAACGTCCATTCACCCGATCTATGAAGGCACAAGGAAGGACTGATCAGTTCTTTCGACTGCAAGAGCAATTCAATTTCAATCATCCTCCTCAAGTTAGAAGCCGTAGATCTAGTCTCTCACCAGGAAGGAGAGTGCACACCCATCCAGATCCGGATCGTATTCAGCATAATCCGGCAGCTGGAATCATCCATCAAGTCTATCAAGTCTACATAAGAAGGAGGCATGATCAAGTCAACATGGCGCACCAAATTGTACCTGTCCCATGTGGAGAAGCTTTTGGACCTCTGAACTTGGCTCCACCTATGCACGAGATGCCAAAGGGATCCAGAAATAATTTTCCAAAATTCTTTAGAGATGGAAAGCAAAACCCGAATGATCATTTGGTGGCCTTCTTCATATCTTGCAGTGTGCTTGCAGTAGGGAATGAAGATGTCTCAGTCAGGATCTTCATTGAGACTCTACGCGACTTGGCGGGAGAATGGTTCTATCGGCTAGCTCCTGACACCATAACCAACTGATCGACTATGCATGAGAAACTCTTAAAAATATTCAAGCCTACATAGGATGCTAGCACGTTGATCACCCAATTGACGCAGTTGAAGAAAAATCCAAACGAGAACATGCGGGAATTTATTGCAAGGTTCCAAAGGATTTTATACAAAATCCCCACTTCTTCCGCATTGAGCGATGAAAATCAATAGACGTTTTTTATAAACGCTCTATTACCTAAAGTTGGATATCAGTTGAGAAGGGCAAGACTTGTAAATCTACTTGAAGCACAAAATGCTTCCATGGAGGCTGAAGATGACTTGATCATGGCTGGAAAACTCAAACAACCATCTCACAAAGGTGATGGTGCTTCTTCTAGTATTCCGGATCCTTTGTTGCAGAAATTGGCTAATGACATGCTGCAAATCAAGAAGCAGGGAGTGCAGCCCCCTCAAGAATAGCTCCTACCCGGACCTTTAATGGTCAAAATCAAAATCAAAACCAAAACAGACTTGTTGCTACACTAAAATGGTTGGCAATAGAAGCTGCTGCAAGGAATAACTTGGAAACTAATGAAGATGATCTCGGCATTGATGAATCATTCCATGATGAAAACTTTATAGATTCAGCTGGTGACTCCAATATTGGTTACCTGGACTACGAATCTGATGATGGCTATTATGAATCTTTTGAAGATTATGATGGTCACACTTTTGTGGTGTTTACAAGGTCTCAAATGCACCAAAATGCCGAAGCATCGACAAGCGGCTGAAGAGAAAGAGAAGATCCTGGCCCGGATGTTACTATCTTGAAAATAGGTAGCACTCTTCCTTCTTCATTGGTGCCTAAGGATAAATATTCAAATTCTTTCAATTTGCAACAAAGAGCCAATGCACATCCTACTGAAGCAAGTCAAGCTTTCGACATAATTGATCACATCAAGAGGAGAAAGGTCCAAATGTCAGAAGTTGAGTATTTGAGAGCATTTCTTGATCAGTTGAATAGATTGGTCAAATATGTGCAAAGTAACGGTCCCAGCCCAATAAATAATACTTCACAGGGTATCTTGTCAAGCCCAAAGAATACTCCCCCTTCAAATAATGTGGCTGCAAGTTCTTCTCCTTCCACTTATTCGCCTGCTACGTTAGAAAGGATTGAGCCTTTTTTTGTGTCACTGCTTATCAACGAACACAAACTTAACAATTGCATCTTGGACTCTGGAGCTTCTGACAACATCATGCCTGCAAAAGTTGTTGATGCCTTGGGTCTCACATTGATAAAAACAATCAGAAGATGTTATTCAATGGAAAGAAAAGTCCCTCTTGTGGGGGAAATCAAAGATGTGCAGGCAGTACTTGCTTCTTTTCCAGATAAAAGACTGAAAATGACTATCCTTGTAGTAGACATTCCAGTCTCTTATGGCATGTTGTTGAGTAGAAATTTCTGCAAAGAGCTGGGTGGAGAGGTCAAGATGGATTGGTCTTGTGTGCACATACCAGTCAAAGGAGTAAATCAGAAGCTGGAACCTAAGAAGAAATCTAAGTAAACAGTATCAAATTCTAAGGATCCTAGATCTCAGATGTTGTTTCAGGAAGATGTTCAACCAGTCATTCAAGAACCGTATCAACTTAACAACAAGATTTGGACTCTGGAATTTGATGGCAGCTGTTGTTCATTTAGATCTGGTGTAGGCGTTGTTCTTATCTCTCCTGAAGGGAAGGTACATGCACACTCCTTCAAATTGATGTTCAAAAATACTAATAATGTAGATGAGTATGAAGTGTTGTTGTTAGGTATGGAGCAGGCAGGAACAATGGGAATCAAATTATTACACGCAAAGGGAGATGCTGAGATGATTTTGAAGCAGATAAGAGGCCTCTACCAAGTTAGAAAAGACAAAATTCACCACTATAGAGATCGGGTCTACTCTTTTATCCTGGATTTTTTAGCTCTCTCGGAATCTTACATTCCGAGAGAACAAAATTCAAGAGCTGATTCGCTTGCAGTAACTGTAGCCTTGTTGAATCCAGATCAGCCTCCTGCATTCTTTAGATAGGGAGACTATAAGGTGGAGATGGTCTTTCACCCAAAAGTTCCTGACAATGTCCAACAATGACATATTTTCAACGATGACACGCAGATTGCTGTGTTTCTCCAACATAAGGATAACTTTGAAGAAATCTACTATGAGGGAAGCAATTCACCTCCTAGGTAGACTACTGTCAGAGAAATAGATGCAGACATCTCAGGAAGTCAGGAGATTATCTAGCTAAAGGGAAATAAAATTCCCAAAGGTTTGGTATCTCTTGAGGAAATGTTTGATAAGCATGATCAGATGCTTAAGAAAAATGAAGAAAGTGGGGAAGGTTATTCCTCTGATACACAATTATTAAATTTGGGAGCTGTCAATGATCCCAAATTAGTAAATCTAGGTAAGTGTTTCTTAGAGGCTGAAATTGAAGCTTTTACTAAGCTTCTTAAGAAATATATGAATTTTTTTTCCTGGTCTTACCAGGATCTAAAATCATATCAGCCTGCGGAAGTTCAACTCTACATCCCACTTAAACAAGAACATAAGCCTTTCAAGCAGAAGCTGCGGCGGCATAACCCTGCCATTTTGTGAACCATCTTTACAGAAATTCAAAAGTTGTTAGATGCAAATATTATCTATCCCATACATCATTCGGAATGGTGTGCCAACATAGTCCCTGTAAGAAAGAAGAGCGGTGAGATTAGGTTGTGCGTGGATTTCCACAACCTTAATCAAGCTTCATTAAAAGATAACTACCCAATCCCCATCGTGGATCACACTGTGAAAGTGGTCACTGGATCTAATATTCTTTCCATGCTTGATGGATTTTCAGGCTACAATCAAGTCAAGGTGGCCGAGGAAGATCAATACAAAACGGCGTTCATCACACCTTGGGGAACCTTCACGTACCAAAAAATGCCGTTTGACCTGATTAATGCTGGTGCTACATTTCAAAGATCTATGGATTTAGCTTTTTTCCATCTCAATGATATAAGCATAGTGGTGTACCTAGATGATCTAACAGTATTTTCCAAAGATAGAAGTGCACACATTTCAAACTTGAAAGAGGTTTTCATACAGTGCCACAAGCATGGTATTTTTTAAATCCCAAGAAATCTATCTTTGCCGTAACCGAAGGAAAGTTGTTAGGGCACATTGTTTCCAAAGAAGGAACAAAGATAGATCTAGAGCATGTCAAATCCATTCAGACATTTCCTTTGCCCACATCCAAAAAAGTAGTTCACTCTTTCTTTGGAAAAGTTGATTTTCTTAGGAGATTCATTCCTGACTTTGCTGAGCTAATCTGTCATATTTCAAATATGATGAAGAAGACACAAGATTTTAAATGGAGTAGTGAAGGGAAGGAAGCTTTCGAGAAAATTAAAGAAGCCCTGTCAAAAGCTCCAGTCTTGGTTTCACGCGACTTCAGTAAAGAATTTATTCTTTATTGTTATTCCTCTGAACACACCATGTCAGCAATACTGATGTAGAAAAATCAAGAGGACGCAGAAGCTCCTATTGCTTTCATGAGTATGCCTCTTAAAGCCTATGATTTGAAATACACTCCCATGGAAAAGCACGCATATGCAGTGGTGAAGGCATGCAAAGGATTCAGGTATTATATTCTTTCCTCGCACACTTTGGTTTTGGTTCCAGATACTACAGTTAAATCTATCCTTACTCAACAAGAGTTAGGATTGTTGAGAGGCACATGGGTGACAAAGGTTCAAGAATATGACCTAGATATTAAACCAACAAAGCTGGTTCAAGGAAGAGGTCTGTGTGAATTAATGATGGAGATGAAAACATTAGTGTCAGAAGTGGATCAAGATGGGATAGATGGAGATTTGCCTGTAGTAATTTTTATAGATCTGGTAGAGGAGTGGTACAGTAACATTTCTTACTTTCTGACGTATAGAGAATGCTCAGATCAACTTTCCAGAAAAGATAAATGAACCATCAAACTGAAATCCAAAGATTTTGTTCTTTGGGATAATGGTTTGTACAAGAGGGGAATTGATGGCGTATTTCTCAGATGTGTTGATAAGGTCAATAGGATTAGCTACTACAACAGTTTCATGACATGGCTTGCGGTGGTCATTTCTCAGCCCGAGTCACTGCACACAAGATCCTTAGAGAAATTTATTACTGGCCAACCCTTTTTCAAGATACTGCAGATTGGGTAGCTAAGTGCCAAGCATGCCAATATTTTGTTGGGTGTGTGAAATTACCTGCATTACCTCTAAAACCCATTGTGATTGAAGAACCTTTCTAACAGTGGGGAATGGATTTTATTGGTATGCTTAACCCGGCTTCTAGTGCCGGTCACCATTACATTCTAACAACTACTGATTATTTCATTAAGTGGGTAGAAGCTATTCCTGTGAAGAATGCCACTTTTTCCGAGCTGTGTAATTTTATAAAAGAAAATAATATTCTCAGGTTTGGCGTGCCCAACAAAATTGTAGTAGACAATGCTCCAAATCATTCTTCTGAGGAGCTGGTGAAATTCTGCTACACTTATGGGATTCAGCTGGTTCATTCCTTGAACTACTATCCACAAGGGAATGGTCAAGCTGAGTCTAGTAATAAAAACTTGGTAATTATCGTGTGCAAGCTAGTAACCGAAAATCAGAGGACTTGGCATAAAAAGGTGTTTGATGCATTATGGGCCTATAGAATCACACCAAAGAGGGTGATAGGCATGTCCCCTTTTCACCTGTTATATGGTAAAGACACATAACTGCCTCTTACCTTGGAACTGCCTGCCCTGTAACTTTCTAAGGCCCTGGAGGATTCCAATTTCACGGATGCTATTGATAAAAGAATTATGTACCTGACTGAATTGAGGGAAGTACAAACTCAAGTTGCAGATAGGTTGACAGAGCATCAAAGGAAGGTGAAATTCATCTTCGACAAAAAGGCCAGGGAAAGAAAGTTTGAAGTCAATGACTGGGTCCTTCTATGGGACAAAAGAAGAGAAACAAAAGGGATACATGGAAAGTTTGGTTCACTATGGAAAGGGATATTTGTGATTAAGAGAATCACTAGAGAGGATAGCTTCATTCTTTCTCATCAGGATGGATTTGAATTTCTGTTGCCTTTCAATGGGCAACACTTGAAGTTGTTCTGGATATGAGAAGCAGGGTAAAACCTGTATGTACATAAATAAGTCTTTATTTGTTTTTCCTTGTTTTGTTTTGTTTTTGTGTTGTGTGGTGTTTGTTTGCCTGACCCTGTGCCCAAAGGACAAGATACAAAACTAGAGATGTTGGGATCTCATCTTTTCCCTTGTCATTCTGATAGAGAAAAATATGTCCACAGACGGAGCCGACTGGTGTCACCTAGATCTCATCCTGAACTTTGTGACTACCCTATCCGAATTTTTTTTGTACTTTTAAAATAATGGGTCATTTTTTGTTTTTATTGCCTGAAATTTCTTGTATTGTGTCAAGATATTCCCAAAGAGCCACATTAGCCTTTTTTTCCAAATACCCAGATGCCCAAAATTGTTATATTCTGTCGTCGGGATTTGTCTATGGGAAATTTGTATTTAATTATTTTGAGCCCCGTATGAGGCTATTTACGCTCCGTTTTAACTCTGTTATGATTGAATATGTCATTACTTTTATGTGCAAAAAGGGTTTTAACTTGGAATAAGTTTTGGGCTTTATTTGTAACTTTTGGCAATTTTTTGTGTATTTGTGTTGTCCCGTTTCATTTTTTGTGAAATTTCTCTAGAACAATTCCTTTGCTGGGTAAGACCGATTTTTGTCCTGGAGCAGCTGGAAAACATATATGCACATTATTCCCGGAGGAAGTCACCATCGGAGGTCTAGATCACTGGGAAAAATTGAAGTCGTGGACGGAAAAGCACCTCCGCGGTTGGGCGTATTTTTGAAAAACAAAGGATTTAAGCTGCAATGGGAAAAATACAAGCAGCAGGAAAGGTGGGAATTTTATACCTGCCTAGCAGGGTACTTTTTCTCGTGTTATAAAATTCACTTAAGCTGCAGTGGGAAAGTTAGAGGCCGCAGGCAGGTGGGAATTTATTACCTACCTTGCAGGGTGAAAATTCCCATGATAAAATAAAAGGAAAATGACTTAAGTGAAATCATGGGATTTTAGTGCCTACCTTGCACGGTAAATAATCCCATTGTCAAAGTCAAATCACTTAAGTGGATCATGGAATTTTAGTGCCTGCCTTGCAGGGTAAAGAATCCCATTGTGAAAAATTCTTTAAAATAAAATTATATGTGCAAAAAAGTGCGCCCACTTTGGTGAGATGATGGCAGCCTTGAAATTATTATTTTAATTAATCTATTATTTTAAAAGGTGCGCCCAAGCTTGGAGGAAGTCAACAAGTCAAAGAGGAAATAAAAGAGATGGATTAAATGTATTAAATTTAATTTATTTAGTGGCTACCCCCTCTCTTTCAAAAAGTGCGCCCCATTTGTAAGTTATTTAATGATTTTTAAGGCATTAAATCATTAAATTAAATTCTATTTTCAGTGGCTATCGTCAAGGCACACTGTGAAGCTTAAGTGAAGTGATGTGTGAAGGATTAAATTGGATTAATTTAATTTACTGGATGGTTGTCCTTAAACATGCTATTCTTAAAAGAGAAGACCATGATTTTTAATTAATTAATTGCCTTTAATTGTTAGGGAAATTATTAATTATAGAATTGTGAAGGTTATATAAGCATGGGCAGCCATATGGGTGAATTATTTAATTCAGAGGTAAAGAATTGCAGCCAAGAGGAAAAGTGTGCCCCCATTTGAAAAAGGATTTTGCTCAGGCAAGGAGGCAACAAGGCTAAAAGATTCCAGATTTGGCGCATGCTTTGAAGGAGGTGGATATTTGTCTGCATAATTGTTTTCATAGGTGTTTTAGGTGCTCAGGTGTTGTTGAAAGGATTCATGCTCTCTTTATGTGCAAATTAAACACCAATTTTTGGGGCAGTGGGCTTGAAAAGTGCAGATTTTTACAATTAAAATTTATTATTCATGTTCCGGTGGTGATTTTTGTCTAAATAAATTGCAAGAATTCAGTACATGTGCTTTACAAAGGAAAAATAGCTTTTATCAATGTCCAATACATTGCATATATCCTCCGAATCTAAAGAATTGTCCAGATCTACACCAGTATTGAACAAATCTAGCCAAGTAAGAAGAAAAAGAATTATTCAGACAAAGATTGACAAAGCCATGGCAAAGAGAGACGAAAAAGAAAGCACAATGGAGTCATGCATCGCTTCCAAACTTGTAGACATAGGAGACACAAATCTAGGCCCAGAACCTCTTTCCGATTTGATTGATAGATCCAGAGCGGGAAAGACTTCACTCATGCGTGTGGTTAAAAGCAGTGGAATTATCCGAGCTGCGACTTTTCCATGTACAACCAAGTTGCAAGAATTTTTTATGGAGTGCGCTAGATCTTACCATCCTTCATCCAGATCAGTGCGTGATGCTTCGGGAAAGACAATAATTTTTTTGGATGCATAGTTCATCAATTACTATTTGAAGATTCCAGTGCGAAAGGTGGTCACTTCCATTAGTCTTTAGGATGCTGGTAGCAGGTGGGAGAAACATAGAGTTGATTGCGTGAGCATAATGAATAGCCGAAACATGAAGAAGCCTAGATCTCCTTCAAAGTTCCCGAGAACTCTTCCACGGTCCAATTTGGTGCAGGAGGTAGATGATGTCGTCAAATTTCTATGCAGGATGAATGGAAAGGTGAATGCTTACACTTTGCATACATGGATGTATGCTTTCATCAGGACCATTGAAATCAACAAGGTTGATTCTATAATCAATTGGTAAGAAATTATTAGCAAGAACATTGGTGAGCAACTCCAGAACGTGAAGCATACTTTCAGCTTCAAGATGACTTCGTACTTGGTGTATGTTGCAGCTTCACAAGGTGTGTTTTCCAAGATGGATAGATGTGGTGTTCTTTCTAAGGACCCCATTTTTGAGTTCTACCCATAGATTACTATACCTGCGTGTGAGAAAGATTTCAAAGTTATCAACGATGAATTCTTCTATTATTTCATCTGCAGGCTAGACAGAGACTTGAAGGCCAACGGGGTAAGCAAGGAAGCGTGGGAAGCTGTGTCCAAGATTGGTAGTCTATTCATTCAATTTACATATTTTACATACCTCAGGTTTACAGGATTTTCTGGAGAACCAATAAAGATTCCCAGGCATCCGAATGATAAATTGATCACCATGGAGCTGAGCAGGCAATTTGTGGAGTTACACGACTTTCATTCAATGCAGCACAAGTCTACGCACTTCTTCCAATCACTGTGGGATATTACAGCTGCATTAGCATTCATAAAGCTTGGCAGATGGAGGCGCAAATTTTATCTGAGTATGAGCAAGAGTTCTTCCCTACATAGCTGAACTTCGATCCATTTGGAGTATCCAGGAAGACAATCTCCCAGGAGTACGCACATGTGCCTTCATTAGAAGATTTTTGGATGAAGTGCAAAAGTGAGTATGAGGTTAGATAGAGAGATTTCAGCAGGCTATCAGCAAAGCAAGTGTTCAACTTTGGACTAATGTGGATACCTGCGGATCTTAAAGATGATGGGATTGTGGTACTTGATAGTTACCATCAAATTGTAGGAGATAAAGCCATACTGTAGAATAACATAGGAGGCTACAACACAATTGAAGAAAGGTCGGGAGATGTGTTGGTGAATACTTTAGAATGGTTGCTGACGAAGGGATATTGCCTTTATGAAGCATTGATGAATCAAGGCACGGGAAACTTTGGAGCAGGAGATTCCCTCAAGTGAAAGCACAGAGGAGAAAATAGCAGGAAAGTCGACAAGTTAAAATTGCATAGAAGATCTCAATCCAAGGAGAGGATAACTTCTACGACCATGAATTTAGCTCCAGTTTCTCCAGTACCCAGTACTTCACCAACTATTGCACTACAGCAGGATGTTTCTATGCCTCTACTGAAACCAGCGACATTGATTTTCTCCCCTCAGCCACTTCGTTAAGCACCTTTTCCAAAGGATACATTGAAGCTACAGACAGCAGAATTCGAAAGGGCTTTGTCCTTGGATGATTCAGAAGATGGCAGCCATAACACTGTGGCACTTTCTGACGGAGAGGATGCAAAGTGGAAGATGGTAGTACACTCAGTGACTTCAGCGACTTCTGATTCTTTGAGAAGTAAATTCTTGGAATGGTTTGCTTCATAGTTGGTTCCAGAAGTGAGAATGGAGATGAACTTAGAGGAGCACAACTTGTAGCTACTCCAGAATCTTGGTGGAAGAGATAGAAGGCCTAAAGTTGACAAAGAAACTTCTAGGTTGATCATTGAGGATTCGGGAGAGAAGTTTTCTGAGATATCAATTCCAGCAGAAGGAAAGATAGAGGAGGAGCTCACGGTAGAGGATGTGACAATAACCAAAGTACCCCTCGGTCAAGCCACCACTAAAGGATTGAAGCAGGAAACGCAAACATTGATGGATGATTTATTCCTTAGGCTTGACAGATTAAAGGTGGAGAAAGAAGAGCTGCAGAAGCAAGTATCTCAATTATGTGATATCATAGCCGAGGTTATTAAACCTTTCATTCAGCCCATTTCAGAGTAGGTGAGTGATCATCTTATGCAGGAAATGGAGGATGTAAGCAATCAAGTAAAATATATTAACGAATGGAAGGTTTTTATTATTCGCCAAGATTCTGTACAACTTGGAGAAGTGCCATCCCGCATAAAGGTTTTGGATGATGTATCAAATCAGCTGAAGTAACTGATGGCGAACATAAAAGGCATGAATACAGTTGCTGAGAGTAACCTGAGTATTTTGGCCGAGATCAACAAGCTACCGGGAGATGTATTGATTGTGGAACAAATTGTACAGGATGGATCAGTTGAGAAGGGGAAGTAGCTTGAATTTTCAGTATCTTTCCATTTGGAAATCTGTAGAGTTTTGCTAAAGAGGATGCATGCACTTGAGAGTAGGACATCAAACTTACCAGATATTGTCATTTCTTTCACTAAGAAGAGAGTGGATGGAAATGTTACTTTATACGTGTAGATCGTATCAACTAAGGTGCCTAATTCCCTAGAAGGATCTCTTTTGATATACAAAAGAGAATTGATAAAGCTACCAAGCCTTTCACAATGAATTCTATCAGTAGACTGGTGGCGCTACAGGAAAACATTGCAAGGTTTGGGATGAGTTTGGAAGATGTGGAAGCATGCATCAAAGTGTTGAATGAAGGGTTGCTCTAGTTCAAGACAGAGAAGGAAGCAGTGGCTAAAACAGATGTAAGGATGCTGAATTACATGTTTGAAAAGTATATCCGATATCAGAACAAGAAAAAGACATAAAAATTACAACTGGCATGACTTCCTCTATTCCTTCTTCTTCTATTTTCTATGTTCCCGGATGAAATTGTAAAACTTCTAAGTTATTGGTTTTTCAACCATTACTTAAAGTCATGTGAAACCATTCTATTAGTTAAGTGATACATGTGTCACTTAAGGAGAAGATAATTGAGGATGATTGCCAAATTTCATCTTTACTTGTTCTTTATGTTTCAGTTTAGTTTGAGTTTTCCATTTTTACTTTCCCTCCTACATTCTATAAGTAGGAGAAGAACCTCCGGGTTAATGATCAATCAGAATTTTTAAGCAGCTATCTTGTGTTCTAGACTTTATGCTGGACCCCTGAGAGAAACTTGGAGCAAAGGAATACAAAGGAGTAGGTTTTCGGAGAACTTTGTATCATAGTGTACTTTTTTTCTTGCTTTAATCTTAGATCTCTTAATAAACTTTGTGTTATTTTAGATCTGGATCTAGAGATGCCTTTGTTTTGTAATTCTGTGTGTTCATATCTATTAAGTTTCTTCTATGTGCATGTAATTAGCTTTGCTATATACTAATTGGTATGCACATCTTCCCCATTTCTTCTCTAGATTTCCTTTACCTCCTTCTTCTATAAATTACTTCCTTTCTTGAATAGCTGCTTACTTGCTACAGAACATTCTTAGTTATGGTTCATGAACTAAGTGGTTAAACTAAAACCCCTGATAGATAATAACAAATTTTTATTGACAAATCTGACATGGGAGCCTCACCAGTTAAATGAGGGATATTTATCTCATGACTGCCTAGGTTTTGTGCTATGCAGAAAATCTAGCCAACATGGCGAGTCAAAACCCAACCCCGACACCTAAAACAAATGCACAGAGCTCAAATTCGTGAAGAATGAAACCCAAATCTTCGTGATGGTGCCCTTCCATTATCAGAAGCTCAAGAATAGCAAAAAAATCACATGTACACTCGTAAGGCTCAGCATCGAAACCCATATAAAAAAAGAAACAATAGCCATGGTCTTGCTTAGAAGATCAGAGACAGAAAAAAAGAACAAAGAAAAGCTAAGCTTCAGACTTCTAACATTCGCAGCCGATTAAAAAACCATAGTTCTCAGAGTATACAGAGCTCGAAATAATCAAGATGGTGGTCATAACCCTGCAGAGTTTCCAAAATCCGAGTCTAACAAAGAAATGACCATGAAACACAAATAAATCAAGCTCAGAAGCTATTTTTTCCAAGGTATTTCAGCTCAAAAAACTTCAACAATGGCAGTCTACAGAAATTTTACCAGTTCTTCGCTGCTCTTAGTGAGCAAATGCGAAATGACAAAAATGGTGGTGTTCAAGTTGTTTTAAATCACCCACCTGAGCTTAGAAAACCTAACTAAACTTGAGTTAATGTTTTAATGAACAAGATCGAGCCATGCAAAGATCAAGGGCAAAAAAGGATCCTCAAAATTTGAAGCAAATCACCATGATTAGGATGTCACCAACTATATTAATTACGAAGTTTAAAACCCTAATCACAGGTTCGAGATTTACAGTAGAAGATGAAAAGGATAGAAATCAATGACCCAAGATCATCACCGGATATTAAAGAAAACTCAACCTGAGTTAGGTTTCCACCGACAAAATGAATAAAGGGGTGAGTCACAATGCACAAGGGGCTTGCCCACGTAATCAAATGAATAATCATTGTAAAATACTTTCAAAGTCTAAACCATAGTGTATGCCTTCAAAGAATCAAAATATGACAAAATTATGCTAAATGATCACCGAAAAGGTGAATTTCAAATTATAAACTACCAAACATGCAACGACCCACACATATATACATGTGTGTATTTATCAAAAGGGGGCAGAACTATAGTATGACATGTAATGTAAAATGGTCAACTTTTTATATATACTTTCTAAGTCCACAAAGGTGGCCAAACCTAGTAATGTGAAGATTAGTGATCAAGTGCAAGGAGCTAGAGCCCCATAGACTTGCAAAGAAAAAGTGTGACTCATGTGACCATCAAAAGAGGATGGTCAATATCAGAACATGGCAAGTGGATCCCCAGTGGATTGATTTTTTTTTTGGAAAATTTTGCAAGTGTTGTAATTAAAAAATTCTCACAAATAAGGAGTTAATTTTTGCATACTTTCACTAGGGGACAAAATAGACAAGAAGTCGAAGTTCACATGCACAAGGAAAGAGACTTTCCCTAGCAATCAAGCTATATTTTTGATACAAATTATTCACCCATTCTTTTCTTAAAAATAGAAAAATCAACTTCAGTTTGACTGAGATGTAATCAAAGGCTATTAATGTCTATTTGTACTAGTTACATGTTCTATTTTTATTCCTTTTATTTATTAATATATGAAGCATAAAAATAGGACGCATGGGCGAATGTACAAGCCTTAGTCTATTTTTAGGAAGGGTGGGAAAATCAAATTTTGCTATATATTGTGAGCCTTTGGCAAGGCACAGAGAGATTATTGCAGAGGAATTTTTAGATATATGAGTGCTGAAGCAATTTTGTGCCGGTATTTTCCCTCTATGAATGTGAAGTATTTTCTGCCTTTCCAATTATTTGCAATCATACGTATGTTTTCCATTAATATTGTGAATGTTTAATTCCCTAATTAGTCATCTTACCTTATTGCAACGTTAAGTAATTTCTGCTACACGATATTAATGTGTATGTGTAACTTAGCAGTATTGTTATGATTATATCCCTTAATACATCAAAATGTTTACCCTTAATTATTCTTCAGAAAATTTGTTGGCATCGTGCATCAATGAAGTTCATTCTCATATCAATCGTGCATGTATCTCATTCAAAGACCCTCATACAAGTTTGGTGTATCACCTTAGTTTTAATTCATTTTTTACAGTCAACTTTTACCCTTAAACCTAGATAAATCAATTTAGGATACATCAATAAGGAACCGACCTTGATACAAGAGACTCACCTCAAAATAGGTATACCCACAAAGCTGAGGTGTTTCCATTATATCTATGAAAGAGAGATCAATTTTTGCAAGACTAGAAATCTTGCAGCTGTCTCTCTACAGGGTGCACTTCTGAGAGATAACAGTGACACCTGGAGTAACTCTACTCCTGCATAAAACTGTCAAACTTCATGTCCGACTGTCGTTGAGCTTGTTTCAGGCCATACAAGCTCTTCTTCAATTTTCACACTAACCTCTCCTTCCCTTTGACCTCATAACCCTGTGGATGCTATATGTACAATTCCTCCTCCAACTCACCATGAAGGAATGCAGTCTTCACATCCAACTATTCTAAGTGCAGGTCTTCTACTACAACTAAACCAAGAACAATCCTAATAGAAGTCATTTTAACAACCGAAGAAAAAATTTCATCAAAGTATATACCTTTCTTCTGTGCAAATCCTTTGACCAACAACCGAGCCTTGTATCGTTTCCTACCTCCATCTTCCTCTTTGATTCTATACACCCACTTATTCAACAATGCTCTCTTACCCTCGGGTAGCTCCATCAAATCCCAAGTCTAGTTTTCCATAAGAGATCTATGATCTTCATCCATGGCTTGCTCCCACTTCTTCTTGGCATCTACTTACACTACTTCCTCAAAGCACTTTGGCTCTCCACTGTCAGTGAGAAATAAATAATTCAAATATGGAGTAAAATGTTTAGGTTCCCTTCTTACCCTAGAAGACCTTATCACCTCAGGAGTTTGGGTTTCCTGATGAGTATGTACCTAAAATGGATGTTCCGGAACATGTTGTACCTAAACCAGCCCCTTAGAAACCTTGTTGTCTCCAATATCCTCTAACACTGTGTATCCTTTCTTTGATTCCTCTTTCTGTTCCTGCAATTGATCTTTATACATGATTTTTTTATTAAAGAAAGTATCTCTAGACCGAAATATTTTCTTGTCTTTAAGACTCCAATCATGGAAACCAAGATCATCTTCACCATATCCAAAAAAGGTGCATTTCTCATACTTAGCCTCTAGCTTGGTCTTATCATCTTTATCAATGTGACAAAATACCTCACATCCAAATACTCTAAGAAATGAGTAATCAATTTTCTTACCAGACCAAGCCTCATCAGGTATACCTCCATCCAAGGCCATAGAGGGTCCTCTGTTAATCATATAAACAAATGTGCTTACCACTTCTACCCAAAACATGAGTGGCAGCCCTACATGTGACCTCATGCACCTAAAATGCTCCATGATTGTCCTGTTCATTCTCTCTGACACTCCATTTTCTTGTGGAGTATTTGGAACTGTTCTTTTCCTGTGGATCCCATTTACCAAACAATAATCAAGAAATTCATTACTATAATACTCCCCTCCATTATCCAACCTAAGACATTTCAACTTGAGACCTATTTCATTCTCAACCAAGTCTTTCCATCTTTTGAAAGTTCCAAATACATCATATTTCTTTCTAATGCAATATACCTAAACTTTTCTAGTTGAATCATCAATGAAAGTGACGTAATAACATGAACCACCAATAGAGTTTACCTTAGTTGGCCCCCATACATCTGTATGCACTAACTCCAACCTACCCTCCTTCCTGGTAGGTCCAACCTTGAGGAATCGCACCTACTTCTGTTTCCCATAATCATAGTCCTCGCATAAGTCTAAATCTAACTCCTTTACTTCGGGCAACCTATCCTTTATAATTTGCATGCCCTTATGACTCATATGACCGAGTCTCTGGTGCCACAAAGTTGCAACTAAATTGTAATAATCAGCACCACTGGTTAAATAAAATGTACCAATTTTCTTACCTCTTGCAACCACAAGAGCTCCCTTAGTAACCTTCCAAGAATCTGCTATAAAACTAACCGTACAACCATCACTACCCATCTATCCCACTGATATAAAGTTTCACCTCAACTTAGGCACATGCCTATCATCCTTGAGTAGTCATGTGTTCCCATTCTGCATTTTCACCTAAACACAACCTTTCCCTACTATGTTATATGGTTAATCAACACCAATATATACATGTCCAAAATCACCTTGAACAAAATCAATAAAGTAATGTCTATGTGGGGTGGCATGGAAAAAATCCCTCGAATCTAACACTCAAGAATCAACAATATTATCTAAAGAAAGAATTAAGGAATCTTGACAAACATCACCTACTACCAAATTTACCTCTTTAGTTTCCTCCTTCTTGTTCTTCTTATCCCAAGGAGCCCAACAATATTTCTTAGTATGACCAACCTTCCCACAGTGTCAACATTCTAGCTTACTCTTCGACTTTGACCTTCCGTGATCATTCAACGTCCCATGGTTACCTTTCCCTCTATTCTTTTATCTCCCTTTGCTCTCCACCGTTAAATCATTTCCAGAAGTAGAAGAATCCCTGGTGCTCTTCCTTCACATTTCCTTGCTTAGGATCACACCCATTACATTCTCAAACTTCTACTTTGAGTTATTAGAGACTGAATTACTTATTGTCATAACCAAGTTGTCCTAACTATCTGGTAAGGAGCACAAAATCAACAAATCCCTGACCTCATCATCAAAGTAATTTTTTATTGAGTTTAGCATACTCACAACTATATTAAATTCATTCAAATGATCAGAAATAGAACCATTCTCAAACATCTTCATATTAAATAACTTTTTCATCAAAAGTATTTTATTAGAGGCAGATGGTTTTTCATATAATTCCCCAACGCACTCATGAGACCTTCCGTGGTCTTCTCCTGCAATATGTTGAAAGTAACCGAAGATGAAAGGCATAAACAAATTTCCCCGAGCACATTTCTATCAAGTAACTCCCAATCCTCATCTGACATGGCTATAGGTTTCTTTGCTTTTCTAGCCAAAGGAACATGGAGGTCCTTATGATATAAGTAATCATCCATTTGTATCTTCCACAAAACCAAATTTCTACCAATTGAACTTATCAACCCTCGATATTCCCTCATCTTCTATAGCTCCCACTCAAACTAAACTTTCCCTATGATTTAAAACTTCAGCAAAAACCACCAAAGCTCTGATACCAATTGTTAGGAATTAGTGAACAAATATGTGGAAACAATTCCTAAAACCACAGTAGTAGGAAACTATATAGCCAAATTATACTTGCAGAAATATAACAACATAAATAAATAATGCACAAAATAAGACAAGAAAAAATTTAATGTGGTTCACCCAATGTGGGCTACGTCCACCAAGAAATTACTCAGATTTTATTATCAACAAGAGTGAAACAACTCTAACCATCTTCTCTCAGTTATGAACTCAAAACAGAATTCCAAAGATGCTAAAACACATCTAAACTCACAACAGAACTCGAATGACGTATATCTTTCATGACCTCATACATCAAACTATAGAATACTATGTTGATGACCTCTTAACAAAATCTAGACATCGATGTGATCATCACTTGGTCCTTGAAATAATTTTTGAGTGTCTCATTCATTTTTTCCTTCACCTCAACCCAGCGAAGTGTGTTTTTGGAGTTCTTAGTAGGAAACTCATTAGCTTCATTGTCTCTATCAGAGGCATTGAGGTTGACCCCATAAAGATCAAATCATTTCTTGAAATACCTCCTCCTTCCAATCTCAAGAAACTTCACAGTATTCAAGGTCGACTTCAATCTGTTCGTCATTTCATATCGCAACTTTTTTATCATTGTTAGCCCTTTCATCACCTTCTTCAAAAAGACATAACCTTTGATTGGGACCACAACTTTCAAAAGGATTTTGAAGATCTCAAGCAATATCTTTTATCACCGCTCGTACTGACACATCCATGTGATGGGGACTCCTTTTATTTATATATTTCTATAATTGATTATACTCTAAGAGCTATGTTAGCACACCGTGATGATCATCGATGTGAATAGACTGTTTATTATATCATTCATACTCTCCATGACTATGAAACACAATACACTGAAGCTGAAAAATTATGTTGTGCTATTTTCTTCGTTGCATCAAAACTTCGACACTATCTTATTAATAAAAATATATATATCATTACTAACTTCTAATCTCTCAAAGTAATGCATTATAAGCCATATCAAAATGATTGTATCACCTAATGGCTTCTGATCATGGCTGAATTTGACCTAGAATTCATTCCTCAAAAGGTAATTAAGGGTCAAGCTATCACTGACCAATTAGCAGAAGCCCCTCTTCCCAATACATAGACTTTTGCTAATCACTTCCTAGATGAATCAATAAATTTATTTCATCATGATCCCCTTAAAATGACTATTTTCTTCGATGGTTCTAAATTCTAGTAAGGTGGGGGGGGGGAGGTGTTGTTCTTATTTCTCCTGGGGATGCCCTTATCTCCTTATCTTTCAAATTAGATTTTGAATGTACAAAAAATACGGTAGAATACAAGGCCTTTATACTAGGACTAGAAACTGTTATATTTCTAGGCATCCATATTCTTAACATTTTTGATGATTTTGAACTACTAATAAAGAAATTCATCTAAGAGTATCAGTGTAGAAACTATATTCTACAACAATATTGTGACATTTCTCATCATTTTCTTAAATCCTTCAATTCGTACACTATTCAACCTTTCCCTCGTTCAACCAATCATTTTTTTGATACAATGGCATCCCTCGTGACCCTTATCACTTGGACAATGCAAGAGCCCAAAATTTTGGTTATTATACATCATCGTAAACAACCATTGTATGACATACCTCAAATTCATCTGGTCGAATCTAATTCATCAGATCTCTGGTATTCACAAATTTTTGAATAATTATCCAAATCCATTACTCCCCTTGATATTTCTAAAAATTCTAGGAGATATTTTATCCAACGTGCTACTCGTTATGTGATACTTGGTGGTATTCTTTATAAGCACACGTTTGATGGTATCCTTCTCCAGTGCCTTCAATCCCATGAAGCCTCTAAAGCTATACAAGAATTCCATGACGATATATATGGTGGGAATTTTAGTGGATTATCTGTTGCCAAACATGTTCTTTATCTCAGATATTATTGGCCTTCTCTTAACCACAATTTTTGTGAATATGTCAACAACACTCTTAATCTTATCCGTGTTCCTAGAAAATATTTATAGACTGCCAAAGATTTATGGCCCTTTTCACAATGGGGCCTTGATCTTATTGGTCTAATTAATCAATTTTCATTACAAGAACATCATTCTATCATCACTGCTACTGAATATTTCACTAAATGGGTGGAGAAAATTCCACTCACCTCTACTAAATCTAGCCCAATCATTAATTTTATATATCAGCATATTATCTGCCACTTTGGTGTTCCTCATTAACTTATTATGGAGAATGGGAAGTCCTTTAAAAACAAGGACCTTACAAAAATCACTGATGCATTTAAGATCTAACTTATATTTTCTTCCTTGTATTATTGTCAAGCTAACGACCAAGCCAAGGCCTCTAATAAAACTCTTTGAAATATCTTGGCTAAGACTATCGACCAAGTACGATGGTATTAGCATCTCCAACTTCCCTTTGCTCTGTGGAACTATCACACTAGTATTCACACTTCTACAAGGGCTAATCCATTTTCTCTGGTGTACAGATATGATGCCCTTCTTCCCCTTGAAATTAAAATTCCATCTTTATGTGTGTCTCTTCGCAACTTCATTTCTGATGAAGATTATCGCCAGGAACGTTTAATGTAACTTGATTTATTAGACAAGTGTCACCTTCTTGCTCTTGTGCACCATCATGTTTATCAAGATCATATCCAATGGGCCTATAACAAAAACATCAAAGAGCATAATTTTAAAATAGGTGACCTAGTTTTAAAGGAAAATCAAAACGTCACTACCTTATAAAGGAGCCAATGGGGAAATTTTTCTCCTAACTGGATCGAAAAATATATTATCACACATAAGTATGGGTGAGGTGCTTATCACTTGGCTTCTCTTGATGGTAAACCAGAGATCAAACACCTTAATGCATTGCACTTACGGCCATTCTATTGTTAGTACATGCACTTATGAGGCTAGTCCTATCTTTAGACCATGTCTCCACCATTATCCACTTTTGCTTATCATGGTAATGATATGAATTATGTGGTCTACCATCACTACTTTGATATAAACTTGAATATGAGTACCAGGGCTCTACTTATAGCATATTAACTATGGATAAGTTCTCCCATTTGGTGAGAACCCTATAATCATTACATCCATTACCCTCTCATTTTCCTATGACAATCATGTAAAGGGTACAGGGGTGTCTCCTGTACTGTCATTATCCTCTCCTAAGTGATCTACTTTGCTATCCCATAATCTCTCCCATGTGAAGCTAACATCCATCCACGTGAAAATAAGTCAAAGTTATCGACAAACAGACTGATCTCTCGAAGGACAATTGTTCATGCAAAAACAAAACAAAAAAAAATACAAATCAAAAGAAATAGACCGGTCCCTTGAAGGAAGACTATCATGTATTTAATTCTTGCCATCCATGTTATATATATAGTAGACCATACCCCTGAATGATGGCTACTCTTTTATTATGGCATTCAAAAATTTTCCCACAGTGATCAACTTTCTTCTATTATTGTTCTTTCCCTTTCCCATAGGTGGGGCATAGACTTAAGGAACACCACCTTTGGAGAATTTTCTTCCTGCATACAGATCACATCTCAAATCCATTGCCATGTTGATATTAAGATTATGAAAATCTTACATCCATATCTCCCTCTTGGTCTTTTGGTATAATCAAATCTCATTAGTTATGTACTAACACCTACTATCGGTTGCATGTGCAATGCTTTGAGTCGTGCCTTTTCTTGTTTACTTCTTATCCGATTAAAATCATAAATTTATTACATGACCCTTGCTATGGTTATGTGACACCCATCTCATCAAAATCATCTTTTATTACAATTATGTTTTTAAGAAATCAAATTTCATATCATCAAATTTGCATCTATATTTTTACTGTTAAGGATGCTCCTTATTAACTTCATTCATATATCCATGAAATCTGTTACTGAATCTACACACTCTCTTTGATAAACTATTCATTTTGGGAATCATACATGATCTCCATTGCAGTTTGTGAATTCTACTTGAGATTATCTATCAAGTAGTATTCATTATCCGACAGGTTCTCATCCCCCATAATGACCAATGTTATCTTTTTCCATCCATCCTCTATCATCGTCCTTCTCTTATCTACAATCATCCACCCATTATCCTTCTCTTCGCTCTCATTTTTTTTCATCTAATGCAGACATCATATTCTTCATCATCACAGGCCTTTTATCCCCAGCTTGACATGTCCATGTAACTCCCCACACAACATGGAAATCCTACTCAAGGTAGATCTGTCATTCTGGTAAAGGTCTCATTCGTAATCATGTCTTTTGACCATTCCTTCCTTCTAGTCCCTTTGTCAACCCAATTTTCTCCTAAAATCCACCCCATCTCATTCTCTACTGATCTTCTCACCGACTTCGTCCTTATCCATTGTTTCTTTGATACTTCACATGTCCTCCACCCGGGCCATTAATTTTTTGTTGTTCTCTTAATGTCTTTTTACTAGCCTCTATTTTATCACCCCATTTTCCTTTCATTATTATTTTAGCTTGATAATCCTACTTAATGACCCATTTCACACAGGATTCTTAATCACAATGCATCTCTTTCTTAATATCTTGCCACTATAGAAACTCCTCCTCCATTTTATTTTCCATTCAACACTAGAAACATCTTCCTACTCCATAACTTCTACTTAACTCTTTGGCATCATCACTTGCACAACATATGAATTCCCCTTACCCTCTCCATTCTACACTGCATACATTCCTCCATCCACTCATGTCACACTCCTTTGTTTCCTTTTTATCACACCCTTCCATCTCTTGTTCCATTTTGGTATACACTGCTCAGTCTTTTCACCATTCTTCTTCTTCTTCAGTTTGGCGATCCTACTTAGCCATTCCTATGGCATGGAGATCTTACTTAAGATTCTCTCTAAATAATGATTTGTCTTCTTTCCTTTCCCCTTTACATCACATTCCCACCATTTTTATTTTCTCTTTATTCCCCATAAACACATCCTCTTCCCTCCTTTTTTTTCTCGCATAAAATATCTAAAACTTCCTCAAATATCATCTCCATCATCCCTTATTTGGAAATCTAACTTAACCACTTCGTACCATTTCTTACTATGTCTCATTCCTTCATATTTACTTTGTTCATCTTCTTACACATCCTCATCCATTACATTCTCTCCTCATCATCCTCTCCGCACAATTCGTCATCCCTTCTTTCTTTACTCTTTCCACTCCCTTTTCAAAATACTCCCCCATATCTACCACCATACTTACTCGTCATTATCATTTTTCATCTAACAGTATGTCATCATCATCTTCGATTTTCATGCTAAGAATTATCGGTGGAGTTCTCCTAATATTCATTTATCCCTATTCTACACATACCGGTTCATTCCTTTTAGCTCCTCCATTTTCTCTTCCTTTCTTGTTTCTTTTTTTCCCTCTAATCATTATCAGAGGATTTCTCCCAACATCCCTCTGCTCGTATTACCTTTCCATCTTCACTTTACCTTCTTCAATATCTCTACTGTCTTCATCATATACTACCTTTGCATCATTTTCTCTATTGTTCTCTCCTCCTTTCTACCCTTGGTTTTCTCTCATTTCCTTTGTATCATCTGCACCCCCTCTTATCCTTTACACTTTCATCCTACTTCTCCATTGATAACCTGAATCACCAACATTGTCCCATATTTTTAATCATCCCACCATCAACATGCATTTCCATGTGTTTTGTTTCATATTCTTTACTTGGGTCTTACCCCTACCACTGGAATTCAATTCCCTTCTTGTTTTGGCTCTATCATCTCTTCTTTCCCTCCTATTTCCATTTCCCCCATTCTTGAACTTATTTCTCTACCACCCCTATCTAAATCCATCTCTATACACTAGTTCTTTCCCATGATTTCATCTCCTCTGCAGTCTCCTAGCTCATTGTTCCTTTCTTTTTCTATTCTATTCTACTTCCTATCCCATCTTCTTTAATTTATTCATCTTCTTCATCTCCTTCATCTTTCATCCTACTATTCCTATTCATTTCTCCTACCATCCTTCTAAGCTCTGTCATCTCTTTCATGATCCATTCTTTCTCGCCCTTTTTTTTTATCTCCATATCCCTTTCATCCCTTCTTTCATAATTTTCTTGTCTTCTTCTTTGTCCTTCATCATTTCTTTCTTCCACAATTTATTCTTTTTATTATCTCTACTACTTATTTACTATGATACATATCTATACATTCACCTTCCCTTCTAATCTCCTTTGCCTTCTCATTTCACCTTCTTCTTGTTTAAACTTCCATCTTCCCATCTTCTCCTGCTCTCTTTCTCTATTTTATTTTTCTCCAGGTCCATCATGCCTTACCTATTTATTTCCCCCTTATATTTTCCCACTACCTTCTTATTAACTATCATTATCTCTCTTTTGTGCTTTCATCTATCTTCTCACCTCTCTTATCGTCCTTCTCTACTATTTGATTTTTCTCCTCCACCATTTTCTCTCTACTACAACCATGTCTGCTTTCTCTTATCTCTATCCTCTACATATTTCATCCCATCTTCTTGGGAAATTTTTTTCTTGGAGGATACCATAAAGGTCAACACCTATATATTCTTGTTCTCTTCCATGAATATTTTCTATGTTGTTGGTTTGTCACTAAAGTATTATGACTTCTTATCCTACTTATCAAACAAGTGGGAATTCTTTTTATTTTTCACCTTCTAGTTTGTTAACACGTATGCATATTTCCTATGAAACATGATTACCATCATATTTCTACCCTTTTAGGGCATTCTATCTCATCCTTTTATCCTATCTACTCATCATGTGCACATTTATGATTATTCCCCGCAGGGTATGTCATTTACACCTCCATCTCCCATTATGTCATCTTCATGCCCTATCTTGGGGCACCTTTTCATCCTTTTCCTTGTTGATACATATAACTTACATTTTGAACCTACTTGTACCCTATCCTGCGACATCATTATCTTCATCCACGTCACTTTAGCGGAAACATGATTTTTCGCATGAATCCTTGCAGATAAGGATTGCGCAGATATTTTTCATTCAATTGCACATATTTTCATGTCTTCTTATGACCCATTAGTAATCTTGGTTTACATCCATATTGTAGTGGTCTTCACCCAATCACTGGTCTGTAGAACACTGTCGTCTGTCTTCATTGAGACCGTAATTTTCCTCTATTGATGTGATATTGGAGTCACCACCATATATTTTTCATAGATATTGTGATCCTTTTTTTTTGCCTAGGGAATATTGCCTTTTGGCATGTTTTCATCGATCCTCGGACACATATTTCATCTAACCCTTTCTTTGTCCCCTAGCTTGCTATTGCAAACCACTCAAAAAAAGGGGAAAATTTAGACACCTATTTTTGGGTGTAACCCCTCTCCGTCATCTTCCATTTACATTTCCTCCCACTTTTCTTTTGTTCTAAATCCCATCCATCTACATTTTAATTAATTCATAGTTTTAATTAATGGGTTCTACATACCCATTTAATAATCCAAATATTGTCATATCTCAAAAATAAATCAAAACATGGGCAATAATACACCCATATGACACTCCACTCATAATTTCAAGAATGGAATCTATTATTTCACCTAACCATGTCATTCATCTTTCCCATTCTATATCACATTGTTCTCTCTTTTATTATCAGTCAAATTGTGATCCCCACTGAATCACATCACCTCTTTTAATTAGGGTTGCATTACTTAACCCTGCATATCTTTTAACCTGTAGTCTAACCTCACCATTAGGCTATAAATATGGGCCTTACCCCCTTGAAAAAGTTAAGTTAGAAAATTTGGGAAAATGATGTTTTGAATTCTTAGCTTCTTGTTTATAATTTATATCCTCATGATGTCCTCATAATGACACTGTAATCCCCGTGATACTATTCTCGTGATTATTTACTTCACGTAGTGTGGTTCTTGTTACACGTTGTGTTTGAATTAGATCAATATCACCATATACACACCCGCAACATCAGGTTCTTTTGTTTATTAGCTTGCATATTATTTGTTTATCCTGTATTTTATCATTATTATTTATTACATCAGGGTTGACAGCCACTGAGGGAGTTAACACTTCCCAAATCTACTTTGTCAAGAATCCCCCGCATAATATCTCTAATTAATCTTTCTCTAGTGTTTGTGAGTTATAGGTTTGCTGGGATCACACCAAGGAGTTTGACATCAACTTTGCACCCGTACCATCCATCACCATCTCCAAGGTACTAAGACCTTACATACTCGATGTTGTTTTGTGTTTGTTGATTTCTCATATACTAATCTGGACATGAAGCAAGAAACTCTGATCAATAATTAGATGATAATTTATTGTGGCTAGATGACATATGTGATGATTATAGGTGATTATATGGCAATTAAATTTTTTTTGGTTTAATAATGTCGATGAAAATTTAATAATTATCTATTTATATTGTGATTGTGATGATCCTAGATGTGTTGATATAATTTGATTATGAGATAATGATGATGATTAGGTTATGTGATGATAAGATAGATGTTGATGCGTTGATACTAATTTGTGAATTTTTTGTTTGTGCATATAGAATGAATGGATTGTTATGATGTTGATGATTATTTATGGTTATGAATATGTGATTTAGTTTTTATATGTGGATGGTGTAAATGGATAATAGTGATGATGAGATGTTTGGTATTTTGGATAGTGTAATGTTTGAATATGGTAGTTATTGTGGATTATGGTTAGTGTAGATTTAAATATTGTGATGATTGATACATATCATACTGTCATGAATACTTACAATGTTACTAAAGGAAATTTAAAATGTAATTTGACTATACAAATATTTACAACATAGCCATTACATGAAACAAGGTGGAATAGCAAAGAGAAAGGGAGGCTATTGCAAATAGGAATATAAAGCGATAACAAGTGGATGGGGGTGGAGAGAAATGAAAGCCTCAAGATCTTACAAGGGTTTCATTTATCAATGTTTGACTTGGGTTATTTTTTATGCTACAATTCCCAAAATCATGATATAGACAATGCGACCTTAGCTAGGATCAAGATAGCATTCAGAGTCACAATAAAGGCATTTCTTTGTAGTCAGGATCAGAAGAAGTCTTGATTTAGGGTAGTAGCAAAATAATGTGGATACGAATAGAGATGTGGGTATGAATAAAGGGGTTTTCCCTAGTGTATTGATTGCATTTGTAGTGCACTAGTGGACATATGATATAGTTTACCATAGCTCCAGGAACTGATTTTGACTATGTAACTTGCCCAAGGAGCCAGCGAAGTGGTTTTCACTATTGGATGGATTATTTTTCTGGTATTTTATGTTTTCTTTATTTTTAATTTATCCTGTGTGTACTTAGGTGTAGAAGTGATTGAGATGCGTGATGTTCATAGGCTCATCAAACTCAAATGCATCTTGAGTAGTAAGCTTATAAGCACCTAATCCGAACTTGGTGATGATGACTTAAGGTCCGAGCCAGTTGGGTTTGAAGTTTCATTTCTTTCAACGGTTGGAATTATTGTTACGCTAGTTTTCCTTGAATCATTTGTGATGCCCAGAGACTTTGAGTCTTTCCCCGTTTCTCTCTTGAGAGCCTCTAGTTTCTTTTTCACTATTTTCCTCCTTCGCTGACCCTGCTTTTCCATTTTCGAGCCCTTCTACAACCTGATCATTAGATTTGAAATGTGGACTCGTGTGATGGAAGCACCCCTTAGATTTCTTCTGTGATGGGTTGTTTGATCCTTTGCAGACCCTGCTCCTCTATTTTCCAAGTCCCATTGTTGCCTGATTATTGGATTTGAATGTGAGTTCGCTGGTTTATTTTGTGTGGGGTCATTTTTAACCAATTTTTCTCTGATGGTAAAATTGGGATAACACGTGTCTTGGATAAAAATCTAATTTGAATATAGACCAAGCAAAAGAGAAGCAACAATCAGGCAGTATGACATGAGGTAGGAGGTGGTGTAGGGAACTACTTGGTGGACAACAAAAAGGTTATGTACTTTGGCATAGTGAGGTACATGAAGGAAGTATGTGGCAGTACAGAAGTGTCAGTACACCAAACGGTTATGACTACACCACGTGAACGAGAGTCACATAAATTGACTTAAGTGATAAAAGTACTTTATTAAAAAGTGGCTTTAAAAATGCATGGGTCAAGGACATCAAGGTTATGAAAAAGTATAAATAGAGGGTAAAGATAGTCATTTCGAATACTTTTTCTTAGAAAAATTTCATACTCCCAAGCTTGACGTGTGACGAGGGTTTTGAGAAAAAAACAAGGTACTTGTCACAAACCAGTGGAGCTGGATGAGTTATGGCATGATATTACAGTGTAGCAAGAGAGAGGAGAAGAAAATAGAGCAACAAGTAGTTGCAGGAAGGAGAATCGATTGAATTCATCAAGTCGGGCGGATAAGGAAAAGTTAGAAGCACCTAGGACACGAGAAGAAAAACAAAGATTGCACCAAAGAAGAGTAAGAATAAGAGACCAATAGTGGAAAAGGAAGAACTCATGGAAGTTTATTCAGAAATGCAGTACCCTCTAGGGGTTATTAAGGTAGAGAAGTGGAGTTCAAAGTTATATAGGTGTAAAATCGGTGAGTTCAACTATAGAACCACCAATCATGACAAATTTATGTAGAAGGCTCTGTACAAGGAGATCCCAGGGTTAGACAAATAAGGAAACACTAGGGTAGATGATTTGGTGATGAAGGAGTTATAGAAGACTAGGGTTTTGGAGCTTTGGGAGCTTCCCTTTTTCACTAAACCCATACCACTTTTCATATGGTTGATGTTTTGATTTCATGAATACTTATTCTACCTTGTTGGGAGGAGGATGAGACTCATGAGAAATTTAATCAAGAGGGTAGCGAGCCTATGAAACACTGGTGAGGACATGGCCATTGATTTACATGCCATTGAGAAATTGAAAGATTTAGCAAAATGGTTAAACTATGAGAAGGGGGAAGGGCTCAATTTATTGCGGATCTTTCTGACCTGGTGTTGAGATTCACCTCCCAAATCATTAGTTGCAAATTGGAAACATCAGAGAGATGGATGGACATCAACAAGAGATTCTTGTACGTTGCCTATAGAGTTTCCAAGTGAGCACACTAAAACTTTACACAATTTATTGTGGATGATATCATTGAGGAGGCATGAGTGCAGAATGACTTAGGAGAGAAAATAACTTGGGGGTCCATACTGTTATTAATTGTATTATTGGAAATTAGTGTCCATGATGAACCAGAAGGGAACATGTGGGTTTACCCAATGGTACACATGTCTCCTACTATACAGTTTAAATAATTCACTTGTGGCTGGTCATCTCGAACACCTACAAGGTGTAAATGAACAAGTGGTATGAGAGGTTACGTAGACATTTTAAAAATCAATGGGTCATCCCACATGAGATACAACAAATTGTTGGGGACCAGGTGCAATTTTCTATTTGGCATGGTTCATGATGACCAAAGGAGAATTGGGGCCATGGTGCAAACTTTCGTTTGAATTCACCGCTAAATACATGAATTGCACCATCAATTGGTTGAAGGATACACAACAGTTAACCTTCAACGTGGATAAGGTGGATGCTAATGTACACACCCTGCATGTGACCTATAGATATAAGTTGAGGAAAGCATATGTGGAAGTCTTAGAACCTGACTTTTTGGATCTATGCCCATAGGTCAATGTTACCATCAAGGGCTACATCCACCTAGTATTTTTACAGATGTGCCCCAAGACACAGGGAAAATTTGAGGTGGAGGTTATAGATGTCACCTTCCCAAGGCTACGTGAAGTGTTGATCCCACCAATAAAAGTGTTCCATGCAGAAGAAGTAGTAGTAGAAAAAGAAGATGGTGAAGGGAAGTTGGACACTTCCTAGAAGAGAAGATACTATACGTGACAAGGTAGCAGTGGGGGCACAATTATATCATAGCCAAGCAGCACTGAGGACTCGCAAGCAGAGTGTGAGGAAGGTGAGTTACCTAGAGGAGAGAAGTCGGAACAAAAGAAACAAAAGGTATATGAGCTTTCCAATTCGACAACAGAAACAAGCTCAGAAGAGGATATGACAACCTTCAAGGAGGAAATCAAGGCTAAGATCAAGGAAGAAGAGAAGAGAAGGGCTGAGGCAGACACCTAGGTGACATTTGATGTGCACGTTAAGGAGAAGACTCATTCTATGAAGGAAATTGAGAGTCCAGTGTGATGGTCTCCTCCTACACACGCCAGCAAACAGAAGGAAGAAAATAAGGGAGAGTCCTTTATCATAAAGGAGGATAAAGAATTCACTCCAGGATCAAAGAAGCAACAAATGAAATGCAAGGTTGTAAGGAAGAAGCGAACACCTATGTTCCCACATATGGACTTCATGGATGATCCCGCGAAGGTATTGCATGCAAGATTCCAATGTACTCTCCCAACGGAGAAGCTACTTGCATGGGATATTTTAGATCAAAGTGGGGCCATGACAACAACTAGGAAGATGATAAGATGGAGCCTGCATTGCCATGCAGAGGAGCTTGAGTTTGAGGTAAATGATAATGCGATCGAGACCATTCATCTAAAGAAGGAAAGAGAGACATACAAGGTGGTGGATCCAAGCCACCTCACCGATGAGTAGGCATGCAATGTACTGCAAAAGATGTCTTCACAGGTGGTAAGATGCAGCTTGGACATAGGGGAAACCGTTCGAACCTTAGTTGTGGATAAGAAATGGGAGGGGAAGGAAATATAGAGATTGCGCCAAGTGTTAAATGGGGATTAGGTGTGAACCAAGGAGGCATATGATCGAGAGGGCACCCTGGTTAAGATGATTTTGGGGCAATTTGTAGTACTAGTAAGCTAGGCTAGGACAAACTATGCTGATGAAATGGAGTCTCTAGAGGACTTTGTGGGGATGTTGCTAGCCAACATCCAAGATGAAACAGGGCCTACCATTGAAGAACTCGCCAAGGAAAAATTAAAAAACAAGATCGTTGTAGAATCTCGGATCACTGAGTTGGAGGACTTGCTCACCCAACTCAAGGAAGAAAATATACTAGCAGATATGGGTTTCTATAGCTTCCATAAGTGTGAGCCCATCATTGATGCATGAATAACATATGAGGAGGCCACCCTCAAGGCCTTGGAGGAGAAGATCCCAACTAACAAGTTAGAGCACGCACAGTTGAGTTTTGACACCACAGAACATAAGGATAAAATAAAGACCAAGTGCAAGAAGTTAGAGTTTCAGATTGGTGAACTTCGGGGCTTCACCACCAAATGTATGGATGAGTTCAAGGGTATTTATGCAAAGATGATGGTTGTGATTAAGGAATTGAAGGAGAAGGTGGAAGAGATCACACCAAACCAATTACCCGTCTTAGCAGGAGAGGTTCCAGGGAAGGCATTGAGAGAGTTGGATGCATGGAAAAAATTGAAGGGAGAAATAGATATAGAATTTACCAAGTTAATCCAATTGCTCCTCTAGGTGATGGTGGAAGATAACTTTTTTTTTCCTTAGCTGCTTTTTGGTCAATAAATTTTTGTCTGGGGAGTGCAAAGAATTGTTGTGGGTGTCAATCGAGCTAGTGCGGGGTGATGTTAAGCCCTTGAAATAACCAATTACATGAGGTAGGGAGGGTTGTGGCACGCGGAAGCAGGGCGCAAAGGCACATGTGGAGGTAACTTTTGGGAATGTGTGAAGGTTCACACCCAAGAAGAGAAGGTTTGGAACTTAATCACTATTGATCCTTGGTCAAAGTCGTATTTGGGGAACATATGGAAAGGCAACCAAAAGTGGGAATGGATAAAGGTAAAATATGAAAGACTTGCAGCTCAAGGAAAGGATATTCTAGGGAATAATTATGGTTATCATGATAGGATTAGGAGTTGTAAAGTAAAATAAATTATGGATTAGTTGGCACTTGCAGGCTAAGGATACTCGATTAGGGAAAGGCAAGATGACATTTTGCATGTTCTTGGGCAATGAGGGAGTGGTTAGAGGGGATTTCTTTGAGTCCCTTCTTAATAATTGATTTGCATTGCATCAAGGGAGAAGGGGGAAGAAGATGGATAGAGTGGGAATTAGGGAAAGTAGGAAGTCTCTATTGTAATTTTTTTGATGAAACCATTGTAGGAAGCACTGAAACATTCTGAATGTATTTGGCTGCATGTATGGATCTTTTGATATATCTTGGCTACTATAAAAAATTGTGAAGTAATAGATAATGGAGTATTCTGAATATCTATGTCTAAGGTTTTAAACTCTTGTATGCTTTACGCTGATAATGGTTTAGCTCCAATTCCCTTATGCAATTGTGATGTTTATTTTCATGTTATGGTGCATCATTGTATAGTTCTAGCTCTGTTACTTTTGTTCTTTTGATGGATGCATATATTACTATTCATGAAACATTCCTCCATTAATGATAAGTATTCTTACAAATCTCACATAAAAGAGGGGCTCAGCGCCTACGCGTGCCTCGGGTGATCGCCTAATCTAGGCTGGGTGATAGGCCGACGTGTTTGGGGTTTGAAGAGGATTTAGAGGTAAACAATGACTACATTTCTTTTGGGGTGACAAACAAAATAGCCCTCTGCCTCCTCTTCCATCCTCCATACTTGCAGTTGTGGCCTAAATTATTGGGCTCCTTTTTTGTTTGCCATTTTTTAGTTGATTATCGCAATT
Source organism: Taxus chinensis (assembly GCA_019776745.2). Lineage (NCBI taxonomy): Eukaryota > Viridiplantae > Streptophyta > Pinopsida > Cupressales > Taxaceae > Taxus > Taxus chinensis. Next base: position 202,708,130 of record CM034153.1, on the reverse strand, counting down.
TTATCGTGATTTTGATGTAATCTAGCATCTTTCTTGAGGTCTATCTAACTTGATAAATTTGAAATTCTTGGTTGTGACTTTCTCCACCTGATTTTTGTATGGTTAACACACTTTGTGTGTGTGTGTGTAAGTGCATTTGTCCCACAAAAAAAAAAAAAAAAAACCGCCCCATTTTTTTTTTAAATCTCACAATTTTTACACTTATAGTTTGCCCCATGTACTCTCTTATTTAAATTATCCTTTTAACATGTTTAACTTGATGTGATCTAATCAATCTTCACCTAATGTATTTGTTTTATGGCTATAAAATTTAGTTTTATTCTAGTGCATATTGTTGTCTATTAATAGTAAATTAAATATGAAACAACTAGATCACGCTATCCTTTAATACATTATTTTAGATCACACTAGTCTTCAAAACATTATTACGCCGAAGGCATTCACAAGTTGGACTGAACCCTCCCCCTTAGGATAGAAGCCAACGACTTGGACGAAAAGATTGGAACCGATACTTTGTCGACATATTAGTTTTTTTTTTAATCGAACAGGAGGGGTTTTCCTGGAACTGGAACAATCAAATGAAAGCTTGTGCTTGCGGAATTGGAGCTTTCCTTATTTTTGTGAATATATGAATTTCCTATATTCTGCAGCCTCTAGCCTAAAACCTATTGTCGTTGATCTACTGTTCGACACACATCCCTACAATTGTACTGTCGAATCGTAACTGGTACATTTTCATCATCCGAGGTGGAATTATTATTACAATACTGTCCAAGGGATATGAGTTCAAGACTTTGAACTATTTCTAAGAAATCATGATCCATCCGCTTGGTCCTTGACTATCTCATTATTTGCGGGGAGATTCATAGTGCAAAGATGATGATGAAGAGAAGGGTGCAGTTGCAATACATAACTCTAATCTACCCTTTGCCAGTTGAAATTATGCAATGCCATACCTATTCCAAGAAATTTATGCGAAGGAAACTATGACATACAAGCATCCACATGGTTCAAAGAATTTTACATGCTGAGATCCGTTAATAGGTTCATCTTTGGACTTCCATCACCCAAAAAAATGGACTTCAGTAAAATGACAACAATGATTTATTATTAGCAATCGCATGTATATAATGCAATGTGAATATTGAACAGTATATGTTATTAGATTTAGAGGGATAGTTATTACTTTTGTAGTTGATGTTGATAAGCAATGTGATTGATTTTGTAAGTGCAGGAATATAGATGAAACATTACATTTGAAGTTTCTATCTATACATTTCAATTTTGTTTCAATTAAATTAATTTAGATAAAATTATAAACAAATAAATTTATAAATATATATCAAATATTAAAAATAAAAGCTAACAAATATTATATATATATATATATATATAATATAAACGTAATAACAAACATTAGACATAATTGTATATATAATTTTAAAAATCAATTATGTATGACAAGTTCAATCAAAATAAATTTATATATAACCATGAAAATGTGACCGACACTCTTTCAAACAGTAGTGAAAAATAATACCATGTTTCCTCTAACCATTCATTTTGTAAAAAAGCAGAAGTCAAAAGAACAAATATTGGTTCATAAATTACAATTTTAAAATCATTTAAAGATTTTATACCTTTCCCTTCAAATATCAAAAGATTTTATCAACCAGTCAAATTTTGATTGTTTTAAAATGATAAAACTCAAAGTATTATAAAAAATTAAAAATTCAATCTTACACCACATTAAAAAAATCCATTAATAAAATTAACATGGCATTCACAAATATTTGCAAATGCCAACTACACAATACTTGATCTTTAACATTCAAAAATTTAACATTCAAAAATTTCCGTGAGTAAAAACATTTTTCCAAATGCCACCTAAATTAATTAAACAAAAAAATACTACGAGTTGCAAATTCACCCTTTTTAATTACGATACTTTAAATGAATTCATAATTTTAAAGATCAAATTAAAAGAAAATTATCTGTGCAAAGATAAGTGTATGGTGCATGATCATAAACTCGCATTTTTTCTGCATTTGGGCCATATTTTGCAAACTGCATCATGGTATCTCTTCCATCCACATTTCTACTTGCAACAAATAACATTCAGTTAGAGTCACAAACCAACCTGACATGTAGACTTTCATTGAGTTATTTCTGGATGGAAAGCATGCGACATAAAACCAAATCAAATTGAAGACATAAGTTCCAAACCCACCTGAATACTTATATTGATATGAATATCATAGTTTCATGTTATAACAATGATACTACATGGATAAATTCGTGTGCCTGTGGTTTTCTGATTAATTTATAGAACAGTATTCTGAATGCTAAATCCAAACATCAATAAAAAATACAAATCCCTACAACCAGCAAACAAGTTTGATTGCCACAAAATTACTTGATAAATGAAAAATAAAATAAACCAAGGAGTGAGCAATAAAAAAATGAGGGAGAGGAGTTACCATTATCAAACCACTCATGTGAAGGACAAGGAAATCCAATTTTACTTGTACAATGACAATTTTAGCAAGACGCAAAAAGTGTGAACTAATTTCCAATAGACCAAGGTAGATGGATCTGGATAACATCAGAAAGTGATACAATAGGTGCTTAATCAATAGATTTAGAGGGAGTAGATCAAGACTTTCCTTCAGCCAACATTATGAGGTTGAGGGAAATATTCACTCAAACATTAGGCCTTTTGGCATTCAACAAGTCAGTGAAGAAGCTATTCCAGTACTTGACTGCTAGGTCAAGCTCTTGCCCTTTAAGAAGGCTTCTTTAGTGATTTATGCGCAAAACCTGCCTCGTGGGATGACCATCTCTTCTTGCGAGTGGTAAGAGGACATGAGTCATCCTATATACCATATTATAATCCCAAATTTAATAACACAAAGTGTAAATTTAATTACCCATAGACCAAGGCAAATGGACTCAGATAATGTATCAGAAAGAGATGGAATAGAGTGTTTGACTAGTGGATCAAACAGGAGGCATTTAAGGGTTTCCTTCAGCCAACATTAGGAGGTTGAGGGAAATTATGCACTCAAACATTAGGCCTTTAGGCACCAAACAAGTCAGTGTAGAATCCATTCATGTACTTGACAGGTAGGTCTGGCACTCTTACTCATTAAAAAAGCTTCTGAGTGGTTTATGGGAAAAACAGCCTCATAGGCTAAGCCCTTCTTGAGAGTGCTAAAAGGATGTAAGTCATCCTAGATACCACATTATAATCCACGGACAGTTTCTAGAACTCCACAATTCATTACATACATGTTGGGTGCTTATACCTATTGGGTGCTACTTGAACCCTAAATATCAGTTTGCTACAAATTTAAGGTGTGATGGGGAGGTTGCAGAAGACCTCAACCAATGTAGAGAGAGGACAGTACCGAATTGAGATATTAAAAGGACAATCCAAACAAAGCTCCAAAACTATCAACCGCCCAAGGTGAGCTCTCCTCTAGAAATATGGCAATCAATGCAAGGATTATATTGAAAGCATTGAAGCAAGTGAAGTTATTTGAATCTTAAAGTATGGTCTGAGTTGGTAAATTTTATTTCCGATCTATTAAATACTTAAATTTTCTAGTAAAAACCCAACAAGTATCCAAATTCACAACCTTGATGCAAATGGATAATCCCAAGACAACTTCCTTTTTATGCATAAATAAGCCAAAAATCCATTATGTTTAAAAACTGTAATTCATATATAAAACTGTAAATTACTATACCAGATTAAAGGAGCCATCACACATTTTTTATCACCATAAACTGATATTTTGTATGCTCATACTTAAACCTTAGCAAAACGTTATATATTTAGACTACAAATGATTCTAAGCTCAAAGCATATGTATAATCCTTGCTATTGATAGTGGAGGCCAACTCCTTTGTTTTCTCTACTTTCTCGGCGTAATTGATGACAAGTTTAGCACCCTTTTGAGCCAAATGAATAGTAATTGCTCTGCCAATCCTTTGGGAGGTGCCAGTAACAATGGCCACACGCTCCTCTAAGCTACGGTTGTCGGCCATTTTTGGGGGAAATTAAAATCACAAGCTCAATCTGGAATTAAGATTAGCGCACTTAACGTTGATTTAATTTAAATACAGAATTGTGGGAACTGGGAAGTCACTATTTCCTCCCCTGTATAAGCAAGTGATAAGCATTTGTTATATAATTTTTTTAGATTATTTTGATTTAATTAGTGATATTTTCAAAAGATTAAAATAAACAAGTGATATTTTAGAGATGATAGATGAGGAGTAGAGAAAAATAAACATGTTTAAACAAAGGAGAATATCAAATTGACAAATGACATAGTCAAAACCATACAAAGTAGAAAGTTTCAAAATTCATATACAAAATGAAGGAAACATATCAAAAATTGAACAAGAAATTGAACACCATAGATAACTTAGTTCATTAGGAGCCTACATTTTTCTCTAAGTTTGGCTTAAATTGTTTAAGAGTATTTTTGAAGGATCAGATAATCCCTATCAGTAGCTATAACTTCAACACCTATAAAAAAAATATGAGACATCCCATTTAATAATAGATAAACACAATAAACATTGCTAAGATTTCATTAACATTTATAAATGGTATATATAAAATTAAGAGTGTAGTATATCAACATGCAAATAAAGTGTAGTGGTTGTACATTGAAAGATATTGTTGTCCAATATAAGTTCATGCTTAATTTTGGTCAACTAATCTCTTTTCCTCCCTTTTTAGTGCTTTAATTTGATTTTTTACACATTTAAGTTACTTAAAGATTCACAAAAACATCTTCATCAGATAGGAAATTTCTTTCCCTTTTCGAAAATATAAAGAAGTCCTTCTAATTCTTCATATTTTGCAAGTTACTAGCCTGGGGGGAAATTTCGCAAATTTTTCCAATTTCGAGCTTGAGGGCTTGGGGGTTTTTTTTTTGCAAATTTTGCCAACTTCTGGCTTGGGGGACTAGGGGGATATTTTTGTAGATTTTGCCAATTTCGGGCTTGGGGGCCTGGGGGGATGTTTTACAAATTTTGTCAATTTCAAGCTTGGGAGACTAGGGGGATTTTTTGCAAGTTTTGCCAATTTCGGGCTTGGGGGCATGGGGGGATTTTTTTACAAATTTTGCATTTTTGACATTTGTTGTACGGATTAATGCAAATTTTGAAATGGACATAACTTTTGACCCGGTGCTTGAAATTCAACAAAATTTATATCGTTGGAAAGGTCTCGACATCTTCTACAACATGGAAGCCTAAAATTTTAATTTTGGCAGGGTTGGGTGGGTAAAAAGTAAAAAAAAATATTCACTTCTAGTCAATTAAAAACTCAGTCCCGTCAAATGACAGAAATGCCTAGCAGACCCCAAATAGCTGCCCGCACTCAAACGTCCATAACTTTTGCATTTCTTAATGAAAATGAGCAAAATCGGTACCATTGGAACTGTGTTTCCAAGCCCGATGCACAAAAATTGAGAAATCCCAAATTTGATGAAGAATCAATAGATATGTTGTAGAAAACATGCCAACATTCAAAACAATGTTTTATTTGGTAGTTGGGATGCATTAATGAAGCATGGGCTGACATATCTCACTATTACAAGTTATGGGGTAGTATGGGGAGCCTTTTGAAAGCAACAAAACATCATTCCACTTCATTTACTACCTTTTTCAAGTATTTGAACGATGGATTTTGGGATTTTCATTTCCCCCCTCTCTCTCTCTTTTCAAATTTCTATAAATTCGAGTGTTGGGCTCATTGTAAAGAGAGGTAGTTTTTGTGTAGAAAAACTCTGTCAAAATTGTTTTATGAAGCCAATGTGTTGTAGAACCTTGTAGTGGACTCCTTGCATGGTGATCCAAGCCCTTATTTTGTAATAGATTGGATTGTGCATACTCATAAAGCAAAAGATGCAAGTTTATGGACGTATCTTCCCCTGTTGTGTTTGTTACATTCATATTGCTCCTTCAATCTCATTGCATTTATATTGTGTCTATCATATGATCTTGTAGGGATCCATTATCATTGTGTGTTTATGAAATGTTGTTGTAAATGCATTTTTTCTAGACTATGGAGAACTGTGATCACCTCTTCTGGAATGCATTTTTCTTCCACTTTTCATACATTGGAAGGCTACCCTCATCCTCTCCTTTTCTGGTGTATCACCGCTTTAGTGTAGGCTTTGTTTTCACACATTCTCTCTCCTTTGTCCCTTACAAAGTTAGATTATGATAGATAGTTTTTCCTGCATTAGAATAGATTGTGGCAGGTAGTTTAGGAGCAAGAACTAACAATCTCTAGAGGTATATCTCAAGAAGCAAGTCCCATAACTTGGAGATAGTACCCATGTTATCCAATCACACTGTGAGCACAAGTAAACACACTCGTGCAAACCATAGGGTGTTGTGATTCGTTGATAAAAGTTTTGGCACACCCAGTGGGATGGGGTTTGAAGCACATTACCACTTGATTTTAGCAGGTTGGTGTGTTCCTGTTAAAATTTCAGCTTTTGGAAGCGTATGCAAGAACATCTAGCAACTCCATTTGGTCTAAACAACCCACATCTCTGAAGTTGCAGACCTTCTCCCCATCCATTTCTACCCATTCATCTTTCCACCTCTTTCATCTTCTTCCATCCCATAAAGTTGTGTAATCATGACTTTATTCCCAACTTGGAATTCACACTTGCAACAATAGTAGTGCAGTCCACCTCCAATGTATTTCTCAACTCCTCCAGATTAGCATTATGATAAGATTCATAACCATCATGCTTACCCATATGAGCAGTGTCAAAACCAGTTTGGCTATGAAACATATTAGGAATAAGGGCATGCATACAATGACAAGAGTCAAATGGAGAATGTTGATCTATTAGAGAAGATTCAAAGGATGGATGTTGGCATGGTTCAGTCAAGGGATACAACACAAATGAAGGCATTTAAAATTGGTTGCAAGGCATCTTATCCATGGAAAGGCCCTTTTCTAAAACACTATATCTCACAAGAGAAGCTTGATTTCATGGTTGAAATGCTGCCCCAACTTGCACAGTGGATTGAGGAGATAGAAGCATACGAGAAAAATGAAAAACAACCTTGTCAATGGATAAGTCAATCACCAGCTCCTTTTTCTTCATCCCAAACTTTATCATTTCAGCATGGTCAAGATTCAAGCCCAATGTATGTTGCCCCAACTGTTGATATCCCTTCTCCATATTCTAATCTTCCATCTCACGTCAATTCTTCTGCCCTTTTCCCTTCTAAGCATTCATCCCCTACAAACAAACAATAAATTCCACTACCCTCACCACCTCAAACAATCAAAAAACAGGTCAAGACCCCATCCACTCCTCCTCTTGCCTTCCCAATTCCATGTCAGGAAGAAATTCCAAGAACCAGTCAAGAAGAGCAGTAGGAAGGAGAGTGAAATAGAGAAGAAATGATCAAAATCTTGGTAATCTTGGCTCTCATATTTGGGGTAGAAAAAATCCCCTTGATGGTTAAACCTTCATAGGGGGTTGGGGCTAGACCACATGTGGTGGAAGCTGAGTTTGCAGTAGAAGGAGAACAAGAGAAAGAAAAAGAAGATCAACAATCTTTTTTCTCTTAATGTAGTGTCCATAATGGCACTTTGTTTGAAGAGGATGTTGAGCTAATCTAGGCTGTACAATCAGTCAAGAGAGAGGAAGAACAACTAGCTCCAAGTCCTATTAAAGAGGAGCAGTTGGAAGAGATAAAATCAGAGTTGAAGCCACTTGAGGAAGAAAGAATTATTGAATATTTTTTTATTTCATTTAAAGGGCCTGATTCTATTGATGAATATATGATAGATGAGAGCTATCAGGAAGACCTTGCTACCACAAATATTCCTCTAGATAAGCAATATGAATATTTTTATTTGACAAATTTCATGCTAGAGGAAGAGGCTATCCATCAGTCTTTAAGAAACAACAAAGGAACTCCAGAGCCAAGAATATGTTACAACAAATTACAATGATGCAAAGGCAACTTGAATGGATGTTGAAATCAATAGCAATGAACATAGATTTAAGAGGATTTTCTTACTGCCACAGAGGAAGGAAAAGAGTACGAAGATCCCATCTCTTCCACACAATCCACCCAGGAATGATTACAAGAGGAATCCATTTTTGGAGTTAAGTATCAGAGCAGTGGGCAAATTCAAAGGACCAGACCTTGCCCAATCAAATATTTGGTTTCATTAGAGCTGAGGGAGAAGCTAAAACCAGTCATGCTTACTTTTGAGCATGAGGATGAGTTTCAAAGTACCAAGGATCAGCTGCAATGCCTCTTCAATCTAAATGCAGAGCAACTAAAAGAGGTATTTGTCTTGTTTCTAGTTGACACCTTGATGATTTGGGTGGAGGATTGACCTCTTGTCAGGTTTTTATTTATAATAATAGCCATGTTCAGCACCAAATCATATACATGGCTGCCTATTTTGAGAAAGGGAAGCTACTTCTCCTAGCCAATTGCAGGATTTGTTTAGGTTCCCTTTGTTTACGGTTAGCATAAAGTAGGTAGGTTTGCTTCTAGCAGAAGAAGTGCTTGTGCACACTCTACATGCTCTACTTGGGGTATGTATGATATTCCCTTTTGTAAATAGTTTTTGGATGTTTTTTTCTCTTTCACAATCCATTTCAGACAAGGCATGTTCATGAGGAAATCAGCTTTTAATAGCAGTTCTAAACATTCCTGATCGGCATATGTTTTAGAATTCTACAATACTTCGTATTTTGCCATGATTTGATTCAGTTTTCATAAAAAATTGGCAAAAAATAGATTTTGGGACAATTTTAAAGGCTCATCCTTCATCGTAACAGATCACTTATAGAAGAAAGAGATTAATTTTAGTTCCAAAACAATTTTCCACTCACATAAATTTTTATTCAAAAGATTTTTATAATGTGAATGGTCAATTCGAACAAAATAAAATAAGTTCCAGGGTCAACATGCTTAAGCAGACTAGATTTGAAGAAGATCAATGAGGGAAAAACTTATAAGTTTCAGGCAATTTTCTACTCTAACAAACCTCGACTTAAGGGTCTTTTTATAAAGGATGAGAGTGCACGCAATGAAAGGCAATCTCAGATTAGATATGAGACTACCAAGAAGACTCCATGCCCAATGGATTACGATAGGCAGTTGGCCATATTTCATCTAACATGAAGATAACCTCGCTGAGTCACCAAATTGTTGTCTAAAATAATTTCATGTTTAATTTTGGTCAACTAACCCCTTTTTCCCCCCTTTTAGAGCTTTAATCCAAATTTTTACATATTTTAAGTACTTCAAGATTCCCAAAATCATCTTCTTCAGATAGTAAATTTTTTCCCCTTTCCATAAATACAAATAAGTCCTTCTAACTCTGCATATTTTGCAAGTTATGGGCCTAGGGTTTTCTTTGCAAATTTTGCATTTTCGCCATTTCTTGCATAGATTAATATAAATTTTCAAATGGGCATAACTTTTGACCCGGTGCTTGAAATTCAACAAAACTTATATCGTTGGAAAGGTCTCGACATCCTCTACGCCATGGAAGCTTGAAATTTTAATTTTGGAAGGGTCATGTGGGTTAAAAAAAAAAAAACATATTCACTTTTAGTCAATTAAAAACTCAATCCTATTAAATGACATAAATGCCTGGCATACCCAAAATAGCTTCCCGTACTCAAACAACCATAACTTTTGCATTTCTCAATGAAAATACACAAAATTTGTATGATTGGAACCATGTTTCCGAGACCGATGCACAAAAATTGAGAAATATGAAATTTAATGGAGAATTGATGGATATGTTGTAGAAAATGTGCCTAGGTTCAAAATAATGTTTTAATTGGTAGTTGGGATGCATTAATGAAGCATGGGCTGACATATCTCACTGTTACAAGTTATGGGGCAGTATGGGGAGCCTTTTGCAAGAAACAAAAAAAATATTCCACTCCATATACTACCTTTTTCAAGTGGTTAAAGGACATATTTCGAGATTTTCATTTTCCCTCTCTCTCTCTCTCTTCTAAAATTTCTATGAATTGGAGTGTTGGGATCATTGTAAAGAGAGGTAGTTTTTATGTAGCAAAACTCTGTGAATTTTTTTTTATTGATCCAATGTGATGCAAGCCCTTATATTTTACTCCTTACATGGTGATACAGGCCCTTATCTTGTAATAGATTAGATTATGCATACTCATGAAGTAATAGATGCAAGTTTGTGAATGTATCTTCCCCTGTTGTGTTTGTTACATTCCTCTTGCCCCTTCAATCTCATTACATATATATTGTGTCTATCTTATGCTCTTGTAGGGATCCATTATCATTGTGTGTGTATGAAATTTTGTTGTAGATGAATTTTTGTTAGTGGAGAACTATGATCACCTCTTCTGGAATGCATTTTTATTCCACTTTTCATACATTGGAAGGCTACCCTCATCCTCTCATTTTCTGGTGTATCACCGCTTTAGTGTAGGCTTTGTTTTCACGCATTATCTCTCCTTTATCCCTTGGAAAGTTAGATTAGGATAGATAGTTTTGCTTGCATTAGAGTAGATTGTGGTAGGTAGTTTAGGAGCAAGAACCAACATTCTCTGGAGGTCTATCTCAAGAAGAAATTCCCACAACTTGGAGATAATATCTATGTTATCCAATCACACTATGAGCTCAAGAAAACACACTTGTGTAAACCATAGGGTGTTGTGATTTGGTGATAACAGATACCATCAAAACAAAGATTAAATTGTTGTCCAAGTTATGTCCATACAAGCCAAAATTTATAAAACGGTGATCAAAATACAATCCAACCTATCCAACACAATCAAAAATTCAAGTCTTTGAACTATCTGATCATTCTCTTCCTATATATCAGGGCACAAAACTAATCCCAAGTTGCCTCTATCAAAGGCATCACAAAAAAAATTTCTCCAAATATTCTAACAAGATTAGAGCAAGACCTATAATTCTCATCTGTCATGTCCTCTACCTTGATATCTAATCCAAGATCTGCATTAATGTCATTTGAGGTGGAGATGAGAATGAAATCACAGACTTCATAGTTGAGAAAATCAGGAAGATCAACAGGAACAAAATAGTAAGACCCAAGTTGGCCTTGTAAGTGAGAAGGAAAGGTTGTCTTTTGTTCTCTTTGAAAGCCTACATTTGGAGGTGCACCTGCTTAAGGTTCTTTATTTGTATGTTGAAGGAACCTTTTGGTTCCACATTCAAGAACTCTTGATTCTCGTGTTTTACTTTGGGGTGATGAAGATCCAGCTTGTATACCAAATGAGTGTGGATTCCCTTTTCATTTCCCTTGTTTGTAGGTTAGTGTTGCAGTATATGGTACACCCATTCTGCAAGATGTCTTTCAGTTGGTTTCACTTGTGTTCCATTGGTACTTGTCTTATATTTCTCTGCATTTAATTAGAATAATATCGAACCATAATATTAAATTAAAATCATAGCGTTTAATGGTGTAATAACAAAATTTGGAGATTCTATTCAGAGGGCGATCAAGGTTTAAGACAGTTTAATGGTATAACTGCAACATTTGGAGATTCCCCAGATCTCTGTAGGTTGTTGTAACCTATGTATCAATAGTTTCCATTATGGTGTTGTTGTCTACTTTTGATTGGATCTATGTTCACATGCCAATGTCAAAGACAACTCCATCCACATTTGATTGCTCCATGCTCCAGACAAAAACCTTAAAAATACTTAGACAAAGTAAATTGTAAGCTCCGAAAGAAAATTAACCAACATAAATATTACCAACTGAAGAAAATTTGAGTTATTGCCCATAGTTTTCTTCCCATCAGCAACTCTAGAAGAACAATTCCATAACTGTGTACATCATATCTCTCATCAATCCTTGATGCTATTACATATATTCAGGGTCAATGTAGCCAATGATACCCATAACATAGGTAGAGGCGTGGGTTTTGGCTGAGGAAATGCACTTGGAAATGCCAAAGTCTGAAAATTGTGCTTCAAAATTATCATCCAAAAGAATGTTAACAAAAAAAAAACTTAACTCATAGTGTATCTAAATTCATAATATATCCCAGCTCTATCAAAAAATTTCCCTTAATATTGTTTGAGGACAGATTCCTGTAAAATCAATAACATAATATTGCTAGACTCATTAGACCAAGGGTGTACTATATATGCATGCTTAATGTGCTTGACAGAATCCTTCCACAATCATCATATACATGATCGATCAACATCACAAAATATAATCTATAATTATATTCTTAGAGCTGAATTTTAGACAAAGGTCTTCTCTTTATAGTCCTTTACTTAAGATATGCACTCAATTCCCTAATAAGGATGATAATTGGGGCAACGAAGCCTTTCCAAATAATTGTCGAGGTAAATGTCTACTAGATGAAATATTGGTCATCATAGGCATATGTCATACCAAAGTGTCATGTGCATCACAGTACGACCTAGGCATCCCTATCATTGCAACCTTGGGGCCTACAACATCCACATTGATGATCAAACGAGTCATGTGCAGTAAAAAAAGTTCAATAATTAAAAGAATGTCATAAAGTCAAGTGTAATCATAATTGAAAAATTCACAAGGAATGGTTATATCTAACTCACATGAACTCCCTGAGTGTCTTACATATGTGAGAAGTTACTGTTGATAATTTTTGCACTTGTGTAAAAATGGGCAACTCGAAACTTTGTTACGATGGTTAGCATTGGTGAAGTATACCTAAGCTAGGGGAAATCACATCAGATTATGTCGTTACTACTCATTTTTTTTTTTAAAGATTACATGAAATCTGTAACTAGGTGTGTTGTTACAAAACATAACAGATCACATAGTCTACACTTTAATGACCATCCTCAGCAAAAGAACACAAGCCCCGAAGGACAGTTATGTTATCTTGATGAGGACATCCAATTACAAAGTAGGTGAAGTGTAAAGTTTTGGAACAACAAACGTAAGTGTAGATCATAGAAAATCAGAGTTCATTACTGAATGTTATAAGTTATATTCAATGTTCTTTCCTTCATGGTTTAGACATTCAATTATGTTACTGAGTTGGTTAGTTCATTATTCAATCCATACAGAAATCAGAAATGCAGAAAGATATATACAACTCATTTACAGAATTCAATGTTTTATTCACAAGGAGAGTCAAATGTTTCCCACACAAGCTGTGGGATGTAACTGAAAAGTAAAATACAACTATTGAAAAGAAAGATACACATGAATGAAAGAGAAAGCAAAGGAGTATGAGGGTTAACCCATCATTACCTTGTATATTATTCATTGTGTAGAGAATCTCCTTGCCAGCTTCTTTCATCCTTAAGGAATGGTACCTGAAAAGAAAAAACAAGGAAATCATCAATAAGGAGCTTAGGGTTAATCCATATTCTTACACTATCCTACTTTGTGCATATGGATCTTCCCCTAAGTAGGAGATGTATTCTACTTGAAGAACAAACTGCATGCATGTTTTTTTCACTTAGAAAGAAGAAAGTAAAAGAAAGAAGAAAACATGGACATAAGAGAGGCCAAAAAGCCTAAATATTTCCTAACTGTTTTCCTAAGTGTGCAGGTACAAGTTGCAGCCAAAGAAAGAAATAGATAATTCATAAGTACATGCTAAGAAGAAGGAAGAGTACAACTCAAAGTTCAGCAAATATTCTGCAAACGGAAGAGGTTAGAGTGCAGAAGAGAGAATGGAAGATAGAAGTACATTTTTCAGTTTGCAAAGAAGAGGGAGAATCAAATTTCAAGAAACTGAAGCTAAAAGTAAAAGGGATTGCAGCTGAGATAGGATGAGAGAGAAAATTCTAGGAAAATTTTGATAGGGCTTCACCATGTAAAATGAACATTACAGCTTTCATCAAGTTGTTTCAATTACCACATGCTTTAAAAAAACTATGCAAATCAAACAAGTGATACAGAAAGCAGAAAATCATTACATGATTAAGATAAACAAATATCATGTTTTTAGTTCTCAGATGCTATATCAATTTAGCATGGAAAGTGTTACTTTTGTTTTTCGATTAGAAAATACAACTATTATTTCCTGAAATACATTAAAAAAAATTCTGGGAAAATTTTGCTAGGGCTTCACCATGAAAAATAAACTTCCAAAATTTTCCAGCATGCCAGAAATACTATTATCAAGGAAATAAAAGCATCTAAGTAAAAGAAATGAGTTACAATATTTCAACAAAGCATCTAAATCAAGGCTTATGCCTGAAAATGGTGTTACAATAGGTGAAGAATTGTGTACAATTTCTAGAAAGCCACTTACAATGTTACAAAGGACCATCTCAGAATTTGAAATAAAGGAATACAAAGAATGCAGGTTTAGACCTTCATTAATGAAATCATCAAATTCAGAGTTTGTGTTGCAAACAGGTAAACAATATTTCATACTAACAAGAACAATAAGGAAAGCATGTAGAACATCATTGCTTATTCGAGGAAAATATCAAACTTGGAGGAGAAAGGTTAAATTATGCATCAGATCATCATCTTCAGAATACAAGGTAAATAACCATAAAAATGGCTCTCATATCTAAGTCAAAGAGTTGTGGAAGATTCAAACATACATAGTTTTGAGAAAGATAACACTTTATTTTCTTCAAAATAACTATATTGTAGCCCAAGATGATGGCAGAACTAGTTTATGGGTTTGGAGGATTCAAAAGGTACATGCAATGTAATAAGTATAAGAAACTATCAAAGTGAAGCCATTGTTCTAGTTTTGAATGATAAGTAAAAGGAAATTTCATCATTAGAAAAAATTCAGAGCTACAAAACTCATAACAATCCAGATCTAATGTTTGATTATCTATTCATATTAGGTATATCATTTCAGTCTCGGAGTAAAAGAGATGAGTATAACTCAAGACTGTTTTCAAAGAAGCTACTCTCAGCCAAAGAAAAAAATATTTCTTAAATGAAGGTAGTCTCAGAATAGCATTTCATAATAATACAACTTGAAGAGCTATGAAAAATAGAGATACAAATATTCAGAATAGCCTCCAAGGAATGTATCAAGGAAAATCATGGTACATAGTTCGAAGTGATCAACCACGATGGCCACTTCAAAGGAAAGCTTGAAAATGAGAAAACCAAGTCTTAGAACGACCACACCACGGCCATTGTGGAACCTAGGACTCCATGACATTTAGGTTTCAGAAGAAATCTATATCAAAACCCCCGCAATCATGCAATGATGACAAACCCACATGGCCGTAGAGGATAAATCAAAGAAATCACAGAGAAGACTAGGTGGAGCGAATATCAAAGGTAAAGAATGCACAAATACAAATACCTAGAACAAAAATTATCTAGAAAACCTTCCACAAGTTAGGAAAATGAAGTAAATTCAAAGGCCTCTACAGCTAAAACAAATACCCAAATCAAAAACAGTCCTCTAAGGATATATTTTTGGGTTTTAAAACAAAGCATTCAATCAAAATACGAGCAAAGTAAAGTTTTAGACCTCAGAAAAGCTTAGGCAGTGGTCAATAACAAACTTGCCAACATGAAAGAATAAGTTTCAGGTTCAAATAAAAATACCCATAACTCAGAAAATATAGATCTATAATTCATGGTGCAAATTGAGCTGAAGAACACAATCACCGTAGATAACCAGATGGTAAAAACTCTCGAGCAACCGGATAATGAAGTGAGAGGTCCACATGCCCACATGATGCTTCGAAATTGGGAGTCAATCAGGAGACCAAATCACATAACCATAAATATTCCAAGAGTTCAGTGATGTATCTAAAGAAGAAAAGAAAACAGAAGTGCATGCCATGCAAGAGAAATTATCTCACCTATAACACTATGGTGGCCAATAGACTGAAGAAATCTTGAATAACAGAGCTCAAAAAACTCCAACAATGGCAGAATCCTTTTAAAAATTGCTCAGAAAACCAAAACAAATCAAAATGATAGAGAAATATCAATTTTGATCTCTCATGGCCGCATAGAAAACATAAACCAGATAAAGCTCAAAGAACCAAAAAGTGCCGACCATGAAACCTGATATGACAGAGAGTTTTGTAGAGAAGGAGCTCCAAGGTACAGTGAAAGCCGAGCTCGAAGTTCATAAGAAAGATGTGGCCATGACTACAATGCTTCACCTTGAAAGCTCGGTACCAATAAATTAAAGACCACAAAATATATAGATGCTCGAAGGCCAAGAAGCCCGAAAAATGGACTGATCCGAGCTTCAAAAGCTTCAGTAATGGCGGCCAAAAAAATTTTGACAGGGCTTCACTCGCAAACTAGATGCGAAGTGAGAAAAATGGATGAGTTCAAGTGTTTTAACTCACCCACCAAAACTTTGGCTTAACCTAACCCTAACCGAGAGTTAAGAATCAATGGCTTAGATTCACCAAGTACAATGATCAAATGGCCAAAGATCGTGCTCAAAGATCAAAGAATAACCACGGTTAGCCTCCCACTGACCAACATTCAATGCATATAGAAACCCTAATCATGGGTAAGAGATTGAAGTCATCAAATTCATAGGTACATAGATCAACAAACAGGAGCATCACCAACTTCCAATGCAAACCCAGGAGTTAACAAACCCTAACCGCAGTTAGGTCGACTTTAAAAACAGAGCCACCGACAAAATGTTTGAGGGGTGAGTCATTGTGGAGGGGGGACCAACCCCATGTTTAAACAAAATATCATTGCATTGACTTTCAAAAGTCCAAAAACTATAGTCATTTCCAAATAATGCAAAAAAATGCCATCATGCATGCTCATCACCGAAAAGGTAAAGTTTGAAATATGCCAAGACCGACGAGTATGGAGTAGCAGCTATATGCCATAGTATTTGTTACAAAGGTGATCAAATATAATATGGTGGTAACTATTACAAAGTTTCCCATGTGTATCTAAAACTATGGTAATGAGCTAAGTCACAAAGGTGGCCAAACCAAGCAAGTTGGAGGTGGTCCGGGCCACAAGGAGGTTGGAGTACAGTTACAGAGTGTCATTCATGTGACCACTTTGAAAAAGATGTTAATGTTAGAGTATGTACACATGAAGAATGGTCCCCACATGGGATATTTTATTTTGCAAATATCACAAATTTTTGAATTATTCACTCACAGGCAGAGAACTAATTTGTTGCATGTTTCATAAGAAGATAGAACAAAGAAGAAGACGAATTTGCATGCTCAAGGAGGGAAACTTGCTTAGCAAGCAATTTTATTATTAGAAAATTATTCACCCATTCTTTTCTTAAAAATAGAACTGTCAACTTCAGTTTGACAGTATTATATTTAAGGCCATTAATGCCTATTTTTAACTGGATGCTCTAGTTTGTATTATTTTATCCCTTTATTTATTATTAAATAAAGGATAAAATTAGGATGCATGTGAGAGTACAAGCCTTAGGCTATTTTTAGGAAGGGGGTGAAATTTATTTTTCTATATATTGTGTGCCTTTGCAAAGCACAGGGATTCTTCTAGGAGTACTTTTAAATATATGAGTACTGAAGCAAATTTTGCCAGTTTATCCCTCTGAGTGTGAAGTGTTTTATGCCTTTCCATGTTATTTTGCAGTCTTGTGTATGTTATAAAATCATCTTATGAATGCAAATTCCCTGATCAACTACCTTACCCTGCTATAAATTTCAGTCCTTTCTACTTAATTTTTAATGTGCATGTTAAATTATTAGTACTATTGTGATCCTCCTTCAGTACAACCAAGTGTTTTGCCCTTAGATATTCTATAGAAAAATCTATCGGTTTGTGCATCAAGAATCCTTCACAGATCAGTTGTGCATATACTCAGTCAAAGCCCTCACACAAATTTGGTGTATCACCTTAGTTTTAATCATTTTTACAGTCATCTTCTACTCTCAAACTCCCAAAAAGTAGTTTAGGATACACCAATAAGGAACCAGTCTTGATATCGGCAACTCACCTCGAAATAGGTATACCCACAGACCTGAGGTGTTTCCATTGTATCTACGAAAGAGAGAGATCATTTGTGCAAGCTTAGAAAACCTACATCCATCTCTCTACAGGGTGCACTTTCGAGAGATAATAGTTATCTTCCCCGCAACACCTTCCTATATTTTCCCTGACTATATCTGTGTATTGAATTCATATGAAAGCAATGCTCGATACCTCAAACTTGACATGTTGACATGATTAACAGGTTGCAAAGAAAGTATTTATATGCAAGGTGACTCCACAATCTCTCCTTCAAGCAATTGTGTCACCACATTCTTAGTTAGCCGCACATCCATCTACAATAAAGCTTCACATAAATACAATTACGGATCACATCGTAACTTCAATAGACCAAGGGAAGGGTAGAAACGTATCAAATTACAATTTTGTACACCAAAAACCACTCCATTTATTTTGCAACATAGTGAAATAGTATGTACCATAACCATTGTGTTCAATAGTGAACTATTAGAAAAACATACAACCATCACTATCCAATGAAAAAAATACAACTCATGTTGTGGTGCTTACAATAGAAAGAAAACCTGTCACATGTGCATTATTTAACCTACATGTTTGTTGAGTTTGGGGTCAATAACTAGATGTTGTCCAACATTTATTAACATACGAAAGTGTTATATATCTAACATTTTCTTCAATGAAAACACATCAATTGTTTTGTTTTTTCTAACTTTTTGTGAAGAAAGGTGAGGATGTAGAAAAATAGCTAATTTGACTTATAAGGGATGGATCTCAATTCAAATTATCGGCTTTTACAAATCTCCATTCCCTTACTTATGAAGCACTGATTTGCATGTATCTTTCTATAATTTTCCAGTGCCTCTTTTTGTATGCACTTCACCTACACTATCATTTTTTGTATGGTATATCAATTCAAAACAATAATATCATAAACGAAATAGAGTTCAAGACACTGACATGCGCTTATTTTGTGATAAAGACCATAGTTTATTTAATGAAAGCCTGTATATGTCGAAGCTCTTGTTTGTTCATCTATTGAGTCAAACCATGGATATGGATAAGAGGGGTTCTTTTTCATCGAGACACCTTTTCCCAACCTAGCAACTTTTCAATTGTTGCTGCTCATAGCTCTAGATGTACAAAATCTCCTTACACATTGTGTCTTAATCCACATCTTTGTTTTCAATCTAGTGAGCGAATGTAAAAATAAAAAACAAGCATGAATATTCTGATGTCTGGATTTTGAATCTTTAGCCAAGGAAGAAAATATTAAATTTATTTTAAATACATTGTAGATCTCTAGTCGCTGATAATGTATGAAGGTCGAGTGTAAATCGCTAGAATCCAAACAAGCAGCGACAAGAATCAAATAGGATTTTCCTTCCCATTAATGGTTTGCAAAGCTTTTCTTATATAACGTATAAGTTGATTAAGAAACAATGCGTAAAGGGAGTTTGTGGAGCAAGAGTTATGAGTGTCAGAAATTTAAAAATTGCTAGGGGAGGAATATATAGAACCATTTGTCGGTGAAAAGAAGTGCCTCTTTTCCATATCCATGGTCTGAATCAATAGACGAGATAAAAAGAGCTTGGATATATACCTGATATATACACCCTTTGATTAATTGAGGTATGGTCTTTATGAAAAACTCTGTTATGTTTTGTTTTGATTATGGTGATTTACACTCAACATCCATACGTTGACAACTACTAGCGATCTACAATGTTTTTAAAATAAATTTCATGTTTTCTTCCTTAGATAAATATTCGAAATCTTGACATGAGAAAATTCATGCATGCTTTCTATTTTTTTTACAATCGCTCACAACAGATTAAAAACAAAGATGGGAATCTACATGACTTACCATGTAAACTGCTTGAAAGATAGAAGAAGATACTGAATACGGTGCATCTCACCACTACAGATTTCAAAAGATTATTTAAAGGCATTTTAGAAGGTGAAAATATGTCCCCAGAAGAAGCAATTCAACAACTTCACAATATGAAGTTGATGAGATTTTCACAGAAGCACGTCAGTTCACAAGTCTCTATTTCAGGTGCTTCCACATACATCAAAGTTACACAACACAGAAAAACACCTGGAAATTTTATATCTGGAGTTAATACTTATTACATGCATGCAACCATTTATCAACATACATCTACAATATAAGTTTTAACACCACCTTTTAAGTATTGTGAGGATGTGTTAAAATATCAAATTTGACTTAAAATGAAGACTTAACTAATCATTTTACTCGCATTTGCAAATCTTCATATCCTTCCTTATGAAAGTCATTAAAAATCAAGAATTTAAAAAATAAATTTTCCGCAAGACTTTCTCTACACTATTGCTTTATTCTTTATATAAAACAATACAAAAATATTTAGTTCAATTATTCAGTTTTTCAACAAAGTTTAAGATGTTGGCTTGTACTTATTTTGTCATAAAGACCATAGCTTATTTAATGAAAGGGTGTATATGTCTAAGATTTGTTTTCTCGTCTATCCAGCTAGGCCATGGATATGATAAGAGTTGGTCTTTTTCACCGAGTAACGGTTCAATTTTTTCCGCATCTATAAACTTTTCTATTACTGTTACTCACAACTCTATCATTATAAAATCCTCTTACACGTTGTGTCAATTCACATAGTTGTTTTCAATCCGTCATGAGTGATTGTAAACAAAGAAAACAAGCATGAATATTCAAATGCGAGGATTTTGATTATTTAGCTAAGGAAGAAAACATGAAATTTACTTTAAATGTATTAGAGACCTCTAATGGCTATTAATGTATGAAGGTTGAGTGTAAATCACTCGAATCTAAACAAGTAGTGAAAAGAATCAAATAGGCTTTGTGTTCTAAGTAATGGTCTCCAAGATTTTCTTGTATAACATATAAGTGGATTCAAGACACAATGTGCAAGGGCAGTTTGTAGAGCAAGGGATGTGCACGTCAACAATTAAAAATTTTTTAGGTGAAAAAAAAGGTAGAACCATTTCTCCATGAAAAGGAGCACTTCTTATCCATATCCATGTCTTGGCCCAATAGATGACCCTTTGGAACTGTATATAAGAAGAGTTTACCTGACAATGGAGCTTTGGTGGTTGTAGAAAGTTCTACCCATAACAATATGGGAAAGAATAAGTTTTTTTGTTAGAAATTTATATTATAGGATGCTTTAAACATATAAACTTAGTGGAGACTTAGTGGAGTTATAATGATTGTGTTATGAGAAAGGAGATGTTATTCTAGTATATGATTACATATCAAATAGTAGCTTCTAGATAAGGTCCTTTTTAGAGAAGGTGGAAGATTGGTGTTATCAAAGAAACATAAATGTAATATAATAATGGGTGTTACATCTTCAATGACCTATTTACATTCAAAGAATGTGTTGGTTCCAAAATTTACACCCCCTGGGGCCTATAAACACTTTCAGAGAATAGAAAAGCATAGAGGATGACATACTATGTGATACATGTCGTTTGCAGCCGAGAATGTGTCTAACATTCTCTTTAGAACCAATCTCTTGGGATGATTGGAAGGCATGTGTAAAGGGAATGGCCTGATCTTGCTACTTTTGGTTTCGCCTTGAACTAGGGTGAGAGGATCCATTGGGTAACCTGAATGGAGAGAGGATAACTTGCACTTAATTCCTTTTGATTTGTCAAAATAATGGATCAATCTGAGCTAAGTATAACCATGAATATAACATTCACTTGCAATAGTTTTTAAAAGAATATCATATATACTTAATGTGTCAGACACATGTTATTAGAGACAACAAATTTTAGTTGTTCTTGCATCACTTTTGATGGGAATATGAATGGGAAGAAGTGTCTTCAATGATGCTTGGAAATAGAACACCAGGGTGGTAAATGGATCTTTAAATAGAAGTGTGGTGGTGTAAGAAAAGTAGAATAGGTTTTATTTATGAAGGAGGGGGAGAGAATGATGGTTGATTTCCTATAACAAAGCATCAATAGATACTATGACAACATGATATCCTGGAAAGTAAAGAAAATGTGATTTAGTAGCAACAATTTAAACAAAAATATTTTCATTCATTGATACTCAACTACTGCAAATATTTTCAAGAAAACCTTTAAAACACCTAACATAAAAGCTTATACAAGATTTATAATGAAGTACTTATTGGTCATGTCCTCATATGCTAAAGATATACTCAAAGGCTAACAAAATTCATCTAACAAGTAGGTTACAATAGGGTTTTATAACCACATCAGATATTGTAGAATAGATGATACAAAAAAATACTGATTTAGTGACAAAAAAGATGTAACTTACCAGAAATATGATCTATTGTATGACATATAGAAGTAATAAACACAAAAATTGAAGTAAAAATTGTAACTCATTAATCAAATTTCAACATACAAGATCTAGAACACAAAACTAGAATAAGAAGTAGGCATATTTCATTTAAAATTTAAATTTCTTGACAAGGAAACATGAATTAAATGTCCTCCATGTTCTCCAATGGCTGTACAATGCATTTACCTTGATACAAAAACTTGAAAAGCTCAAAATTTATATTCATTCCATACAAGAAAATAGAAACATGCACAATTACATTAATTTCTTTCAACTTCTCCAATAGAAAAATAACTTCCCTCTTTCTTCATATGATGATAGAACCTCATATTTATACATAATTTGTTATGAAATCCCTCTGTGTTTTCCCCCAAAATCATACATGAGAAATCCCAGAAGGCACATAAATGAACTCCATCTTTGAAAAATATCTTTCAACTATAAATATTATTCTGTTAGCCATCAACCTGATTCTATTTTTGGTTACAAATGTTGACGTGTGTAAGATATCCCATTTGTGATGTCCAGTCCTCTTTTGTCTTGTTTACCCTGTCACAATCACTCATGTTCCCAGTCACAAACCACTTGTTCCTTGTTGTCATTATTCCAACTAATTTGACATGTTTCTTTTTTTGAAAAAATGTTTTGGGATATCAATAATCATGAACATTCATTTGAATTTGATGTTTCCCTTGCGTAAAACCTTAAATCAATCCAAAAGAACACTTTTTGATAGACATCATTCTACCCCCCCACTTTTCCAAATCTGTACGAGATCCAAATTGATCTCATATTCAATCCTAACATGATAATTCATGCAAACCTTTCCTGGATTCATCCTTCTATAAATTTTGACTGATGTTTTATGAATTTGCAACTTCCTTTGAGTTTTACAAGAGAATTTTCTTGTGGAAAAATCAGTGTTGTCCCTTTTCTAATAATGGTGGCGAAGAATTTGGAAAATAATTTGAAAGAGCTTTCTTTAGAAGCTTTGCACATGAACTTCAATCTTTCTATCCCAAATGAAGCTTTCATTAGGATGTTGTTCGCAATTAAATACCAAGCGGAGCCTACATGACCACTAAATCCCCATAATTTTTGACTAAATTTGAAGAGGAATCTCATCAAAATGATTTCCTTATTCCCCACATTCCATTTTTTTCCACCATTTGTTTCTCCTATAAGACTACGCGGTTCTTGAGCATTTAAAGAAGTTTTGGATCCATTACAAGAAAACTATTAATAAGAACACCATTCATATATCCCCCACATTGTTCATTGAGGAATTAGAAGAGAAAAATATCCCAGTTGATATCCATGTACTGTCTGATGATGAGCTTGAATAGGAAATATCCTCAATTTCCCTCAGAATAGTTGCAATAGAGCAAAGGATCACTAATCTTAAAAAAGAGTCAGTGAAATATACTTCTAAGAAATCTCCATAAGTGTCACTACCTCTATTTAAGAGATGTAAAAGGGGTCCAGTTAATCCAATAGGTGCATCCAAGCCATTCTTTGATGATTAGATTGGTGTACCTAAGCCATTTCTTGATATGCTAGTTGATGTACTCAGGCCATCCTCAACCTTCAAAACTATTACTCGGGGGGTTAATAAGGCATATCTCATAGGAGGGATTAATATCCTTGAATAGGCCTCTTCTTATAGGAAAAAGATGGAATTGATTATGAATTTAAAAGCCTCAAGGAAAAATATCAAGAAGCTTATTGACAAGGGCATGTCTCATGGTTTAGCAAGTTACATAGCCATAGTCTCAATACTTCACAAAAAGTAGCTCTGCAGTATCAGATCCTTCACCAATTATCCAATTTCATCTAAATCATTATCTACTTTATTCCTTTGCTTCATAGATTCTATCTTTAGTTTAATTTCAAATCTCATGTAGGTTTGAAACCCATGGTACCCTAACTCATCTTATCCTATGAGACTAAGTTGATGTCGCGATAGCTAACTATGCCAAAATCTTGCTTAAGTTCTGAGTTGATTCATGTTATTCCATGGGTTGGGAAAAAATCCATGAAACACTAAGTTCTGCACTCCATGGATGACTTAGTGTACAGTGGCCTTCTTAGAGCACAATGGCCCAACCTATTTTACAAATTATTTCAAAATTATGTGAGGGGGTGATTTTTGGACAACAAAACTCTCTGATGTTATTGAATCTATGTGAAGTAGAGTCTCACAATACTAGTTCACTCCAATTATAGATATTGGTTCAAAATGAGTACCAACATCGGTTCTTGCTCATGGATCGGCACTCCCTGCAGGTGTTAGAAGAACAAAAATACATAATTTCATAAAACACAGACTAGGTGCCTAGTTCCTCAAGTAAGAATTCATGGGGATAAACATATATAGCCTTTTAAACATATACATAACATGTCATGGGTATAATGACAATAAATGAAAACTTGATCACAGTAGACCATGATTAAGAAAATATTAAAATAAATAGATGCATAATTCTAAATATGTAATAACACTTGTAAAATAAACACGCAATGAAATACAAGTTTGATCCAAGAAAAATAAGATATAAATTATGAAACCCTAGTTGCAAATGAAAGGAAAGACCACTTAGTTGATTTGTAATTAAATACAGACTGTGATGAGCTGGCGAACTAATGAACATAGAGAGGAAAGTGTCACACTAAAGCTCAATAAAATGTAGAGGTGTCAGGATATCCGAAACTAGTGTGCCTAGGCCAAGGAAGGGGCACCTGGAGCACTGCAGATCTAATCGATTCATCTGTGACTACTAAATAGCTGTAGAACTTGAATTTACAAGGTCGCGAGATATTCACTATTTGTTGCCTTTGATCTCATGTACTTTGTTGGAGTTCACTATTATTTGCTTAAAACCTACAATTTGAAAGAAACACTTGAAAAATCCCTAAGTGGATCAAATCCCAAAAATAAAATAATGTGAATGAGGGGTTGGACTGTCCTCGATTGTCAAACAAGTGAACTTACTATTGATCACTGCACTACATCTCAAATCCAATTTATTTCTATGTGTGGGTGTGCAGAATTGTGCCCTAGTTAGCTCTTGTGCGTGTCGAAATTGATAGTGAGCAAGTAGCTAAATCTAAAATATGTAAATAGATGTCTGCATAAAATAATGAACTTCCACTCTATTGGGCTTAATGCACCAGTTGTATAGATAATATATCAGATCTAAGCATACATGCAAATAAAAGTGTATATTCTACCAGAAGAAATATACAAAACAAGAGATATAAATAAACACTAGATTTAACGTGGTTCACCCAATGTGGGCTACGTCCACCAAGAAACTATCCAATCTATTATCCAGAGATTTTAAAATATATACAATGAATATTTACAATCCTACACACCTCTATGATGTACATTACTTTCTTTCCCTCAAGCTTTTGCTTCTTCTCCAAGAATTCTCTCTCTCACAATTATTCATACAATAATCATCAACTTTTACAAGTTCTTCTTAATTCTTACTTTTAAACCCTAGCTTTCATGCTTATATAGGTGTATACAAACTTAGGGCACTTATCCCTGCAATTACAATCAATAGATTTTCTTTAATACTAAAAAAAGATCTAATTCTCGAGAGTTAAATAAAAAACTCCCCAACGGGTAACCACTGTCGGTTAGCCCTAACCGATGCCGGTCATAGGTGACTAATTCTGGTCCCTCCATAACCGATGTTGGCTACTATGTTTTCAAGCAAGTTTCATATTGCATGTTAATTCAAAGTAATTGAGCTCCACAACTCAACAATCTCCCACTTGGAGATTAATTATTGCACTATACCTATAAAACATCATTCTTGGATCCTTCCTTAGCTTTTTTGTATTCCTCTTCAAGTCTCAAACTCAAAGACCAAAATAAGTGGAGTGTATCTCCAACATATCCTTTGCTAATGGATTTGTTAGCATATCTGTAGGGTTCTCACTTGTATGAATCTTTTCCAAATTCAACTGCCCATCTTGCAATACGTGTCATATGAAATGATACCTTAACTGAATGTGTTTCATTCTTAAATGAAACACCGATTCCTTTGCCAAATGAATTACACTCTAACTTTCACTGAACAGTTTGCAATTATCTTTCTCCTTTCCCAATTCTTCCATGAACCTACTCATTCATATAATCTCATTACTAGCCTTTGTAGTTGTAACACAATCTTCCTCCGTAGTATATAAAGAAAAAATCATATGAAATCATGAAATCAAGCTAACTGTCATCCCACCTATTGTGAAAATATATCTAGTAGTGCTCCTTCTACCATCTAGATCTCCATCCATACCAAATCAACATAGCCACATAATGAAATATCCAAACCTCCATAACATAACTACATGCTAGATGTCCCTTTTGAATACCTAAGTATCCATTGGACTACTTTCCAATGCTCTTTAACTGAATTAGCTGTTATCTCTATTTTTCCCCCCGAAAAAATTGATCAAACACGACTCGTGCAAGAATAAATTCAGGAAATGGCTCCGTCAAACGAACCCATGCTTCAAATCTAATGAGTAGGTTACAGGTAGGTTCTGAAATGGAGGATCATGATCGGGGAAGGAAGAAACCATAGGCTCAAATGAAAAGGAACCGAGAAAAATCAAAGTCTTCGGGCTCTATAAATGACTCAGAACGAGCCCCAAAATTGGCTAAGTATAGAGAGTTAGCGGAGGCTGCCAAGTGTCCAAATGGAGCACTTCCAAAGATTGAATCCAAAAGGGTAGACTCAAATAATTTCCAGGCCTCCACATGTCCTAGGCCCAAAGAGGGGTAGAGTCAATAGTTAAAAGTCAAAGGTAGATAGGGCGGGACAAAAATGACTAAAAATAAGAGTTCCTGCAGAAGCCTCCACGTGTCTCGACGACGCAACACCAAGGCTGGGTCCGAAGTGCAGAGACTCAAATGAGTGCCAACTCTCCACGTGTCTAGGGTATAACAAAGTCAACAGAGGGAGACAGAGCGGGCCTAAAATTGGCTAAGTATAGAAAAACAGCAGATGATGCCACGTATTGCATCACTAAAATTTCAAAGGTGGGACCCAAAAGGTGATCTCCAAACAAGCGTCAGCTCACCACGTGTTCAGGGCCTGAAAAAGTAAGAGCGGTCATTGAAAATTCCAAGAGCCTGTGAAGGCTTCCACGTGTTAACCCGACGCTCCTTCAAAGGTAAAATCCTGAGTGGGTTTCCACATAAGAAAGGACTCTCCATTTATCCCAGGTCCAATAAAGGGGACAGGTTCGGGTTTCCAAATAAGCACCAAGCCTTCACATGTCCCTAGTCAGATATATGGCCCCACCGAGCAAAAGGACTTAGCCAAAAAATGAGGAAACTGAGAAAGCCACGGAAGATGCCATGTGTCAGCTCGGTGCAACTTCAAAAGAAAAGTCCAAAAGTGGTCCCCAAACATGCGCTAGCCCTCCACGTGTCCAGTTTCTAAAAGACCCATTTTGATAACTAGTTCCCGCCATTTTGTATGGGCCCGATTCAAATTTTCAAATGGGCATATCTTTTGATTCAGTGCTCAAAATCTGACAAATTTGGCACCGTTGGAAAGATCTCAATTGATGGCACTCTAATAATGTTTTATATATTGCTATTTTTATTAATACAGGGAGCATGCCTTTATATAGGCTGTGGGAAGGAGGCGTGATGGAAAAACAGTTACATAACTATTTACTAACACTACTAACAACAATGTGTTAATAATGTGCTAACATTCCCCCCCTTAATACATTGCTCTTACAAATGTACCCCCTAAACAAATCAAACTTCACCTTACTGAGAGGCTTGGTGAGAATATCTGCAACCTAAAAATTAGTAGGGCAGTACTGGAGCTGAAGTTGGTGGTTCAAGACCTGTTCACGAATGTAGTGACATTTGACCTCAATATGCTTTGTTCATTCATGAAAAATAGGATTCTTCACAAGTCTCAACACACCTTGATTGTCGCAGTGAATGATGGGAGGTTTCTCTTCAAGAATCCCTATATATGCAAGAATGTGATGTAACCAAATTGCTTCGCACACAGCTCCTCGTGCAGTGAGGTATTCAGCCTTAGTGTATGAGAGAGCAACAACAGTTTGCTTCTTGCTAATCCACGAGATAGGTCCAGATCCAAGATGAAAAACATATCCTGAAGTGGATTTCCTGTCATCAATGGACCCTACATAGTCCGAGTCTGTATATCCCTGTAAGAAGAACTGAGTGTTCTTCTAATACTCTAGACCAAAGTCAATTGCACCTCAGACATATCTCAACACATGCTTTGTTGTTATCCAATGACATTTCTTTGGCTCCTGCATAAATCTGGCAAGATATCTCACTAGAAAGAAAAGATCTGGTCTGGTATAAGTCAAGTAAATGATGCTCCCCATAAGCTACCTGTAGTGAGTGCCATCTACCTGTGGTGGATCCTAGAATCTAGATAATTGCAAACCTTTTTCCATAGGTGTGGACATTGGTTTACAATCTGACATTCCATATTTTTCCAGGAGTGTCTTGGCATATTTCATCTGGGAGACGAAGATATGTTTCTTCTTCTACCATATCTTTAAGCCAAGACAGTAGTGAAGTAGCCCCAAATCATTCATGTCGAAGGATTTCTTCAGATCATTCTTTACATCATCTACAATATTGTCAGAACTTCCTGTGATCACAAGATCATCTACGTACAAAACCAGAATGACAATCTCTGTTCCTACCTTCTTGATATACAAATTTGTATCTGAGGGGCTACTCCTGAATCCATGCTGCAATAGGTGATCATCAATTTTTATATACCATGCCCTAGGTTCTTGTTTGAGTCCATAAAGAGACTTTATCAGACGACATACCTTGTGTGGTTGATGCTCCTCTACAAACCCTTCAGGTTGGGCCATGTACACTTCTTCTTGTAGATCACCGTTTAGAAAAGCACTCTTGACATCCATCTACTGAAGTTTCCATCCATTTTGTGCTGCCAGTGCTCAAACAACTATGATGGTTTTGATCTTAGCAGTAGGTGCAAAGGTCTCATCATAGTCAATTCCTTCTTGCTGAGCATAACCCTTTGCAAAAATTTGTGCTTTGTGTTTGTCGATTGAACCATGTGCCTTATTTTTGTTTTGAAAATCCATTTACAGCCAATGGATTTCTTACCTAGAGGTAGATCGACAAGTTCCCACGTCTGATTCTGAATCAGGGAATCATATTCAGCATCCATAGCCTATTTCCACTGTGGTAGGTCTAATGCCTCATGAACAGTGTCAGGTTCAGTGCTCTCAACAACTGAACTCATGAGTGCAAAACTTACCTCATGTCTAGCTTGACTTCGTGTTCTAACTCCCGTAGAAGTACCAGGAAGTGAGTTCAGGTGTGCATCCTTAATAGTACTTTGGACCCATTTCAGACATTGGTGTTGCTGATGTGAAGATGTGTTTTCCAGTGTGCCAAGATCAATGAACAAGTCTCCACTCAGGTCTTCTTCTCTCTGAGAAGAATCATCTTGCTCATCATCTGGATGTGTGAGAAATATATGTGACGAGGTCGGTACTGGATCTCCACTATGTGGCAGGGAGTCAAAGGACGACTCATCACATACCACATCTCGACTCTCGTAGATCTTCTTCATCTCAAGATCCATGAGATGATATGCCTTTGAGGTAGTACTATACCCCAAGAAAGACATGGCAGTGTCTTTGGATCAATCTTCTTCCTTCTCTTATCTGGAACATGCATATATGCAGTACAACAAAAACTCTCAAATGATGAATAGAAGGTTTATGACCAGTCCATACCTCTTCCAATGTCTTGTTCTACAAGATCTTCGTGGGTGCCCAATTGAGTAGATACACTGCTATCTGGATTACTTCTGCCAAAAATTGATCCTCCAACTTGGTGGTTGAGACAATACAACAAGCCATCTCCATGACAGTCCTGTTGTGGCACTCAGAAATCCCATTTTTTTGGGGTGTGTAGGGTGCAGTCAGATGTTGTTGAATGCCATGCTGCTTCAGGTATGCTAAGAACTTCTTTGACACAAATTCCCCCTCTCGATCTGAGCAGAGGAGAAGAAGAGGCTTCCCAGACTGCCTGGTGGCTTGCTGGTAGAAGGTTTGGAAATTTGCAAGTGCCTCACTCTTCTTCTAAAGGAAATATACCCACATTTTCCATGAGTAATCATCAATGATGAGCTGAAAGTACGTAAAACCTTGGAAGCTAGCTGACAGGGGTCCACACAGATCGGTGTGAACGACCTGAAGATGCTCTGTAGAATGATAAGAGCTCTGTTTGAACGGACCTCTATGTTGTTTGCCCGCAAGACATCCCGAGAAAACAGGTAAGGAATGGGAGAGTGGAGGAAGACCTCTTACCATTTTCTTGGCACTGAGCTGATGCAGAGCCCCAGCAGAAAGATGACCATATCAAAAGTGCCATAGTGCAATGGACTCCGCCATTGAAGAAAAGAGAGCAATGCTAGATGAAGCGACCGCATCCAGTGCAAATAGACGGCCCTTCAGAAATGCTTGAGGAATGACTGACTCTCCTTGGGAAATGATGCAGGACTTGACCCCTTTCTCAACAAAGAATTCAACCTGCATTCGATGGTTAAGAAGTTGAATCACAAGCAAAATATTTGAGGTCAAACCTGGAACATATAACACCTTTGTGAGTGTACATCTTCGTGTTCTAAGAGAAATGATGACATCACCAATCCCTGCCACAATATACTCTTGATTATCTGCAATGGTGATTCAATCTCCAGTGGGCTGGTCACTTAGAGTATGAAATAACTTCTTATTACCAGTCATGTGTTTGTTGGCGCCTGAATCAATCAACTAGACATCTTCTGACAGTTGCAAAGTCTGTGAGACTAGAACAATGTTAGAATGAGTCGTGTTTGGTACCTCTTCATCAGAGGTTGCATCCTGCTAAGTAGCAATGTGGCCCTTCTGCCTCTGATTACGAGCATGCCATCGGGATTTCTTGGAATATCCTTGGCCTGAAGTTCTCTCTTCACCAGAGTTGCCATACTTGCGACCGTTGTAATAACAGTTCACAGTCGTGTGCGTATCCGTGGATCAAATGTGGCACCACCGATCTGCCTTGTGATTATGCTACTTTTGGGGTGGCCGCTATGGTGGATGCTGTGAAGATGGTTGCTGAGGATGCTACTTCTGATTCTGGGGGGCTGACTGCCCTTTCCGAGGCTTATGTTTTTTCCTCGTGATGAGAGCCTTGTCTTCAAAGGCTTCTTGTACATTTTACATGGCTTCTTCCTGCTGGAGATAATTCACCAGGGTGGAAAAACTCACCTCCTGTTGAGTGATTGTCAACATGGTGATCAGTGTCTCAAAACATGAAGGAAGAGCTCACAAGGTGAGCAGGACTAGCAACTTGTCATCCACTGGTTCACTGAGAGTAGAGAGTTCTACACGTAACTCAGCCACACGTCGCAAGAAGGATTCTACTGATTCGCCATCATGCATACTCATTGTATGAAGCTTTGTCTGAAGATGTGACTTTGTCATCAGATTCTTAGCTTTGTAGATGGTACACAATGCACTCCATGCCTTAGAAGAAGCGGTTGCTTCCCGAATGTATGGTTGCACCTCATCAGAAAGGCTCAGGGTGATAAGAATTCATACTTTCGCATCAGCCTTTTCATATTTTTCCAACAGATCAGCGTCTATGGGAGGGGCGTCTTTTCCAGAAATGATCCCCCAAATATCTTTAAACTGAAGAATCATCTGCATCTTGGTTTTCCATGTGGTGAAATTTGGCCCTTTCGAGAGTTGGGCATCGGATAGCAATATTTTTGGAGCAGACATTTTCAAAAACTTAAAAATGTATTTTATTCATTTATTTATTTTCAAAAATGGCTACAATGCTTACTAAAGTAATCTGTTCTAAAGATGGGATCTATAGGCTCGTGCAGTGAGACGCCGACGCTCCTGTGGTCGTTTTATTTTGCATTCATCATCTGCATCATAACCATGTTCAAGTTCTGCACAATTCCATCGTGCTTGAAATCGAATGTCGAACCAAAAATATTCCAACAGTCCTTGGCGTACAGTCTCATCAAAGAGAATGTTCCCAGTGTTGTGTAGCTCATTGACCAAGGCAAAGAACAGCCTAGTGGTGTCTTCGTTGTCACTCAATGCCCAAATATTAGGTGCATTTCTTGTGGTGCTTTGTGCATCCAAAAATTGCGACATACGCGGGATGATCTCGATTCGAGATCACTTTGCTGGTGTTGCATTATCCTTAGCTCTTGGGAACTCTTATTTCTTCTTCCACGCTCCTTTTATTCTCCACGTCTTGCTTACACACATTTTCTCAGCCAATCAGGTCAAAACATATGTGCCAGATTTGAATGAATCAAGACAGTAGTAGAATGACAATCTTTGTTCCTAGTGCTACTTCCTTGGTCATGGCATCAATCTTCACGGCAGTGATGGAAGAAATTGTGTTACACAACACTATGGTTTGCAGTCAATGATTTGATAGCAAATCAGCAAACTCACACTTGTCCTCCAAATTTGCATGCAGGTTTCCCCCTTTCTTTCTATACACGCACAACAATGTTTACTTTCTTCCCTGGTCGCGTCTTCAAGCGCATAACAAACAAAGACATGCAAATCTATACCCAGGTCACTTTGTTCTCCACATTTCTCCAAACTGATGGCTCAATGAGAATTACAAAATATGTCTGAGTTTCAAACAAAACACCCAAGAAAAAATGCTTCCTCCTGCAGATTCTTCACGCACGCAATCAACAGTCTTTTCCTTCCACGCAGGCAGAGGATGGGAGGCTCTGATACCAATTATGGTGCTCCAATAATGTTTTATATATTTCTATGTTTATTAATAAAGGGATCACGCCTTTATATAGGCTGTGGGAAGGAGGCATGAAGGAAAAATAGTTACATAACTATTTACTAACACTACTAACAACAATGTGTTAATAATGCGCTAACATCAACCTCATCTATGCCATTGCAATATGAAACTTTACTTTTGAAGAATTTAGGTGGGAAAAAATGAAGAAACATCTTTGTGTCATTAATATAAGATCTATTTTCTCTAATAACTAGATTGGATTTGATCTGATCCACCGTTCTTCCTCCTTCAATGTGCCGAACAAGTAATCAATGTAGACATGATAGATTTGGGGTGGATTTCCAGGAGGCATTGATGGCTAGTAGTTGAGCCTTGAATTAATTTTCCCGCCTCTATCTCCTATTTCTCTATGTGTTGAATCTATAAAGGAAGGGTCGGGGTTCATTGTAAAGGGTTAGACATTTTTGTTTTGTGCCCTCCCTTATTCTTTTGCTCGCAAGAGGATTTGTGGAGCTTTCCTAGCCTCTCATTTGGGTTGTAATGCAATTTTTTCTTCTTGGCCACTGCAATATATTATATCAACTCTTGAGCAATAATATATATGTATGTGGATGATTCTCAACCATCTCTTGTATTTTTTTTTGTCTTTCTGATCTCTTATTACAGTTTGGTCATCTTTGCGTGGTGTTTGTATTGCATTTATGTGGTCTGTGTTAATTTTCAAAACAAGTGTCTAACATTCCTTTGGTGCATCACCTTGTTATATTAGGTTTATTTTCTTGCATCTCTTCAAACCTCTCTCCTTGGTAGGAAAGAGTAGATTTAGAATAGATCCTCTGCAATTTACTTTGTGTGCACCTTAACACAGGAATAGGAACCGACCTTAATCTGGAGAGCTCTCTCAGCTCGCAAGGTCCCACACTTTGAGAGATTCTCCATGTTATGAAATCACACTGAGAGTCTTAACCCATCTGGTTGTAGACATTCATGGCTGCTGTGATTCTGCACTAACAGTTTTGGCATACCCGGTGGGACCAAGAGGTCTTCATTTTTTTATTGTAGCAAGATTGATGTGCACTTGTTGCAAGTTTTAGATTTTAAGAAGCTCTGAAATTTTCACATCTGGTGACTCCAAAAGGGATAGAACCCACTGGTTCCAAAATTCCAAGTTTGTCAAGTTCATGAGAAGAATACAAACAAGGTCAAGAACCAGAGAAGAGGGACTATTTGTCTATCTACACTTGTCCCCAGAAAGAAGGGGAAGGGGGATAAGATCCCAGAGGTCCCCATCTCCACCAAATAGAACCTTGTCAATGCCTCCTCCTAGTAGGCCATTCATTCAATCAACAAGGGTTCTCAAACTGATCAAAATGCAACAACCTCCCAATCCTTATGTCAATTTCATTGGAAGCAGCACACTCGCTCTAAATTCATAAAATATAGTCCCAGTGGCAACATTAAAGAGCATCCCATACTTCACTAGAGAAAACAAGACTTCTCCTAGTGACCACATTCAAGACATTGCAAATGTCTGTGTAATCCATGAGATCACTTATATGGACATTGCAATCAAGTTGTTGGCCTCTTCACTCAAGGGCAAATCTTCACAATGGTTCAGGAGTCTAGAAGTAGGATCCATTCAGACTTGGGACCATTTGTGTAGAGCTCTCCATGACCAGTTCGGAGAAAAGGGGGAAAACTTGTCCTTATTAGAGCATTTGATAACCATCAATAGGGCCCCTAATGAGAAGTTGATAGATTTCAACTTCTGATTCCAAAGGACATGGGACAAGATTCCATTGGCTGTAAGGCCCAAAGATGAAGGTGCTTTCTTATAATTTCTTAGATCTCTAATATCTGATATTGTTTTAATGATTCAGTCAATGGGAGGCACAACCTTACCAACATCTTATAACATTTCCATAGGAGCTGAAAATTGTCTAACTCAGGATGGAAAACTTGCTCATAGGCCACCCATGCCTCTATACACAGAACTAGGAGATCCATGCACTAGCCAGATACTCACGTTAGCTCCTATACCTAATCCTAGGAATCAAAGTTCAGCCGAAGCCTCCACCTCATCCTCTAGCACCTCAAAAGAGCTTCAAGAAGTTTTGAAACAGTTTCAAAACCTAGGGAATGAGTTATTAACTATTAAGAGGCAACAAGCTCAGAGTCCTAAGCCATATCAGCCTCAAGATCAGTATCAGGCTAGACCCCCATATCAGCAAAATAGGCCACCAACTCAGGATGTAAATCAGAATCAAAACCAAGGAAAACCTCAAGTTGCTAGACCTTTTAGGTCATATGATCCAAACACAACTTCAACATCAAGGGCATTGGTTCCAGCACAAAACAACATGGCAAAAGAATATGATTGGTGTTTCCCATGAAACCATCCTCATAACCAATCAATATGCTTTAATGGTGCACTAACCTAAGCCTTGATGGTACAAACCATTGGTGTGTCTCAAGAGTCTAGCCAAGAATAAAATCAGGAGCACATAGCTCAACAAGAGGCAACTCCAAGTGAAACTATGCTTGTCAATTGGCAAGCTGAAGATTTTTGTGGAATTAATCAATCCCCTTCCCAAAGTGTAGCTTCAAATACACAGTCCAAGAAGAGGAATATTGGAGAGGGAAAATCATCAAAATTAGGTAATCCTCAACCCTCCATTACTCCACAAGATATTGGCACTCAAAATGTAACTCCCAATATGCAAATTCAGTACAAATTACCTTCCAAATCCACTTAGGCACTGGTTGTGACGACACATGTGTAAGATAAAAGTGTTCCAAGAAAGGGGCATCAGAAGGATAGCTCATTTAATATCATTGAACAAATGAAGAAGACAAATGTGAACATTTCAATGTGGGAGTCACTGGCCATTCCAAGACAGAGAGATCTATTACAAACTGCTATGGCCAACTGATCAAGTTCAGATAGGCCCCCTAGCCAGCAAGAGAAAGTGCTTACCAATGTGGCTCAGTCTGAGGGAAACCATAGATGATAACAAAGTAAGAATCTGAATCCTCCTCCATTCTATGTTTCATTTATCATTAGGGATAGATTGGTACATAATTACACAATTGATTCGGGGGCAAGTAGTTCTGTAATGCCAAAATAAATAGCTAATCAATTGGTCTTATATATGAAGTCATCTTCAGAGTGGTAGTGCAATTGGATGGGATAGCAGTGACAACTATTGGAGTCATCAAAGATTTGAGCCTAAAGCTGCATGCCAATTGTATTTCAAAATATATCAGTCATAGACTTGCCACCCCCATTTTACATTATGTTTATCGAGAGACTTAACTGCTAAGATTAGAGGATATTTGTTTGCTGATTGGCCGCACATGCTTTTTAGAACAAGGTATGGAGCTAAGGCCATAATCAGATATGATCCCATTGTAGATTACCATATTGAGTCTTATGTACCTAGCCAAATCAATGCCAATTTTTCATCCTTCGATCAGGAAGACCTCCCAGGAAATTGTGAGATAGATAACAAGGTGGGGTATATCCCAGACTTGACCCTCGATGAATGGGTGAACAAGAGACATGATTTTGACCCCTATCAGGAGATAGAGGAATCTGAGATGGGATTCTACTATTTACATGAGGAGAATCATCCTCTTCCTAAAATCATTAATACAGACCACAAAGATGACAATGAGGTATGGCAATTGTTCTTTGATGGCTCAAGAAGCATGCAAGGAGCCGGAGGAGGAGCTATGATTTTATCGCCTAATGGTATGAAATACTACTTAGCCTTTTGTTTCCAATTTTATGGTTCAAATAACATAGCAGAGTATGAGCCTTTGGTTCATGGACTTCATTGGGAAATAAAATGAGGAATCAAGAACTTGTAGGTGTTTGGTGATAGTGAACTAGTTGATAATTAGGTCCGAGGACAAAATGATGCCAAGAACGACCTGTTAAAGAGTTATAAGAACCAGGTATGGGACCTCATTGAGGATTTTGAGGCATTCGGCATAAAATCCATCCCAAGGAATAAGAATGAAGCAACAGACAGACTGGAAAAAATTGGGGTAACATTTGATGTCGTAGAAAATATCAAGAGTGATCATAAACATCAACCCCATATCAATTTTGTGGTAAGGCTAGCTGTCCCAGACAACAACACAAGTTGGAAAGTCTTTGAAAATGATCAAAAAATTGTCAAATTTCTACAAGAAGAAGCTGAGCTCTCCTCCAGGAATCAAGACAAACTGGAGCAGCAGTATAGTGATCAGGTGGTGCAGCTAAGGACTAACAGAATACCAAAGGGTCTTGTCATTTTGGAATCAATCTTCAACCCAAATGACAAATTCCGAAAGGGGAAGGAAAATATTCAGGTAATGGGTGAAGACTCAGAACCCATTTTTATAGAAGAAGGAAAAACATTGCAGATTGGCAGGGTAAGCACTCAACAAGAAAAATATGAATTATTTCAACTCTGCCAAGAGTTCCCAGATGTATTTTCCTAGACTTATAAATATTTAAGAGGTTTTAACCCAAATCTTGCACAACATGCCATCGAGTTAGATCCAGGAGCTAAGCCTTTCAGACATAATAAAATGCCAATAAATCCCCACATTGATCCTCTCATGAGAAAATAATTGAACAAGCTAATTGAGGCCAATATAATCTTTCCTATCAAGCATTTGAATTGGGTTGCAAACTTGGTGCCTGTGAGGAAGAAAAATGGAGAAATCAGGCTATGTGTGGACTTTCGTGATCTGAATAGAGCATCACTTTAGGATCATTACCCACTTCTATCAACGAAACAAATCTTACAAGTTGTATCTGGTTCTGAGAGTTTTTCATTGTTAGATGGGTATTTAAGCTATAACCAGATAATGGTAAAAGAATAAGATCAATTCAAGATAGCCTTCACCACCAAATGGGGTAATTATGCTTATAAGAAAATGTCATTTGGACTATCAAATGCTAGAGCAACATTTTAGCAAGCTATGGACATGGCATTCAAAGGCTTAATCAACAAAATAGTTCTGGTATATGTAGATGATATCATTGTCTTCTCAAAGAATGATGCAGAACATCTCTTTCACCTTAGATAGGTATTTAAGAGATGTAAAATGTTTGGCATGCCATTAAACCCAAAAAATTGTGTGTTCCTGGCTCATGAAGGGAAATTGTTGGGCCACATTGTCTCAAGAGAGGGATTAATAATTGATCCTAAAAGGGTTGAAGGCATCCAAACACTTCCATAGCTACAACATCAAAATTATCTCCAAAGATTCTTGGGGACGATAAAATTTGTTCTTAGGTTTGTACCTGATTTTTCTATTCTTGTGAAGCCTTTAACAATGATGTTAAAGAAGAGCCTTTCATTTAAATGTACAATAAAAGGAAAAGAGATTTTTGAGGCCATCAAGCTCGCAATATCATAGGCCCCAACTCTTATTAACCCAAAATTTTCTAAATACTTCATGTTATATGCTTTTGGAGGGTCACAAACCATCTCAGACATCTTGGTCCAACCCAATAATGAAGGTTCAGAGTAACCTATATATTTCTTCATCCAAATATTGGAGGACTACGAGGTAAAATAATCTTTCATTGAAAAACATGTCCTTGCTGTTATTAGGAGCTTGAAAAAATTTAGACACTTAGTCTCAAACAACAAGGTTCAACTGCTAGTATCTCATGCTAGTGTTAAGGAATTCCTTTTAAATAAGGATTTGAATGAGAAGAGAGTAGGTTGGATCACCCGGGTAATGGAATATGACATTGAGATCAAACTGGTTCAAGGAAAGGGTCTGTGTGAACAGCTCACCTCTCAGCAAGATGTTGAGTTAGTGGGTGAAGAAGAGGTTGTCCTATTTCTACATAATGATCCAGAACAACCAACTAATGATACACCTACTCCATGTTGTACCCAAGCCTTGGTGCATTACCTTCAAATAGGTTTGTGCCCTTGAGAATGGAACAAAGCAAAGAGAAGATACTTTAGACTACAGGCCATCCCATATGTGCTTGTTGGTGGTGTCTTTTTTAAGAAGGATATCAATAGTGTTCTATTGAGGTGTATTGGGACATGCCAAATTGAGATAGTGTTGTATGAGTTCCATGATGGAGAAGCAGGAGGTCACTTTTTTCCTCGCATAACAACTCTCAAGATCATGAAAGCTGGTTATTATTGGCCTACACTGTTCAAGGACTGCTACTCATGGGTCAAGAAGTGTAAAAAGTGTGCATTCTTCATAGTAAAGGAGAAGCTAGCAGCCCTGCCACTTCATCCCATTTTAGTGGATTAGCCATTCATGCAATGGGGACTATCCTTCATTGGGGTTATTAACCCAAATTAAAGCCAAGGTCACAAGTGGAGTGAAGTAGTGGTACTGAAAGAAGCAAATGAATCCAACATCTTGGATTTTTATGAAGGAATAGCCACCAGGTTTGGAGTCCCTACCACTATTATATCAGATAATGCATTAGCATTCCTTTGTACTAGGATAACTGAATGGGTAGTTAAGAATGGTGTGTATCTCAGCACCTCATCAAATTATTACCCTCAAGGTAATGGAAAAGTAGAGTCCACAAATAAAAACCTATTAAGGATTATCAGAAGGACTCTTGAT
The DNA here is from genome assembly GCA_019776745.2 of Taxus chinensis. Taxonomy (NCBI): domain Eukaryota; kingdom Viridiplantae; phylum Streptophyta; class Pinopsida; order Cupressales; family Taxaceae; genus Taxus; species Taxus chinensis. The sequence continues at coordinate 202,668,368 of CM034153.1, read as the reverse complement.
GAAAATAAGAGGACTTGGCTTACAAATCTCAAATCAGCTCTATGGGCTGATAGGATCACATCAAAGATATCTCTGGGTAGCTCACCATATAAGCTTGTCTATGGAAAAGAGGCAGTATTGCCCATCTCATTGGAGTTACCCACTTTAGAACTCAGGAAACAATTGAAGTTGGCTGAGTTTGAACCTATGGAAATTAGGTATGCAGAGATAATGGAGGTAAGGGAGGCAAGAGAGTATGCAATGAAAGTCATGGAAGGTTTGTACGAGCCCGCTTCAAATTTTCAAATGGGCATATCTTTTAAATTAGTGCTCGAAATATGACAAATTTGGCACCCTTGGAAAGATCTTGACCTCGTCTATGCCATGAATATCTAAAACTTTGATTTTAAACAAGTTAGGTGGGAAAAAATGAAGAAACATCTTCCTACCATTAATACAAGATCTATTTTCTCCAACAACTAGATCAGATTTGATCTTATCCGTTGTTATTCCTCCTTCAATTTCACAAACAAGTAATCAATGTAGACATGATAGATTTGGGGTGGATTTGGAGGAGGCATTGATGGCAAGTAGTTGAGCCTCGAACTAATTTTCCCACCTCTCTTTCCTTCTTCTCTGTGTGTTAAATATATAAAGGAAGGGTCAGGGCTCATTGTAAAGGGTTGGACATTTTTGTTTTGCGCCCTCCCTTCTTATTTTGATTACACGAGGATTTTTGGAGCTTTCCTAACCTCTCATTTTGGCTATAATGCAAGATTTTCTTCTTGGCCACTGAAATATACTGTATCGACTCCTGAGCAATAATATATATGTTTGTGGATGATTATCAACCCTCTCATGTATTTGTTGGTGTCTTTCTGATCTCTTATTGTAGTTTGGTCATCTGTGCATGGTGTTTGTATTGAATTTTTGTTGTTTGTGTTAAATTTTGAAACAAGTGTCTAACATTCCTTTGGTGAATCACCTCGTTAACTTAGGTTTATTTTCTTGCATCTCCTCAACCCTGTCTCCTTAGTAGAATAGAGTATATTTAGAATAGATCCTCTGCAATTTAGTTTGTGTGCACCTGAGCAGAGTAATAGGAACCAACCTTAATCTAGAGAGCTCTCTTAACTTGCAAGGTCCCACAATTCACAATATGCTCCATGTTATGCAATCACACTAAGATTCTTAACCCATCTGGTTGCAAACATTTAGGGGTACTTTGATTCTACACTAACATTAGCCATATATCTACTCACAACTCCCACTGCCTATGTAATATTTGGTCTGGTAAAAACCATAACATATATGATACTCCTAAGTGCTAAAGCATATGACACTTGTGTCATGTATTTGACCTCCTCATGTGGTGAAGGACACTGATATTTTCTCAATTTGAAGTGTCCAGCCATAGGCACGTACTAACAGGTTTTGCATTCTACATTTTGAACCTTTCTAAGACCCTATAGATATAATCCTCTTGAGACAAATACAATTTCTTATTCTTCCTATCTCTATGTATTTGCATGCCAAGGATTCTTTTTGTAGCTCCTAAATCCTTCATAGAAAATATGTGAGCTAGCTTTCCCTTAAGCTCACCAATGTCTTGCATACTAGATCCTGCAATAAGCATCTCATCCACATATAGTAACAAAATAATATAGCTCCCATTTTCAATATTTTTTAAATGAACACAATGGTTAGATTCACATCTCAAGTAACCATGCTCATGCATAAAACTATCAAACCTCATGTACCATTTCCTTGGAGCTTGCTTGAGCCCATATAGACTCTTTTTTAACCTACACTCTAATTTCTCCTTACCCTTGACTTCATACCCAAGCAGCTGCTGCATATAAATATCTTCATCTAAATGACCATGAAGGAAATCCATCTTCACATCTAGTTTCACTAAATGCAGATACTCTACTACAACTAAACTCAATACGGTACAAATAGAAGTCATCTTTACACAAGGAGAAAATATTTCACTAAAGTCAAAACCTACTTTATGTGTAAATTCCTTTACTACAAGTCTTGCCTTGTACCTTTTATGTCCACCCTCTTCTTCCTTGATCCTGTAAACCCATTTGTTCTACAATTTCCTCTTACCTACTGGTAGCTTAACTAAATCCCAAGTCTAGTTCTGTTCCGAGGATTCCATCTCCTCATCCATGTCATGCTCCCACTGGATGTGGGTCTTATCTTGTATTGCTTCTTAAAATATTTTTGGTTCACCATTATCAGTCAATAATAAATAAAATAGATAAGATTTAAATATTGATGGAGGTTTACTTACCCTTTGTGACCTTCTCACAGGAGTTTGGGGTATCAGAGACTCAATCTGGACCTCCTCGATATTTGTATCCAAATATGTTTGTGACCGACACCGGTAACCTGTAACTGAAATAAGTTTTGTTAACTAACATCAGTTTTTCTAACTGATGCCAATTTGTCTCTTTTGTAACTGATATCGGTTCTCTATACCGATTTCATTCAGGGATCAACCAACATCTGTTACTATGTAACCCTTTCGGTATTAGTTTTAAATCTAAGAGTTCATTTTCATTCATGAACTTCTCAACCGGTTCTTCCTTGGGTACAAAAAATTGATGCATGTACATTATCTTTTCATTCCGTTCAATATCACGACTCCTAATAATTTTAGAATTCTCTAAATCCTAAAAATGGAATCCAAAATCACTAGATCCATAACCGATGAAAGTGCATCTCTTGGATTTTACATCCAACTTTTTCTTATTTTCCTTATCAATATGCACAAAAGATTTTGAACCAAAAACTTCAAGAAAAGAAATATCTACGTCTTATCCATTCTTAGCTTCCTCTAGTATTCCTCCATATAGTGAACTTGAAGGCCCCCGATTAATCAAATAAACCACTGTATCAATTGCTTCTCCCAAAACTGTATGAGAAATCTGGAATGTATCCTCATACTTCTAGCACATGCCACGATTATTCTGGTCATTCTCTCTATAACACCATTCTCCTGTGGTGTTCTTGGAATCGTTCTTTCTCTACATATCCCATTCACTGAACAATAATAATTGAATTCTTTTTTATAGTATTCACCACCATTTTCATATCTAAGGAACTTTAAATTTGAATTTGATTCATTCTCAAGAAGGGCTTTCCATATTTTAAAAGTCTCAAAAACATCAGATTTATGTTTAATACAATAAACCATACCTTTCTTGTAGCATCATCAATGAAAGTAACATAATACTGGGATCCTCTGTGAGAAGCTACTTGAGATGGTCCCCACATATCTGATTTTACAAGCTCCAATTTCTTCTCCTTCTTAGTTGCCCCAACTTTGAGAAATCTCACTCTCTTTTGCTTTCTAAAGACACAATGCTCACAAAAATCAAGATCTAAATCTTTCAAATATGATAACTTACCCTTAGCCTTTGAGATCTACATTCCTTTTTGACTCATATGGGCCAACCAATTATGCAACATGTATGTATTTAAATCTAAAGTAGATAATGCAGAAAAAGAATCAATAACATAGGTAGATAAATATAGCGTTCCTACCTTATTATCTCTTTCCACAACAAAAGAAACCTTGGTGACTTTCTAAGAGTCTCCTGTAAAAGTAACCATGTAACTAGATTCACCTATTTACCCTGCATAAATAAGATTCCTCCTGAGGCTTGGCACATGCCTCACATCTTTCAATACCCATGTATTTCCATTCTATAATTTTAGATCAATTTCCCCTTTACCAGTAATATTTCAAGGTTCATCATCACCCAGATAATCATGCCAAAAATTACCTTGGACATAATTTTTAAAATAACCCTTATTAGGGGTTGCATGGAAAGAAGCTCTTGATTCTAAAATACACGATTCAATTCTATTATCTAAACAAAATAAGAAGAGCATATTGCATTACCTCTGCTGCAACAAGATTTTCTTATTTACCTTTGTCTGGTTATTGGTTCTATTTATCCTTTGACCAATAATATTTCTTTGCATGTCCTTTCTTTCCATATTTCTATGCATGTCCTTACCTCTGGATTCAGATATACTATCCCTTGAATTTTATTTCCCATTACTCTTACTCTTGGATCTCTCCTTCTGCCTGCACCTACTTTCTACATTCAAAGCATTCCTAGATTATGATTCCTCTGTACTCTTCCTGTGAATTTATTCAATCAAGAATATACTCACTACATCATCAAACTTAAAAATATTATTAGCAAATGTGGTATTACTAACAACCATTACCAAGTTATCCCAACTATTAGGTAAAGAACATAAGAATAAAAGTTCTTTCACTTCATCATCAAATGGTATGTCAACCGATTTTAAATGGTTTACAATAGATCAAAAATCATTCAAATGAATAAATGCAAATCCACCTTCATGCATCTTAGAATTAAATACCAAATAAAATTTATTTGATTTTAAATGGTTTACAATAGATCAAAAATCATTCAAATGAATAAATGCAAATCCACCTTCATGCATCTTAGAATTAAATATTTTCTTTATCAAATAAAATTTATTTGAAGCACTAGGTTTTTCATATAAATTAGCAAGATATTTCATTAACCCTACTATAGAAGTTATTTTGTATTTTTTTGAGTAATATTTTATTTTTTATGATTTTTTCACTTCTATAATATTGGAAGTTGTGGATGCTGCCAAGATCAATCTTATAGATCACAAAGCCTTTCTGTCAAGAATCTTAATTTCCCCCAACTTGGTGCACTTACCCCTTCCCCAATCATTTTCAAAGGTCTATATTTCTCATCTAACGGTAAATACAAATATCTTTGATACAAATAATCCTCAATCTACATCTTCCATAATTGATAATTTCAGCCCTCAAACTTCTCTACCTTGTATTTTTTCTTCTGCCATTGTTTTAGCTCCCACTCAATCAGAAAAACCTCTGTGAGTAAATATGTCAACACACAAAACCCTTAAATAAAGCTCTGATACTAGTTGTTGGGGTTAACACACCGGTTGTATAGATAATATATAAGATCTAAGCATATATGCAAATAAAAGAGGATATTCTACTAGAAAAAATATACAAAACAAGATATATAAATCAACACTAGATTTAACGTGGTTCACCCAGTGTGGGATACATCCACCAAGAAGAAATTCAATCTATTATCCAAAGCTTTGGCAAGATATACAATGAAGATTGACAATATTCCAAAACTCTAAGATGTACATTACTTTCTTTCCCTAAAGATTTTACTTTTTCTCCAAGAATTATCTCTCTCACAATTTTTCTCACAATAATCATCAACTTTTGCAATTTATTCTTAATTCTTACTTCTAAACCCTAGATTTCATGCTTATATAGGCATATACAAACTTAGGGAACTTAGCTACGCAATTACAATCAATAGATATTCTTTAATACTAAAAATAGATCTGATTTCCAAGAGTTAAATAAAACACTCCTGCACAGGTAACCGATGATGATTAGCCCTAACCGATGTCAGTTCCTCCTTACCTAACCGATGCCAGTCATTGGTGACCAATTCCAGTCCCTCCATAACCTATGTCTATTGCTATGTTTTCCATCAAATTTCATATTGCATGTTAATTTGAAGTAATTGAGATCCACAACTCAACACACTCCTATGCTTATATGTAGAAGAATGCAGTCACTTGTCCCTTGTATGGATCTTATATGGATGCTTAATGCTATTGTAATGGAATTTGAATGTAGCCATAGGTAGTTATAGCTAATTCTTGGTGCTTGGTCCTTTATTATGATCACATAACTTTAAATTTATATGATTTACTTTCTTGAATTTCATTATCAACCCTGAAAAGGTTGACCACCAAGAAAATAAGATGCCCAAATGACTAGAAAGGACCCAAAATATGTAACTAAAGTACAAAGAGGTCAGGGCACCCTGAGGGGATGGGGGTGCCTAGCGTTGGCATCCTGGATGGACAGTAGCGTCTAGACTCAGAGAAACTGAAGGGTCAAAGGTCAAATTGAGAAAGGATGTGAGGGAAAAATATATGGGTTAATTAATAATTTTCTTGTTTAGGAATAATATGAATGGGAGTATGTGATTAGGACTAGATAGATACCCAAAATGTGTGATTTAGTGTCTACAGACCATAGCACAAAAAAGGAATTGAAAAAGAAAAACAAAAATATTGTACATTTTACATAAACATACATGAATGTTGATTTTAGTCCAAGAAGTGCTTGATATGCCTACCATTGATAGGAAATTATAGAAATTTTCCCTCCAAGTCCCTTAGAAAAAATGTATGCTGTCTAATCCGAATGTTGATTGAGTAATGTCCCATCCACAATGTATCAAATTTTCCATGCTTGCCCTTGTCTTCATGCCTACTATCCCATAACAAAACTAGGTCTACAGCATGAAAATTTCTTAGAGTAACCTTTTTATAAAATATTTTCTTGAACTTCTCCCTAAAATTAACATGCATTTGGTGAGATTCCCTTCTAACTTAAAATAAATCCATAATTTTGTTGATTCTAGCTTCATAAGGATTTACTCTCTCCCCATCCTCTAATTTATTCATGAATTGATAGCTAGATAATTGCAAGTGAAGGGGGAAAAGAACTTGAACACCATAGACCTATTCAAAATTGTTCTTACCATTGGATATTTTGGTGCTAACTGTATTTTCCCATAGAGAAAACTTGACCTATTTATCCCACTTTCTTTTATTCATTTCTAATGTTATCCTAAGGATTTTGAGTTGGTTCTTATTTCTTGATTTTACCTTCCCATTTCCTTGGGGATTGTAATTTGATACATAGGCCAGGGTTATGCCACACTCATGACACATTGTTGCCAATGGTTTTGATTTAAAACTAATGACATTATCAACAACCAACTTAGTTGGGAATCCAATCTACAAATTATGTGATTGAGGATGAAGTCCATAACCACTTGATGAGTTTCCTTCTTGGTAGGGATAAATTCAACCCATTTGGTGAAATAATTAGTGGCCACCAATATCTATTTATGACCAGTGCTTGAAGAATATAATATTTCATGTATAAAATATAATCCCCATTCTTTGAATAGAGCCTCCAATTAGACAGACTACAGGGGAAGAGATCTAGAAGCTTTCATCATTCCTGAGAACTACTGACAACTTTCAAATTTTTTAACTAGAAGAGCTACATCTTTGAAAAGGGAAGGCCATGAATAGCATGCTCTTAAATTTATGGGCAGTATATTTTAAAGTTAAGTGGACACCACACAACCCTCCATAAAAATAAACAATTATCTTGGGAGTCTTTTCCTCTATAACACATCTCAACAGGATTCCTTCTGGGATATTTCCAGGCTAGTCCATGATCAATCATAGTATATTTTTGGGCCACCTGCTTGAGTGTCCTCTTTTTATTTTTTTCTAGGTGAGTAGGAAAATTAATGCTTCTTAGGTAATACACTATGACTTTATACCAAGATGATATACTTACTTTTTCATGAGAGTGTTGCTCATCATCATCAACATTGTGTATCTCAACTATCTGTAAATTGATTTATGTCATCAACCTAGCCAAGCCCAAACTTCTAACCATATTTATAGTTTTAATTTCCATATCATACTCTTTAATTATGTTTACCCACATAAATATCTTGCTTGACATATCTATTTGGGAGAGGATATCCTTTACCATTATATGAGGCACATAGGCTATGATTTTGGAACTCAGAATATAAGGTCTAAAATTTTTAGTAGATTTTACTAAGGCAAAATCTTGTTTCTCCATAATAGAGTATTTGAACTTAGAACCATGTTGTAAGGATTTACTAAAAATGGAAATGGGTTTCTCATGCCCCTCATCATCCTTCTATAATAATACAAAAACAATTTTAGTTTTTGAGGAAAAATAAAACATCTAAAACTCCTTATAATCAGGGATGATTAATATGGGGGTAGTCTTAAGTGCCTCCTTTATTCCTTCAAATGTTTGGACAACCCCTTCTCCCCATTTGGTGACTTGATATTTATCTAACATGTGCATGATGGGGAGAGTGATCTAAATTTTTTTAGAGATAATCGTTCTTACAAAATTATTTTGTCCAAAGAAGGATTGGATGTCTTTCTTATACATGTGGATGGGGAATTAATCGATTACCTCCACCCTTTCAGGGTCTATCATGAATCCTTCATGTGACACTTTATGTCCCAAAAAAATTCCTTTTGTACCCCAAAATTACACTTAGTTGGATTTAATGAGATCCCATATTCTCTTCATCTGATTAATATCTTTTCAAGGTGCTCTAAATGGTAACCATTTTTTCTAGATAAGATAGTTATATCATCTTGATAAACTACAATGATATCATTAATAACACCAGAGAAGGCCACATCCATGGATCTTTAAAAATATTCTCCTATATTCATTAATCCAAAAAGCATCCTAACATAGACATGTGTTTCCCATGCGGTGGTGAAAGCATTCTTGAATTGTTCTTATTTTTTCACCACTACCTAGTTATAATATGAGAAATGGGTGAGTGCACCAAGTTGGGGGGCCAAAAGGGGGTCTTAAGTGGATGCATTTTTCTAAAAAAAACAACTTCAACGTGTATGAGTTTTTCGAAATAGTTACACTCAAAATTGGAAGATGTTGTAGAAATATGAATCGTAGCATTTTGAGTCTAGTTTCTAAGCTACTAAATTTTATTGAAAACATATAATTTTAAGTGGATCAAACAACTAAAATACCAACAGATGCTCCTGTTTTTGTTAAAAAACGTAATAGAGTGACTTTCGTGCCCCCCACCATTTTTTGAGCACCATTTAGTATTTTTGAAAACCCTTTAATAAAAAGATAGCTAGGGGCATCTAGTTTGGGCTCAATTTTTTTTAGATTTTTTTAGTGAATATTTTTTTATTTATGATTTTTGTAGTAAAAAAAATTTATATTTTGAGCTCTGACTGTGCCCCCCCCCCCCCCCCTAACTACCTCAAAAAATTTCAAAAACTAGATTTTTTTTAATATGTATAGAATTATGCCTAGTTTGGGCTAGTATAATTTTTTTAAAATTTTGATCACCCAAAACAAAGATACACCATGAAAGATAGACATATTTACACTTCAAAAAATAGCTATAAAAGGCATATTTAGAAAATAAATAATATGGAAATCTTATATTAGTCAGAAAATTTGAAAAATTATATTTTTAGAAAGAAGAGACTCTACTCTACATCATGGTATAATATTTTTAAAATGGATCGATTGTTTTATTTTGATTTATCATAGAGGAAGTGTAATTTTTACATTTTCTTGTAAAAACCCGTTGTTTGGTGTGTTTGTGCAGGTTCATGCCTCTAGCTTGGGGATCCAAACTAGATCTGAAGCCTTAAGGCATGGCTTGGGAAAATAGAAAATGTAAAATGCATACGCATTACATTACGCGTAAGTGTTACATAATGCATACATGTTACATAACGTGTACACGTTCTTTGTAGTATAAACATAACGCGTACGCATTACATAATGCATACACATTCTGTGTCTAGTATAAACATTATGTATGCTTTTGACATGCTTCTATTTACATAAATAAATAAAACTTATACTTTAAATTTATTTATGTAAATATAAGAAATTAGGGTCACTCTGAACCTTATGGAATTAGTCTCATAGCTCCATGAGTCATGGTTTAGGAGATAGTTTTTTAAAGTATAATTTGGTCAGCACATAGGTAATTTTTTAGGATTTCAGCATTCAACGTAAATATTTTAACATTTAAATTCTACAATTAAAACCCTAAACCATAGGCCATGAACCTAAACACTAAACTGTAAACCTTGAGTCGTAAACCCTAAACCCTAAACCTTTAACCATGATCCATATACCCTAAAACCTATACCCTAAATACCCATGAGCCCTAAATGTTAAACCCTAAACCTTGACCCCTCAACTCTAAATCTTAAACACTGAATCCTAAACCCTAAACCCTAAGCCTTGAACCCTACACCCTTATCCCTAAGCCCTAAAATCTAAACCCTAAACCCTAGACCATATACCCTAAGCCCTAAGCCCTAAACTCTAAACCTTAAACCCTAAACCCCGAGCCCTAAACCATAAACCCTAACCCTTAATCCCTAAATATTAAATCCTAATACCTAAACCCTGAACCATAAACCGTAAAACTTGAAACATAAACCATAAACCATTATCCCTACACACTAAATCCTTAAACCTAAACCCTAAACCCTAAACCTTAAACCTTAAATCCTTAACCTCAATCCATAAACCCTAACCATAAACACTAAACCTAAAACCTTAAACCTAAATCCTATACCATAACCATAAACCTTGAACCCTGAACCCTAAACCCTAAACTTTAAACCTTGAACAATGATCCCTAAACCCCTAACCTTAAACCCTAAATCCTTAACCTCGATTCGTAAACCATAACCATAAATACTAAACGTTGAACCCTAAACCTAAAACATAAATCCTAAACCTTGAACCCTGAATCCTAAACCTTAAACCTTGAACCATGAGCCCTAAACCCTAAACCCTAAACCCCAAACCATATTTCATCACTATTTCCTAGTCTCGTGCCTAGAATCATCTTTGAGTCTTCTTATATAACTACCTTGTTTATGAGAGGTGGGACAAGTAACTAAATGGTTATGGCATCTACCTTGTGCCTTGTAATGCATATATTACACATCTCTTCCAAACTTGTTTCTCCCCACATATACTTGCGCTCTTGAATGTATATTTATTCACACTCAGAAACAAATTTCACATTTCTCATATTTCCATGTATGTTATTATAAAAGCCAAGATGACCCATTGGAAGCAGGAAAAAATAATCATCACAACAAAAAATTAATCTTAAATGAAACAAAATAAACATAGATAATATATCAATGTAGAGGTGTAGGATCATAATTGAGTTTCCTGTAGTATCCTCTCCTCCGGAGAAAGATAAAGTTCAAGTGTTCTACTGGAATGGATAGTAAATTTGACAAAACTTCCTAAATTTTTCAAAATAAGCATAGAAACAGGGGAATGGCTAAGAACACTAAGGGGTTAGAAATCACCTAGTAAATATTTCTTGTTTAGTTCTAAATAGGAGTTACCTGGCCTACGACTTAGTGACCTTCCATTCATTGATAATTCCTTATATGATAAACACATGGATGCTTTCAAAATCCCCTGAACAAAAAGATAGGGGTAGTCATCAATCCTAGTGAAGGGTGTGATGTGATTTCCAAGCAACTTGAAATTCATATAGATTTAGAGGTCATAACATGAGTTTACAAATATCTTCATCATTATAAATGGAAGCTAAGTAACAATGTCTCCCTGTACATCCAAGGATTGAGGACTACTGGGGTCTTTGGAAGGATTGGAAAATCAGGAATATGACATTTCCCTCCTTCAAAATATCAACAGATGAAAACATCAAATTTTGATGACTCTCTTTGAATGTTCTACCTACAAATTCGATGAATCTTGAAATCTGTGACCTAAACCCTTAACCCTCAACCATGAGACCTAAACCCTAAACTATAAACCCTGAACCCTAAAATAAAAATAATAAATCCTAAACTCTAAACACTAAATATTAAACCCTAAAACCTAAACCCTAAACCCATAACCCATAACCCATAACCCATAACTATAAACCCTGGAACTTGGACCCTAAACCCTGAGCCTTAAGCCCTAAACCCTAAATACTAAATCCAGAGCCCCGAGCTCTAACCCCTAAACCTTAAACCAGTAACTCTGAACCCTGAACCTTAAGCCATAAAACATGAACCATGAGCCCTAAACCATAATCCCTAAACCATAAACCCTAAACCTTAAGCCTTGAACTCTACACCCTAATCCTTGAACCCTACACCCTAATCCTTGAGCCCTATACCCTAAACCATAAACCATGATCCCTAAACCCTAAATCTAGAGCCCTGATCTCTAACCCCTAAACCTTAAACCCGTAACTAACCCCTAAACCTTAAACTCGTAACTCTGAACCCTGAGTCATAAACCTTAAACCATGCACCCTAACCCCTAAACCCTAAACCCTTAGCCCTGAGCCCTAAATATTAAACCATAATCCTTAAGGCCTAAATGTTAAATCCTAAACCCTAAACACTAAAACTAAATCATAAACCCTAAACCTTGACCCCTTAACCCTAAACTATAAACTCCAAGCACTAAACCCTAAGCCCTAAGCCCTAAGCCCTAAACCCTAAATCCTAAGCCCTAAACACTAAACCCTAAACCTTAAACTCTGTAACCTAAACCCTTAACCCTAAAATGTAAACCCTAAACCTCGAGCCTTAAAACCTAAACCATGAACCCTTTACCCTAAACCATGAACCCTGACCTGTAAACCTTAAACCCTAACTCCTAAACCGTAAACCTTAAATCCTCAACCCTAAACCTTAAACCCTAAGCCTTAAACCTTGAACCCTTAGCCCTGACACCTAAACCCTCAACCATGACACCTAAACCTTAAACCCTAAACCCTTTTCCCTAAACCCTGAACCCTGACCTTTAAACCTTAAACCCTAACTCCTAAACCCTTAACCGTAAACCCTAAATCATTAACCCTAAAACTTAAACCCTAACTCATAAAACCTAAACCATAAACCCTAAACCTTAAACCCTAAGCCCTAACCCCTAAACCCTATACCATAAAACCTAAGCCCTAAGCCCTAAAATCTAAGTCCTAAATCCTAAAACCTAAACCCTAAAACCTAAAACCTAAACCCTAAACCCTAAAACCTAAACCCTAACCCCTAAACCCTAAACCTTGAGCCCTAAACCATAAACCATAAGCCCTGAACCCTAGGCCCTAAGCCATAATGCCTAAGCCAAAACCCTAAACCTTAAACACTCAAACATAAAACCTTAACCCTAAACCCTAAAAACTAAACCCTAAACCCTGAACTCTTAACCCTAAACCCTAAACCCTAAACCCTTATCCTTAAACCCTAAACCCTGAACCTTGAGCCATAAACCCTAAACCCTCAACCTTAACCCCTAAACCCTAAACCTTGAACCTTGAACCCTAAAATATAAACCCTCAACCCTTAACCCTAAACCATAAACCCAAAACTCTAAACCCTTAACCATGAACCCTAAGCCCTGAGCCCTAAACCCTAAACCCTAAAATTTAAACTATGAGCCTTAAATAATAAACCTTGAGTCATAAACCCTTAGCCCTAAACCATTAACCCTAAACCCTCACCCAAAGGATAGTCCTATAAAGATCATTCAACGTGTTTAAGTGTGTACAGAATAGTGTTTAAGGTGATCGATCGACTCATTTAGTTTTTATGAGAGACTACTTCCTTTGAAGGCCTAAAAAGGCATTTTTTTGCCATTTTGTAGTTAATTGAACACCCTTCAAAACAAGCTAAAATAAGCTAGTCATGTCATCGAGTTATCAAGGACCATTATCTGTGAAGTATTAAGGCATCATTTTTCTCCATAAGAGACATACGAGAAAAAACATGTATGAGAATCATGAATTTGATTCTATGAAAGGATGATTTTAGAGCTAGGAAAGGTGAGGGGAAGATGTTTATATGGAGCGCCATGTTTCTAAGAATGAGCAATCATCTGAGTTCACTTGATGCAATTCACTTGGTACTATTCGTAACAACTCATTCAATACCTAGTAGTGTTATCACACCTTAAGGAGGAGGAAAATTACAATCACCTCATTTTGGCCATAGTACATGAATCCCATTCAGGGAACAATCCTCTATATACAAAGTGAGGACCTCTTTTTAGTAAGAAGTAGAAAAACATCATAGAGTTAATTCATGGTCACTAAAGTGAATTATGGACCAAATTTAAAAATTAGTACCAATTCAAGCAGTGGTAGGGCCAAAATCCATTTTAGAAGGTCAAAAAACCTAAAAAATGACTATAGTGCTTTCCCAAAACAAAGACCGACTACAATATATATGCCCTGAAAGTTTTAGGTCATTTGCTGAAATCCTGAAAATGAGTAAGTACTGACCAGATTAGATTTTGAAAAACTATCTTCTAGATTATAACTGTTGGAGCTATGAGACCACTTCCATAAGGTGCAGATCTTATACTTCAACATTTATTATATTTAAGTATAAGACACCCAAAGTACACATACATAGTCCATAGTATACAAAACATGTACGTGTTCTTAACTTCTCTAAAACACATACGCGTTTATCCTTCTCTGAAATGCGTACATGTTATAGGCTCGGTAATTACCAAACCAAAAAAAATGCGAGTGCATTTTAGCAAAACACGTACGCGTTTCGTTTATTTTCGGGGTTTTGTCCACTTTTTGGCCCCCCAACTTCGTGCACTTACCCAAACCATCTAATGTAGATAGTAACTCAGATCTTGTCACTTTTTGCAGCATATTTTCCATGTTGGGTATTGGGTAATTATCTTTGAGTAATGTTTAATTTAACTTACTATGAAATCCACAGAAATCCTAATATCCCCATTCGAATTTTCTAATTAGTGGTAAATGGATTGCCACCCATGAGGATAACCTAGATGGGTTAGATTATCCCATAATATTTCAAATTTTTTAACTCCTATTGCATCTTAGTTCATAAGGATGTTGAGTTGATAAGACCTTTCACTTCTACCTAAATGTTCCTGGTATGAGTCTTCCAAATGTATCTACATGTTAAAAAAAATATTCCTTATAAGCCTTTAGCTCAGAATAAGACCATGTCATAGACATCCTAATACTTTGATGTTAAGTAGTTTTGTATAAGACTTATCTTTAACTTTTTAATTCATGGTTTCTCCTAAATGTATAGACATTTTTTGGATTATGAGAAGTTCCAAAATTTCATTCAAAAAAATCTCTAGGTATATGGATGGGCTTGCTCATAATTTTATCCATGTTGTCAAATTTTGATTCAAGGTTAATAAGTCCTCTAGGGATAATGTTTATTTTTAACTGGATTAAATCCTTTCCAAAGAGTTTATTTTACTTTTCAGAAAATTACACCACCATAGGTTCTAGCTCAATAATTATGATATATTCAACTCATCTTTGCAATTTAATAACCTTTGGATTTAAACATCATCTTCAAAAACCTGTCATTGCTGAATCAATTATCAGGGATAAGAGGGCCTAACAAAACTTATACAGATGCATAATTGTAATATTTTTTAAGACATTATTTTATTGGTTATATTGAAAATCTAATACATCCAATTGTTCCACGAAAGAATTATGAATTCTCTCATAGTAGAGCATATTGAAAGAATCATATAATTCAATGAGATCCTAGACCACTTGTTTATACTATTTCAACCTCTAGTTTTTTGTTGCATACATTTTTCTAATTTTTTTTACAACTTTCTTAGAATATCCTTTGACAATGAGATATTTAATCCCATGCCTCCATGAAAATCTAAAAGTAAGGTGAAATGCTTCATATTTAGCTATATTGTTGGTACACAAAAATTTTAATTTGAAAGATAAATTAAAAGAACCATGGTTTGGAGAATTCAAAACCACTCCAGCTCCATTTCTAATATTAGAATGGTGGTGCTCCATAAAAATTCATAAGTTTTATTCACGGGACGGTTACTGGACATATTCAAGGTGTGTATTTACATTTCCATACATTGATCTTCAAAATGCATCACAACCTATAAAGTTACCTAAGTCTGTATTAAAAAAAATACTTCATAAGAAGCATTCAAAGGGTCTTTAATAAGGTTTAACATTTTGTCCTCTCTACGTAGCTTGACTAGATTTCCGTCCAAGGGTATAGATTAAAAAGACATGTCTATTTGAACACTACCTCCTATATTGGCTTCCTAATTTCTAGATAACAACATGACATTTAGTAGGGAAGTAATATAACCACATTCATAATTAAATGTTACCAGGACAATTAGTAAGCTACGTTTTACTTCAAACCTTTGAAATATTTAATAAGGATGTTACCTCTCTTGAATCCATAGGTCTTATAAATTTCCCAAAATCTATCTATTACATCTTGATAGTCTAACTGCATTTATGAATTCTAATGGAATGATGTTGCAGGAGGCCCCTGTATCAAACATACAATTATGGATAATATTCTTAAGAATAAGGGTGGTGAAGAAAGAATCTAAATCCAATTTTTATTCAACAAGGGAGGTTCCCGAGTATACTTGGAGGCAACTCTGTGTCTTAATGATTTTCTTTTATTTCAGCCTCATAATGTGCAATAGTAGGATGAGTCACCATGTTACTTTGTGCTTATCTTTTTAGATACAACCACATCCTAGTTTTGGACCCCAAATATTCAAATGCCCCCTTCTATATTTAGGAATTCTTAGTAATACCATAATAGGGACAGTAAGTTTAATTTGAATTAGGATAAAATCCATATCACATGCAACATATTTGGGCAAGGCCGCATTAGGGGATAAGTGAAGTGACTGCATTCTTTCTGATGGGATATTATCCCTTATTTCGTTGGGAAACCCATAGAACAAAGTATCGTAGGATTTAAAGTAATAACAGATGCCTTTGTCTTGTATATAATTTTATTAGGAGTAAAATCTTTATGGATATATTAGTTCAAGATAGGATATTTTTACATTGAGGGCTAGAATATGTCCTTTAACTTATATGAATTACAAATTATATCCATTAGCATCTTGGGAAACAAAAAATTATTAATAACTTCCTATCCTCTTTTGAAGGAATTTAACCATCATATTTCTTAATCATTAATTCTCTTAGATATTCAAAGTCATTATTTGGGAGCTCAAATTATTGAGAAATACCAACATCAACATTAACTATAAAAGGGAGGGAAAATACCTAATTGGTGCAAACCCAAAAGTCTTGTTTCTACATAAATGAGGTGAGTAGAAGAGGTCCCATTGTATTAAATTTTAGCATACTCCATCATACATATTATCACTAAAAAAGCTTCATCATTCTTCATCATTATTTTCATTTGGTCTACTAAAGAGGGTGAGGCAAAATAATATTTATCAAATTAATCAATAGTGTGTTAATCTTCTAATTATAATTAAAACTCTCACCATCAAAGTATCATAGATTCTTACTTGTTGTTCTCTGTCAAACTGCATGTGGATTGATATTTCCTAAACCTATAGGTCCCTTTTCTCTTTCCTTAACCAAGTGATCTCCTTTGGGATGATTCCCAAATATATTATGTCTAGGGGCTTGATGTTGAATTGTGAGGATTTGGGGCCAAACCCTTTTTCTGATGATCTAACAATTTTATCATAATTATCCTTGACTACCCCAATTAAGGTTTTTACCATCTCTTCTAAATCAGAAAATTTACATTGCTTAAGTATTTTATGGATTCATCAACGTGGCACCGTCTCTCTTGTGAGGTTTCCCAGCTGTTTTGATATTATTCTTTATCTAGATTTCCATAGAGAAATATTTCCTCATAGTCTGAGGGGCCTTGTCTCTCAAATAATAGACTACTTTTATTTGTCAAAAGCATCAGAGTATTTAATTAAACAAGACTCATCACAAGGCCTTATATTATTCGGTAATATAGTCAAAGTATTGTTAAACATAGTGTTGAAATCTTGTACACATTCATTAGGAATCTCTTATTGCCATGTTTTCAAATTAATGTTTTATTAGAAGGAAAACCGGGTGATAAATTATGTATCACCATATTGTAGTCTAAAATCATATTTTTCAAAGTTTCACCCCAAGAGTCAATTAGGAATTTGTAGGTAATGAATTATACCACTCTCTAAAATCATCCTCTAATGTATGTATAAAAAATTTAACATAAACATCTTCAAACTCAATTTCATAATAATCAATGACATTTTGGAAAAATTTGAGATGTTGGTAGATCCACTAATAGCATTCTTCCCTTGAAAATGAGGCAACCTATTTCTAGGAGTCTCATTTATCAGGGTACACTTCATTAGGATAACCTCACCATAGTCATTGGAATTGATTGTTCTATATGTAGAGACTACAAACATAAACTCTAGGATGGAGGGTAAATTCCACATTATGTTGGTTTTACAGTGGATTTTCAAATTGAGGATTTAATTTTTTATGGTGGAAATAGACATGAATATTTGGGGTAGATGGGTATGTAAATCCACACAATGAAATCTTATTTGGGGACTTATAATTTCACAAAATAATCTATTAGTTTTCAGGTAAACAAATTATGAAAGCTGAGAAATACCCTTGTTATTTTTATGTGAGTGTATGTTACCCTTTTGAAATAAAGAATGTAAACAAGCTTGAGGGATTATTTGTATTAGAACTATCAAATGTAATAGTTTAATCTTGCTACCAAAGAAGTGCATACAATTCATGAGCATTCAACACGCTTTTCATTCTGAACTTTGACCACCAAAATGTTTCCAAATTTTATTCCTTCTTAAATGTGCACATTCCAATTCTCGGAGCAACCTTCTAGTAGGGTTAGATCTGATAAAAAGGATCTTATTCCTTCTAGTTTTTTAAAGGGGGGAGTTAACTAAACAAGGTGTATAGGGATGAATAATTTACACTGGTCTAAATAATATTTTATTTGAAAGGTAGAGCTGCCACTAGAGCCTTGCACTATAGAGATATAGATTAACTAATTTTTTTACAAAAAACTAATTCACAACTTGGTAAGAAAAAAAATTTACAAATATTTGAGGTTTTCACAATAGTCTTGATAACCAACTTCATGTATACTCATAGAATCACATGTTTAATGCAAATCCTACTTAAAATTGGAAAATTATAGATAATACTAGTAGACTAGGCTCTATTTGTTGAATCTGAGAAAATTTATTAAAAGTTAAATGTCCTTAATCTTTCTTAGAGTAAAGGGTCCCTAGGAATGGCGATAGAAGCATGGTGGTTCCAAATTTACACCCCCTGGGGCCTGAAAGCACTTTCGGTGAGCTGGTTGGTGAGATGTCAATTGATTCAACCTACCTAAACCCCTCATATTAAAACTCAATCTCATAGGGTCCGACCAACAACAAAGGGAAACTTGTAAAGAATTTTTAAATAATATTTTTTATCAAATGGATGGGGATTCAAATTTTTGAATTTATAAAGCATGGAGGGGGAGTTTTCTTCGGGAGTATATACATGATGTAAGCAAGGATGGAGTGTTGTAGGTCAAGCATGGGTAGTTAAAAGGAGACCATAATTGCTACTGTTATCCCTATATTTTAGTAATTCTCCTTCTTTCGCTCACACAACTCACAATGCTATAAAATGTAAAGCGATGAAAAATTTCAAGAGTTAGAAAATTTTTCTATGCTTCCCCTCTTCTTTCCAAGCTGAGTTGTTGTGAATTTAGAGGCTTTCAAGCCTTCCTTCCAAATATTGTAATGGAAATTTATGCCTCTTCCTACTGTAATGATGCACTATGCATGTTCTTGGATTAATAAATGATGTCTTGTAATCAATTATCTATCATTGCATCATTTTTTCTACTTCCTTTTGCCTCTCTCATATTTGTAGGTATACTGTGTGACCCCATGTTCCTATTGTAGGTTTTGGAAGATGTTTTGATTAATGGGGATGGTGTATTATATATTTTATGGTTTAAGACATTTATTTATCCTTTTTACAATCATCCTTTTCCATTGGCAGAATGGAAAATTTTCTAGCAACCCCCTTTTCTTGGTGTGTCACCACTTCTAGTGTAGGTTTTATTTCATTTAACCGATCTCCATGTCTCCCTAGAAATGTTAGTATAGGTCTAGTTAGTTGTTTCCCTTGCATTAAGAGTAGTGTAGTTTTAGGATTAGGAAGATGAATCTGACCTTCTCCGAATTTCCATCTCAAGCCCACATGTCCTGTAACTTGAGAGACGGTACCAATGTTACCCAATCAAAATGAATTCCTTATTCACATTCACTCCCTTCGATGGGTGTTGTTATTTGGTGATAAAAAATTTTGGCATGCCCGGTGAGACCACAAAATTCATATTTTTCACAAGTGTGTGTATTTGTATTCACTTTATTCCATTAATTTGTTGTGCTCTTAGTGAAATTGTAGCCTTAGGAGGAATACCCAAGAACAACTGACGACTCAATTAGTTCAATTAACCCACTCTACGAGTTGTATACCATTCTTTTCCACCCATTTCGATCCATTTTTCTTCAACATAATTCCATTTTTCTCCCACATAATTCCATTTTTCTCCCATTCCTGAAGCTATGCAATCATGGCTTTATCCCCACAGTGGAATTCCCACTTGCAGCAACAACTATACCATTTCACTCTACCTCCAGGATTGTAAAATTTATTCCTAGGTGATTACAATCCACCTCCAAATTTGGTTTAGAGTGAAAATCAACAACATGTATATCCCTTTGAGAAAATTCATGGTCACTTTGGTTATTCACCTAATTATGCAACTTTTTAAGAGTAGGAATATGCAGATGATGGAGGCTATCCTACATATAAAGATGCATATTTGTAACTTAAGATGAAAAAACTGGAGTCAGGTATGGTGTAATTTAGAGCCATAACTCAAATGAAGGCATTTAGGATTGGCTTTAGGGTACCTTTTTTATGGGTTTGCCCTCTGCCAAATCATTATAGCCTATAGGAAAATATTGGTTTTATTTTTGAAATGCTGCCTCAACTTGAAAGATGGGTTGAAGAGATAGAGGCTCATGATTACAATGCTAGTCAGTCCTGTCAATGGGAAATATCTACATTTCCATCTGAGAGTCATCTTTCCATTCCCAAACCAACATCATTTTAGCCTAAACCTCAATTCCCAATATTCTAACATACTACCCACATTGTGAATCCCATTTATTCATCTCATATCTTCCCATCCCACCATGAATCTTTTCCCCTTTTTCTTCTAATATTCCTTCTCTTCCACAAAAGCCACAATTTTCACCTCTCTCATCAACTAGAACAATGAAGGAACCTTTTGAGTCCTAACCCAACCCTCCTCCAACATTCTTGAATCAATTTTGGGAGGACCAAAAATATGATATTAGTCAAGAGGGGGAGGATATGGTTAAGGAGCCTAGCAAAGAAGAGCTTGCAAAAAAATTGAAGGAGTGGGATGCAAGACTTAACATCAAGAAAAATCCTCTTCTAATTAAGTCTCCAGCCAATTTTGAAGCTTAAAAGTAGGTGGTGAAGACTGGATGTACACAAAAATAAGCACAAGTAAATGATGACCAACAGTCTACATGCTTGGAATGTAGTGTGCATGTTGATACTATGTCTATGGAAATTGTTGATTTACCACAGGTTGTAAAATCAGTTGTAGAGGAAGAGTATGAGTTGGATTCAAATCCACTAGAAGAGATATATGTGCAAGTAAATGAAGAAAATTTCTCCAAAGTGCAAGGTATTTCAGAAAAATGCAGTGATCCTAATTTCCCTGCATGTCAAGAACTTGCAACATTTTAGATGATTGCACTAATTTTCCAAGAACCTCATTAGATGTTGCAAGTATTCAAAAGGAGATTCTTGCCATGGAGGAAATCAAGGTGGATTAAGAGGTTTCAAGTTCAAAATAGGATATACAGGAAATTTCAAATCCTTAACTTTCTTCATCCTTCAAAAATTTTGATTTTTAAGATGAATTTGAGATTTCTATATTCATGTTTAAAGATGAAGAAGACCAAGTTAAACAAAATGCAAATCTAGAAGACACCACGATAGAGGTTGAGTCCTTGGCATAGTCGGAGAATGGAGAGGCTGATTATTTTTCAAATTTGGAGGAACATTTTGACTGAAAGGAGCCTATGTAACTTGACAATTTTTCTATTCCATCACCTTTTTTTCAACACAAAAGGCGTGTTGCTTTGGATGATAACATAGGAGAGAAACCTTTTTATCATAACCATCTTCTTGAGACAAGGTTGGAGGAATTGAATATTCCATATGACTCATTAAATGAAGAAGAAGAGGAGTGCATGGGAGAGACTAAGTCAGATTCAAAATCCTTGAGCAGAGATGACATTATTGAGAGTTTCTTTCTCTCAATTATGGAACTTGACTTGGTTGATTAACCGGTAATCATGAAAGAAAAATAATAATGTCTTTCTTCCCATTATAATCCTCAAAAGTAGCATATGGATGAGATTTACCTTGCAAGTTTCATGTGAGATGAAGATTTAAAAAATGTAATTCAATTATGTCTTCAATAGAAGGAGGAGGAACTCTTAGGTGAGAAACAAACTTCAAACACTTGCAATGGATCACCAATGGCTCAATTAGAGGCTACAAGAAATCTAAAGGAGTTACATGTTCATGAGGAACTCCTTCTTTTAAGGAATATAAATGGAATGAAGAGATCATCACTTTCATACCATTCACCCAAGTGGAACATCAGTTGTTTGTAGATGAGCAACAAAGCCAAGATCATCTCACAGAAAACCCCACTTTCCAGGAAGGTTTGCATGAGGACTTCATTATTGAAGTCAAAGTTTAGAGAAATGGGAAAATTCAACAGATCAGACCATGTCCCATCAAATATTTAACTTCATTAGAGAAAAGGTCAGAGTTTCCACCAGTCATGTTTAATTCTGAACATGAGGACGAGTCTCGAATTATAAAGGGTCAATTCCAAAACCTCTAAGATTCAGACAATGAATAACTTAGGGAATTATTTCTTTTATTTTATGTTGATATTTTGGAAACATGGGTAGAAATTTGTTATCTTTTCAATCTTTCACTCATACACACAATCATGCTCAATGAAAAATCAAGTGCATTGTCCCAAACTTTGAGGAAAGGAATCTTTTTTGCATAGCTAGTTATAGGGTTCGTTTAGATCACATGTGACTCTGGTTAGAATAGGGTATGGGTAGTTTTTTTTTTAGAAGAAGAAGTTCATGTGCACACTCTGCACATTTCAATTGAGGCTTGTATGATTTCCAATTTTATAGATAATGTGTGTTGTGTTTTTTCTTTTCTCTTACATAGTGTTTTGGAAGTGGAATGTTAAGAGGAGGAGAAAAATAAGATTTTAATGGAGTTCCATAATGTCCAAACTCAACAAGTGTTTTAATAAAAAATCAAAAAAGTGTTGCGCATGCCAATCAATCATGGGTTTTAGTATGCTTTATACTCAACAAAATCAGATTTTGGGAAAAGTTCATGTATCATCCTTCAGTCTTGTAGATTACAATTGTAGAGAAAGAGCAAGAGAATTCAGATTAGGACAATTTTTCACTCTTTAAAAAATTATAATTCAAAAAAATTGTAAGTGGGATGG
This sequence comes from Taxus chinensis, assembly GCA_019776745.2. NCBI lineage: Eukaryota > Viridiplantae > Streptophyta > Pinopsida > Cupressales > Taxaceae > Taxus > Taxus chinensis. The sequence goes on along the minus strand of CM034153.1, from coordinate 202,645,169 downwards.
TCAATTCGGGTCACCACAGGTTCAATAGTGTCCAAGCAGATTCTAGAGTCCAATTTCAAAGGTTTGGATCAGTTTGGGAAACAAAAAATGACTCCATGCCCAATGGATGATGAAGGCTACTATTTTTTCAAGAAAAAATCCTCGCGAGTCACTAAAAATGTTGTCCATTTTTTCCCCCTACGAAAAAAGGGACAACGAGGATAAATTGGACCCAGGACCGGAAAGGATCTTTGTAGGAGAATTTAGGGTTGCAGGCAAAATTTTACAATCAGAAACATTCAAAAGTATTCGAGGAGCACTTATGGATATTACTGTGAAATTTCAGGATCATCTTGAAATATTTCTTTTCTTTTCCGTGTCTTGGAGGTTCTAAGGTTTGGTCAGATTGTGAGAAAATTGGCCTTGGCGGGCCCACTTTCTAGTCATCATGGGAAGAAAAATGTTTAAAATTGATCAATCATGTGTTTGGGGAGTCTTGTTGTGTCTTCCATGACCCTCTAGTTTCAAGATGAAGGCCCATGAAAGTCAAAACTAATTAAAAATAAGGTTCGAAATGGCACAATAGCCAAAAGGGAGGCTAAAAATGAGCTCACTAATGGCATCATTGATAAGCTCAATGAGTTGGGTTTCATGAGCGTAAGAGCGATCCATAGGTGTAGGACTTGCTTTACAAGTGGCTCGTGCATGGGTTACAGGAACATAGAGTGAGTGAGCTCGAAGTCGAGCTTATTTTTAGGAAGGTCATAAAAGCTTAGACTCACAAGCTTGGATCATATGTTTAGCAGTGGCTCAGCCCTTGGAGTCGCAATGGACAAAGGATCAAGCTTTGTATGGGGTAACAAGGACTTTGAATGATGTTAGAGAGGGAATACCGAGTTGAATAATTGATATGGAAAGTTGATTTGTGGGGTGTCGCAGGTGTCAAGTGGTGAACCACACGTATATATGGTGACTCAAATGTTTTCTCAGGGACTCACATGAGAGATGGCCTAAGCTGGACAGGTTGGACAGGGGCCATGAACTCACAATGATCTTGGTCGGTTAAGGCTAAAGATTTGGCATCATATAGAAACACCTTAGGAAAGAGTCAAGATAAGAGATCACTCGAGGCAGTTGGATATGGATGTTTGTGAGTCAGGGTAAGCTGCGAGCTTCATTAGAAGGCTATTGGTGCAAAGAAGGATCTGAGATACTTGGCCATTGTGGTGGAAAGCTCGTGATAGGAGCATTGGTGGAATATGGAAACATGAGTAAGAGCCGAGCTCCACCCACAAAAAATTGAGGAAAGACATCAAAGACCAAGGTCGGAAAGACAGGTCAAAGACCATGAGGTCAGAAGAGACCTAACTCATGTGATAGATAGGGAGGTTGTTTGGATCTTCCCAGCTAGGAACCGTGCGATGGGAATGGAGGGCTCGACTCGCCCGAGTCATTCTCAGGATCTCATGGGCCAAAGATATCACACAAGTCATTGAGTCTTACCAAAGGGATTCAAGCACGTAAAATTTGGTATGGTGATATCGAATGTGATCTTAGCGAGTTTGTAATGACCCGAAATTGAAACCGAGTTGAATGAGCTTAGATCGAGCTCACTCATGAAAGGTTGCTAATAGAGATGAGTGTAAGGTTGAGCCCCTGTTAAGATCGAGTTCTGTGGGCTTACTGTGGGATGTGTGGTGGAATGATGGCACTTCAGATTCCCTGAGAGAGGTGGTTTTTTCAAATTTCGAGAAGAAAATGATTATCGTCAGAGACTCAACGGGAAGATTCAATGCAAAGTGTGGATCTTGTGCTTATGAAACATCCAGAATTTGAATTTAGGACATTTAGGTTTTGGAGTTGTGGCAGATTCAGAGGATTATTGAGTGAGCAAGTTCATCGTTTAGGGTGGGCTGGATTCCAAAATCCGAAAAGGAGTTCGGTCGAGACATTCATAAAGTCCACAATTGGAAGTCGGTTAACATGTTTGGTCATGATTCAATCTCTAAGATGCTGTGTTGTTAATTAAGGGAAACTGTACGAGTTGGAAACACCAATGCGAGGGTAATGACAAGATCATAATTTTTGGTGAGTTCAAGTGAGGGGCGCTTCAAGCTAGTGATGGGCTGACTCGAGTTGGAAGTAAATTAAGGTGCCCAATGTGAAATGTTTAGATGTAGTATCCCAAGGAGATTGAGTCGACTCGCTTGTGTTAGAGGAATGCCTGAAACTGGGAATTTGAATGGAGAGATCGACATGATGTCTAGCACGATACTGGACAAATGAAGTGAGCCATGCAAAAAATATGCCATCGAATCTAACTGCAACAAAGTAGACAATTCCCAACTAATGGAAATGAAAGTGGTGAGTTTGCAAAGGGGTTGGACAACATTGAAAATGTGGATCCATCGCCCAACGAGCCATGATGGCCCGCTTGGTTGAAATGCAACGCAAAGGCAGGAAGCTGGCTACAAAACATGAAGCAGGTAAGCTTTCAAGCCTATCATGTAATGCAAGCAAAGATATCACCAACCAACTCACCGAGTTGGTTAGCGAGAAATTGTCACCTGAGTCAGACCAACCTAAGACCCCTCGAAATGTAGATATTTCAACCTCAAAGGGTCCCACCAGGGGATTAAAGGTGCAAACCTCAAAAGAATTTTTAAATATTATTTTTAATGAAATAGAGGGGAATTCAAAATTTTGAATTTATGAAACATGGAGGGGGAGTTTTCTTCGCGATTACAAAAAATGATCATAAGCAAGGTATGGGGTGCTATCCAGGTCAAACATGCGGTAGTTAAAATGAAGATCATACTTGCTACTGTTATGCCTAGATTTTAGGAATTATCCTTCCTTCTCTCACACAACTCAGAATTTCTATAAAATGTAAAGGGGTTCATTACTTTCAAAAAAAGTTAGACAAATTTTCCATGCTTCCCCTCTTCTTTCCAAGCTGAGTTGTGAATTTGAAGGCTTTCAAGCCTTCCTTCCAAATATTGTAATGGAAAATTCTTCCTCTTCCTGCTGTAATGATGCACTGTGCATGTGCTTGAAGTAATAAATGACGTTTTTTGATCAATTATCTATCCTTCCATAATTTTTACTACTTCTTTTTGCCTCTCTCATGTTTGCAGGTATACTTTGCAACCCCATGCTTCTATTGTAGGTTTTGGAAGATTTTGTGCTTAATGGGAACGAAGTGTTGTATGCTAATTGGGTATGTGACATTTCATTGTCCTCTCCTTCCCATGCTCATCCTTCATCTATTGGTAGGCTATAAATTTGTCTAGCAACATCCCTTTTATTGGTGCATCACCACTTCTAGTGTAGGTTTTATTTCATGTAATCTTTCTCCCTATCTCCCTAGAAATATTAGTATAGGTTTAGTTAGTTGTTTTCCTTTACACTAGGGGTAGTATAGTGCTTAGGATTAGGAAGATGAATTTGACCCTCTCAGCAGAGGTTCACCTCAGATAGCTCGCAAGTCCCATAACTTGAGAGATGGTACCCATGTTACCTAATCACACCGAATGACCCTTTCACATTCAGGAAATTCGGGGGGTGATGTGATTTGGTGATACCAGTATTCATGTTGCGTGTATTAGATCTATAGATCCTGTAATCACAACTAGAAAGTAAGTGAATACGTATGTGTGTATGATAAAGATAATGACATAAAATATATCTATCTATAATGTGTAAAAAAGTGAACATGTATAAGTAAATGTAAGCAAGAATAAATGCAACTAAGATATGCAATATGATGTGAATGGATGGAATGAAATGTAGAGTGAATGACAAGAGCTGTGTGCCCCTCAAGTGAATGGATTTGTATTCAGTGAGGTTCATTTATTTATGCCCCCTCAGTAGTTAAGAATGAACCATAAACAAGAGTGCATCGTCAGGAAATGGTCAAACTATGTGTTGTATGTATCATAGTGTGGTGAATGTGTAGTGATAATATGCGACATAGATATAAGGTGTGAAAATGTGTGATGATTTATCCTAAAGTGTATATCATGAAAAGATGATAGAAGAAGTGATGATTGAGCCTAAAGCATATATCACAAAATGATGCAATTGAAAGTGATGATGTAGCCTATAACGTATATCACTAATAGAAGAATGTCACATGAGAAAAAGATTGAATGTGTGAGTGTGTTGTGGTTCATTAGAGATGTATACCCTTAACAGTACAGTATGGACCATGAGACTAGTGTGTGTCATAGGGTAATGTGTGCACTGCATAAACGTAGATGATTAAAACATGTATTATATATATAGTGGATGTGATGAGAGAATTTCATGTGATGTGTAAAGTGTGTAATGTAGAATTTATAATGTGTAATACAAAATGTGTAGATGATATGGGTGTAGAATGTGTATGATGTACGAAGCACAAAGTGTGAATGATGTATGATGTATGATAGATGTGAGATGAAAAATGTAGGATGCAATATGTAATATGATGTGTATGTAGGATATATAATGTGTAGTGTAGTGTGTGAGGTTCATGTGTATAGGATGGACTCAACAATCAAGTGTGAACTGAAGCAAAAGAGTGCATCATCAGGTAATGACGATGCTAGAATGTGTATGAATATATAGATGTGAGATGTTGGGTGTGTAAGAGGGTGAATGTTAGATGTGTGTTGATGCCAGGGGAGGGAGAGAAATAAATGTCATGCCCCCCAAGTATTTGATGAGAAAATTGATCAAGTTCCACTTTGTAAAAGATCGTGATTGTCCTAATCGAAGCTGATTGGGGTGACGTTGGAGACTTGATAGACAATAGTATGAGGCATATCAAAGAGAGAGATCCATTGTGATGAAAAGTGTATACAGTCATGGCATGTTCCTCATATATGAAAGGTTATGGCAGACACCCACGTGCATACCAACGAGTAAGATTTTAAGAATGCATAGGAGACAAATTGCTACCAATAGAAACATTTCCAAATGGCATGAGAAAAGTGATAGAAGTGTGACTAGAGTCTAAAATGCCTCCAATATAGTCAAGCAAAGATTTTGTGAGTGTCAATGGAGAAGTGCAAGGACTATGTGAAAATAATACTGCGAGATGAAAAACACAAAGGCCATAGGCATCTGTAATGTGGAAATAATCAGGAAGGCCTTTGTGTTAGGAAGATAAATTTTGGACAACATAATCACAATTCATGAAACCATTCAATCTATGGATCCTTCAGGAAGGAAAACTATGATTTTGAAGATGGATATGCAAAAGTCTTATGATAGGGTTTCTTGGTACTTCTTGTATTCCCTTTTATCTAGATTGGGATATAATCCACATTTTATTAAAATGATTCAATCCTATACTAAATATTTGAGTTTCTTTGTTATCATCAATGGGATACCTAATGGTTTCTTCAAATATGAAAGGGGCCTAAGATAAGGGGATCCTTTATCCCCCTTTTGAATATAATTGTGGCTGAAACCTTGAGAAGATTATACATCAAATCCCAAAGAGAGGGAAGTATGGAAGGGTTCAAAGTTTCCCATGACATGGAGAACCAAAGTCTGCAGTAGTTCATTGATGATACAATTCTTTTGGGACAATCTGTTGATCAAGAATACAAGACCATCAAAGGTATCAACAAAAAATATGAAAGAGCTACTAGATAGAAATCAAAATTCAAGAAAATTTATGTCTACTTCATAAATTTTGATGAAGATCAACAGTATAGATTGGCCACTATCTTGGATTGTAACATCAACAAGCTCCCAGATTTGTATTTGGGAATGCCTTTATGTGGCAGAAAACTTGAGGAAGGTGGTTGGAATAAAATAATAGAGAGATTCAATAAGAATTTGGCTTCATGGAAAGGATATGTACTCTCTCAAGTAGGTAAAGCTCAGATACTTTAGAGTAGTTTGCAAGGAATACCAATCTACATCATGTTTGTTTTCATTCTTCCAAAAAGAGTCAAGAAATCCATTGAAGGTATTCAGAAACATTTCCTTTGGAATGTATCAAAGGATAAAAACATAATTCCTTTGGTCACCTAGGAAAAGGTTACTTAACCCAAAGACATGGGTGGCATGGGGCTAAAGAACAGTCATTTTATGAACCATTCCCTCATTGCTAAGGTGGGATGGAGACTTCACAAAGTGGAAGGCATTTGGGTGAAAATTTTGAATGTGAAATATTTGCTACCCTTTGGTGGAACTTTGGAATTCTTTAGTGATTTGGTGCTTCCTAGAGGATCTATCTTCTAGAACAAATTGTAGCTAGCCAGGAAGCTACTTATCAAATGGTGTAAATGGAACTTTGGCGACAGGTCTTAGATTAAATTCTAGGATGATCCTTTGTTATAGGATGTTTCTCTCAAGTTGTTAGGACCATAGAATGAGCTTTGCAGGGTCCTCTCTTTTGAACGAGGAGCTCTGGTTTGCAATTACTCGGACAATGACCTGAAATGGATTCCTATTCTCCCCCCCCCTCTTTCTACCAAGGTGATATCCAACATTTTCATGATTTGGACAGGAAACTTAATGACATATACTTTCCTCTGAACAATTTCAAGGATGAAATCATTTGTGGTGTTGGTACCCAAATTGATTCTCCTTCAAAGTCTGAGTAACATCATAGGTTTGGTAGAAAGCTTAGAGATAGATAGATCATAGTGAGTCATTTTGTAGCCAGGGATGGGATCTAACTGGCCCTCTATCACTTAGATGTGGGGAAATGGATAGCACCCTCAAGAGGATTTGATCTATCCTCACTATTTTATGGTTGTGCCTTTTAACCAGGCTGAGAGAACCCTTTTATAGCCTGCTGTTTATAGAGGAGATGGGGAATTCATTCCTTGTGAAGTTTTTAAGAAGAAATTGAAGAAAATATGATCAATACAATAAAACCTAGCTCTCATGAGTTGTCACTCTAGATAATAGAGATATTTTCTAAGAAAGGTTCAGGCCACTAAAGAAAATTAAAACTTGAGTGTTTCTACATGATTTGGTAATAGAAATTGTGCATCTGTATACACACAGGACAAAAAGGGGTAGTATGGGTAAGATTAATTGTTTTTGAATAATTTTGGGTGGGAAGTGAAGTAGGATAAATATGATTAAACCAAATATTTGAGAAATTTTACAAAAATGGAGAGCTCGAACAATAGAATGCTTCAAAGTAGTTAGAATGTTCCTTTAACCATAATATGTGCTTCAATGGAGGCCCAGATTAGCACTTTTCACACAAAATTCAAGGATCCAAAATGAATGCTCAAATTGGAAAACATAATTGAACATTGTCAATCTCTATTTCATCACACCTAAGATACCCTCAAAGGATAACAAACAATATTATAATCATGTTAGGAGTCATAGTTATTTTAAATCTATTTTTTCCACTATAAAATGAAATCTCTTCTGATAAATGAAATTGTAAATGCCACCAAAGTATCAGAATGATAAGATCTTTTTTGATTCACACATATTTCAATGCAAGAATGCAATGGGAACAAGAAAAACTACTTACAGACATTCAAAAATGAAGGAAACACAATTTTTTCCCAGAGTAACATAGATTAAATCAAGTTTGATTAAATTTATCAGTAGGGGAAAGTTTCTCGAACAATCTTAGATCTTGTCTATGGATGTACGCTCGTAACCACCTTAACATGATCAAATTTAACACAAAAGAGATAAACAGGTTTCTTCATATAGTTTCTCAGAAAGATGGGTTCTATCAAGATTTTTTCTTAGAAAATCAGTTCTAACCTTTACCACTCCAACCTTCCATCCCTTTTCAGGACAAAAAACATGCCATTTTATAACATTTTACAATATATTTTTCACCGAAAAAACCCAAACATTGAGTGTACCAATGCTCGCCATGATCTCGATCGTAATTCCCATACTCAAATCTGTAAAACATTTTCAGGTCCTCAGGGGGTAGATCTCTTCGAACATCTCCCGCATTCAACTCCTTCTAGTAGATCACTCTTCCTTTTACTTGCCAACCAATTCCGCCCCTAATCTATCCAATCTGGTTCTTTGCATGCCCGGGAAGGAAAAATGGAAGATCAAATTGAGCCTAGAGATCAGATCTCATCTTAATGGTAAAAGGCGTCCCCAAATTTTCCTCACCAAACCAAGATATAAACAGGTCTTTCACGTGCTAAGGAAAGAAAAATCAGATCGAATCTGATAGTCATATTTCATATTTAATGGTGAGATATGTTTACAAACCTTCCCCACCAAACCAGGCTAGCAAATTAATGTTCCTCTTCATTTGGCATGCATGAGACCCCAAGAAGTGATGAAAAAACATAATAATACACATCCCCAAGAGCTCTGGAGTGAAAATGGCTGAAAAATTATATACAGATGCACAGCTGTTGTTGATTTCTATTTTTAATTTGGACCATCCATGTGGGAGATCCACTTTAAAATGGGTCTGCGGGTTCCCTTTTTCCCTTTACAACTTTTGGGAAAATGTTAAATTTTAACATTTTTCTCTGCACCTCTGCCCTTGAGAAATGAACCTGACACATGTCCTAAGGTGGGTCCCAAAGGAACCATGGCCAAATTCTTCTATTTCATCTCTCTTTTGGAAAAGAGAAAAAATTCCAAGTTTTCCCCGTAGCTCTGCCTTTCTTCTTCTATTCTCTAATGTGGGTCCCATCAGAACCACGCTTCATTTTACACTTTTAACTCCTTTCTTCACAAAAGGGAATTTTTCCAAATTTCCCCTGAAATTCCGCACCTCCGCCGTTGACTAGAAATTGTTTTTGACTATCTTTTGTCAGGCCTGCAAGCCATTTTGATGTTTGAATCCTTTTGATGACAATAGGCAAAAAATCCAAGTTACCTCCAATGGTTTTCCTCCCCGTCCCTTTGAATTTTCAAAGCCAACCTTGACCTTTCTCTTATCAGGCTTGCGGGCCATTTTGATATTTTAATCCTTTAGGAGGAAAAAATCCAAGTTGCCCCTGATGGTCCACTTCCCCACCTTTTGAATTTTCAAACTGCCACATGTCATAATGGTGCATCTTGAGATGGTCCCCAAAAGCTGAGACCTTGAATGAGTGAAGGCTCACCACGTGTCCTGGCCTGGAATTTTTTTTTTGAAGGCTTAAATCTTAGCAGAAGGTGCCATGTGTTAAGGTCTGAGGAAATCTCCTTTGGCCATTAAAAAGTACAAACAAAATGCAAAGTGAGTAGAGGCCTCCAAGTGTCCTCATGGTGCTTCTTTAAAAAAAAACTCAAGCGCCAGTCCTCAAACATGCGTGGTCCCTCCAGTTGTCTTCATGGTGTAATTTTAAAATGGTGCCCAAAGCGGAGACCCTAAATGAGCGCAGGCTCACCATGTGACCCTATCCCGCCAAATAGTACAAGATGTATAAAAAAATTATCTAAGTTTGGGAAAAGCAGTGGGAACATCCACGTGTCCTCCTGATGCAACTCCAATGTCAATCAAAAATAAAATCTTTAAATGAGCGCCGTTCTTCCATGTAGACATTTTTTCCAAGTTGAGGCAATTCATAAAGTTTTTTGAAGTACCCTACCGAGCCGTGTCCTTCCAAAAGAGGCCATATTTCTGGTTGATGCAAAGATATAAATTTAACTGGGAGAAATGCCTGTCAAACTGTAAAGTGCATAAAAATGACCATTTGAGCCGAGAGATGAAATTCTCTCCAAGGATCGAGAATTTAGAAATGTTACAAGGCTCAAATACATTCCTCCGAGCTACATCCATTCAATTTTCCTCAAGTATTTAGGGAAAAAATGACAAGGAAAACAAATCCCAACTGTGGAAATCGAAAAGAATAGGAGAGCTTGAGTTGTAGATGAACAGAGAATGGGATACCCAAATTACAGACCCTTTCTAGACAAACAAACAAACAAGGAAACAACCATGGATCCATACGTGATCCTCGGCCTATGAATGGATCCATACAAAAGGAGGGAAGATACTTAGGCACAACATGGGGAGATAAAATATGGCAGAGGCCATAAATTGATAGATTTTCAATGGTAAAATGGGACGAGACTATTTTGAGCACCAACATGTGGAATTGTGGATACTGGAGATTACGAAGTTAAATTGGGTTACTTGTCAAATTTTTATAACTTTACTCCAAGTTCTTTTTGGAGGAAGGTCTAGAATAAATTTCTCATCCCCAAGATCAATATCTTTTACTGGGAAGTTATAAAAGGTAATGTCATCATTGTGGATAAACTCAGAAGCACGGGAATGATAATCATAAATAGATGTGGTTTATGTAAGGATAAGGAAGAATCCATTAGTCATATGTTTCTGGAATGCTCTTTCTTCTATCAAGTTTTTGCAAAGATCCTCTGCATTTTCAAAATTAAATTGGTCCTTCCGGGAGATGTATCCCTACTACCTGAGAACTAGAGTTTTAAATTTAAGAATGATATTGTCAATAAAATTTGGAAACTATATTTTCCACATGTCTTGTGGGGTATATGGACTGAATGCAACAATAGGATCTTTAGGAACAAATTAGTGAGGTTGTGCAAGGTTGTTTATAAAACAACACAGGATTTGAAGGACAATTCTCAGGTTATTAAACCTAAACAAGTTTTCGCTATCCCGAAGTGGGAGAAGGAATTTATTAAAAGGTTGGACATTGCTGTCTCTAGCACCAGAAAGAGAAAGTTGAATCAATATGTTAAACGGAGTAAATCACTAGAAGGAAGTTTCAAGATAAACTTTGATGGCTTAGCTCATGTTAAGGATAAAGTGGCTAGTGGTAGTGGTATCATTCGGGATCATAGTAGGAGATTCTTAGGAGCCTATGCACAACCCATAGGAAATCAATCTAACAATGTGGCTGAAGTGAGAGCTATTCTTTGGGGTGTTAAGATGGGTAAGGACTTAGCGCTAAAAATATAATCATTGAAGGTGATTTAATGTGAATTATTAATGCCCTCAAAGATGGTAGTAAATGTGGATGGAAACTAAATCATTTGATAATGGAGGAACGTGTCATTCTCACATCATTTGAACAGGTGGTCACTCAACACACGTACCATGATGGGAACAAGTCATCAGATACATTGGCCGAGAAAGGTAATGCCATGGTGGATTTGGTGACATGGACTGACACATGTATACCTTGGGGACATGTTTATAAAGTCATAAATGAAGACACATAGTTGGAGGTTACGCTATGATGACACCCTTAGCTCACATGCTTGGGGTTGTGAAAGGAATATTCCTTTTTGGAAAAGGGCCCTTTTTTATTTCATTTATTTTTCCTCCATTTTCTACCTATCGAGTTCTAGTGTTTGTGTGAAAAAGGTCAACTTGCTTGATAGCTTCATGGGGGGAGATAGGTTGTGTACTGAACCATCTACCTTTTTTCACCTCAAGAATGATGTGGCTATGTGGATATTGCTACAGAAAGGCGGTCTCACTAGATACATTCATCGACTCAAAGGTAATGATCCTGACCTTTCTGCCAATTTTGTGGTTTCCTAGAAGCATGGTGGTTTTGTTTTTAGAGGGGTTCATATTGATGTCTATGAGAATGACATAGCTGAGATCATTGGGTTAAAAATTGATGGCCTAAATTTTTTTAAAGACAAACCTAGAAAGAAACAAAAAATTGCTACTTTCTTTGAATTTGGGGAAAATATTATTACCTATGACGATGGTATTGATCACACCTACCTGCCGGATAGATGAGCTAATGTCTTCTTAGTTATTATGAAATATCTGACTCTTAAAGGAAAATATCATAAAATCTTCACTCACCACCTGTCCATCCTCAATTTTATCTGACGTGACCATTCTACGAGCCTCACATTCTTCCTCCATAGGTCGATCCTCTCAACTATTGAGGATTTCAAGGAAAATATGGTGTATATCCCCCTTCACCAAGGCCTTATTCTTATTTTGGTCCAAAGAAGCAAACCTGTCATCCCTAATCAAGTCAAGGATCAAGATTCTGACCATAAAACCCTTGCTTCTTGACTCAATAAAATAAAGAAGATTAAAAATTGTAGTGATCCCGATGTAGGTATTACATACACTTTGTGTAATCTCAAGAAGTGAATTAGGAAGTTGGGGGAAAGTTTTAGCAAGAGGGACCAAGAGCTTGTTGAATGGGAGGCTAGACTTATGATGGTTGAGTCCATAATTGATACCATTGTCACTATTAAATAAAACCTCATACAGGAGCTGAAAGATTGTCATCAAAGGATTGAAACCCAAAATATAACCATAAGGGGGATTCAAGCAAATTATCTTATGCAAGAGCAACGGATTTCTCTACTTCAAAACAAGGTTTCTTCTAAGGAGGCCAAAAACAACATGAATTTGATTTTGAGTTCTTCTAACAGTGACGAGACAGATACTGATGATAGCTTGGGTATGGTTGTGGCCGAAAATTAGGGTAAGTCTCAGGAGGAGGTTATTACTGGCACTCATATTGAGAATCAAAAGTTAAAACTCCCAAAGAGAGTCATTATCAAAGTGGCTAGTTTGAAAGATGGTGGTTCGAGCTCTAGGACCAAAAGTAGGGATACTGAGAACTAATGACAAGGTTTTTGCAAGCCTTATCTTTTTTGTTGTTTTTTTTCCTATTTTTGGTCTTGGTTTAGTTACTTTAAAAAAAATGTTGTTAATACACACTATTTAGTTTTGCTCTATTTTTTGGGGGCCTAGTTGTCAAGCCTTTTTTACTCTACCTCCTTGGCTTCATTGGTGTTTTCTACTTTAAAATGTGATTCTATTTTTATGGGTTTTTTTTCCTGTTTTAAACCAAACCTTTTAATCCTATCTAAAAAAATGTGGAAATAACCATGATAAAAATGAGGTGATTGAGGCGGTGGTAAAATATCTTTAAGCAACAGTCCAAGATTAGCTAAGCTATCATACGTGTAAATAGTATCAAAACAAGTACGATCGATAGAAATATGATGCCGATAAGATTTTTTGATTAAGATCTTGCATGTGAAAGGAGGTGGTGTAGATGAATTTCTCAGAAAAGGGTGAAACAACATCCAAGTATGGAAAGACCCCCTGTAAAGTACCATATCATTAGTAGATGGATGGGTCTTGAATTTGTAAACACCACGATCATCATCCATCAAAGTTTGATTGAAACATGAGTCATTGACATAAATAGTAGTGAAGTTGAGTTCTCTTTATGCTTCATCAGTAAGTTCTACATGATCAACATCATCATCACATTCACCCAAACCATATGTTTTTTGCATTGTCATTTTGTATTGCTGTATCAAGTATGTTGGTAGGTGGTGTACTAGATAAAATAGGAGCATCAACGAGATGATTAGTATTTTATATAGGAGAAAAATCTATGGGTGAAATGATGACAATATTATGAGTAGAAATAAATGGAGTACTTGGAGTGGTAGAAGAAGATTGTGAAGCACTAGAATAGCTAACATCATATGTATCAATAATACTATATGGAATAAATAATGTAGGAGGAATGGGCATAATAGTAATAGGGTCTGTGCGACAAAATTTGAAGGGTTCAGGATCTGTAGTAATGGTATGCTCATATCCATCATGCAAGAATTTGATGCATTGGTGTATAGTAGATGAAACTGCTTGTATTGCATGAATCCAAGGTCTACCTAGTAACAGGTTGAATTGTAGTGAAGCATCAATAATGTAGAAGTCAAAGATGATAGAATTAGGAAAAACTCTAAGATGTAATGAAATATCTCCTAGGCACGTGCAAGTAGTTGAATCATATCCTTGAATAAGAGTATATTTCTTAGAAATTAGTTTATCATTAATTCCCATCAGTTTTATAACAGAACGAGCACATAGGTTTATGGTTGATCCATTATCAATAAGTATCCATTTAATGCAAGTTGTGCAGATAATAGTTTTGACAAGTAATTGTGCACATGGATTGTCATTAACAAATGGAAATATGTCCTCATTATTGAATGATATAACACGTGGATTTTGTTGATAGAATAAATGATGTGTGTGAAGGATGCCATAAAATTATAACTTTCTATATGAATAGAACAAAGGTAAACCTATAATGTTTGATAAAAATCTGACACATTGTGTAATAAGTCATAAAGAGAGATTTTAGCTGGCATATTCCTAAGTTGTTCAATGATATCATAGCCCTTAGAAGCAGTAGGATGATCAAAATAAGTAGTAGGTGGTGGGATAGTAATAGGTGAATCCATAGGAGTATGAGTGTACTGAGTAGTTACCACATTGATAGAAGGATCATCCTTAGGCATAATAAAGCAGGGATGATGTTGAGTGCGAACTTACATAAAATCAATAGTGGTGGTAACTATTCTTGAAACCTTAGTGGGTGTAAAAGAAGGATATGATGATTGAGTCATTACTTGATAAAATGAAGACACATTTAGAAGGGAAGGGGTTTGAGTAGTTGGGCTCATCAAAATGATTAAGCTCAAATGTAATTTATATGCCTAATCTAGATGTTATAGTATCAATAAATAAATGAATAATGAAATATTGAATTTAACCCAAAAAACTAAGATATAAATAAGGAAACACTAATTTCAAAGAGGGTTAGAAGAGCCTTAGTTTATTCACAGAGGTTGTTGGATTGTGTTGTAGTGGTGACTGTCTAAACAGAGATGAAAGACCATCTCACATGACCCTGGAAAGTTATAGATCTAGAGGATTTGACTGGACTGGGGCACCTGGAGATAGATGGGGGTACCCATGGGATCCTTGTTCTTTTTTCTGGGTGCCCTAGTCTACATAGATGCTCAAAAAACCTCATCTGAAGTGTTGTAATCAATTCACATTGATTCACCTTTTATCTACTATATCCCACACTTAGAATATTGAGGTTAATGTAAAACTTGCAACAAAGGATGCCCCTGTAAAAACCTCAAATAGACATCAAATCCTAAATATTAAATATGTAAAATGAGGGTTCAGATTGTTCTCAGCCATCACAATGGTGGAATTACAACTAAGCAGTGCAATAAATCTCTGACCTAATGTAGTTCCATTTGTGTGCAGAATTATGCCCTAGGTTTATCTTGTGTGCGTCACACTTGAAATAGTGAGAAAGTAGCTATATGTAGAATTTAAATAATTTGTGCATGGAAACAATAGAATTCCCTCCTATGAAGTTTGATGTAGCTAAACCAACCTTTGTTCCTTGTGATGGAGCTAGATGGATGTAAATAGAGCTATAGATGCCTTGATGGATGTAACCTTAGGTGGTGATAAGTAGTGCTTAGTGCTTAGTACTTTATTATGATCACATAGATTTATATTTATATGATTCTTTCGCTTGAATTTTGTAATTAACCCCAAAAAGGCCGACTACCAAAAAGATAATATGTTGAAATGACTAGAAAGAACCCAAAAAGAGTGGGTAAAGTACAAAGGGGAAAACCACACCCAGAGGGGATGACGACGCCTGACGCTCGTGCCCTGGCTAGGCGCTAGTGTCCAAAATGATAAATTCCCAAGAGTAAAAAGGAATACTGAGAAAATAAGAGTGCAAAACTAAAAGTAGCAACAGAAAGCAAAGAAAGATGGCCAAAGAAATGGGTTAATTTATATTTTTCTTACTTGGGAATCATATGAATAGTAGTATGTAATCAGGACTAGATAGTTACCCAAAGTGCATGATTGTGTGTCTACAATAGTTTTGTTTAGACAACAAATTTATGTTCGGTATATAATCAGGAAAAAAACTATGTTAAAGAAAGATTGTTTTAGATTTTACATTATTTAAGAACTAGCAATCCCACGGGAGCAGTGCAATGTGAATGCCAAAGGGGGAGAGGTATATGAATTGATGGATATATGAATTGAAATTATGTTATAAAGATAAGTATTATTAATAACAAAAGATAAAGCAAGGTGAGTACAAGGATAAGGGGAAAAGAGAATTGAAATATTGTTAAGTAAAGAGGAAGGTAAAAAGAGTACTGGAAGATGTAATAGGCGGTGTGGAAGGGAGTGGAAGGTGAGTGTGATGTTGTTAAAGGGAAGGTGAATAGTTTAAGAGAATGTATCCTTGATTTCTTGTTTATAGAGCAATGTAGTAAAGGTGTTTTGGAAAATTTAGAAAAATGGGAAAAGGAGAAGGGATAGAAAATCTGAAGGTTGGATAATGATTGAAGTAGAAAATGATTTCCAGGGGTTTTCGCCATATGAATTTATAGCATACACAAAAATTTCCAATAGAAGTGGGAGTTTCCTTAGGTATCCGATCAGGATGATAATTGTTTTTCTAAACATGGATGTTCGATAACAGGGAAATACTTCATGGAGGTGGTAGTAAATTTTGGTGAGCAGGTTCAACATGATGAAACTCATTTCATAACATTAATGAGGTAACATTTTCTTGTCCCTATAGTACCTAGAATTATCATCCGTAATGGAGGAAGGTAATTCTTACAAGAGAAGAGTGTTAACATAATGTTGAAATCCAGTTGTATACACATGGATTGAGAATTATCCTAATGTCGATGTTATTTAATAAGAAGATACTACATCTATAGACACAATCAAACAATACTTTAAGAAATTCATGTCCGGCTAGATCCGACACCCCACTTCACATCGATTAACATTCATTCTCCAATTCATGAGAGGTGATACATGCTTACTAAAAATAAGGCAAGTACTTCCTTCCCCCCACTTGTAGCCCTGAAAGAACTCATTAATCATGTTCACAATTACACCAAACAAATGGAGCCTTCACAATGTTTCATTCTTTGTTTTGACATATACGAATTTCATTCGATGTCTATTCATGTGAAAGTGTTTAGATGGTTATGGGTTTCATTCTTCTAAATTCCTTTTCAAAAATTTCCTCAGTTATTATCAGGGTTTAATTCTTTGTTTTTTGTCCACATTTAGTTGGAGTAGAAATACAGGTAAGGGGGATGGCAAGAGAAATTGTTTCGTAAGTTCTTTGATCCGCTTCTTCCTTACTTAATGGTTCCGCAAACATTCCTCTCTGCCATTACCCTCATGTGTCTTTTGATAAGTGTAACCAATAATTCCTTTTTTCGTAGATAGATTTCTTGCATGTGATTTCTGTTTTCTCTTAAAAAATTGGTCAATCACTATGATGCATCTGACTCCGGCTTCCTCTTTTGAGGTAAGTAATATTTACACCAAGATATCTATCCCTTATTCTTTTTTATCTTGAAAGGATTTTACTGTGGTGATCATAATTGTGAGCAACCATCACCAAAGAGGACTATATATAGTTTCATTGCGTTGGTATCGTTAGTGGAGAGGAGCTTCATGAGTCGACTATCTTCTGGAAAAGGTGGAGCCCTTTTACAGAAGAACCTCTTACATTGCAAAATATATCACTAGGAGAAATGAGTAAAGACTTAAAATTATAGTAGATATAAAACGCAGAAGTCTTCGCAATCAATAGCTTCAAGCATGTCATGCTTCAACGTCCTCTACAGTGCACACATCACCTTTGATTATAGTGACTGTGTCATCTATGGGAGAGGTCTTTTCCATTATATACATGCATTTAAGTGTAAGTATATATTATGCAGCCCGTCGTCTTTATTTTGTGCCAAATTTAATAAGCTAGCGAAAATAATATTAAATGCCCACATGTCAAATCCACAAACATGACGGTCAATTTTTTCACATGGAAAAATTAATTTTTTAAATGGTAGTGGTTAGTTTAAGACACAGATCTAAGAGAAGGGTGGAAGGTTCAGTTTTTTACTAGAGAGGTATGTGATGAAGATAGTATTTTGGGTGGTGTTGGTTTTTTGATAAGATGTTGGGGGAAATGCACACTACCTTGCAATTTGTTTAAAGGGGAATAGAGATACACTGTTAAAATTTAAGAGTGGTGTGATAGAGGATCTAAAGGGAGTTATCAATAGCTGTAAAGGAAACAAGTGCTGCAAAAAGTGGACTGGTGTCGAATGCAATTTCATCATGGGTTGAGTTACGTCAATTTTTATGAGAGAAAGAATTGTACAAAACTACGAACCTCATCTAAAATTAATCTACATGACTGAAACTATATTAAAATACATAGTAGATCTCTCCATTCTTCAAAAAAAATTCACTCAAACATTAGAGGAATTTCAGCAGATGGAATCCTTCCTCTTTTTCCTGCCTTACCAACCTCAGACTGTTTTCAGTCTCCAGGAACAAGGTCACGGGAAACGATCCCTCTTGGCTAGGTGGTTTGAGGAATATGAAATTTATTCTTTTGGTTAAAATTAATTTCAACGTCATTATTTGCAACTCCATCGGTTATTTGCAGAATCTAGAAGTGCTTCATCTCAATAGGAACCTCTTGTCCCGAAAAATTTCAGAGAGCTTTGGGAGAATGAAGAAGCTAAACTACGTTGTGTTCAAGGGTGAAGACCTAATTTAAATTTAGTTAATAAGAAGATATCTAATTCTATAAAAGAGACTTATAGGAAATAGAAAAATAATAAAATGATTAAGAGAAATTGGGTTTATAGAATAATACTTAGTTTTACATTTTTTTGTGAAAAGTGGTAAGTCAAAATATCAAAAAAACATGTTACAACTAATCTTGATCATCCAACTAAATTAGAATATGAGTGTGGTGAGATATAATTAACCTACTTTACAAGATTGGAATATGAGTTTTTGTTCTTGGATTATTTTGATGGATTAACTTTCTTCTAGTCGTCACTGCTTATTGAAGGAAAAATTGATTTTAAATGGATTTGGAGTAATAATATCATTTATTACAAAGAGAGTGAGAGCTAGGCTTAAAAAAATTGTAAATCTAGGAGAGTCTCAAAGAAAAGTTATCCTACAAATTAATTTGTAACTTTCTTAGCATGTGAGCCATAAACTTATTAGGTCACACATTAACAACCGAAAATGTTATCCGTGTGATTTGATATAACAACCACCTCTTAACTTGTTCTTCATATGTGTCAAAGAGTTGTGAGCAATTCATGATTACGTATGGTAGGCATGTTTCAATAATTTCGTAATATATTTTACGTCGACAATTTTTGGATGTCGCGTGTGAATTGTTTTCGTACACAATTAAATATCTACCTTTTATATATGAAAAAGTATCGAAACTCCATTTCTTTTCTTTCAAGATACAATCCTGAATTATTTAATCCACCAACTAGTTACAAATTTTACCATATTCAGTCCAAGCATCTATATTTGTACTATGGACTAAAATTTTATAATAAACAATTGTATAAAATATTAAATAGTTATTTCCAAATGTGAGATAGTAGTAAATACCATTTATTATAAATGGCATGTGCCAAAGATATGTTTAAATTATGCTATATTTCTTTACATTGAAAATTATATTTTATGAATAATGTATTGTTGTAGCCTATACATATTTCAGATTCTGAATATGGCATATAAAATTACAATAACACATATAATCAATAAGATGTCCTCTTCCTATTAAATACATGTCCTTTTCACAACGGTGAGTGAAAACTTCATGTCCTTTTAGATGGTTTAGGGGAGAGGAGCCAATAGGTGAACATGGTCCAATAGTTGACATGACTATTAATCATACAATACTCAATAATTGTCATAGTACTATGTAGTAGTTATTTATTTTTGACATAATAATTATGTAGAGTATCCAATCACATCATGACATGTAAGACCTCTCACCCATGTACAAGTATAAAAATTCAATGTTCAAGCATTTTCACCTATATTCATATATTGGTTTCCACCATGGTTGTAGTGTAGCTCAAATTTATTATTTTAAATCAATTCAAAATATAGCTTTCCTTCCAATTGAACATTCAAAAGAAAAAATATAATCCAACACAAATCTGAACGACATATTAGTGAACAAATTACAATCCCATATGATAAACAATTGATTTTGCAAACCCCTTAACTTAGGGTGTACCACTTCTAGCTCCTCTCCCCTATAATCAAATGAAACTTCAAAATACGTTTCAAAACATGAAATATGTCTAGACCGGCATCAAATCTTATGCCTACTGCAAACGATGACCATCACGTTGATTAAAGAAATAAGGAACACATCTAAATAGAATTGAAATGAACTGATCATTGTTGAACGTTTATCGTCTTCATCCTCCTCCTCCTCTTATTTCTCATCCATGAAGTGCTTCGATTTAGCTCAGGAGGACAACACCTTTCTTTGAATAGTGCTTCCATAACTGCAACAATCTTTTTTACATTAACCCATGTCTGTCTCTTTATGTATGGCTATGTTGTAATAATAATATCCAGCGACCTAATGGAAAAAATAAAATTGAAGTGAACTGATCATTATTGTTATTGTACTAATTATTTTATTATTTTTGGGGTGTGCTAAAATCTTTCGAAATCCATACAGATATGGAGATAGTGCACAACAATTATATTTACGTTGAAGGCATTCCCCATATGGGAAAGGCGTCTCTATAAATGTGATGGCCGTTTTGACATTTTTTCCATGTGATTAAAGTTGACAAAAGTGTTGATGTTTTCGACGGTCGTGAAATTTTTGTTTTAACGACCACAAACAAAAAATAAGATAATTTGAAGCTCTCTGTCTTTTATCTCCTCTTTGAATAGATATAACACTCAGAACTCGGGATCCATATCAGGTATGTTTATTTGCTCACTGATGATATTTTAGGTTAGTAATTTACAATTTCCTCTTTTGGTTCCTTGGATGATTTTTTTTGTTAGGGTTTTATTTTTGGTCAAAATAATTTGTGTAATGGTTTTGGTAAAAGTGCTTTCATTTTTCTATGGGATTTTCTGCCACAACCTATCTTCCATCTTCATCTAAGAAAAAACAACCACCACATCATGAATGAATCATTGAAAATCTAAAGGATCTCTAAACCCTAGAAAAAGATTATGAAATTGATAGCGCTCGAGAGCGAGAAAGCGAAAGGAACTAGTTTCATATTTAATGAAGTTAATCTTCCCAGAAACTCCAGACGACGCATGTGTAATTCTGTGCTCGAGTTGTCAGTCCTTTGTATCAATAAAAATTATTTTTATAAGGTCCGTTGGTTCTATTCTTTGTACAAAGGTTATTTTGGGATATTAATATTCGTATATGCAAAGTAATTTTGAAAGATAATGTCGTGTTGGATTTTTATTATCTGAAGTTTTCCATTGCCTTTTTGATTATGCACTTACATGCCGTGTTGGATTTTTACCGTCGAGGTTTCTTTCTTACATTTTTAATTATGCACAACCATGCAATTTTTTTATTTCATGTTATGTTGCCAATGTGGTGAAAGTTCTGAAATTTGATTTATTTCCTGTCATGTTGCCTATGCAGCTGTTTGCCAAACCACATGCATCCAACAATTCTTTTGTCTCTACTGCTAGCCCAGAGTGTTTAATATACTTGTATTTAATATTAATTCCCCCTCTAGAGTTTGGGGATATACATCAGAATTTCAAGTACAACACTGTATCAGCTAGAAAGGTTAAGTTGTAAGATTCTTAATATTACTATTAAGAAATAGGTACTGAATCACTCTTTAACGTTTTCCTTAGGGATGCAGACACATAGTAAGTTCTAGTGAGTTTTACATACTGGTGTAGGTTCGAGGTACAACCTCTTTTAAGATTCTTACCATTAGAAATAGGTATTGAAATTTCTCTACATAGCTCTTCACATTTTTCTCAGGGTCGTGGCACATGTAAGTTCTAGTGAGTTTTCCATGCTGGCACAGGTTTGAGTTGCAGTCTTACTCCCTAAGATGTGATCTCTTTTAATATTTTTACCATTTGGCATTAAAAATTATGTACTTAAATTTCTCTACACTCCACATTTTGCTGAGTGATGTGGTCAAGTGGTAAGTTCTAGAGAGTTTGTTGTGTTGACAGAGGTTCGATTTACAACCTAACTTCCTGAGATCCTCTTTTAAGATTATTACCATTAAGAAATATGTAGCAAACTTTATCTACATAGCTCTTCACATTTTGCTAAGGGTTGTGGTCCAATGGTAAGTTCTAGTGAGTTTCCCGTGTTGGCAGAGGTTTGATTTACAGTTCGACTTCCTTAGATGTCACCTCTGTTAAGATTCTTACTAGTAAGAAACATATGCCAAAATTTCTATGTATAGCTCTCAAGATTTTCCTGAGAGCTATATTCCAGTGATAAGCTCTAGCGAGTTTGTTGTGTCAGCACAAGTTTGAGTTGCAGCTAACTCTACAATGACACCTTTGTGCTACTAAAACAGCTCTTCACATTTTTCTGAGAGCTTTAGTCCAATAATAAGCTGCAATGAGTTTCCTATGTAGGCACAAGTTTGAGTTGTGCCCTGAATCCCTAATGGCACCTCTACGTGAGTAACCATTGGGCCATAACAAATACAAATAGGGGAGAGGACCCGGTTGTGGTGCAGGGTCCATTAGTGGAGATAGTAGGTGAAAAGACATTCACCTTTTTAATAACATATTTTGAATGATATGTGAAATTAATATTACCCAACTGTATTGTATTGTATCATTATTATTTAAATATGGAAGCATGAAATGTTGAATAAGACAGTTTTTAAATTCGTCAATATTATCTTATTCATTGATAGAACTAAAAATATATATTAATTTATATACAAGTGTACAAAAACAAAGTCTATACAGTCAACTATTCACTAAGTAATATATTCATTGTATGTACATCATGTCTATTACAGTCACTTCAACAAGTCATTTCTCAAGACTTTCCAAACCAGATCTCAAATATAATGCACTATTTTTGATGTAAGAGTCTTCAATCCCAAGTAAACACCTGCATAACAATAAATGAAATTATGGTCAGGCTCACCTTTCACAGTGTTTAAAAACTCGGCACCATATGAACAATAAATTGTGTAACCAGCTGCATAAAATAATAAAAATGACCAACTAAAATATTATCCATTGGATTAAATCCCAATAAATCTCAACCATTTGATTGAACTATCATAGTGAATCCATGTCAACTAACATCAACCAATCATAATTTAGGATGATAGAATAAAAGCATAAGGATGGATTACAATTCCATTTGTTCATGCAGTTTTCATCTCTCAAAGTTGAAGAAGTGAGGAGCAGTGCAGTTCAGGGTAAGACACTTATGAATTACAAACTATTTCATAATTCAAGCCCTCTATTTATTTTTTCAGTGTTTGCATATTGCAGCAAAGTTGTATATGCCAATTGCATTTGCTTTAAAGTTTCTGAAGTCTTTTCAACTAATCTAATTTATGCATATCCTGCCATCATGGCATTCTATGAGACCACGTTTCCTTGAGGAATTCTATCAAACAGTGCACCTACGTTTCCAACAAAAGCATTTTCTGCATATCCTATAGTCATTTTAAGAAACTACAGTTAAGGAAACTCCAACCTGAAACCTTGGCTTATTTCTGTCCAGTTAGAATTCTCTCATAAGTGGGGCATACCTACAATACAAGGCGTAATTGAAAACTCAGTTAACTTATATATCTTCTCCATCTGGTTGACCTATTTGTGAAAAAGACCATGGCTACACAAACATAAGGTTAGATTATCTAGGTGGCTTATTTCTGAAAACAACGATCATTACACAAACATGAGATCAGGCCATGAGGTCAAAACTGGAGGAGTCACGGCAGAAGTGTCCCCGTGCTAGGAAGGTCCGTTATGCACTCAAACCACTTGTGTACCTAGACATTGTGCACTGTGAAATAAACAAAAATGACATTTACCTTTACCCTTACATAAACAGTAAACGTATTCAACACATAAACAGAATGCCAGTCCAGGAAAATCATATTGTATTCATTTTTCTTAATGTCTTGAATACTTTTATTGTCGAAGTAAGGGTGTCAAATGTAAACTGATCGAGTTGGGGACCAGTTTGTTGTTCCCAGTGAAACAGTGGGACTGCCTAATTAGGATACCCATATCTTCTGTACGTTGCAAAATCATATGCCATGACAGTGCGTGCAAACAGCAAATACACTTCTTTGGGAACATATATTCTTCTTCTCTAGTGTATAGTCATCACTGCTATATAGGCATAAGTTTAATTGTATACATAAAAAGATGGAAAGTATTCTAATTACATGTGCAAAATTTATATTGAAAACATAACTTTAAATACAACACTACTGGAATATACAACTCTGTCGGAATATGACCACAATAGCGTTCTATAGTCCAGCAGTGTTGTATATTGCATTTCTGAATTCACTGTATTGTTCATTTTTTCCAGATATCTCATTCTCTAGTTGAAAATTATTTTTTCCAATCATCACTGTGATATTAGCATAAGTTTTATTGTATACATAGAAATTTGGAAATTATTATGATCATATGTGAAAATTTTATATTGAAAACATAACTTTAAAAACTACATAGGAAGAGTCCGACGAATACAGTAGTTTGTCAAGCTTTCATTAGAAATATGGAAGGAAAATTTTTAGTTCTATCAATTAATAAGATAATATTGACCAATTTAAAACCTGTCTTATTCAACATTTCATGCTTCCATGTTTACATAATAATAATACAATACAATACAGTCAATGTCTTTCACCCACTATCTCCATTATTGGACCCTGCACCACAACCGGTGCCTATCCCCTAGTAATGCTCACCCACCAGCTGTTAATGTTTTCATTATAAATTTTCCCTTCCATATTTCTAATGACAACTTAGCTTTAACAACTAGGGTAGAGGACCCGGTTGTGGTGCACCCTATCTTTGCACAGTCACCACGCCACGTCACTGTCACCTGGGCGAGTAAAAACACTATAGATATAGGTATGTACTCTATAGATATAGGTAAAAGAGTAAATAAATGAATAGAAGGATTGTCAAACTCTATAGATATAGGTATGTACCATAATATATGTTGCATTCATCATACAGAGTGGTAAAATTGTTATCTTCTTTTCAAAATATACATGTCTAACCATTTAAACAACTAGATGAAACCAATCCTTTGCTGAATTGTCGTTAGAAATATGGAAGGGAAAATTTATAGAGTTTAAAGCTAAGTTGTTACCAATTGTTAGAAATATGGAAGGGAAAATTTATAGAGTAAAAACACCACCAATGGATGCAGCACCAAATTCTTGACCTCCAACATTGCACTGCCACCTCACTGCCACCTCTGCGCCACGTGGACGATCCGCATTTGTGGAGATGTCAAAAAAGTTGGTTTTTTTGCATGGGACCAAGTGTTGTCCACTTGCCGTGCCAGTTGTTATCCGGGCTACCACCATGCATTGAATGCTCACCCACCAGCCGTTAATGTTTTCATTATAAATTTTCCCTTCCATATTTCTAACGAACAATATAGTGAATTCTGAAATGCAATATACAACATTGTTGAACTATACAGCATTGTGCTCATTTAGTCAAATATACACTGTCTATCCAAGCACTTTCTGTATTCAACATATTCCATACAAGTTTCATTTTCATAATGAAAACTACAAGTCAATTAATTCCAAAAAATGAAACAAAATCATTCATATTCTAGCATATTCCAGCATTCATTTTTGGTATATTTATAGTCTCTTTTCCAACAATCATCTTTCATGTTGTGAATCAGGTATTTCATTTACACCATGAGAAAAGGTGCTATTGCTAGAAGATCAAGGAGGTCAAAAGTGAGAGGTGTACAATTATCACATAATTTAAGTGATGAAGAGGATAATTCAGCACCAACTGGTAATGAGCCAAAATGTAGAAACCCACCCACTGTCTCAGTTCAAAGAACATCTGCAACAAAGAAGCTTAGTGTCATCCGAGGTTGGACAAAATAAGATATGGAAAAGGCAATAGATGATGTTGAGTTTAATGGGTTCTCAATTAGAGCAGCAGCAAAGAAGTATTCCATTCCACCCACATCATTACACTATTGGCTAAATGGTCTCACCCACACAAAGAGGAGGGGTCCTCCAACAGTTTTAATTGAAGAAGAAGAAGAGGAAATTGTTGAATGGTGCAAAGAAATGGCTGATATGGGTCATGGCTTGGAGTTAATGCAGCTAGAGGCAAATGTTGCTCAGATTTGTGAAACAAGACAAAACCCCTTCAGAGATGGGTTTCCTGGTAAATCATGGTGGGATGGATTCAGAAAACGTCATCCAGACCTTGCAATCTAAACCGCTGAGGGACTTGACAGGGATAGAGCTTTAAACTTGCGCCCTGCAATAGTAACCAAATTTTATATAATTTGGCCAAAACCTATGGAACCTATTCATATGGCGCTCATAAAATCTAGAATTGTGATGAGACTGGTTTGTAGGCTAGAAGAAATTGTGGAGTTCGTGTAATTGCAAAGAGGGGTAGTCGTAATGTCCCAAAGGTAATACCAAAGAGAAGGGAGTGGATCACTATATTGTGTTGTGTCAATACAGCAGGTATGTCAATCCCAGGATTTTATTTGTTCAAGGGAAAGAGAATGATAAAGAATTACATTAAAAATTGTGAACCTGAGCATGTATGGCTGCACATCCAAATGCATGGATGACAAAGGATTTGTTTTTAAATTGGCTATGTCATTTTGCACGTTCAGTACCAGGTGGTGTTTCTCCAAATAATAGACACCTATTGATATTTGATGGCCATGGCAGCCATGTAGCATTACAAACTATGGAGGAGGCAAACAAATTGGGCATTGATTTGATAACACTACCAGCACATACTAGTCATAAGTTGCAACCTCTTGACGTGAGTGTGTTCAGCCCTTTCAAGAGATATTTTAGAGCTGAGAGGTCTAAATGGATGGAGGAGAACAAATGTGCAGATGTGAAAAGGAGTGACATTGCTGAGCTTGCAAGTAGATCCTTAAAAAAGGCATAAACACCATCTAACATAATTGCAGGTTTCAAAAGAGCTGGTATTTGGCCATTGAATTATGATGCTCTCCTAAATGACATGGCATGCAGCTAGGCATTTGACATGCAAGGTGAGGAAGTTGTTGATGCTGTCACAAACATTTTGAGCCTATCTCAACGAATAAATCTTGAATTAAATGACAGTGAAGAGGTGGTACCTGAAACTCAATTC
This sequence comes from Taxus chinensis, assembly GCA_019776745.2. Taxonomy (NCBI): domain Eukaryota; kingdom Viridiplantae; phylum Streptophyta; class Pinopsida; order Cupressales; family Taxaceae; genus Taxus; species Taxus chinensis. The sequence continues at coordinate 202,618,198 of CM034153.1, read as the reverse complement.
ATGTAAAATGTTGACTCTAGAGATGATATGGAAGCAGCTGCAACACATGGAGTGGAGCTAAACGGTGCTCTTGGAAACCCAAGTAACATCATCAACAATAAGGAGGGGTCTTCAAATTTTGTAAGTAACAATGATTTTTCCTTGCCAAGTCAAGTTAACCTACCACAATGGTTAGAGGATGCCATGCAAAACTTGGGTTACAAGCTACCATCCAACACAGAAGATCAAAGCTTAAATCTGCCTTCCTTTCCTAAAGGACTAGAACAAGAAGCAATAATTCATTACTATGCAGATGTTGGAGATGAGGATGAACAAGACGAAGTCGAATTTCAAGAGGATGCTCAAGAAAATGAAATTAACTCAGAAGTTATGCAACATGAACCTCAACACCCTGAAGGGACTGAAAACCAAGATGGACACGGTACATTACTTTCCCATTTTCTACGACTTCCAAGGGAGATCATAAAAAAATTAGATGGTTCTATTAGACTGAGTAGGCATTCACAGATTTTGACTGCACCTGAGTACATGGAGCTATTGGTTGATGCGGAAAGAAAAAATGAGGAACAAGCAAAACTAAAGTTACGGAAAAAAGAAGTGGCACAAGAAAAAAAGGTTGCTAGACTTGCAGCAAAAGAAAACAGATTGCAGGAGAAGCTTGAAAGAGAAAGGGAGAAGCAGGCTAAGGAGCAATAGAAAGAGATTGAGAAGGCACAGAAGCAACAAAGGAAAGAGCAAGAGAAGAGGGAGAGGGAACTTGCAAATCAATTAAGGGAATACAAAAAGAGGATGCGTGTAAGTTCTGTAACTGATCATGAAAATCGAAGGATTTTTCAAGATATGTTAAATATTCAAATTCCAGGTTATGCTCAAATTGGAACACCTCCATCACTTATGAATAACTCTTGTACAGTTCCATCTTGGTATGTATCACCTCATTTACTTTGTACAAGTTCAAGCAGTCCTAGTATTTCATTTGCAATGCCACCATGGATGCAAGCTTCAGCAGGGCAACCAACTCCTCTATCAACAATAGGTTCAAATCCCTTTTCAAGCGGACAACCAAATCCTTTTTCAGTAGGGGGACCAGATCCTTTATCAGTTGGGAAACCAAATGCTCTGTCAAAAGGGATTCTAAATCCCTTTTAAGTTGGCCAATCAAAAATTGTATCGGCAGGAAAAGAAAATCCAAAAGCAGTATAGGAAGAGGGAAATATTACTTATACTAACTAAGATATTGAACATGTGCCTGTAAACAATGCTTATTACCCCATATGATGATGGCAATAATTTTGTTGGTGATACAATTTTGCTAGATGTATTCACCGAAGCCTTCCTATGTAGTCTCTAAAGTTATATAGTGCAATATGAATTTTGTGTATGTAATCAGAATACTTTCCATCCGTCCATGTATACAATTAAACTTATGTTAATATATCAGTATGATGATGGTCTATATTTTACACCCTATTTGGAGGTGTAATCAGAATACTCATATTAATTTTGCGTATGTAAACAGAATACTTTCCAGGCGTCCATGTATACAATTGAACTTATGTTAATATATCAATATGATGATGCTCTATATTTTACACCCTATTTGGCGGTGTAATCTGAATTCTCATATTAATTTTGCGTATGTAATCAGAATACTTTCCATCGTTCTATGTATACAATTAAACTTATGTTAATATATCAGTATGATTATGGTCACTATTTTAATAGTGCATTGTTTAAAAACATTAAGGATCATTGTCTGAGTGAGAACCCTCTCATCTCTGCCTTTTTTTCTCATCTTCGTAGCAGGCCGAGCCAATGCCAAGGATGAAGTCAGTCAGGAGTGGAGAAAATGCACGTACCCACCGGTCTGCAAGATCCCACGAAATGGTCGCTCGAGCTCTGCAACCGAACCCGCAAAAAACCAGACTGAACGAGCTCCCTCTCCATTTCCCATGAAATGCAATGGCACGTTTTGGCGATGGCAGGGTCCATAAACCTGCCCCGCGCGCATTAACGGCTTGTGGGTGAGCATTCAATGCATGGCGGTAGCCCGGACAACAACTAGCGCGGCGAATGGCGTGGTGTTTTTACTCGACCAGATGGCAGTGACGTGGTGTAGTGACTATGCAAAGATAGGGTGCACCACAACCGGTGCAATGCGTTACAGCAATGTAGCCCGTGGGAGCAACATGTATATATGAACCATGGAAGACACTTCAAACATTTAGACTCAAGATCGAGAGAACGCTAATAAAAAAGTGAGCAATTACAACAGAAAACAATGTAAATGGCAGTAACAGAGAGTGGTAATGCCTATAATTAGACCTAGAAATTGCTTAAAGGGGTAATGACTATACCATATGCTTATTGATAGTAACAGAGAGTGGTAATGACTATACCATATGCTTATTGAGAAGCTTACAGCAAATGCAATCATATACAACATAAAAAAAAAGCTATGACAGATGCTATAACATGAAACCAGAATATACACACTCACCTTACAAACATAAAATAAAATTCAATTGAATCTTCTCTTTCAAAATCATGAGAATCACAAACATGAATATACACACGCCACCCCCCAAACATAAAATAAAATTCAATTGGATCTGCTCTTTCAAAATCATGAGAATCACAAACGTGACATTCCAAACCCAACAATGCAACAATTGGTGACAACTAATGGATATTGAATGAATCATGCAACATTGAACTTACAACAAACCCATAGAAAACTAGTGTTAAATTCGACAATCAAGTAAATCCCAAAACCATCAAAAGACTCAAATTGTGCAAGAATCTAGATGCAAAACATGAAACCAACACTTATCTCCCTGTACAAGCACGAGCTCACTACCGTGAGAATCTAAAATCTTGAAGTTGAACTTGCATAACAAGACAAATCAGAACAACCACTCCATGACTCATAAATCAATCAAAGGATTTTAATACTCAATAATTTACAAGAAATCACAGCATGAGAACTTAAACAACAGAACAGTCTGAACTCAAACAACAAAACCTTGACGATAAATCACAAATCACAGCACATCTGATATTCTCCCTTCAATGTGCACCAAATGACTGTGTTGTAAGTACTCTGGTTATAGACTCTCTCTCAAAGGGAATGCTGAATGCAGTAACAGATGGGGTAAAACAAGGAAGAATTACAGTTTCCAAGAACTCTTGAAAATGGACGAATGGTCCTGGTGCTAACAAATAATTTTCACACATGATATACGACTAGGCTAGCACAGACTTGAAATGGTGTATAATCAAATGGACTAGCAATACTCAAAAAAGAAAACTTTCCAAACGAGTGAGTTGGATGGATTTTGATTGAAATATAGTAGTCGTCATGTTAGGCACAAGTGCAAATGACAAGCCTGCCCATTGGCATAGAGACTGTGTGTTAGCATAGACAAAGGCCTTCCAGTCTGCAAGTTAGAAGAGCTGTGTTTTAACTCCAGGAACTCAACCTATGAAGGATATTAAAGCACAGAGACCTTGAATAAATGTTCCCGCACATGTGCCCAAGGCTTGGTAAAGTCCAATAAAATCAAATACTAAAATTTCACCCAAAAAAACATAGGAAACATGGAAAGTAGAATCAGTAGAGGTATTCAGAGTATTTAGCAGATTTTTGTAGTTAATCACTAATGAGAGCATGTTGCCTTTTTTAGTTGAGGAGGTATGATACATCTCTCAGGAGTCACAGGTCCTATTCCAATATATGAGCATGAACCAAATTAATTAAACCCATGTTAATTATACGAGCATGAACCAAATTTTGTGACATAGAAGGATCCATTTTTTTTGTGCAGTACAAATTAATAGATTAGAAATTATCGTTATAATTCCAATATATTGTGTTACATTAAAAATGAATCAATTCGGGATGACTATTGTTCAATATTTTATAAAAACAATTTATAGGAATCTTTACAGCAACCGAGATATTATAAAATCTGTCTATAATTAGTCAGTATAAAGGACTACAACAAATGGAAGACCAAACTTTTCCAATCTGAACGCCTAAGGGGCTTCAACAACTCTTAATTCTAATCCTATAAACACCAACAAAAATCCATAACATGACTCGTATAACACTGAAACCAGTAGTTAAGAAACCAACCCTCACAGAACTCAAGACTATACCTTTTTGCAAGCTTTCTGAAGAAATCAGGCACCCTGGACATCCATACCATGCCCAACACTATCCATTCACAACCCACAAAAGAAAAACCAGAGAGAATTGGTTATTTCACTTCAATCAAATCACGTAGCCTTTGAATCTCCCCCATGCATTCAGATCCCAAAACATATAATTTTTGCCACCTAAAACATATAATTTTTGCTACCCAAAATAGAAAACAAATTACATTTGTTGCTGCAAACACTGAAAATTGTCACTTTACTGTCCAGATTTCACAACACACAGTACCAGAAATAAACACACAGTACCAGAACTAGTATTGTATCTTTTTCATTGTCCCCCAACACCTCGCAACTAGTATTGCACAAACGCATTAAAAGTTATAGTAATCCCATTAACAGTAATAAACAACTGAACATGAGCTCGCATGGCACCCATAAACCCGAGACTGGGGCTCATAAACAAGACAAATACACCAACGATTTTAAGCTTGGATTTGTAAAATAAGATGGGTGAAAAAACAAATTTCTTTTGCTGAATGGCAAACAACAAACTTTCCATAGTAGTACAGTGTTTAAAAACACTAAGGATCATTGCCTGAGTGAGAGCCCTCTCACCTCTGCCTTTTCTTCTCATCTTTGTAGTAGGCCGAGCCAATGCCGAGGATGAAGTCGGTCAGGATTGGAGAAAACGTACGCACCCATCGGTCTGCAAGATCCCACGAAATGGTCGCTCAAGCTCTGCAACTGAACCTGCAAAAAACCAGACTGAACGAGCTCCCTCTCCATTTCCCATGCAATGCAATGGCTCGTTTTGGTGGTGGCAAGGTCCATAAACCTGCCCTGCGCACATTAATGGCTGGTGGGTGAGCATTCAATGCATGGCGGTAGCCCAGACAACAACTGGCGCGGCAAGTGGAAAACACTTGGTCTCATGCAAAAAAATGAACTTTTTTGATATCTCCACAAACGCGGATCGTCCACATGGCGCTGAGGTGATAGTGACGTGGCAGTGCAATGCTGGAGGTCAAGAATTTGGTCCTGCATCCATTGGTGGTGTTTTTACTCACCCAGGTAGCACTGACGTGGCGCGGTGACTGTGCAAAGATAGGGTGCACCACAACCGGGTCCTCTCCCCTACGTACGAAAACATAAATGGGAACAATAATAATTTTGGTCCAATAGATGGTTGACTGTAGGGTAGAATTTTTTAAGCCATAAAAACTCATGCTTTCACGATGGAGTGAGGTAAAAGTTTACATAACAAACTTGAATCAATAGCATTAACAAAAATAATTTTCTCTAATGGAAAAAGTAAGAGTTTTAGGACTATTATATCGTGAAATGAGATTGAAGGCTAACTATGATTAGGTCATTAAATTGTTTTAAAAAATCCTTTTGACCCTTGCATTTTTATTAGGAATTCTCAAGGTTTTTGTTGACAAAATGACATTTATGTCTAGCGATGGCGTCAGGTATGATAGCAAGGATTTAAGGTTCTCAAAGTTGCACCTCATCTTCCTTGAGTAAAGAAAAACCCAACCACTTCAAATTTTATGATAGATTCTGAGACTGCGTGTGGAATCTCTTGATGGTTGTAACGCCCGCTAAAACAACCCACTTGAGACCCATGAACAACCTAGGTTTAGTTAGAAAATTATGGAATAATTTTTTTGAAAGTGTTAACGACCAAAGTCTACAGAACAATTAAATTCAACTGATAACTTTTCCCATTATAATAATTACTAATTCCACATTATAAAGCAACAAGTGTAATAAGTCCACACCTAGTTCAAATCTCCTTAGGGATTAATTTAATCACTGATTACATTGACATTTTAGCTAAATACTCCTTGATTAAAATTTTTGGGTTAACGGACCAAAACAATTAAATACCCAAGGTATTTAATTCCACAAGATCTAAGACAAGAGCAAGGTTTAATTAAAGTAGGGAAAATAATACATATTTAAAATCATCAGAGTAAATTCTTACTTACCCACTCCCAAAACTCAGTTAAATATTCAATTTAATTTCTCCCATGATTAACACAATTAAAACTTCCTAAAAACATTACCATTAGGTAGGGAATTTCCTCACCTTTTCGTTGATATAAAGAAGTCCTCCTAACTCTTCATATTTCTCAAGTTATGGATCGGCAAAACTTGGGGTGAAACTTTTCCCAAGAGCCAGTATGCGGGCCTGGGAGGAAAAGATTCCCCAACTTGGGCCTGTGGACTTCAAAGAGAAAATTTTCCCAGACGAGAAAAGTAGACCAGCAGAGTGGGGAAGCAAAATTTTTACAGATGCGGGCCATCGGAGCGAGGAAGACATTTAGTGCTTTTTCCCTTTAGGGACAAAAGGCACAATTCGCCTCCACGCTCCCGCGAGTCTGTAAAGGAACACATGTCGACATTTCTAAATTCTGGTGGAAAGTTAGGTTGCCGGAGAATTTCAAGTCTTTTATTCCCTTTTTTTTGTCAAAAAGTGCTAAGGGATCAAAACGATCCGCGCCTTCGCCGATGCCAAGGGCGACTCATGTCACACCCTGATTCGCACGGGGAAAGTGGACCTGCGGGGAAACTTATGAAATTTATAATTTTGCAAGAAGATCGTTAAGGGTTAAAACAACCTGCACCTCCGCCGACACCATAAGGTGCCATGTGTCAGACAACCATTGACTGCAGGTTGGCAGGCCAACGGAAGAAATTAAGAAATCTTGCCAAACATATTCTTTTGAAAGAGCTAAGGTTTTAAAAGGATTTGAGCTTCCACCGAAGCCCAAGAACCCTCATCCATAAATGATTGGCTGTGGTGTGGTAGGGCTGCGGAGGCAAAATTGCCAAATTAACTTTTTGGACTTAGATCATTTTTAGAAAAAATAAAGGCTTGCGGATTAGCAGAGCAGTGGGAAACTTCATGACTTTGCATGTTTTGGGAAAAAAGGAAAAAAAGGAAAGTTTTAGCCTACGATTCTGCCCAAGAATATTCTATTCATTTAAAATTTTACAGTTAGATTATTTTGAGCCTGAAATGAGGTAAAAATTTCAGAAGGCCATAAATTTTGATTCGGAACTCAGTTTTTGGCAAACGAGGACTTTCTGGAAAGCTCTGGACGTCCTCTTTTCACAGAAACTTTAGGAATTTTATTTTGATAAATTTTAAAGGGTCAAGTTTTAGAAAATGTCTTTCTGTCACTTAGAAAGTGAAGTAGTATTTTTAACTTATCAATTTTGTTCAAATTTTTCGTTAATTATTTTTAGCACTTGCCAAACAGGAATGGAGGATTTTACTTGGAATATTTTAGAATAGATTTCTAGGGTTAAATTGTTTGGTTGAAGATCAATTAGAATTTCCCTAATTTAACAGTAAAAATGACTGAGAAATTGTTTGAGCCCGATTTTGAAAGGTTCTATGAAAATTTCTTAAGTATCATAGTTTGTGTGCGATCGTTTTGATCTTTCTTACCTTGTATTAATGTTTCAAATGTCTTTTCTAGTCTGCGGGGTCATTCTGTACATTTTCTGATAATTATTTATCAGTTTGAAAATGTCTTACATAGATCTAATTCGAAAGGATCTATTTTCCATTTTCTTCTTCTAAGTATTAGGATACGTTCCAATTCCAATCTAATACATTTAGTTGATTCAAATCAAACCATTCAAAACTGAAATACAATTCTAATTTCTAATTTTATACATTTCAAAAGACAGAGCTCTATGTTTTCCTCACACGCATTTCTTCCTTTCAAACAGAGATTTCAAATACATTTAAATTATAAGATTCAATACCACAATGCAATTTGAGAAAGGTAATACAATTTTATTGGTTCCCACAAGACGACTTACAACTTATTTCTTTCATTCTTCAAATTCATCATACAGAATACAATTATTTCTTTCAAAAGAATAGAAACTGAGAATATCTCTTTCACATTTCAATCTTACAACTTTTGTATTCAATACAACATATTTCCATTACAAAACATATACAATTTCATCCACTTTAAAAGGGATGGATATAATAATATTTATCTCAACAAGGGATTGTCAACCGTTTTATTTCATTTTCCTTTGCTCCAAAACAACAACATGTAGATTTATCATTCTTCCAATTCTGATCACAAAAAGAGTAGGGGAAAGGCAACGCTATCCACCCAACCAATACATCCAATGACAAGGAGAAGCCATCCTTCTTCATTTTCCCCCAAGCCCCAACCACAAAGCAATGGAAGATGTGATTCAACTCATGGCAACAACAAGCTTCCACAAACACACAAGTAACACAATCACAATAAGAACACAATCCAAAACAGAATGTGGTTCTACAACTACATTAAAACATGACAAACAATATTAAGGCTTCCTCAAGCAAGGAAAAGGAGCAAGAAACTATGAGGGGCACTGCTTATGACTTATGCCTCCCAAAAATATGTATTGAAATATATAGGTATATATATATATATATATATATACACACCACCTGAGAACAACATACCACCAATATATATATGTATATATATATATATGTGTATACACACATACACATACCACACATGTATATTGTACTGTATATGTATATGTATATGTATATGCTATGTATGTATGTATGTATGTATGTATGTATGTATACACACACACACACACACACACACACATATATCATTTCAAATCCCTGACATGCCCTTATGCCTCCCCAACCTCTTATGGCACCCCATAACGAGTAAAGAAATGCAAGATATTTCTTTGTAAGGTGGAACCCAAATCCCAACTCCCTCCACTCTTTTACCTCCCTAAAACACACTTACGTCTCCCACAAAATAACCCTATAGTCTTCTCCTACGACATTCCTAGGCCATCTACCCAACAACCCACAACCATGCCAAAACATTCATACATTAACATTTACATTCATAAAAGAAGAGCATTTCAAGAGTCAAGCTCCTACCTCTCCATGATGGAGTTGTTCCAAGTTCCAAAACAACAATATTTATCCAAATGCAAGCAATCCAAAAATACCCAAGCACAAGCATGCAACAATCTTCCCAAGAAAAAATTCTTCAAAGCAAGAGCTCCCAAAATAGCAAGGAATTCGCCCAAGAATAAAATCTCCAAAAATGAAGCAACCCCAAAACAAAGAAAGCCATTTGAATTTTATAGAAGAGGAAAGGAAAGAGGATGAGGCAGATCCACGCAAGATGCCATATCACACATCCTAAACCCCAACCCAGAAGTCAAATTCATTCTTCAATGCATAATAAATAGGTGGGTGAATAATATGACAGTTTACTTACACACTCAAATCCGACCCACACCCCAAAGGACTTAAATTAAATCATGTAAGAAAAGTGCAATTAAAACCTACAATTTGCCTTCTCAAAAAACATAACAAAATTCTAATCTCAACTTCCTAACCATAGGTATGGTTGGTAATTAAATTTAAGAGGTATGGGACAAGTTTAACTTGTCCCACAAGCCTCTCAAATCAGCCTCCAAGGACAATTTCGAATTTCCAAGAAGGTGGAGTGTTTCACACTCAAAATTCAATTCACACATCACTTACATATCTCTTACACATATTTATATCACTTTAAATCATGGCCAACAACTCTCATTAATTACCTTCTTATGACATATTTGATTTATTTATTTTAACAATATGATTACTAAAAAAATTTACACACCATTTAATGACTAATGAAAGTGGTAAACACATCACTTAATAAACACATACAAACATAAAAAAAAGGAACCAAATAAATAAATACACATAACCCTTCGTCACATTTAAATATGATCCCCCCCATTGGAATCCCTAACAATCAAACACACACAGACGAACAATACAAGTTGCCATAGTGACCTTGTTGAATTCATTTAGAATTCCAATGTGGTTGGTCTCCAATCCCTCGATGTTGGTTGTGATATTTTTAAAGTGCACAATAAAAATACCCCTTAAGCCTCTGTGGCCATATTAGAACATCCAAATGAATACAATATAATTTCAAAATAATCAATATATATATATATATATATATATATATATATATATATATATATATATATATATATATATATATCAATCGCAACAACATCCAGACAATCAACAATATCACTTACAATTTCATCAACTATATAATCATCAATTTTCAATTTGATTTTCTTGGTCTACTCAATATATCCAAATATCACATGTCCTAACAACATCCATAAATATATATAACCATATCCAAAAGCATGTCAACATCTATATAAAATGTCTCTAACAATCATCATGCATCATATATGAATCAAAGTCACCAATAATCCATGATCTGACATCCAACACCATACTAAATCAAAACTATAATAATGTCCATAATATAGTCAGAAATATCATGATCAATATCAAAAGTGTCAAAGGTAAGTGGGCACTACATCCCCCTCCCCTTAGACTTGACTTCCTCATGGAAGTCACTGGAAAGAGAGATAGGAACAAATGCAATATAAAAAGGATCACTCCATTATGGTATTGCTTACTTCAAACAAGTGTGGGTCTACAAAACCTAAGTTTGGTCCAATGCATTTCAGCAAGAAAAAGGGAGATTATAAGGGATGATTTCTAAACTTTTTGCATGCAAGGCTACAAACACTGATATCTAGAGAGTAAATTTCTGCTATCAACCAAGATACCACACATAAAAATATCACATGAAGAGTTCAAAAGAGTCTTAAGAGTAACCACCAAGTAGAGGAATAATAAGGAGAATTCCATGAGTTTGAGAATTACCACATAGTTTCCCAAGGAATACAACATACTACATTAATAAAATTAAATTTTTCTACTAAGTTTAAGCCATGATTTCAAGGTTCGTTATCTAGACAAGGCTAGCAAAAATAAACTATGACCAGATTTGCACGAGGAATAAGTCTACTCAAGGTCCCACAATTTGAGGATCACACAGGATGAGGTGAATCAACAAGGACACCTAAATCAAAAAAACATTTAAAATCAAGGAACTATTCCAGGAAAACACTTCTATAACTTGAGAGGGTACAATTAACTTTTCATGGTAATAAAAGAAAAGTCAAGACCACAAGTTTTCATATAGTCTAATTTTTACACTTTTTTTAAAGAATTGAACACACCATACCAACCAAATCTAAAGAAGTCAACCATTTAGCAAAAGAAAAATATATATATTTATATCTCCCCTAGCAACTAACATTCAATAAAAGTATATACATTAGTATTTATTTATCTTATTACCTACTCAATCCTGGAATAACCATAAAGAGAGCACAAGAAACACAAAGGACCACTCAAGGATCGCTAGGGAGAAGAACAAGTAACACAGGGTCCAATTACAATCCAAGGGTGCATCGTATCAAAAGTGAATAACATCATCTTGCACTTTCCATCCTAATGGAAAAGGGGAAACAACAACAAGGTGACCCAAGAAAATATGAAGAAAATAAGAGTTCCCAAAGTTATTTTATATCCTTAACATGTGTTTCCTAAAAATTACAATAACTTAGGTCTCCAAGGACAAGACAACACATAAGGAGGTTGCTTTTCAAACAACAGATAAGTCTCAATTCAAAAGGACCACAACTCACATTCGTTGAGCTACGGACGATAAAGGTATGATGACCCAAAAATACCACAAGAAAGGCACATACATCTATGAACAAGAAGTACTAAGCATCTAGAAGACATTACTATCCACCAGGTGTTTCACAATTTCAGGTAGGTGACAGAAGTATAGGTTCAACTATACATTGCACTCAATACACATAAATCTTACTTATTTTATAACTCAACTAATTAAGTCAAAAGTTTGTAGTTTCATTTTTCCTAGCACATTCCTTTACGAGTTTTCTTAATTAAAATATTCCTTTTTATTCTGATATCACATGTTTGCATTATAAGGATCACCACTAAGGTGGCCATGATATCTCGCCATTCTGTATAGGTGGAAAAATAAAATATTTATTCTACTCCTAGGGGAGGTAGATGGACAAAGTTTTTCCTTTTATGTTCTTCTACATGGTTTTTATTCCTTCTATTAATCTACCAAGGTTAAAGCAAGGACCATTTTCTCTTTCTATGTTCCGGTTTATTTGTTAAGCTTCAAGGCCAAATCTCCTCAATTACAGTTTTATGATGTTTTGGTGAGTCAATTTGTCAATTAAAAAAATTTAATGAGAAGGAACAATAAACATATCACACTATTACTTTTATCTGAGAGAGAGGTAATTCAACACATAAAATTTTTAATTCTAAGGAAACAAGGAACGTTCAACATAGAAATCACATTATTAATTTGGTAAGAACTAGGAAACAATCAACCAACATGGATCAAAATAATATTTCAAGTTTTTTCCACTAATTACAAGTATCATAAAACATTCCTAGTGGGTTTCTACAAGTTCTGAAAAGAAGTTACGAGGAAGACCCATTAAGGAAGCATAATTACTTTTACTGATCTACTAGGGTTTAACACTGTTTGTTGTTTTGGTAAAAAATATTTTACCCACCTGATAAGACAAGGAAAGTTTTCAAATCCACACCCATATTACTACAGGATACCACCAACCAAGCAATCAAAATGACAAGGAAATATTTTTTCTATAAGAACACCAAATACTCATTAGAAGCCTCAAATGTAAGCAGACATTCAGCCATCTTATTCAACATGGCTTTACGACCAAGAGTTACTATTTTGCAAGAGAATCACATTATAAAATACCACCGAGATTAAATTATCAAGGTCTAATTATACTATCATCACCAACTTCATGGTCCAAAAGACTCAAAGCATCCGTAAGTGTCTTCATGTAATCCAAAATTTAATAGGTCATAGAATGTTATTCATAGTAATTTAAAAAAAAGTTAAGGCAAGGGTAGACTTATTTATAGGTCAAGAGGGAAAAACAAACACACTTAATTTACACACATTACTCGAATGAGTCTTAAACCTAACCATAATTACCAAGATTCATACAATCCATAAGCCACTACTTTATATAATGAAACAAGGAAATCATGATAAAACTTAGCATGCCATCGATGAAAAGCCACTACCAAATAAATAATTTTCAAATAACATCCATAGTCAACCAAAATCAATCTGATCCTAACACATAATTCATCAATCCCATAAATTAAACACCTCTACTCTGATGAGGTTCAAGCTCTTACCAGTTTGTAAGAGAATCTCCACCACCATCTAATCAAAATGCCAAATAGACCGCACTACACAACGAACTCTCTTTCTAGCAAGGTCGAGTAATGAAAATGTCACTCTAAGATCCTTAGACACACTCAAGGTTCCTTGCATCTAAAACCAAGGAATAACTTTAAGCACCTAAGAGGACATTCAAGACACCTAGGGTGTACCCCAAAATGACGAAATGTCACCAATAAAAATAGCATATAATGAGCTCATCATCATGAAAGAAGAAATCCATGTAACATTTAGCTAAGTAGCCAACAACATAATGAGCTCCGAATCACCAATCAAAATAAAACCCAAGAAATGTCGATATTCAAGGAAAGTGGCTAAGTGGTCCGCATTGCAAAGTCTGAAAATTATCACAAAATATAAATAATTAAAAGAGCCTCAGAGCTTCTCAATCCAATCAGAAAATAAGGTGCTGGTCCTTGATAAAATGAGCACAAGTTTACGAATATATAAAAAAAATAAAAAACGTTAACACCATCATGGTCACTTCGCAGCCCTTCATGGCCTCCAATAGGGGTACTATGCCTCGAGCTCCGCTCTAATGATGCTCATGCAAATTTGGATCAAAAATGACATGAAGACCTAATATCCCTCTACTCACAAGGGGATTGAGTCGCCAAAGCGACAACCAAAACTAACTTCATCTAACCACTTAAGGAAAGAGGGGAGCTTTAGATTACTAAACAACTTCTAATTTACTCTTCCTGACCCAAGAGCACAACCACTAAATTCCAACCACAAGAATCACACCATACAATTTATCATTCCAACAAATCTAATAAGGAAGGGTCTTATAAGTGTTTAACGCATCATACAATTAAATCAAGATTTAGGACTTATAAAACAACACATTTTCAAACGAAAACCAAGTTTCCACTACACTACAAGTTTACAAAATCAATTTAATATAACATTCTTAGTTACCCAGGTTTAGACAAAACTCCACTAAGAAAGTACAACAATTGAAACAACTTTATTATTTAATTATTATTTTAAACATGGAGGTTTGATATCTAATGACAGGTTAAGGTTTTACAAGTCATCCTAGGGTTCATATCCAAGCGTTTGAACCCACTACTCTGATACTAAGTGTAACGCCCGCTAAAAGCTCCCACTCGAGACCCAAAAACAACCTAGGTTTAGTTACAAAAATTATGGAATAAGTTTTTTGAAAGGCATGCCCTGATACATGCTTAGAAAACTACAGTTGTAACAACAAAGTCTCAAAGTCAATTAAAATTACTAAATAATTTTTTTTAATAAAAATTATTAAATTCACATTACAAAATAATAAGTAAAAAAAATCCAAACATAGTTCAAATTTTCCTTAGATGTTAATTTAATAACTAATTAAATCAACACTATAGTTAAATATTCCATAATTAAAAGTTAGAGGGTAAAAGGGGAACAAAAGAATTAAATACCCAAGGTATTTAATTCCACAAGATCTAAACAATTCACAAGGTCTAATTACATAGGGTTAGAATAAATATTTAAGTTAAAAGGGAAATTTCTCATCTACCCACTCTCATACTGACTCTCAGACTTATTTTTATAATTTAACCTAATTTTTCTCATATTTCATGTGCTCAAAACTTCCTAAAAACATTCCCATTAGATATAAAATTTCTTCCCCTTTCCAATGATATAAATAAGTCCTCCTAACTCCTCATATTTCTCAAGTTATGGGTCGGTGGGCCTTGGGATGAAACGTTTCCCAAAAAGCGGGTCTTCGGGCATGGGAAATATATTTTTCCCAATGACGGGCCTGCGGGCCTAGGAAAGAAAATTTTCCCGAGCATGGGCCTACAGGCCTGGGGAAGAAAATTTTCCAAAGGGTATACCTGTGGAAGATTCTCGCTCGGGGAAGATTCACGGATGGACGAGCCTAGGGGGAAAGCTTATTGCTTTGCCTTATTGGGAAAAAAGTGCAATTTAGTCCCACATGCCTGTGGACCTGTGACAAGGTCTCGTGCCAAAAGAATAAAAAGAAGCCAAAGGCCACAAGGACACGTTTAAAAAATTCTAACTAAAATTGAAAGGCGGGTCACCAGAGGCATTTAGGATTTTTTGTTTTTTTGTTGAAAAAGTGTTAAGGGTTAAAAGAGATCCATGCCTCCACCAATGCCCAACGATGCCACGTGTCAAGCCAAAGATGCAAGTGGGGAAAACAGACCTTTGGGGGAACTTAGGAAATTATGACTTTTAAAGGAAAAATGTTAAGGGTTTAAAACAACCTGCGCCTCCACCGATGCCTAAAGAAGCCACGTGTCAGACCCACAGTGACTTGCAAAAAGGCGGGCCATCGAGGAGACATAGAAATTTTTACTTTTAAGAAGGAAAGGTTTAAAGGTTAAAAACACTCTGCGCCTCTGCCGATGCCTAAGGAAGCACCGTGTCAGACCAACAGTGAAACACAAGATGGCGGGCCGGTAGAGGGACTTAGAAATATTTTACAAATTTTAAAATTATTTAAGTTTAAGGATGCGGTCCCGCACGCCTGCGGAAGTGTTCTTTTTTTTCAAAAAGAAGGGGTGCGGGATGGTGGGGCCGCAGAGGAAATTTTACCAAATTTACTTTTTGGAAAATTAGAATTTTTTTTTTACCGAAAAGGAAGGCTTCGTGGATTAGCGGAGCGGTAGGGAACCTTGAGTCTATTGCACGTTTGTTGGTAAAAAAGCAATAAAAGGTAAAGTTTCAGCCCACGGATCTAATAAGTAATATTTGATTATATTTATTTTGACTCTTAGTTTATTTTTTGAAGCCAAAACGAAGTAAAAACATTCAGATGGCCATAACTTTAGATTGGGAACTCAGATTTTGGCAAATGAGGACGTTTTGGAAAGATCTCAACCCCCTCTTTTCACAAAAAGCTTAATTTTTTTTTTTTTGACCCAACTTTAGATATGTGAATTTTGAGAAAACTGTCTTTTTGTCCATTAGAAATGATGAACTGGTACTTTTAAACTTATCAAAAGGGAGTCAAATTCGCCATTAATTCCTTTTTCAACATAACTAGCAGGCATGGAGAAATGTTACTTGGACAGGATTTAGGGTGAATTGCAAGGATTAAATTTATTGATTGAGTTTTCACAATGGAAATTTCCCCCTTTTGATACAGCAAAAATGTCTGTGTTTTTGTCTGATCCTGATTGTTAAAGGTTCTATAAAATTTTTTAAGCAATATAGTCTATGTTGGGATGCGTTTTAATCATACTAAGTTCAATTTAATGTTTCATTTTGTTTTCAATGTTGCAGGGGTTACTCTGTATATTTTTTTTTCTAATGAATATTTTCATTTTGACAAGTTAAGTCTAACAAATTGGAACTACATACTTATACCCAAGGATTGATTTACTTCACTTTCCATACTTTAAATATATGAATTCATTCTAATTTTACCATAACATTCTATTTCCTTCAATCAAAACGTGATTCAAAAAAGAATGTGGTTCTAGCTTCCAAAAACATGCATTTCGAAAGAAACAGATAAATGTAATATTTCTTCATACATATTTCTTTTTCAATTTTCAAACAGATATTTCACAATATATCAGATTCAATACCCACAATGTCATTTGAGTAAATGAAATACAATACCATTTGTTGGTTCCTAAATAATAACTTTACACTTACTACTTTCATTCTCAAATAATTATTTTACAACTTCCTTTTTAGTTCATCAAAAAGTATAACTTACAGAATATATCATCTTTCATATTCAAATGTAGAACTTTCATATTGCTAAAACAAAACAAATTTCCAACACAATAAAATTACAATGCCATCCACTTAAAGTGGGAAATTTTTACAACAAGGAAATGATCTTGACAGGGGACTTGTCAAATTTGTCTTCATCCTCAGCTTCATAGAACAACAACAAGAAGATTGACCATATTTCCATTTTGATCACAAAAAAAACATGGGAGAGGCAACGCTCTCCACCCAACCAATACATTCCAATGAAATGATGAGAAGTCATCCTCCTTCATTGGCCCCCCGAGCCCCAGCCACATTACAATAAGAAACGGATTTCAACTCATGGCAACAAAACATAACTTCCACAACACAAAAACAATTTTCACATTCATATACATAGTCCAAAACAAATACTGCAGTTTGCAACCACAGAGAAAAACAACAAACAAACTCAGGCTTCATCATACAAAGCCAAAGGAACAATAAACTATGGGGGAAGCTAGTTATACCTCCCAAAGAGGAAATGGGTATCACCACCTTAGAAATAAACCCGCCAATATATATATCATCTCAAATATCCCTACATGCCCTTATGCCTCCCCCAAGTACCTCTTATACCTCCCATTCTTTTATGCCTCCCCACACACTTATGGCACCCCATAATGAGTAAAGAAATACAAGCTATTTCTTTTACAAAGTGGAACCCAAATCCCAAACTCCTTCCAAAAATAACACTTATACCTCCCACAAAATCCTCATAGTCTTCTCCTACACAATACCTAAGCAATCTACCCAACTAGCCAACAAACATACAAAAAAATTCACTTGTCAAAACATTCACATATGTATAAATAAAAGAATAAGAATTTTAAAGAGCCAAGCTCCTACCTCTCCATGATGGAGCTTCATCCAAGTTCAAAAACAAGCTTTTCCAATCCAAACAATCTAAAAGCTCCAGAAATCCACAAGCATCAAAAAAATCTCTAAAAACTCTCTCCAAGAATTAGAGCTCCAAGATCATAACCAAAATGAAGTAACCAAAATGAAGTAGCCCAAAAGTGAAGAAACCCCCAACAAGCCAAGGAATTCAAATAAATAGAAGAGGGAGAGATGAGGATGAGGTGGATCCATGTAGAATGCCTTCACATCACACATCCTCAACTCCACCTCACAAGTCAACTTCAAAAATCCAAGGCATAATAAATAAGTGGGTGGATAAAATGACAGTTTTACTTAAACACTCACAATCAAAGCCCACATGCCTCAAGGACCAAAAATGCGTACTTTCATGTAAGAAAGTGTGCATCAAAGCATGTACAACTTGACTTCCAAAAATACATCAATGAAGTATAGATTTTAACTCTCACAACCCATAGGTAAGGTTTGTATGAACAATTTAAGAGGTATGGGACAAGTTTAACTTGTCCTACAAGCCTCCAAAATCAGCCTCCAAGGACAGATCCGAATTTCAAAGGGAAGGGTGGAGTGTTTCATACTCAAAGTTAATTACACATCACTTATCATTTCTTACAACACTTTAACCCAAGAGACAACAACTCTAATAATTACATTCTTATTACCCAATTTGATTAATTAATTTAACAACATGTTTACTCACATTAATTTAAACACAATTAATTAAATAATGAAAGGGGTAAACACATCACTTAATAAACACATACTAACATTAAAAAAAGGAACCAAATAAAATAAATACACGTAACCCCTTGGTCACATTTAAAGGTGATCCCCCACCCCCCCCCCCCTCATGGAATCCTTAACAACAAATCAAACATACACACATAACAATACAAGTTACCATGGTGACCCTTGTTGAATTCATCCAGGATTCCAATGTCGTTGGTCTCCAATCCCCCATGTTTTTTGATGACATTTTTAACCTGCAAGACAGAAATACCCCCGGTCTCACCATCTCATAACACCCGCATGAAATAATATAATTTCAAAATCAATATAAAATATAACTCTAAAATCATACTATATATAATAAAAACATCATTTAAAGCAAGTCAACAATATCATTTACAATTTCATCAATAACTATATAATTATCAATTTTAAATTCAATTTTCCAAGTCTAATCAATATGATCCAAACTATCACATGTCCTGAACAACATATATATATTATAACCATGTCCAAGAACATGTAAATCATCAATATAGAATGTCTCTAATAATCCATCATGCATCATGTATGAATCAGAGTCAACATTAATCCATTATCTCTAACATCTAACATCATGCTAAATCAAAAGCTACAATAACATCCATAAGTATAGTCAACAATATCATGATCAATATCAAAAGGGTGTCGAGGGAAGTGGGCACTACAATATGTACACAAAAATTGATGTTGGACGATCTGATCGAGATGATCTTGAGAAATTTAAAGTAAACAAAATAGAAAATTCACCTTGAAACTTTGGATTCTATTCTTAGAAATCCTTATGACATCTGTCAATAATCCATCCTCAATGTATTTACATTCTATAGAGCTACAAGGCGTTAACTCTTGAAATGTTTTATCTTCCTAGCCTTCCCAAAAAAACTCATATTATGTCTCTAATATATAACCTTTATATTAATGTTTCAAGGCTTCAAGAATATTTAAAGGAAAATGGTTCCCACCCATAAGGATTTTTAATCATTCCTTCTGGAATCCTCTCATAATCCTTCTCAATGGAGAGTTCAAATTTGAACTTCTATGCACTAGTGGCAGCCAACTACTTTTTAAACATTTTGTAGTTGAGAGAATAGTGGATGTCACAGCATGGGAAAACATCTATCATTATCTTACTTATTCATTTTTTTACCTTCAAGTATTTTTGTGTGTGCATCTGTTTTCATCTAGTTGAAAGATTTGTGCAATACCTATGTTGGGTCTAAGAAAATCATGCTAGGAGCTTAGGGATCAAACATTTCTCTCCCTTTATAACTTATCAAATATTTTCACATTCTCTTCCTTTTCCAAAACTTTTTCACACTACTCATGTATCCTTCCTACAAAAAAATTCTTTTATTAAGTGTTATCATTAATTGGATGGAGACATGACCCTAACTTAGCCGAAAATGGCTCCCAAGATATATGCATTTTGACTCATTTCTTATGTGATGGCCCTACATACACTAGTGGGTAAAAAAAAGTGAGCTCCACCTTGAGTCAAGATCCAAAGTATGGCTTCAGCCTAACATACTTTATACTTATCCATATTTGTATCTTCTAGCTCCGCATTCCTTCATTTTTAGATTATTATTCTTATCAAATGGTTACTTAAAGGGGAATATTCCTTGGAAAGTACAAAAATGATTAAAAATGAGATGCTCATGGTGTGAGCCAAAGTGGTTTTTGAAAAGTGGTTGAATTTTCACATCCCAGAAAGAAGGTCTAGAATTCAGATAAAAACAGTTGAAGAACAATGAGAGTGGACAATCTTCCAACAAGAAACCAAAAATTTAACAAGACTACAACTACACAACATCTAAAAAATGTGGAAGAAAAGTAAACAAATACTACCAAAACAAGAAGATATATGTAGAGGAACAACTAAACAACATAAAAGATATTGTAAATCATCTATGTGGGATAAATGGTATGTTATGGATTGATTTCTTCTTGTTGAGGAAAACTATTTTTTCTGTTGATCCTCCTCAATCATATAGAACGAATTCAATGTCATCAATTGGTTTTGCTAAGGGTATATGGGATTTTTATAAGGAGAGTTCGAGGAAGGACATTTTCTTAGGTTATGGATGAATTCCTCATTCAACTTTGGATTTATGCAACCTTAATGCCCGCTAAAAACACCCACTCCAGACCCTTGTGAACAACCTAGTTTAGTTAGAAAAATTTATGGAATAATTTTGTTTGAAAAACGTGGGAAATAGGATTTGATACTACAGTTGTCACAAAAATGTTTCAAGGACCATGATATTCAATAATTAAATTTTCCCGGGGTACAATATAGCAATTTAAAGTCCACATTAGTGTATGGAATTTAATGAGTAAAATTAATTACCAAGCATGGTTAAATTTAGGCTTAGGTATTATTTAACAATAATTAACTAAATCTAAACATTATAGTTATCTATATTTCTTAATTATGGAGCTATTAGAGGGTCAAAGGGCAAAAACAAATTAAATACCAAGGTATTTAACTCCACAAGGCCTAGACAATAGACAAGGATCCTATTTATATGGGGTTAAAAAGGAAACATTCATTTATCCCCATAATGGAACAAGTGTACCCCTTATTGGCAAGTGTACAACCCATGCTTTAAGTCAAATAAAGCATTTACAATTGAAAAGGATATATGTTCTCTTGGCAATAGTTTAGAGTAGGTATTTACCTTACTTTGTGATTGAATCACCAATTTATTTCATATTTAATTTTATTTAAAATTATCCTGAAAACACTTATGTGTAGATGGTATTTCTCTTCCCCTTTGCATTTAGATATTAGGAAGTCCTATTAACTCCTCAGTTGTTAGGTAAGTTATCCTTGGGATGATTTTTTTCCCAATCTATAGGTATTGACTAGATCCTTGGGGATGACATTCTCTGCATAAATCTATGGACTTGCGGTTCTTTGATGACTAGAATTTTTTCCCATGATTTATGACCTTGAATAAATTAGACTCTTTGTAGATTTTATTCAAAAATTCATAATTTAGCAATTTTTGGGTCCAGGTTCACATTGTATTTCATTGAGGGCCTTCACGCCAAAATATATGAATTGAATATGCCAAATTTGTTTACAAACGTGTCCAAGTTGTAAAGTTATTATGGCAAATTAATTTCATCTTATCGATCATGATGTTTCTATTAGCATATGTGTTCTTGGCTTGGTACGATCTGGTTATTGTTCCTTTTATGGTATCAGAGCAGGAGATTGTTATTGACTTCCATTTGTAAGTTTCATTTTGCGGGGAAATAAGCATTCTTTTTATATTCATATATTTAAGATTTGCTCGTATTTTGTTGTTGCATGTGCATTTTTATGCAAAACAAAGTCTTCCATTGGACCCGAAGGTGGTAAAACCCTAACATCGACTATAAAATTGACCATTTCGGGAGGCAGTCATTTTTTTGGTGTTTTTTTGTGGCATAGATAAATGTGTTGGTTTGCCTTGAGATTCGCGGTGTCAGACTGTGAAGAAAACCCATTAATTTATTTTTTTATTTTTTTAAAGATCGATCTGGATTTTTTTTAACGAAATGTGGGTGTAACATTCTTAATTGGCGTACAACAAGCAGTTTTTGGAAAAGCATTTTTTTCTATTTTGACAGGGGTTTTGTGCATGATTTGCTATTTCGGGGAAATTCCATGACTACTATTTTGGGCGATCGAAGGTCATTTTTTGACATATAGAAATAGTATTTTTTACCAAAAGACTTGGATGTGACCTTTCTCATAAAAAATGGCACGCCCCACCCATTGAAATCCTTAGCCCCTGGTCATATGGTATGGTCATATGAGGGCTTAAAGCTTGTGATTCCTACTAGTAGGTGCTTAACTCCAGCCCCCTTTCATTTTATTTGTGTGGTGAAGGAAAGAGCATTTTATTCTGTTTTAGTGACAACTAAAATAAATAGTAGAGCATAATATTGAAAAGCTTGTAACTTTTGATCGGTAACTCGGTTTTGAGTGTCATTTTTTGACAAAAGTGATTGTTTTTCCATGTTATTTCCATTGGAAATATTTATTTTGAGAATTACACACTATAATTATAAAGTGCCATATTGTAACACACACTCATTATAAAGTGCCAAAATCTGGGGGGCTCTTGTTGCATTGCTTGGGGGTCTTGTTGCATTGCTTGGTTCTTGCATTTATTTTGGTGATTTTTTTAGGATGGCATCTACTTCTACATTAGATCATGTTGAGACATTAACAAAACATAATTACCACACATGGAAACCAAGAATGGAAACAATAATTAAGTGGAAAGGATTATGGGCTTTAACTTCTTCAGAACAACCAGTGTTCACTAGAGAATATGAGAAATTTCAGTACCAATGCAAATTTGATGAGTGTATGGGTTTGATAGGAACTTATGTAAGTGACAGTATTTTATTTCATTTGGAAAAGTGTGACTCTCCTTTCAAAATATGGGAGAAATTGGAGGATTTATTTGGTAAAGTGGATCATATGAGAGCCATGCAACTTGAAATTGAGATCACCTCTCTTAATCCTGAAGATTTTCAAACAATTATAGACTATCTTACCGAGTTCAAGAATTTTCTAACACAGTTGAAGGGGAGTGGAAGAGATAAGAAAGATGAAGAGTGTGTTTACTTGATTCTATCCAAGTTGAGAGGACCATTCCAAATTTTTTCTTCTACCTTTTTCTCTAGCATGGATGCCTTAGGTGACACATTCAAAATGCCTAACTTAGAAACATTTTGTGAAAGACTTACTAGGGAAGAATCCAAATTGTCTCACCTTGAGTCTTCCACCTCTCAAAAGGAATTAGTTGCATCTAATCCTAAGGGCAAGGGAAAACCAAAAAGTAAAACCAAATCCACCCCTTCTCCATCTCAAAATGCTCCTAAACCCAAAGAAAACAACTCAAAACCCAAGGAGTCTTCTAAATCCAAGAATAAGTCTAGTCCTTTCATGCTCTTTTTGTGGGGGTAGTAATCATCAAGAACATAGGTGTTATAAGCGAATGCAAGCCTTAGAGGATGCAGTTAAGAAAAAAAAAATTCTATCTCCACTCCACCTCCTTCTAATCAGCATGGAAAATCACTTAATGTTTTTGGAAGATCTCAGTCACCACTTGCAGACAGTTGGGTTATAGATTCTGGTGCTTCTCATCACATGACTTCTTCCAAGGAGTCTTTTGTTTCTCTAGGTTTGAGTTCTACTTCCAAAATTGAGGTTGGAGATTCTTCCTTTCTTTCTGTTAAAGGAAAAGGTGATATACAACTTGATGGTGGAAGTATCCAAGATGCACTATATGTTCCTAACATCACTACAAATTTGCTTTCTGTATATCAAATTTGTCATTCTGGTCAAGGGAAAACAATGACTTTTACACCACATGGGGCAGAAGTATGAACTTTTTTGGAGCCTAATTCACTTGTTGCTCAAGGTATTATTGATCATAGTTCTAGACTATATCACTTTGAGGGTTTTGATGACACTTCCTCTATAGGGACAAGATTGGTTTCTCATGCAGATTCAGAGAGTAAGCTTTGGCATGAAATATTTGGACATCTTAATTACAGATATTTGAAGGAGTTGAGCACTCATGGTATGGTAGATGGTCTTCCTAGAGTTTCTTGTCTTGAGGGAGTTTTCTCATGGCTGTGCATTAGGGAAACACCACCAAGATCCATTTCCTAAGAATTTTTCCAAAAGAGTTTCTTCACCACTTGAACTTGTGCATAGTGACTTGATGGTTTTTCCTATCCCCTCTTTCAATGGAGCTAATTATGCACTTATGTTTATTGATAATTTCCTTGAGGTGTACTTGGGTTTATTTTCTCAAGTACAAAAGTGATGTTTTTTCACACTTCAAAGTCTTCAAGGATTTGGTCGAGAAACAATCTTCTAGTAGCATAAAGAACCTTCATACTGATAATGGGGGGAGTACTTCAGCAATGAGTTTTTTGAATTTTTGGCAACTCAAGGCATTATTCACCAACATTTTGTTCCTCATACTCCACAACAGAATGGCTTAGCAGAAAGGAAGAATATAAATTTGAAGGAAATGGCTAACTGTATGATGCATTCTAGAGATTTACCTCCTATCTACTGGGCAGAAGTAGTTAATTGTGCTAACTACATTCAAAATCACACACCACACAGAGCACTTGAGCATTTGACTCCAGAGGAAGCTTGGTCCAACACTAAGCCAGATGTCTCATTTTTTCAAGTCTTTGGGAGCCATGCTTGGGCCTTTGTGCCAAAGAAGAAAAGGAAAGCTTTGGATAAGAAGAGAAAACCATTGATCTTTGTAGGGTATTGTGAGGACATGAGAGCTTATCGACTTCTAGATTCTAATACTCATGAATTTATTTTTTGAACACATGTTCAGTTTGATGAGCACTTCACTCCTCATGATTATTCATCTTCTTCCATGCCTCCTTCTTCATCTCATCTTGAGGATCCTTTCTTTGAGGAGGTTGATGAGGAGGTTATAGATGTCATTGAGGATCCTATTCCCACTGATGTTGTCACTATGCCTAAGTGGGCTTGTACTATAGTTTCTTGAGGCAACACCTTTCATAGAGGATCTTCCACACACTAGGCATCATCACACACATTCTACAGGTTTTGGACTTTTGTGTCAGGTAGTTTCTGAGGATCCACAATATTTTTCAAAGGCTTATGGGATACAGGAGTGGGATGATGCAATGGCAGCTGAGTATTCTTCTTTGATGAAGAATCATACTTGGATTTGGTATCTCTTCCTAAAGGAAGAAAGATGGTTAGGTGTAAGTGGGTATACCGAACCAAATATGCAGCTGATGGGTCCATTGACAAGTATAAGGCTCGTCTTGTTGTAAATGGTATTTCACAAGTTGAAGGTATTGATTACTCTGAGACTTTTTACACATTTGCCAAGATGGATTCTGTACGCCTTGTACTTGTTTTTGTTGCATCACAGGGGTGGCCCATATACCAGATGGATGTGAAGAGTGCCTTCTTACATGGAGATCTACAAGAGGAAATATACATGGAGTAACTGGCTGGATTTGTTTAGGATTATTCTCTTGTTTGTAGGCTTCGAAGGTCTCTCTATGGTCTCAAACAAGCCCCTCAGGCTTGGTATGATAAGATGGATTCTTTTTTTCTATCTACTGGTTTTGTTTCATTCCAATCTGATCATACAATGTATATCAATACATGGGGATATTGTGCACAAATGTTGGGGGGGGGTAAAAAGTTCCCCCTTGACAAAAGACCTGAAAACATCAAAATGCGTACGCAAAACTGACATTCATAACGTGCCATTAGTTGCACCCATGGCGATTTTGGAGGCGCACCAAAAAATGTCAACATGGACAAAGTTATGTGGCAGTAGGTTAAAGGTATAGCAGAAGATGTCCACAACATGGAAACAAAGCATAACGTGTACACATTTCAACGTGTAGCACGAATATTTTGACATGGAAAAATTTCTAGCGCATGTTTGAGGCCATCAAGGCTGTCGACATGGGAAAATTCACACCCTTTGGATCACCAACCTTGAGGCATGGATAGCAGAAGATGTCGAAATGGAATTTTTAGTGCCTATGGTGCACATAAGAGTATTTGACCACTTCCTGCTATGATAAGGTGCACCTTAAATAGGCGCAAAATGATCATTTTGGGCATTGACACCCCGATGTAGACAGAAAGCAAACTTCTTTAGATATTCAAATATAACTTTTCACAGGGAGCTCGTATTCACGTAAGGTTGGAATTTTCAAAAATCTTACAGGTTCCTCTATCCAACTACGACTGGATATATTTAATTGGGTGAGAACAAGTTCTTCAAAAATGTAAAATATAGTTTACCATTTTTTGGGTTTGCTAGGGTTCGCACCTACCACCATAATGAGATGAATTAAATACAACCTAGAGATGGTTGGGGTAGATTTAGAATTCCTCTAGGAATCCCTTCTCAAACTTCCTATAAAAAATTTTAATTTTTGATATTTCTTTGAGGTAGTTAGGATACATTCTTGAAGCTCCATTACCTTCTTCTCTAAAAACAAGGTGAATTTATGTAGTTCAGAACCTAATCATCTAAATACTGTAATGCAACTTTGCCTCTTGGCATATTGTAAAATTGTATCAATCTTTGGAGAAAATAATTCAACACTGTGGACATTCTCAACTCTCTAGATATCTTTCTACCTCCTGATTTTCACTAAAATTTTGTTATATGTGCATGCTTGCATTACATGGTAATGGTTTGGTTTAAAAGTGGCAAGATAGGTGTTCTTCATTAACAAAAACATGAGCACTGTATACCTTTATTTGTTTGACCCACTTAAACTTAGTTTAGGTTTTATTTTATGCATCTTCTTACCATGTCTCCTTGGAAACTTAGTTCAAAATGCTAGGTTTTTGAGTAAACATCCTCTGCAATTTTGACATGTAACTATTGAATAAACTTGAGGAGTTGGAGTTTTTTCCTTCATCCGGAGAAATTTTCTGATTTCGCACTTAAGTCCCACTTTTGGGAAAAGCAACATGTGCATGCAACCACATGTTGGTGAGGATATTGTGATACTTGTCTTGTATGTTGATGATCTATTACTTACTGGCAGCTCTTCTTCCCACATTCAGAGTATTCAGAGGGCTCTTTCTACATAGTTTGACATGATAGATCTTGGGCTATTACATTATTTCCTTGGTTTGCAGATTTCTCAGATAGATTCAGGGATTCATTTGAGTCAGCAAAAGTACACCCATGATCTTCTTAGGTGCTTTGATATGGCTGATTGCAAGCCAAGTCCATCTCCTTTTCAGTTTGGAGTTACTCTTACTTCCACATGTACCACACCACTTTGTGATCCTACATTGTATAGGCAGTTGGTTGGGAGTCTCATGTACTTGACCCATACTTGCCCTGATATTTCATTTACAGTAGGGCTTCTACCTTGGTTTTCACATTCTCCTCATAGTAGCCACTGACAGGATGCTAAAAGGATTTTGCGCTATTTGCAAGGCACTTCCCACTTTGGCCTACACTACACTAGGGGTTCTACTCAGTTGGTTGGGTATACAGATTCAGATTGGGTAGGTTCTATTGATGACAGGTGTTCCACTTCTGGATATCTTTTCTGTCTTGATTATTCTTTAGTTGTTTGCGCATGTAAAAAGTAACAGGCTATTGCACTTTCATCTTTAGAGGCAGAGTACAGGGTAGTAGTTATAGCAAGTCAGCAGATTCTTTGGCTTCGAAAGTTATTGACAGAATTTGGATTCCACATAGGATTCACCGACTGTACTTTGGTGTGACAACCAAAGTGCAATTCACATTTCTCGAAACCTAGTTGAGCACCAGCAGACCAAGCATATTGAGATACACATCCACTTCATTCGTCAGCACATTCAGGATGGAGTTCTTTACTTGGAGTACATTCTGACTCAGCAGCAGGTTGCAGACATCTTTACGAAGCCTTTTGCATCACCTCACTACCTTGAGTTGCGTGGAATGCTTGGGGTTTCAGAAGTTGTTCTTGGGGGGTGTTCATGAGAACATCTTCCTTCTTCTTCTTCTTTCTCTTTCCTTCTAGCAGGATTCTTTCCTTCTTTTGGTTCGAGATTTCTTCATGGATATATTGTACATGAGTACCTCATCAAGCCTAGTTTTCAAGACTCATACTGTGGACATGCCACTTCTATTTTGGCCCCTAGCTTCACTTGAGGGGGGGTGTTAGAGTAGGTATTTACCTTAGCTCATGTTCACCTAGGTACTTTATTTACCTTTATTGTATTTATCCTCACCCACTTCTGTGTGTGGATATTTCTTTTTATTTATTTAGATATTAGAAGATATTATCTAGTTGTTAGGTATAGTTCTTTCCTTGATCTATGGTATTGACTAGTTCTTTCTTGATGATCTATGTTCTCTCATAAATCTATGGACTGAACTAGTTCTTTGATGAACTAGTTTTTTCCATGATTTATGGCTTGATCTACGACCTTGACTGGTTCTTAGATTGTTATTCCTTTCCTATATAAGCAAGGCCCATTCTCATTATATTTCATTGAGTTCCATAATAATATATGATATTGCTACTCATTTGTTTGCAAAGGTTTATGTAAAGTTATTATGGTAAATTAATTTCATCTTATTGATCGTGGTGTTTGATTAGCATCTGTGTTCTTAGTTTGATACGATCTGGTTATCGTTCCTTTTAAATGGTTCATCACTCGGTTCAAGGGACAATCAGGAGATATGTTTGTATTTTTCACACCCAAAAGTCATCACAAAATATTCTCAAATCAGTCTAAATCTTTGATCATAATTTAGGACCCATGTGTTACAAGAAAATATGTCTGATCATAATTGAGAAACTCGTGACTCGTAATTCATATATGTTCAATGAGTGTAGTTTATCTGGAAATCCATTCAAATTTAAACACAAAGCTTCCTCAACTGTGCACTGATGTAGATGGTAGATGCCTCAAAGTTACACAACTCTGTACCGATTTGTTTCTAACTTTATACATAATGGGTGGAGCGCTATTAAAAAAAACTATATCCATGTTACATGGGGATTCGGCCAAACCGCTTAATTTTCTGTTGTTTAAATTTTATTTGTTAATTTGACTTTACACAAATGATACTCGATAATTTGACTGTTTTAAAAGTGAAAGTGTAGCTGTAAAGACAAAAGTCAAGTTCATTCGTTATGATTGACCTATTTTTATTTTGAGCCGCTTAGATTTGAATTTTTTTCTCTCCTCACAATTGTAGTGCTTTATTCTTAGGGTTTAGTTTCATTCATAGATATAATTTTGATAGACCATGGAGTTTTCTATTTGGTTGAAGGCTTTGCAGATGTAGAGCCTATGTTGTTATTATTGGAACTTTTCTCTCTTTGTTTGATCTTGAGCTATTGAGATTAGTACAATTGTTTACAACTCCTCACAATAATCGTCAGAGCTTCCTTTTGTTGTGTTCATCAAATTTGACGAGTACATTGGACCATTTTGGAATGTGATCAAGCCCTTCATGTTCCTATTTTTCATATTTCACGAGGTAGTAGCAAGCAATTCCCTCTAGAAATTACATCATGAGATTTGACAATCTACATATGTCAAGGGTTAATGTTGTATAAAGTAACTATAAAAAAGGGTTCATTTTTAGACACCTCTACAAAATTTTAGGTGGAAAATACCTGGCGAATATCCCCAGAACCATTTTCACCGAAAGATGAATTTGACAGTATTCCAAAACCAAATTTTATCCAGTTTTTTCGAGCCGGAGAAATTAGAGTTCCAGACACCGATGCACATTTGGCACGTGAAAATATGACATCAATAACACTCCTTGACGTGCGTCAACACAACGTCAACAGAGCCCATTGACATGTGTCAGCAAGGGCTTTGACGTGCGTCAACAAGAGTCAGTGATGTGCATCAAGGGCCTCTGTTGACGTGTGTCAATGGTCTCTTTTGACGCACGTCAATGGTCTCTGTTGACGCGCTTCAATGGTCTCTATTGACGCATGTCAATGGCCTCTGTTGACATGCCTTAATATCCTCTATTGACGCGCATCAACAGAGGCCATTAACGCGCATCAAGGGTCTCAATTGACACGTGTCAATGGTCTCTATTAATGTGTGTCAATGGCCCCTATTGATGCGCATCAAAGGCCTCTGTTGACACGCGTCAATGGCCTTGGATTGGACTGGATTATCTTCTTGATTTTTGTCCTAAGCTTGTGGTTGGGAAGCATTTGAATTCGCCATTGTATTTGTGCTTGTGTCTTTGACAATGAGATATTCCTGTAAAAACAATCGAGAGTTGGAAAGTGTAAACGAGAAAATGACTGGCGGGAGGGTATTTATAGGCCAAATAAAGCATCAAGGGCCTTTGTTGACGTGCGTCAATGGCCTCTATTGATGCATGTCAATAGAGGCCATTGAAGCACGTCAACAGAGGCCCTTGATGCTTTATTTGGCCTATAAATACCCTTCCGCCAGTCATTTTCTCGTTTACACTTTCCAACTCTCGATTGTTTTTACAGGAATCTCTCATTGTCAAAGACACAAGCACAAATACAATGGCGAATTCAAATGCTTCCCAACCACAAGCTCAGGACAAAAATCAAGAAGATAATCCAGTCCAATCCACGGGCAAGATCATCTATAGGAATCCCTTGTGCCCCCACATCCATACTATTTTAAAGATGTCTTCTGAATATAAAGATTTTTTGGATGCGTGTGAGTTTACTGGGCTTGTTGACATGCCCCATTTCAAAATAGATCTAAATATTTTGAATTACCTTCTCCCATCCTACAATATAGAGGATGGCCTTTTTTATGTGACTCTGAATGATTGCTGAATGTTTCAATTCAGTATCGAAGCAAATGACATCCATCAGTTTATGGGTCTTCCGTTCAAAAATTTACCAATCGTTAAAATGAAGGCAACACTCCTTAAAGAAGACAAGAAATATCTCGAATCAATGTTCGGTTTCCATGTTGATTGTAACTATAATTCATTTTCATTCATCATTTTTATTCTATTTTTTATTGTGATACAATTTGGTGTTATAAATTTATATTAATTCCCACTGTTTGGCATTTGTAGCTCATGTCAATAAATCCAGGCATGGTGTGGATATGCAAGCAATTGCACACCATTTTCTTGCAACAGTGATTTCATTTTTTCGATCTAGAATAGTTTTGCAAGGTTTCCAAATAGATATACCAAATTGGTCCATTACATACATAGTTTCTACTATCTCAAAACAAAAATTTGATTGGTGCACCTATCTATATAAAAAAAAAAAAAAGAACTGACATAACAAATTCAAAGCTTTCAGAAAAACCTGTCATTTATTCCACAAACTATCTCCTTGACCTTTATTATGAGGAACTTTTAAATTTAAAAGACAAACAAATTCCTACTTGCACTAACGAGGAGTTGATGAAGTTGTCAATTCCATTTGAACAACAACAGGTATAAACTATTTAGTTTGTATTTCAGTTTTTAACATTACACTACACAGTTATTAACAATTTACGGTTTGCAGAGAAGATTTATTGAAGCCCTTCCGTGAAAAAAGGTGTTATCAAGAGGAAGAGACCAACAACACGTTGAGGCTTCGGGAGACTCCCAATCTAAAATGGAAGCTCACTCCTCTCCGAACCCTCAATAGTTTGAACTCATTAAACACCAGAGAAGTAATACCTTCTCATCTATTTTTTACAAATTCCAAATTTGTATTTTTGTTTTCCAATTTAAATTTTAACCAAATGAATTGACATAACATTCAATGTTGATGACATTGCAAGGACTTTGAACCATACTCATGTTTCAGAAACTCAACCTTCTTCCCCAACTCACTCCGTATAGTCACATGCATTCGTATCTTCTCAACAACCACCAAATACTACTCCTACACGGCCACCCTTAGCACCACGAAAAAATACCCCTCGATAACAAGGTATAACTTTTGAATACTACGTTTAATTTCGTAGTGTTTGCCTTTTTGGATTGTTTTCTAGTTTTTAATGTTTTTCTTGAACTTTTCAATACATTGCAGTCCTCCTGTTCAAACAGAGGCACTAACCCCCTCTCAACCAATAATTTTTAAAATGCCAACTAGAGGAATAGTGAAAAATACCATTGGTAAGCGCATGCCAATTGTTTCGGCCCCTAGTGGGACACTAAACATTGCCTCCTCCTTTCAAATTCCAATGCTCTCACTTGGTGGCTTGCCCAGTGCAACGGGCATATCGGTTTTGAATAATACAAATATAGATGAAGATTATTTGGGAATTGATAGCAATGACCCAACTGGTTTTTTCAATACTCATGAGATGATTCAAGGCCAGCAGGTATACTTCAATTTCAACATGCTTTACAAAATTGAATTACATTTCAATTTAAATTTATTTATCTGAATCTTGATTAATTTTATCACAAACATGATCAGGCCACCCAAAGGTAGAAACAAGTAGCAATTGAAATAGCTGAAAGTCCCCATACTTCTCCAGCAAGATCATCTTCATCATATACAGATAGTGAACAGTTGTTACCTTTTCCTAGAGAACTTAATTGGATATGATTGTCAATCCCATGTTAGTGATTTTATTCTACCTCATATCAATCAGCTCATAGAATGGGAGAGAAGGGCTAAAGTTCTTATCAATGAGATTATTAGTTGTTTTGAAAATTATTGGCAAAGAGATAGTTTATACACTGCAGTCCAGAATCCACCTGCGAAGATGGATTCCTTACTTACCCAAGTAAGAAGTGGGATTGTCACGTATAACAACTATAAAGACGGAATTTTGGATAAGACATTAAACAAATTGGAAAATATTAGTGTTAAGGCCCAGGCATATTTCAACAAATGGTCCAAGGACAAGGATCTGGTAGCAGTTGCAAATGTCGAGAGAGATAGAGCCGTTGTACGTACTATCACTTTCAAACAATTTTGTTAGTTTGAAATTTTCATTTTTTAGTAATATGTTGAATTGACATTACTCTTTTTGTGTTGTTGAAATATGAAAATTTGAAGAGTCAAGCAAAGGTATTCCAAGTTCACTTGGAAATAGCGAAGAATAGTTTATCCGCAGCAAAGAATTTGAAGGAAAATATTGTTTTAGTTAACAAAAAAACAATACACTAAAGCGGATAATTAAAGAGCACGGCTTCGACCTTGAAATATTATTCAAAGCTAATGTAGCAGCTGATCTGAATTTTTTGTCCCATGGAGATGCGACAAAGCAAGAAGAAAGAATTTTAAAAAAATCTGGACAGTGTTGTGAAAGAACTTATAAGTTCTGGGGTTATTTCAGCTGTTGGGGAAAGGGGTACAGCCACAGGGAAGAGACCATTAGGGAAAAGAGCACATGAGTTGAAATGGATATAGAAAAAAATGGTTGAAACTTTTATTATTGAGTGTGGAAACTTTAAATATTGAGTCTATATTTGAAAATTTGTAACATTGAATGTTGTGGTCATGGTATTTGAATTTTATTATCTGGATTTGATAGCCTTTTAAAATTTGAAATACTATATAATCTTTAATTTTGATTGCATATGGATTTAATAGAATTTTTAGATTCTATATGGAATTTATGTTTTTTGGTTTACTCTTAATGCCAATGGTGATTGCATTAGATAGGGATGAATCGTGATGACGTATGTTTCTTGTTTACTTGGATTATCATGAATTTTATGTGGACGTAGATGATGAATGATATAGATGGATATAGATGATGATGAATGATGATAATGGATAATATTTTTAAAACATGGAATGATGATAGATGATGATGAATGATGATGAATGATGATAATGATATGATATATATGGATGATGAGCAATTTAATACGGATGTAGACTTGTTTTAAGATAATTATTCGTCTCTATACTTGTAATGATATGATCATGATGTCATTAGAATGGATATAGATGTTAAATAAATGGAATGTGTTAAAATGGATATAGATGACATTAGAATGGATATAGATGAAATTAGAACGGATATACTTGTAATGATATGATTATGAATTGTTTTAAAAAAATGGAATTGTTTTAATAAATTTAAATTAGATAAATAATAGTTTTAATAATAATTGTAGTGTCAGGACTCGGGATTATGATAATGATATGGTGATGATATGATATATATGGATGATGCTGAATTTTATGTGGACATATATTATAAATTGTATAATGTATTGTGGATTATGAATTGTATAGTATAGAAATATCTTCCTCTGTAAAATTTAATTGTGTCATTTTATCCCATAGTTAAACAAATATATCAAAGCATTTTGCAAATATAAAAAATAAATTAAACATAATTGTAAGAAATCAAGAAAGATGATATGATAGGGTTTAACTTACCTCTAGTGTATTAGATTGTTGTGAAATCATCACTGGTAATGTGCTAGATCTTTGTTTTAAGAAAACTCGACATGAGAAATGGATTAGTAGATAGATGGGTGAGGTGTTTGACATTGTCAGTCCCGAGAAGTACCAGCTTCCTCAGATGGATTTCAACCCACATTTTCAAAAAAAAATTGTATTTAAATAAATATAGATATATAGACCTGTAACATCTTTAATAATAACAAGTATCAAGAGCTGAAAAAAATGTAAAGGAACAAACAATAAGATTAAGGTGAAGAAGATACCTATTTAAAGTTGAAATCATCACTGCTAATGTGCTAGATATTTGTTTTAAAAAACTCAACACGAGAAATCGATTAGTAGATAGATGGGTGAGTTTCCTGACATTGTCAGTCCTGAGAAGTAAGAGCTTCCTCGGATGGATGTCAACTCACGTTTTCAAAAAATAAAAAGATTGTATTTAAATAAATGTAAATATATAGACCTGTAACATCTTTAATGATAACAAGAGCTGAAAAAAATGTAAAGTAACAAACAATAAGATTAAGGTGAAGAAGATACCTATTTAAATTTGAAATCATCACCGCCACTGGTAACGTGCTAGATCTGTGTTTTAAGAAAACTCAACACGAGAAATGGATTAGTAGATAGATGGGTGAGTTGCCTGATATTGTCAGTCCCGAGAAGTACTAGCTTTCCCAGATGGATGTCAACCCACGTTTTCAAAAAAAATAAAAAGATTGTAGTTAAATAAATATAAATATATAGACCTATAACATTTTTAATGATAACAAGAGTTGAAAAAAATGTAAGGTGACAAACAATAAGATTAAGGTGAAGAAGATACTTATTTAAAGTTGAAACAATCCATTATCAATAGCTTCTTCAAAATCGATGTTCTCTTCTGTAGAGTGTGATGATGCGCCAATTTCAATCTCAACGTTGGGAACAGTTGTACTTGCAGTTGTATTATTCAAACCTCTTCTTTCACAAAGGGAATTCCAATGCGCAATTGCTCTGTCGAATGGAAAGGTTTCGATGGAGTATCGAGAAACATAACACCTCATGCAACTTTCCAGATTTTTATCCAACCTGTTTCTCAATTTAGATTTTATAAAGGATAGTGCACTGAAAACCCTTTTTTCCTCCATAGACCCCAAAATCATTGTTTGGCATAACTCATATAATCTGAAATATTCACTGATATCTTCTTGTAACATAGAACTTTGATAGATTCCTTGCCATAGCCTTGTAATAGCACCACTTTCAGAAGGTTCATCTAAATTTTTATATTGGTTCCTCATTGTTGTTGCAAAATTTTTTGATTGAAATTTTAATAAATCAACATTCAATATACCTTTGATTTCCATTCCCTTGAACTCTAATGTCTTTGCAAAATGTTCCATTATTGTACCCATGGATTTATGGAAATGATTTCTTACAAAGTTAGCACGACCACCTTCAGTATTCCAAAAATTAGGATTCATCACACCCATGGCTTCAAGAATTTTATCTTTGGAGAAACGTTCTCTAATTTCTGATGATAAGGATTCTGAAATTTTCTTAAGCTTTATTCTTGTTTCAACAATAATAGACTCAAAGAGATTACGTGTCACGGGAACATATTCTCATTCCAATCCTGTGATATCTTGAGATTTTTACACAATGTGCAGTGATATGTCCCTCCTATTAACAGTGATGCAGAGGTGATCATGGATATTAAATCTCAAATAGTTATTGGGATTTTTAAGATCTAATAAATCTTTCCAATTATCAAAAATAGGTGTATCAAAACTATCTTGGGAACAGTACAAGATATCAAGACTTTGGCATACCATTTTTCTCATCTATATAAAATCTACAATATAGATTAATCTTCCCTGTGCATGCTTCATCAATGTATTGATCTGCTCCAACATTGGAAGAATACCAACCAGTGTAAGCAATGTCTTCAAATCAGTTAAATGGAACAACAAGTCCCTTGCCCTATCAACTTCATGATGGTATTTGTGCATGAAACCAACCAACGAAGGATACTCCTCATGAACTCTGCATGTATGTTCATACAAGGAGATCCATCTAGTCTCAACATCTTTCAGAAGTTTTTTGCCATCTGTAATTCCAATTGCAAATTTTTGGAACTCAAGAAATTGCTTTGGGCTACTTGACATATAGGAATGAAGTTCTCTTATAATGTCTTCTAATTTAGCAACATTTTCGTGGTTGCTTACCATTTTATATGCTAAATTCATTCTATGATCCATATAGTGAATTGGTAGCATATATGGGGTCACTGTTGTTTGTAATCTAACACACAGCCATGTTCAGTGACCCTGCATGAAAGATGCACCATCTGCTCCAACACATACCAACTTCGTAGCAATTTCATAATCAGTCATTCCAGTAATATCTTTCAAATGAGAAACAACTATTTTATGTAGGTTTTCGGCATTATAGTTTTAAACCATTTTCATAACTCCCAACAGATGAGGTGTCCTTATATGATTTTCTAAAGTATAGACGTGGATACATACCCATGCAGTGTTGTCGACTGCTGTCACTTCATCAATTAAAAGAGAGATAAACTTTGCTTTTTTTTACATTCTCTTTCAAATCTTCCTTCTCTATCATGGAAAGGCATTTTTCCATTTCCCATCCACTACTTTTAGACCAATGAGACTGAGGTACGTTCAGCATTCCATCATATTGATACAAAACTTTGAAATCGAGGAAATCCGATATCGGTCTTCCTTTCTTTAGTATGTGAAATAAAGTAGAGAATTGAATGAGTTTTGCATGGAGATTTGTTTGTTTCATCTTACCAATTTGTGATGTGATCGTTCCTCCCTTTTCCACAAGATGTCTACGTTTTTTCTGATCTGCTTCATACTCTACTGTGTATTTGACATGCATGCATTCTTTTTCATTTTTCCACCTATGTGTTTTGATGTTCTGGCCATCCGCCCCCATTACAGTCAAATATTGTTTTCCACAATGTTTTTCTATAGTGTCCAGCTTCAGTTGCATTTTTTATTGCTTTCCCAATTTCCACGTACATATTGTACATGTACATTCAGATGGGACCTCTTCAGAATTAGATGATTGTACAGGTTTGATAAACAGAAATTTAGTTTCCCAATCAAACTTGTATGTCCTGCCAATGGTCCACATATTCTTGTTCATTTTCAATGTTTTACTTTTTGAGTAGAATTTTGAGCAATATCACAATCACTTGGTTTCCTCTTTCTTGGACTGGAATTTGAATTTGATTTTTATGTTCCATGTTGCTGAGTATTTGTATGTGTGATATCTTGATGCACTTCTAGTTGCACCCCAACATGAACAATATCTTCAAGATCTGGCATATTATCGTCCATGTCATTTGTTTGACTTTGATACTGTGCAGAATGCATGTCCACCTCAATAATACCTTCCACACAGTCAGTATTTTGATTCTTTTTTGTGGCATCTATATGGTTGGTATTTTTCAATATCTGTATCCGCAGAGTTTCCTAAATACTTGAAGAGCGATTTCTAAGATTTGTTAGTTACTTTTAGGTTCTTCGCATTCTTAGAACTAGCACCTTCCATTACTCTGAAGAGAGTCCTGCGTCAGCAAAAGAACCAAGTAGTGACTGCCTGTTGCGTGTCAACAAGGCATCAGCAAGGCATCAACTGACACTATCGCGCATCACGAAGGCATCCACTGTCTGAGGTCACTGTCATGCGTCAGCTCTGCCCTTATCGCACGTCAACTGCCTATGCCCTGTCGAGTGTCAACTCTCTTTGTCGCGCATCAAACCTATTCCTTTTTCGCGCGTCTGTAATATCTCCTTGTCGCACGTCTACAATAACTCTTTATCGCGCGTCAACTATATCCCTGTCGCGCGTCAACAACTAACCCTAATAGGCTAACAGCAATCTCTGGTGCTTAAGAGTATGCGAGTTCAAACTTCAGGGTATTGGTAATTTGGTAAGCTACTTGAGGTATACTACCTGGCGAATCACCTAGGTTTTTATAGGAGATTTTTTCAAATGAAGGCGAAGCCGACCCCCCAATAAAAATATATTGTATATTTTAGGCGAACAGGACACCGACCCGCTCCAAAAAAATTGCCTTTTGAAATTTTTCTAAAATGAAATTTTCACCATAATACGAATATTCGCAATTAAAATTATCCCTGCTATAGATATTGGAGGTACATAACGTTAAGTTCTTACTTTCACAAGAATCTCCAATATTTGGTTCCTTGATGAATTCTACATTTCCCTTCCATTCTCATTCGAATATCACTCCAAAATAACCTTCAATCCATATATCGAAATCAAAAAATAAGAAGAAGATAGCCTTACATCTCTTCAACAAATAACGAGCTTTTAACATTTTAAAGATTGCAACTTTCACTTCCCCTCCTTGATAAGGCACTACTTTTTATTTCCGCACCATGTGGTACACTACTCCAATCCATCATTACACCTCACCACCTCTCCATCACACTACTCCATGTAATTGCTAGTATAAAATTGAATTATTGAAAATATAAACATTAACGAATGTTATTGAAAATATAAACCTTAACGAATGTAGAGAGAATTTTAGTATGGTAGTTATCAACTTCAATGTCTCCCAATATAAACAATAAAATAATGGGACACCTACTTTTTTAAGTTGAAACCCTACAACAAATTCCTCCGTAAACAAGAAGTAAATATTTCAAATTAAAAAAATTATTTATAAATACTAGCAATCGCATGTGTATAATGCAATGTGAACGCCGAACGATATATGTTATTTGATTTAGAGGGATAGTTATTACTTGTGTAGTTGATGTTGATAATGGGTGTGATTGATTTTGTTAAGTGTAGGAATATAGATGATCCACTTCATTTAAAGGTTCCATCTCTACATTTCAAACTTGTTACAAATTCGTACATGATTACTTGGGATACCATTTTCGATAGTTAATTAATTTTATAGTTTATATTGTTAGTTGTGCATTAGTTGTTCAGTTGGTGTTTTGTTGGAGAAACATTTATTATACAATTGATAATGTGTGTGATTGATAGTTGTAGTGTAGGACTTTAGTTGAAACATTACATTGAATTGTTATATGTGTACATTTAATTATGTTACATATTTGTACATTTAAGTATGTGCTGGAGAATCTGCGTCTGCATATCTGTACTAGTTTTAAACAGAGGTGTGATATTTTGTTTTAAACCAAAACTATCCCATGTGCTGAGAGCATGTACAAAAGTAGTTGGATTTGTGGCCTATATGCCTGGCTGATAGGTATTTTTTCTTGAAAATACCCAGGACTTGCTTCTAACCTCATCTACTTTACTGGGATCCTGGCCGTAGGGTTTTGAACACTGGTTAATGTTATTATAGTTTCCCTACCATAGGACTACTAATGTGAGGTTCGTATCATTTGTTGTTCAATCCATGTTTTGTTTTGGCAAAATGGGAAAAGCCAAGAGAAATTGAAACTATTTCCTCTCTTAATACTGATTGAAATTTGAAGTTCAAGTTTTTCTTCTTTCAAGAACATTTTTTTGATTGAAGACTCTACTAAATCACTTACATATCAACATCTCTGCCCATGTGCATGGATTAAAAAAGATTACATCATGTTGAGTAAGTGTACATCTAAATCAGAGCCCCCTTTGGCTAAGCTACCATGAATAGGGGAAATCCAATCCGTCAAAGTTACCCACAAAACGAACCTGGTCCTATCTGTTTCCGTATGTCCGCACCGAATATCTAGAGGTATTTGTACCCTGATGGATGGTGTGACAAAACATCATTTTCACCAATTGGACTACATCCCTTTCAATTTTTAGGATATTTTGTATTTTTGTTTCATAAATTTTGTTTTCTTTTTCTGATACAAAAATCCTGTTTCATAGTGGAGGTTTTTGGTTGGTTTTGGGATGGTTCTAGTAAAGTATTCTTTTTCAATTTGGATTTTTCGGGTCAACATGCTCATTTACTGAAATTTGACTTTCTGTTTTTGACTTACAGATTTCACTTTTGAATCGGAGAATTCAAAATTCAAGAGGATTTTTATCTATTAGTTTTTCCTAAGTGAAATTTTAACAAGGTAACCCTGCGAATAAAACATCAAAATCAGACCTTTTTGGTGAGCAGTTCCTTAACTATTAAAATATAAGAGTTAGTGGCCAAAACATTAGGAAGTAATCAGCCAATAATTGTAATGCTAATGTGACCCGCCATCGATGACTTTGGAAGTATCCAAGTTTTTTAGTTTTTTTCCATTCAAATGCGACTGCAAATGGACGTGGGTCTTTTGGATACACACCACTACATGGGCCTGCCTTGAGTGACATAGATGTACACTATGGATACACACCACTACAGAGGCCTGCCCTGAGTGACACAGATGTACAAGGGCAAGAATAAGTGTAATAGAAATTTGTTAGACTTTTTATGTCTAATGAAGGACTTCACATCATGCTTATATTGTAACAAAAAATACGTGTAAACGCCTGAAAAAACGTCCAAACGGCCATCGAATTTAGAATCGTCGCAGAAACGTCCGGAGGTCCTCTACCATAGGAGGAACACCTTCAGCGTAAATATTGGCTCCGCTACAAAAAAAAAATTAGGGGCTTGCATATATCTCCCTCCTTATATAGTCAGCTCAAAGATAACACATCCTTAGACGTCATCCTATGAACAGAAAATGGAAGAAAGAAGTTTCAGGAGGATTACAAAGGGGTTGTTAGGATATATTTCAGGAATGGTCGATACAATTCTCTCAAACTAAAGGTAAATTGCAATATCCATTCAAATAATGCTTTGTCCACACCTGCCAAGGCTATTTCAAGAAATAGAGAAACTCAACCTCCATCACACGAAGAATGATTTTGTTTTCGAAGAAATTCTCCCTCCTCATACAGTCTGCTCAAAGATAACATTCTTCGGCATATGCTATGAACAGAAAATGATATACATAAGTTTCAAGAGGATTTCAAAGGGTTCGTTAGAATATAATTTGGGAATGGGCAATACAATTCTTAATAAAACATGTTCAATGCCATGGAGAGTTTGTAAGAACAATCATGCTTCTCAAGGGATGTAGTGGAATTCTTGTACACTGACGTGAGCTGCAACTATGAAGGCATAATGCTAAGTTGTGCAGTTAAAGACTGATATACATAACTCTTTGCTCAGAGGGGCATGGGACAGAGCTCTTGAATACCCTCTACTCTGCTTTATGCAATTGTACGGGTTGTATATAAAGCGGCATAAGATGTAGAGAAAGTAACCCGTTGGCAATAGAAGAATCCATTTGCCTCAAGAATCTCAAACGATTATCTATGCTAGAGTGGCATGTGGTGCTGAGGTGAGAATGCTGACTGCAACTTCGGTGGTGGGAGAGTCTTGACTATACATCCTCCAAGAATTTTGGGCACAGAGCGTTGCCTCTTATCTCCACCCTATAATGGTGCCCGGGGTGTACTCCCCCAGCACCCCCGCGAGGGAGAGCAACAGAAAGCAGCACTGGATTCTGTTGGTGCAGTTGCATGTTATATGCCAGAGGTGTGTAAAACGTCCCGGTATAAGCTGCATTCCAGATCAAGAATGGACCAAATCCAACATCTGCTAAAAAATGGGCTTCATTATTGTTTAATTGTAGTGCTTAAAACGTCCCCAAAAACTGTCAAAAAGCAAAAACGTCTAGACGGGCGTCAAAACGTCAAATTTAAGGTAGTCATAGAAACGTCCGCAAGGGCCTTTCCCATAGGGGGAACGCCTTCGGCGTAATAACAAATTAATTTTGTAACATTTATTTTAAAAGATTTTTTTGTACGGCGGATTTGAAATCCTTGAAAGTGCTTGACACTACTTTTTTGGCGTCAGCGAACATTTTAATCCCGTACGCACACATTACATAAAGTTGGTTGCTGCGTGTATTATTATTCTACGTATGCCAGAAAATTATAAAAGGAAAGTCTTTTCTTTTGGAGGTACGTTTGAATTTTTCTCAAAGCAATCCACTTCTGTACAACTCTGCACCACTCTTTCCATGCCAGAAAATTGTAGAAAAGAAAGTCATATGCACTCAT
This sequence comes from Taxus chinensis, assembly GCA_019776745.2. NCBI lineage: Eukaryota > Viridiplantae > Streptophyta > Pinopsida > Cupressales > Taxaceae > Taxus > Taxus chinensis. The sequence continues at coordinate 202,575,449 of CM034153.1, read as the reverse complement.
TACAGACACGCGAGGTCGCATTGTGTAGTCTTTTCGTTTGTATTTTTCACACCCAGAAGTCATGACTCATCATAAGTAAGAAACTTGTGAGAAACTTCCCTGACTACTTAATCTCAAATCAATCCAATCTAGGGTCTCGCAAAAAGATATTGAGCAACTCGTGACTCGTGACTCGTGACTCTACACAACTCTGCACCACTCTTTCCAACTTTATACAGAATGCCTTGGCGTTATTAAAATTCTTTTTACCCATTTTAGACGGGGTTTCGGCCGTACCGCTTAATTCTATGGGGTTTTTAACTTTTATTTGTTTATACCGTAGGATAACAATATATGGACACAAATGATACTCAATAATTTGAGTGTTTTGATGGTGGAAGTGGTAGTTGTATAGAAAACGTTTGTGGGCATTCATTACACTCGAGGTCACATTCAGGGGCGTGTCTTACCCTAGGCAATTTAGGCAATTGCTTAGGGCGCACAAAAAAAGGGTGCCGTATTTTATAAAAAAAAATTCAGGTTGGTTGTTGGCTTGTTAAATTTTTGTAAAAAAAATGATATTAATAGTTAATCGGGAATCCCCGAACCGGCACGCGCATAGCCCATTCAAACTTCAGTGCATTCACTATTTCAGTTTCTCATATATAAAAACAATTACAATTACAAATTGACGCAAGCGAATTATTTATGATTTAGCACAGGTGAATCGTGATTGTCGATTGATGATCCTCATCCATTATAAAAAAACATCACTCCTCGAGCCTCGAGGTGTTAGTGTTACGGTGTAAAGAAATTGGTCCTCGGACTAGGGAGCTCCATGAAGCCTGAAGGGAGACTAGAGTGTAGTGTGCGCTGTGAGCCTGTGGAAAGACTAAAGTAACTTCAAACTTGGTGAAACCGTGAATGGTGGGCGGTGGCGGTGCCCAGGACTAGAGCCAGGAGCTTGCATTGTAGACACTAGAGCCTAGACTGTAGTGATAGTCTCAACTTTGAACTCTCAACTTACCAAGGCTTCTGGGAAGATCGCTTAGTCAAACCAGAGAAATTCCAACAATACACAATTCACCTCAGACCTAGTGTCCACTATCCACACAAAATATATCAACTTGACCCGCTATTGCACTGGCACACTACAGTCTGCACAAGCAAGCAAAAAAATTCCAGTGGCACTATGACAGTAGGATCTTCTCCTGTAATCGTGTTCTTGAATCAGAATGATGCAATTTTTTTGCACTTAACATTATCTACAAATTACAACTTGTTACCTATAACTCTGTTGCTTCTTGTCTGTGGGTTCCTGCTTAGCTGTGTGGGATAACTAGAAGGCGGCCTCATTATCTCAACCAGGCATTATGAATCATGATTCTATCATAGAAATCAACACCAGTGCGAAAACCATCATTGTCGAGAGTCTCAAGTCTGCAGAGTTTTAGTTTATCAAGTATTAAAAATTTAAAACCAAATGATAGATCATAGATATGCTAACTAGTAACTTAGTTACTTAGCTCGCATTGTACTCTGCAACTTTGTTGTAGCCTAGCTTTCATAATTCATTTCCAATTTTCCATAATCCATTAATCATGCACATATAAGAGGGTTGTTGGTTCCAGGTGGGAGGGGGGTGTACGCTCTGAGTACTGCCTAGGGCATTTTGAAACCTTAATTCAACCCTGGTCACATTATTATGTACTCGCACATTATAATGACCCTGAAGTCTACTCTTGAATAGTTCATCAGATGCACATGGGGAGGCAGCTAAGTATTTTCCTTGCTAAAAGTAATGAATACATCTACAGGATCCCCCACAACTTTAACCAAGGTTAAATTTTAACTTTATAAAATTTTAAAGAATCTTGTCAAATACATATGGGGGTTGGGATTGGGACCGTCAACCAATGAGGTATGTAAGTATATTCCCAGCCGAAAAGTAATTATGATTATTGCATCTAGAGGACCACCCCACCACTTTAACTCAATTTAACTTTTAACTGTATAAATTTTAAAGAATCTAGTCCCAAACCTATTAACTATAACATGTGTGTAGATTAAACTAGCAGTCACACCTAAAGTTTGCAATGGGAATGACAATATGCGGTCAAAGCAAGTTGAGTGGAAAATTTCGTTGTTGCCACTCATGCAAGGTAGCAACTATATTTCGAATAATGTTTCAAAATAATGTTATAATGAAGTGAACATATGCCTTTTAAATACAGTTATGAAATAGTTTAGACATTCGGGAACACAAAGAAGAACAAGTTAAAACTTATTTTGTGACTATTCGATGATAAAATATAAGGTGGAATTTCAATGAGACGATGTATATAAAAAATTACAACTACTTCCACCATAACCAATTTTGTGAATATGATTTTTTTCTTTTCTTTCTATCAAAGAAATCCTTTAAAGACATGGTCAAATGGGTCTCCATTTGCTTGACTATGGCCTCCCCTGTTGGCCGCACCTTCATAGCACCACATACATAAATAAAAGAAGTCGGTAAAATTATGAAATATGAGAGTTTGCTACGAGACGCATATAGGACAAATGGCACCTAATTTAATTACTCAAAATTCCATTATATTCACTTCAAATAAAAGGTCTTTGTTTTGGTACTCTTCCTTGAAGTAAAAAACAAAAAATGATAAGATCAAGGTTGGCTATAGATGTACATGGGTGTAAATAGCTTGGACTGGTGAATATAAGTGATGACATGTGTGCTTCTTATCCTTGTCGTGCATATCCAGCAACTAGTGCATGCCATGATACTTTGTTTTTCATGCATTTCGTCAAGCAACTAGGATGCTTCTTAGACACTATCACATCTAAAAACAAATCAACTAGAAATCACATGCAAAATGTGCGATGGAAATGCCAAAGGAGATGCATTGGGTACGTTAAATTAAAGAGAGTGAAAGTTTGAGGGAGGAAGAGGTGCGATGAATAAGGGTTTTAAGGGAAAAGAAGTCAAAGGGTGGGGAAAGTACTAGGGGGAAGCAAAGAAAAACTCTCCTTTCTTATGACCATGCATATATGAAACACATGTCATTTATGTCAATCGTTTAAAGGAGAAAGGGGTGATGAGTCTAGGTCATTGAGGCAACATTGTTTAGACATATCTCAAACAGAAAGACATGGTCGATGAATACTTAAAAATGAAACTGTAGACATTAAATCACGCACTTGGGTACACTTATAGGTCTTAATCACGTACCGTTATTCATATGATTCCTAAGCAAGAAAAAAATAAATTGATAGCTTTCTTTGGCCATTTTGTTTGTGTTTCTTATTTTCTATTTGGCCTTATACACCATAGAACCCATTCGGTACTTCATTGTTTTATCTTTTATGACTCTATACACCAGCACCCTCAACCCCTCTAGGCACTCCCGACCTCTTTGTATCTTACTTTCCTCTTTTGGGCCTCTTTTATCTTTTGGGCATCTTGTTTTCTTATGGGTCAACCTTCCAGTTGCTAATTATCAAATTCAACTAAGGGAATCATATAAATACAAAGCTAGGTGACTATAATAAAAGACCAAGCACTAAGCATCTATTATCATCACCTAAGGTTGCATCCAAAGGCATTCTAAGAGCATCAAAGCATCCATATAGCTCTCACTCAAGGGACAAGGGACTGCATTTTTAGCATACACACATAGGAGGGTGTTGTCACCCCCAGAACTCATTCATAAAATCCCACAGGACACTCGTCAAGTGGATCAAATCCAAAATTCCTTCTTCCTCGATGCTTAGTTACCTGAAGTAAGCTATGAACTAAGGAGAGCTAATCTTGTGACTCTAGATGTTGATCAGTGTTTGACTATCAGTGATCAAGATGATTTAATCATGTCCGGTATGTTGAAAAGAGAACCTTCCAAGCCTAAAGAATTTGTTCCTTCCTCCTCTCTAGGAGCTAACTCAGACCAGTTAATACAGAAGCTTGCCAATGATCTCATTTCCATCAAGAAGCAATTGGCTTAGCATGTTCCTTACCAAGACATTCCAAGGAATAACTTTCAGCCTAGGAACTGTTTTCCCTCTTCTCAAACCAAGTTGGCCATTGAAGTTCCACCCCTAAAGGTGCCTGTCAACTCTACTTGCGAGGTTTTTGAGCCTGATGATGAGGAAGAAGATGGGCTATATGATGAACAAGAAGAAGAGGTTGATGAAGAACTGCAGGAGCTTGGTGGATGTCAAGTTCATTTCCTTACCACCGAAGGCATTAATGATGAAGATGATTACGAGGAAAGAGTAGCAGAGATGAATAGTGAGTCATATGTTGTTATGACTCGGGAGTAGACCAAAAAAAAAGGAAAAAGTGGTGTAGCCTGCTAAAAAATCCAAAGAGCTTCCTACAACTATTCTTGTGGTTGCGAGGAGAGGAGCTCCTATTCCCACTGCTTCCACACAAAAGGTGAGTTCTACAAATTCTTCTCCCTCTACTTCTGCTTTCAAAGCTTCTTTCACAACCATTCATAAAAATGATAAGCTTGATAAGCCAAAGGTTTCCCCTGCTCCTAGTAGTGATGCCCCATCCACCTCTGGCCTTTTGATATCATTGACCACCTTAAGAAAACAAAGATTCAGATTTCAGAGGTAGATTTCTATCAAACCCATCCAAAAGCCTTTGCCAAGATGGTTAACTTTGTCAATTCCAAATCCAAACCCCCATCTCATATTTCTAAAGGCCTTTTGCCCACTCCCTCTTCCTCTCCTCAAACACGCCTTGTGGCTGCAGTCACTTCACCCAATGAGAAAATCAAACCTTTATATGTGACTCTTGTCATAGCTGGCCATAAACTTAGCAATTGTGTCATTGACTCCGGTGCATCAGACAATGTAATACCTTCCAAAGTGGCTCATGCTTTGGGCCTAACCCCAACCCACACTTTTGGTTCTTGTTATTCCATGGAGAGTAGAGAAGTTTCTTTGGTTGGGAGAATCAAGGATGCACAAGTAACTTTTGTTGCTTTTCCAGAGAAGAAGGTCTTAGCCATCATCTTGGTTGCTGATATTACACCTTCATATGGCATGTTGCTGAGTAGGAACTTTTACAAGGATGTAGGAGGTGAAATCCAAATGGATTGGTCACATACTCTTATCCCAGTTAATGGAAAAATGAGGAAGCTACTGCCTGAGAAACAAATTGAATACATAGTGCAAAAGACAGATGATCCAAAATCACAAATACTTTATGAAGACAAAGGGCATGGTAACTACATGATCATGTCACAAGATGAAGCAAATCTACCTAAAGGAGTGATTCATGATCCAAATGGCATTTGGACCTTAGAATTTGATGGTAGCTTCTCCTCAGCTAGTTCTGGGGCCAATGTGGTATCAATCTCTCTAGAAGGGAAGATTCGCCCCTTCTCTTTTAAGCTTTACTTTGAAATTACCAATAACACAGTTGAGTATGAGGCTCTCATTCTTGGTTTAAACATGGCAAAAGAATTGGGAATGAAGAACCTTCTTTCTTGCGGAGATGCAGAGCTGATTGTAATGCAGGTCAGAGATCTTTACCAAGTAAAGAATAGAAGGTTGAAGCACTATAGGAATCTTGTTTGGGACTCCATCGAATTCCTTGAGGCTTTTTCCATTAAAGTTGTGCCGAGGGAAAAGAACACTAGAGCTTATTCTCTAGCTGTTTCGGGGTCCTTGTTGTTTCCTCATCCTGAATTTTCTCAAGAGAAATTCACCATTGAGATGATTCATAGACCCAGCATGCCTGATAATGCAAATAATTGGCAAGTCTTTAATGATGACCAGCACCTGCTATCTTTCTTGGAGCTTAGAGACAATTTTGATCAACTGTACTTTGAGGGAAGTGATAATCTACCTAGAGAGTGTGTGTCATCTAATGAAGAAGGTGTCAAAAAAGAGATGGATTCAGATGGATGCATCAAACTGAAGGGTAGCAAGATCCCTAAAGGGTTGGTGAGTTTGGAGTATCTATTCGATAAACATGATAGATATGTGAAGTTTAAAGGTTCCCAAGGAGCTCAGCAGTCTGCTGAAACTGAGAAAGAAAATATTGGGAGTGTTGATGATCCCAAAATGGTGAACATCGGAAAATCTTGCACTCAAGAGGAGAAAGGGAAAGTGGTAAATCTTTTGAAGAGGTATGTTGGTGTGCTAGCTTATTCTTATGACGATCTTAAATCTTTCCAACCAAAAGAAATGCAACATTTCATTCCTCTTAAGCTTGGGATCAAGCCTTTCAAGAAGAAGCAAAGGCAATACAATCCAAAGATTGCTAATACGATTTTTCAAGAAGTATAGAAGTTATTGAAGGCTAAGATCATCTTCCCCATTCACCACTCAACGTGGATTGCCAATATTATGCCTATTATGAAGAAAAATGGTGAGATTCGGATCTGCGTGGACTTTAGGAATTTGAATCAGGCTTATTTGAAGGACAACTACCCTTTCCCTATGATGGATCAAGTGTTGCAAGTTGTCACAGACTTAGAGATGCTATCTATGCTAGATGGATTATTGGGATATAATCAAGTAGAGGTAAGTACTGCAGAATAGCACAAGACTACTTTTACTACTCCTTGGGGCACCTTTACCTATAAGAGGATGCCATTTGGTCTTATAAATGCCTGTGCTACCTTTCAAATGGCCATGGACCTAGATTTTAGAAATTTGAAAGGGTAATGCATTGTTGTATACCTAGATGAGTTGACTATGTTTTCAAAATCCAGAGAAGACCATTTCCAACACCTTGAAACAATCCTCCAGAAGTGTAGAGAACATGGGATTTCTCTGAATCCCAAGAAATCAATCTTTTGTGTTACTAAAGGAAAGTTGTTGGGACACATTGTTTCAAAGGAAGGAATCAAGATTGATCTAGAGAGAATTCAAGCCATCAAGCATATTCCTCTTCCCACCAGCAAGAAAGGTGTCCATTCTTTCTTTGGTAAGATCAATTTACTAAGAAGATTCATACCTGATTTTGTAGAACTTACTATGAGCATTGCTCACATGATGAAAGGGAAGAAAACTTTTGGTTGGTCCTTTGAAGGGAAGATTGCATTTGAGGACATAAAGAAGGCTATTGCAAAGACTCCAATCTTAGTGTGCCCTGATTTTAGCAAGAATTTCATTATCTATTGCTATACCACTGAAAATACCCTAGCTACTTGTTAACCTAGAAGAATGCTGAAGATCACAAGCTCCCAATTGCATTCATGAGTTATGTTTTAAAATCCCATGGGCTGAAGTACACCATGATGGAGAAACATGCTTTTGCAATTGTTAAAGTTGTCAAGCAGTTTAGGTTTTACATTCTAGATTCTCATTCCATTGTGCTCATGCCTACTACAACAATCAAATCCATTCTTACGCAGCAAGAATTTGGGACCAAAATAGGCAAGTGGGTAGCAAAGGTGCAAGATTATGATCTTGACATCAGACCAACCAAGCTAGTTCGGGGTAAAGGCTTGTGTGAACTCATTGTTGAAGGAGCTACCAAAGAGTTGTCACATGATGGAGTTGATGCCCCTGTTGTTCTGTTTCTCGGCTCGACGGATGTATGGTATGCTGACATTGCTCACTTTCTTACCTATGGAGAATGTCCACCTCACTTAACTGACTAAAGAGAAGAGAGCCATCAAATTGAGGTCTACACAATACGTGTTATGGGAGAATACTTTGTTCAAGCGAAGGCATAGATGGAAGATTTTTGAAATGTGTAGACAATGAGCAATGAAAGAGGTTATTATCCGCTTTTCATGACCAAGCTTGTGGAGGTCATTTCTCCTTTGCTGTAACAACCCAAAAAATTCTTTGTGCTAGTTGTTATTGGCCTACTCTATTCAGAGATGCATCAAAATGGGTTGGTAAATGTGAAGCATGCTAAACATTTGGTGGAAAACCGAAATTGACCGCTTTGCCTCTTAAACCTGTAGTGATTGAAGAGTCATTTCAACAATGGGGTTTAGATTTCATTAGAGCACTCATCCCACTTTCTAGTGTTGGGCACACCCATGTGTTGACTGCCACAGATTACTTCACCAAGTGGGTGGAGGCCATCCCGGTTAAGAACACCACTTCTGAGGTACTATGCAATTTCATCAAGGAAAACATATTGATAAGGTTTAGGATACCAAACAAGATTGTGACTGATAATGCTTCCAAATTTTCTTCTATTGAAATGATGGATTTATGCTATGGTTATGGTATCTCCCTTGCTCGTTCTTCATATTACTATCCCCAAAGGAATGGACAAGACAGAATCAACAAACAAGAACTTGGTGACCATTGTGAGAAAACTTGTCAATGATTCTCAGAGAAATTGGCACAAGAAACTTTATGATGCACTTTGGGCTGATAGGATTACACCCAAGAGAGTGACTTGGAATGTCGCCTTTCCAAGTGGTATATGGTGTGGAAGCTCAACTACCAATGACCTTGGAATTTCCCGCCTTACATCTGATGAAAGCCATTGAAGATTCAAGTTTTAGTAGCGCTTTGGACAAGAGGATTATGTACCTTCAGAAGCTGAATGAAGACAGATTGCAAGTGGTTGACAGAATATTGCAGCTCATCAATTGAAAGTGAATGCTTTGTTTGACAAGAAAGAGCTAAACCCAGAGTTTTCCAAGTGGGAGACATTGTGCTGCTATGGGACAAGAGACATGAACCTCGAGGAAGCCATGGTAAGTTTGATTCTCTTTGGCTTGGCCCTTTCAAAATCAGGCATTTTGTTGGAGAGAACTCTTTTTATCTGGATTACATGGACGGATCTCCTCTCCCACTTCCTTATAGTGGGCAATACTTAAAGTTGTTCAAGTCCTAGGTGATTAGGAAGTCATTTGTATAGTGTTTTGGTTTCGGTTTGTTTCCCTTTTATTCCTTATTATGTGGTGTGTTTGTTTTAGGTCTTCCCCTTTTGGTTTGGTTTGTTTCTTCTCATGTTTTGTGTGTGTTGCATTGTATTGGTTTTTCTTTTGACTCTATTTGCCCAATGGATAAGGCATTGGTCCTCTCTTCCCTGAGTCTATCTGCAGTTCTTGATATTTGCCTCGTATCCCTTTTGTTCCAAACCAAGTCATCCCCAGAAAGAGCCAGCTGTTGTCCCCCCCAAAATTCCCCTCATTTTTTAAAAGTCTAGTCATCACCAGATGGGAAATTTCTTCCCATTTCCCAAAAGGTTGGCCGGCAGGGCTAGGGAGTTATTTTTCGGCAATTTTTTCTTTTGGCAAAAAGTTCAAATGGAAATGGCGGACCTGCAGACCCGCGTGGAGAAATAAGAATCCCCAACGCCCGCTCCAATCACATTCTTACACGTGGATGGTCTGTATTTGAAGTTGCAAAGGCCGATCTAATGGCTCGAATTCAAAGTTATAAATGGTTTTGAACGGTCTTGGCGTGACGCATCTAGTCATTTCGCCATGGAAACATAAAATATTCTTTTTAGTTGGTCTTTGATGGGCACAAATCTAAAAAAACATCTACCATGCCACTAACATGGAATCCAATCACTTTACAGACCAGTTCTGGTTTGTTTTGCATTTATTCCATCTCCAATACGCCAAAAGACAGGAAGAACCACACTTGAAAGACTGCCAAAGATTGATTATTGACAGTTGGGGCTTTCAAAATAGATTTTCCCCCTCTTTCTCTTCCGCGGGGGTATCTTTGCTTCATCTATAAATGTAAGATCCTAGCTCATTACTCAAGAGGGAATTTTGATATTCTGGAACTGTAATTTCGAGTCGAAAGGAATCAATACAGGTGTTTTCCCCTTTCTTCCTCTATTTTTCTCTTTCTTTCTTTGCTCTGATCTGTGAATCATTTAATCTCTCGCATACTAAGAAACTTTTTGTTCTAGTAAATGTAATCTCGAGAACTTTGTGTCTATGGGAATGTATCTGTCATAAACGTGAATGGTTCAAATCTGTATTTCATTTTCTCAATACGCATAAAGGTTTTCTCTGTTATCTCCTTTCCTTGAAAGTATTGTCTTCGTCTGCCTCCCTCACCTCCTTAAGTCTTATATCCCCTTGTGTTGATGATTTTCCTGGCATAAAGCACATTTCTAGATATCAGAAAACCACACTTTGATAAAGTTGTATATTTGTATATAGGTTTTGCCTTTTGCTTTCAATAAGGGAACCTCTCCCATTAAAGAGGAAGGACTTGTTGTCCTTTGACTATGGTTTCATTCCAAGTGAAAATTTGAAACCCAATAGAGGGGAAGTTCATTTTTGGAATCCACACATCTATTTACATTACTACATCTAGTTATCACTCATTATCAAGTGCATCTTGCACAAGAGCTACCTAGGGCACGATTTCTAAACACACACGAAATTTACAAGGAGTCTAAAAATGTAGTGCAATGCTTGGTTGTAAGCTCACTCATTCGAGTGAATGTAGAGGTCAGTATAACTCCCCATTTTCATCTTTCTTTTTTAGGATTTGATGTGTTTTGGGGTTTTGTAGGATATCATTTGTTTTTCAGGTTACATACGAACTTGGCAATCATCTAGTGACATACAGGTTATCAAAAGAGAAGGTTAATGACACTTGTGTGACACAGTGAATACCAGTTTCTGATCTCCTACGTGGTCACAGGCATCTAGTAGAGGACCCTAGCACCTAGGTACCCTAGTCCTATTCCAGGAACCCTAGACCCGACTCATATAAGAATTACAAAATTTCATGGGTGTAGTTATGATAGTCTCCTCCTCTTATTCATCATTTTTCCAGTCCAGAACACTTCGGGATTTATTTTGAAATCAGCTACATCTTCTACTCATTCTCTTGCACTTAGGTTTTTAATTTTCATTAGCTCATTGCTTGCGTCAAACATGTGTTATAATGTTTATTTATCATATGTGACTCTGAAACTAGGGTTTATACAAAAAACTTATTTTTGTTAAATCATTTGGTGAAGCCACATTCAAATGCTCTTGGATCCTCATTTTTCTTCTCTCATGGCTCATAAGGTTTGTCGAATCTCCTTGCTTAAATTGTTTCAAATGAACCTACATTGCAAAGTTGCTCTCCACAAAACCTTAGAAACTATATATCTTCCTATCAACATACCGCCTTCACAAGTCAGTTCCATCTTCGATCATCTCTTCGATGACTCTATTAGTTCTAATGTCAGTCAATCTATTTGCAAATCATTCAAACTTCACATTCTTTATTCCAAGATAAATTTCAAGCTATGGAAACCACGATCACATGTATTAAAGCTGAAATCCAACATCTTAAGGCCACTTCTCAATCCAATTCTATCCCTTCTTCTACTCATCATTCTAATTATATGTCTTCTACATGTGCTCATATAAATGAATCTCAAGTCTTACCACTACCGACACCTATCAAGTTTGATTTCAATGTTAAGTAACATGACATTTTTCTTGAGCTCCATGATCATCAATTGATCAATTTTCCAACTACTCAATGTTATCCTCCTTATTGACTTACCAACTATCAAGGTCTCCTATTTTCAAAGTATCATCGAATAAATGGACATAATGACAATGATTGTTATGCTTTCTAACGAAGAATCAAGCACCTTGAGCATTAGGGTTTTATCTCATTTGTTGCACAACATTCTAATACATGCTCATCTTCAATTTCTCAATCTCATTGGGTTCCTAAATCTGATTCATCTATGTCTAATGAGCATCATGCCATCACTTTTAATGTTCATTATTCTATCACTCAAGCGCTACCTATAAAACCCACTCCAACTAAGCATCTGCCTCTCAAAATAAGTAACTACTCCTCCCAAATCTTCTGCAACATCATCAATCCCACATAAGCTACCACCAATTAATTTTTCAAACAAACTACTCCTTATATTGATGGCCAAGACACATTTCAAACTCCGCCACCATGGCATGGTCCTATTTTTGCTTATGCCTACCATTTCTCTCTCTCTCTCTCTCTCTCTCTCTCTCTCTCTCTCTCTCTCTCTCTCTCTCTCTCTCTCTCTTCTCATGACACAGATAACGCTCTCCCACAATGGCATGGTATCTATCACATCACCACATAGATCTCTATCATTGGTACACTTAGGGGGCATCATGAATGCTTCTCCCCCTCTTATCATCACTAGTTGTCTAAGTTTTCCACTCTTATGCCCTGTGATTCACGTTTCATTTTTTGAGCATCATTACACATCTCGATATACTTTTTATCGTCATTACCCTATGACGCACTCTAGTTCCATGGTTCATACTCAACTGCTAAGGGTCTAAATCCAAAATGAACCTCACCTCACTCACACTCTTTACTCTCTATGCTTCATTGATCTATATTTCTAGTGCAAAATTTAAAACCATTTCCCAATGATGCACTCTTGTATTATGGTTCATTCTTGACTACCAAGGGGTTTTTTATAAATTAACCTCATCTCATGTTCTTTCACATTCACTCAGGAGGCATGCTGCTCCTATCACATTCACCTTGCATTCCATTCCATTCACTCTCACAACATGTTTCATATCTTTGTTGCGATTATGCTTGTTTGTTTATACTCACGTGTTACACATTGCTTACGATGTTGAACAAATATATAATATGTCATTATCTTTTACAAATGTGCGTTCACTTGTTCTCTAGTTGTGAATACATACTTCCTACAAATATTTCCACACAACAATGATGTTTGGCACTATACCTCTTACCAATCCCATTGAGCCTCCTGGGGGCATCTACCTTCTTACTCACTACAAGTGTTATTGTTTCATTTTATACTAATTGATCCTATTCTTACTAGCACACTGCTCTATCAATATATACATGTCTTGACATACTTTTTATCTTTCAAATTGCTAACGGGTACTTTTTGTGCAACATTTTATTTACATGAACTATTTTCCACAATGGTTATCTGATACTTTTCTTTCCAGTTTTTTTTATTGTTTGTCATTATATGTCATTGTTTGCGGGATATGCCTTATGTCTTTCTTGTTCATTTTGTTGTATGTTTTTGGTCACTTCGGCCTTGATTGATGTCCCATATTTGAAACCCACTTTTCACATTCTACTTTATCTCCACTATTACTTGTATACACTTTCTTCTATTACATGCTTGTCACTTTTTCTACTAACACAAGTTTCCATCCATGTTGTTTGCATGTGACTTGGTTTCTACCATGTGAATTCCCCCTATAGGGTATTAGTTTCAAATCAACATCTAGTCCTCTCCTTTAGGACACATCCTCCTAGCGACGTCGCATGCACCTAAAATGATGGGGAAGACATTGGGTGAATCAATCATCCCATACATCAACTCAAAGCTTCATTACAGGCCCGCACAATACTGGAACAAAACCAAGTTATAGACACAAAACAACCCCAATTTTGAGATGGGTCCTCATTTTAGCACAGACGCTAGCATCTAGGAACTCCTAACCTTTCTTGGGTGTCTATGACTAGGGGGGAATTACAGTCGCTTTCTCATATTGGAAAAGTTTTTAGTAGTTTATAGAGAAGTTTTCACAATACGGGCACAATCCTCCAACAAGTAGAATGCATCCTATCTTTTTTTACTTTGATAAAACAGGATCAAACATGGAACACAACAGGACCACACCATTTATATTGGTGTATAAATTAGGGAAGCATTTAGGGATGGAGAATAACACTAAACCTTTCTCCCCAACACTCTTCTATTGTGGCATGAGATTGCCCAAAAAAATCACACTTGGCGTGAGATCACCTGAAAAACTCACTCTTGGCATGAGATCGCCCAAAAAATCATTCTTGACATGAGATCACCTGAAAAAATCACTCTTGGCATGATATTACCCACAAAACTCATTCTTTTACATCATTTTCAGGACCTTTTCTATCCTTTTCCCTTTTCACAAATCAGGTACACACTTTCCTTTTACTACTTTTTACATGCTTTTACACATCTTTACATACTTGGATCATAATTTTCACATATACGTGACTTTGACTACTCGTTTGCAAGTTTTCCCTTAATATGCAACAAGAATCATCCCCACATCAACAAAGAATAATAATGACAATAAGTACAAACACAACACAACACATACACTTCTCTCCCAAGGCAACCTCCTCTTTTTTAGCTTCCATGTTTCATTTTTTATCACTCCACACTTTTTATTATCTCTTCGGCATTCTTTCGCCATCAAATCTACATGATTATTAGGTATGTAACTCTTATATACTTTATGTTATCGATTATTCACTCAAAAACATAGTGGGGGGAAAATGTATACACAAAATCACACACTTACATACATTTCTAGGTCCTTATCACATACCACTATTCATATGATTCCTAAGCGAGAAAACTAGCAATTGACAGCTATTTTTGGTCATTTCATCTATGTTTCTTATTTTCTATTTGGCCCTTTACACCGTACAGTCCAATCAGTAATTCATTGTTTTATATTTTATAACTCTAGACACCAATGCCTAGGATCCCTCATCCCCTCTAGATGCCCTCGACCTCTTTGTATCTTACTCGCCTCTTTTGGGCCTCCTTTATATTTTTAACATCTTGTTTTCTTATGGTTCAGCCTTCCCATTGTTAATTATGAAATTCAACCAAGGGAATCATATAAATACAAAACTATGTGACCATAATAAAGGACCAAACACTAAGCATCTATTATCATCACCTAAGATTGAATCTAAAGGCATTTTAGGAGCATCAAAGCATCCATTTAGCACTGACTCAAGGGACAAGGGACTGCATTTTCTGCATACACACATAGGAAGGGAAGTTCATTTTTTTCCATCCACACATCTATTTATATTTATACATGATCTAGCTATTTGTCGTTATCAAGTGCATCTTACAAAAGAGCTACCTAGGGTACGATTTCTACACATGTATAAGAACTACATGGAATTTTAAATGTAATGCAACACTCAGTTATAAGCTTACTCAGTTAGGTGACCTCCAGGGTCATTTTGAATCCCCATTTGGATTTTTCTTTTTTTAGGATTTGATGTGTTTTAGGTTTTTGCAAGATATCATTTGTTTTACAGGTAACAGGAAAACTCGGTGATCATCCAACAATATATATGCAATAAAAAGTGAGGGTTAGCGACACTTGCATGACACAGTGAAAACTAGTTTATGAGCTCTTGCAAAGTCATAGGTGCCTAGAAGAGGTCCCTAGTGCCTAGGATCCCTAGTCCCGGCTCATTTGGAAGTTCTAGGGATTTTTGTGTTTGATTGCGATAGTATGATCCTCTTGTTCATTAGTCTTCTAGTCTAGAATACTTCGGGATCAAGTGCAAAATCAACTAAGTTTTCTACTCTCTCTCTCTCTCTTACACCTAGGGTTTCATATTTCTTTAGCTTATTTCTTGTGTCAGATCTATACTTTAGCATTTATTTATCATACATGACTTTACAATTAGGGTTTTACAAATTTAATATTTATTAGATTTGAAATTTGCATATGTTTTAATCTCAAACTTTACATATGTTAGATGTGAAACTATACATATAGGGTTCCTTATATGGTTGATCTCATGTTCATTATAATACTAATATGAGTGAGTTCTAGGTGGTTTTGTTTCTATTATTTTGTGGTGAGCAACAAGTTGTAAAACAAAAGATTGGCCGTTGGGGTGTTTCCACTGCTAGTGCTCACAACTACATCTACAAAATCAACCTTCCAATATGTGTCAATTTTTACTTATGTCTTGCTCTAAACTCCCATTATGGACCAAATGGGAGGATGGTGACAAAGGTCTCAAAAGGGTGAAATTGAATCATGAAATAAAAAATATGAGGCAGAGATACTATCTCACAAGACAGTTGGAGGACACCAAACAAATGCACATGGCACAATATAAGTGGAGTCAAAGAGGATCCAACATACAAACTTAGGGGAGATATTCAACCCATTGACGTCCCACAATTGCTTAAATACCTCCACCATCTAATGAAGACCATGTACACACATAATCCTCAAGATAATACATTAACATGTACATAAACATATTACATTGTCATTGCAATCAATTTACAACATGTCCTCCATTGAAATCACTAATATTCCAACCAAGTAGTAAAATTTCCCTTTCTAACAAGGTGTTGATGAAGTATATTGATGATAAATTAATGTATGTGCTAGTAATCAAATGAAAAAAATCATATTGTATGCATAAAAATATTTATTCATAATTGGTACCAATTTTATAATGTTCCTTAATTGTCCAACCTACATAATCAATAAGAGATATTTTTTTCAGGCTTCATGGGCCATGTAAGAGCATGTTTGGTTGAAGCATGTCTTACTTTTGGATGGCCCGGGTGCCGCCTCATTTTGTGGTGACGAGATGGGTGGTATTTAGTAAAATTATATGTTCTATGCGGGGATGGGAGGAGATGAGTTACAAAGAGTAGGTTAACACTCGTCAAGGTGGTGTTTCTATTGACTGAGATGATGCTAACAATGTTTTCCTAGAGAAATTCATTGGATCAGCAGGCCTTGTCGCCATCACACATGGTGATTGTGAGTTACATTTTTTCCCAACATCTTCAAGTGAGACAAGAGATCCTACTTCAAAACACTTTGATGGGGTGAAATCTTCTTTCTCCACTGGTGTATGAAGTCTAGAGAAAGTTTTTGCACCACTAATATTGCTTAGGTGACCCTCCTTTTCGAATCAATATTGAGCACTCTCTTCATCTTCCACACCAGCGAAATCAGAGTCATTGCCTATTGAGCTCAGAGACTCGTTGTGACATTGACTTCCTAGGGGAAGTCCTAGATGAGCAACAATATGTCGTGTCCATGTATTTAAAATTTGACCACAATGTGGTGTTGATGTCAGCCTCCTCTTTCACCAACTATACTAATACATTCAAGTTAATGCACAAAACAATTAATGTTATATTCTTTGTAAAATTATTGTTTAACTCTAGTTGATATAATTGTGATTTAGGCTTCAACTCTAACATGCAGGGAAATGGTAGCCATCATTAAAATCACACATAATTATTATTTGAAACCATTGATATTGACCATGTCATTCAAAACAAACAACCCTCGAACAATATAGTTGGTAATCTCCGTTATGTCATCGACAAGTCCAATATACGTCAGTACCAATGTCTCAATGAAATCCACTCCACTATCATTGCAATCAATATACACCACGCCCTCCACTAAAATCATCAATGTTCTGGTCAAGGGATAAAAATTCCCATTCTAACGAGGTGCTTACAAATATGTTCAAAATGAAAAGGCGAGAAGATGAGGAACATAGTTTTGATACACTTAGCCACTGTCACAAACCACCCCACACTTTTAAATCTAGTATTATGATTAACAAAATATACAAAATTTTCTGTAAAACTTTTTCATTATCTTTACGTGAAAGTAAATAAATATTATATATAAAGATAAAAATATAATTAAATAAATAATTGAAATTGAAATTGGTTTACGACTCTTTCTATAATTCACAATATCTCATTATTGGGAGGGAACTTGAAGATGCCAAACTTAATAGACATGCACGAGTCCGTAGGGGATTCATAGTCTTATAAGCATGTAGGTCCAATTCACATTTCTATAAAATGAAGATTCTTTACAAATTAAGATTTTTATATGCGTCCTATTCTCTTGCGTTCAATTGATTAAAGTTGCAATGAACATGATTCATGAGGGGTTGTTGTGCGGCTGGCACTAAAACTATACAAATGTTTAACTCATCGAACAATACAATTGGAGTTGTGTGAGCATTTCAAGGCACGAAAGACATGTACGGGGTTGAATTTAACAACCACCTATTCTTCTCAAACAATTTATTCGTGATGGTAATTTTGTAATATTTTCTTTCAAAATACCAAAAAATAAATTATTTATATCATATTAGTAAAATATATAGAAGAGTATTCTATATATTTATTTAACTATATTTATTATATATTAATTTAATTTACATATACATATATATTAAAAATGATGGTTGTATTTTAAATATAGAAGACAAATATGACGATTATTTCAAAAATCTGTAAGTATTTTACGACCATTAGATTATACAGATTTTATGACTATATATATATCGAATGGGTTGTCCTCCAACGATGTGTATGACAGTGTAAAAGGTGTTGCCTAGCCATCTACCAAGGTTCCACTCTCAGGAGATAATAAGTAATAAGGGATGACGCCGAGATCGTGCCCCAAACAACTTCGGTGAAATAGAAACCCCCAGTCCTTGGCAACGAAGTCTAAGAATTCTCTACAACTAATCCTTGCAACTTTAGATTCAAACAAAAAAATGACAAAAATGTTTAAACAACCGTCAAATTTAACCCCTGGGCCGCATCTACACTTTCTCCAACCGTCTTTTGGTACCTCATTTTCTTTAGACATTTAAGGGAAATATTTCATATAAATTGCATTTCAGTGCAATAATGATACCACATAAGAATGACGTGACATCTAATGTAAATGTGAAGATGGGATAGAGAACCTATGAAGATGGGATAAGAAACTTGCATTGTCTTGCAACTGTGGTGGAATACATGTTGATGCATCAACTAAACTATACATTTTCTACAATTAAATTCACTTAAATTGGTCGAAACAAAGGTATGCACATCCTAGCCAAATAGTTTGCACAATGTAATTCAATAATGCAAAGATATTTCTATTAAAAAAGATCTAACCATAGATCAATATTTCCATCATTTATATGTTCCCACACAAGCTTGTCTTATGATTAGACAATCTTTTTCTTTTCGTCTTTATTAATATTAATAATGTGCAAGTTAATTGATCTCTTATATTGTATTATGTGTTAATGATAAAATCAATTGTATAGGATGTTGAAGGAAATTATGATGAAATATCTCTTAAAGTTTGGGTTGACTAACATTGAATCTTGAGAAACGATCTACTTGATGAGATCATGCCCTGCGTGACTTTGACAGCGTGAATATTTCTGTGAAGGCGATCACTAATCTAATTGTACGCTTACTCGTAATTGTATAGCTGCTATACATTTTCCTCATAAATATTTGGAGCGCCCTGCACTAGAAAGAGAGATGTAGCCCTCATCAAGCTTCCCAATGTATTCCTCCTGTTACCTAAAATAATTTAAAAATGAAAACAAGTGTGCTCATCAAGCTTCCCAATCGCTACCTCCTCCGTGGAAACACTTCCAAAAAACAGCTCGGACTCTGCCTCCAAATAAATATTGGGGTGCAGGCACCTGGATGTGCATTGCCTGGTAGCGAGTCAATAATCCTTCTTGGAGATGAAGATGGATGCCAATCCCATGATTGCCAAAGTATGGTCTTTCATCGGCCTCTTCACTCTGCTCCAAAACATTCTTCCTCCCCAATTGCATCAAATTTTAATGCGATGGCATTCATTCCTGCTGGAGTACTTCAATCCTCCTCATTATCATTATGAGGTAGACATTCCAGAATTCAAAGACAATCATGGAGTGAGCGGCAATGATCTTTATGACAGCGTACAACACTATGTGCAAAGTCTGCAAGCCATTGCCCCAAGAATGACTGCGTTTCGTGCGAGGAATTCCCTCAATTTAGGCATCTCTCCAGCTGATGAGGAGGAAGTGGAGGACTCGTTCAAAGGGGTCAGGGTATGGTGGTCTCACAAAACCCAGGGTGGGGAAAATGGGGACAATGAGAGGCTGAGCTATACTCTCAAACTCCCCAAGGCAGATAAAAAGTTTCTCTCCGCTTATTTCAATCACGTTACAAGACGCGCAGCCGAATTCATTACAGAGAATAAAGAGCTCACGCTTTACACCAATGCCAATAGATGGACGGGAGTTCCGTTCAAGCATGCCTCCACTTTTGCCTCTCTCGCTCTCGATCCTCCGCTCAAGCACATGATTCTGATGGATCTTGATCGTTTCAAGCAGGGGA
Source organism: Taxus chinensis (assembly GCA_019776745.2). Classification (NCBI taxonomy): domain Eukaryota; kingdom Viridiplantae; phylum Streptophyta; class Pinopsida; order Cupressales; family Taxaceae; genus Taxus; species Taxus chinensis. The sequence goes on along the minus strand of CM034153.1, from coordinate 202,555,570 downwards.
GGGATTTCTACAGTCGGATTGGGCGATCATGGAAGCGCGGATACCTTCTTCACGGTCCTCCCGGAACAGGAAAATCGAGCCTCATCGCTGCCATTGCCAACTACATGAAGTACGATGTGTACGATCTGGAACTCACTCGGGTGAAAGGCAACACGAAGCTCCGTGAGCTTCTCACCCAAACTAAAGAGAAATCTGTGATTATAATTGAGGACATCGACTGCTCGCTCGATCTCACGGATAGGGGGATTTCAAAGCCTCGTCAAACAGAGTCTTCTCAAGGCAAGGAAGAGGATAACGGGAGCAGAGTTACTCTGTCTGGTTTGCTCAATTTCACAGACGGGTTGTGGTCGTGCTGCGGAGAGGAGCGTATCATTGTGTTTACGACAAACCACAAGGAAATGCTCGACCCTGCCCTGCTCAGATCTGGAAGGATGGATATCCACATCCTCCTCTCATTTTGCACTTTCCCCCAATTTAAATCTCTCGCCTACAACTATCTGCAGATTAAAGATCATCCGCTGTTTCCCGCTGTGGAAGAGAAGATGGGGTGTGGGGCTCAGATGACTCCTGCACAGATTATAGAACTTTTCATGAATAAAGTGGACGATCCTGACGAAGCGTTGAATGATGTGATTTCGGCAATGGATGCAAACATTAAGGGCGGCTCTGGTTACATCCCAATCTGATGAAGAAAAAGAAAGCCACGGACATGAGAAATTGCTCAAGCAAAACAGGAAAGAGGAAGGGGCGTAGGAGGCACACGCACGTAAAATTGAATTAGTACAGGAAAACGTCATGATGGATCTCTGTAATCATGTAAGTAGGTTTGTTTAGACAGCAAATTTAGTTGAATAGGTCTATTTAGACAGCAATAATCGACTTCTGTATTCTTCGCATCAGGTTCATATGTTTGTTTTGACAGCAAATTTAGTTTTTATTGGGTTCAGTATATAATCAGGCGGCAAACTCTGTCGAAGCAAGTCTGTTTTTTACTTTGGATTATTAAAGGATAATGTCTTGATCATGTTTTATTTGTTATTAAGAGAGAGCAATATGTAGTAGAATAATAATAAATTTTATAACCATAAACCAAATGCATTAAGTGAAGATTGACTGGATCATATAGAGTTAAACATTTTGAAAGGAGAATATAAACTAGCAATTGGGTGCGTCAATGCAATGTGAATGCTGAATGGTATATGTTATTAGATTTAGAAGGATAGTTATTACTTTTGTAGTTGATGTTGATAAGAGGTGTGATTGACAATTCTGATTTTCTATTAAAGCCAAAACAAATGTTGCAAAGTACATTAGAAGGGATGTTAAATAATAGTTAGTTGTGTAATAATTGAAGACAAATGCAAGTGAGACATGTAAGTTTGCTAACACTCACTCTCAAGAATGTAGTAAATGTGAAGTGTTGTTGTCAAAGTAGATTGAAAGAATGACTAAGTGCTTTAACATATTAGCTCTCCAGCTCTCCATGAAATGAAAATGACACAAAATATGGAAGCATATATAAACAAAGCTTAAATGGTTATGGTACATTCCAAATTACTTTATTACCTCAAAGAGTTTGAGAGCATTATTGTCAGAGCTATTTTGTGCATATCTTACAATCATAGCATTCCATGAGACCACATCTCTTTGAGGCATTTTGCAAACAAAAATTCATTTGACCTTCTTCCTTTAACTTTATCCAGGGTGTCTTATCAAAATAAATAACCTCCAATCATTTCTTACTGTGGCTTGCCCTAGCTGTGAGAGTGTCATGTGGTTGGGATTCTATGTTGTTCTATAAAAAATAAATAAAAAATATTGTCCTTGATAGGTGTGGACATTTCCGTGCTGCTTTTATGGCCATCCTTGTATCGAGTTGTTCACAGAGTTAGTTGTATCCTTGGTGACGACATGTTGCGTGATGTTATGTGTCAAGCAAGTCAAAAAAAAAAATCCTGTCTCTTACTGTGTTGTTCGTGTGTGTTATTTTTCGGTCGTTACACTAAACATCAAATCCTAAACTCTAAACCCTGAGCACTAAACCTTAAACCTTAAACCCTTAACCATGATCCCTGAACACTAAACCATGAACCCTGAAATTTACAACCTAAGCCCTTAACCCTAAGCCTTAAGCCCTAAACTATAAACGTTAAAACCTAAACCTTGAACCCTAAGTCCTGAGCCCTAAAACCTAAACCTTAAACCTATAACTCTGAATGTCAAACCATGAGTCGTAAACCCTGAACCACAAACCCTAAACCCTATGCCCTAAACCCTAAACCTTAAACCCTAAGCCTTGAACCCTACAACCTGAGCCTTGAGCCCTAAAATCTAAAATTTAAATCATGTACCTTAATCCCTAAAAATAAACCCTAAACCCTTATCCCTAAACCTTAAACCCAAAACCTTAATCCCTAAACACCAAATCCTAAACCCTAAACCCTAAAACATGAACCATAAACACTATATCCATAAACCCTAAACCATAAACCCTAAATCCTGATCCTTAAACCCTAACCATAAACCCTAAAGCCTAAACCATTAAACTTGAACCTTGAACCTTGAATCTTGAACCCTGAACCATGAGCCTCAAACCCTAAACCACAAACCATATTTCATCAATATTTCCTAGTCTCATGTCTAGAACCATCATTGAGTCTTCTTGTACAACTACCTTGTTTATGAGAGGTCGTATAAGTAACTAAATGGATATGACATCTACCTCGTGCCTTATAATGCATATTACACATCTCTACCAAACCTATTTCTCTCAACATATACTTGTGCTCTTGAATGTCAATTTCTTCACACTCTGAAACAAATTTCACTCTTGATATCTGACATTTCCCTCTTTCAAAATACCAGCAAATGAAAGGCATCAAATTGTGATGACTCCCTTTGATTGTTCTGCCAATGAAACAGATGAACCCTTTTTAGCTGAATACTTTTTCAATACTAATAAGAATGGACAAGACACAAAACATTAGAATGAGTGAATGGATGAGCCTAAACCTTGAGCCCTAAACCCTAACCGCTAAATCCTAACCCCTAAACCCTGAGCCTTAAACCCTAAACCTTAAACCATGACCCTTAAACATTAAACCCTAATCCCTACACCCTAAACCCTAAAACCTAAACCATAAACTCTCAACCCTAAACCGTAAACCATGGGCCCTAAACTGTAAACCCTAAACCCTAAAACCTAAACTATACACCCTAAACCATACACCCTAAACCCTAAACTCTAAACCATAAACCCTAAACCCTAAAGCCTAAAGCCTAAGCCCTAAGCCCTAAGCCCTAAACTATGAGCACTAAAACATAAACCCTAAACCCTAAAAATTGACCCCTAAACCCTAAAACCTAAGCCACAAATTCTAAACCATAAATCCTAAACCCTAAAACCTAAACCTTGAGCCCTAAACCCTAACCTTTAAACCTTGAGGACTAAACCCTAAACCCTAAGCTCTAATCCCTAAGCAGAAACCAAAAACCCTGGATCATCAACCATAAACCCTAAACACTAAACCCTAAGCCCTGAAACCTAATTCCTAAGCCCTAAGCCTAAACCCTAAACCCTGAATCCTCAAATCTGAACCCTGAACCCTAAACCCTTAACACTAAAGCCTAAACCTTAAGCCTTGAACCTTGGACCCTCAACACTAAACCCTGAGACCTAAAACCTAAACCTTAAACCCTATACACTGAATCGCTAAACCCTAAACCCTAAACTTTAAAACCTAAATCCTAAATTCTAAAATCTAAACCCTAAGCCTAATACCTGAACGATGAGCCCTAAACACTAAACCCAAAACCCTAAACGATGAACCATGAGCCCTAAACCCTATAACCTACACCCTAAAACCTAAATCATAAACCCTAACCTAAAATAAAGTACCAATAAGACCATTTAGTGTGTTTCAATGTGTAAGGAATATTGTCTGAGGTTATCGATCAACTCATTTAGTTGTGTTGAGAGACTACTTCCTCTAAAGGCCTAAAAAGGCCATTTTTGCCCATCCTGTAACTAATTGAACACCCTTCAGATGTTTTTTGAGAAAATATAAATCATCTGAGGGTGATTTTAGAGAGAATTGAAGATGTCCAAGTAAATTTTGGAAATTTTAGGAAATAAAAATCTCATTCAGGAGCAATCTATTTAAGATCGAGTTTTCAAGTGCAGGGAATGAAAGCTAAAACGGTAAAAGATGACTTCTTTGGATGATTCCAGGAGTTATGGAAAGACTTAGGATAAAAAAATAGGAATTGGAAGGATATTAGAATACTCTATAAGGTGGAATAATCAACAATATTGATTCAAGGCTTAAATATTTCTTTAGGTACTGCAAAATGCTTCAGCTGCCCCTCTAAGTTCAAAATGAAATAGGACCTAAATTTTGAGTTGCAGGCAAAATTAGGTTATTAGAATAGTTTCATTAATCATAAAATGTGATTTGTAGTCTTATAGTGAAGTATGGAGGTCAAGAACATGTAACTCATACTCAAATTTAATTCAAGGATTCATCTTTTATCTGGAGGAGAAAACCCATTTCCATGACGAACAAATTGAAAAAAAAGGTGTCTATGTACCATAAACATGCTTACACCCAGGTTTCATCTTAGTAAATAAATTGAATTGTGAAGGATTCATCATATTTAAAGGTGAAATGTGGAGCTGAAGGAGTGACTTGATGATAATCATATCTTGACTCTGCCATTGTACCCAAATCTCTCCTAAGAACAAGCTAAAATGAGCTAGTCATGCCACCGAGGTATCCATGACCATCATGTGTGAAGTATTAACGTATCGTCTATCTTCATGAGATACATATGAGCAAAGACGCACATGAGAATCTTAAATTTGATTCCATAAAAGGATGATTTTAGAGAAAGGAAATGTGAAGGGGTGATCTTTATATGAAGCACCATGTTTCTAAGAATGAGCAATCATCTAAGTTCACTTGATGCGATTCACTTGGTACTATTTGTAAAAAATCATTCAGTGCCTATTAGTGTGATCAAACCTTAAGGAGAAGGCACATTACCATCACCTCATTTTTGCCATAGGACATGAATCTCATTTAGGGAGCTATCTTCTATCTACAAACTGAGGATCTCATTTTAGTAAGAAGTAGACAAACATCATAGAGTTGATTCATGGTCACTAAAGTGAATCATGGACACAATTTCAAAATTAGTACCAATTCAAGAAGAGGTAGGGCCAAAATCCAATCCAGAAGGTCAAAAAATGTACAAAAGAACTATATGCTTTCACAAAACAAAGACCGAATACAATAGATATTGCCTGAAAGTTTTAGGTCATTGCTGAAATTCTGAAAATGAGTAAGTACTGACCAAATTAGATATTGAAAAACTATCTTCTAGATTCTAACTGTTAGAGCTATCAGACCACTTCCATTAGGTGTAGAGTGACCCTAACTTCTTATAATTACTAAAATAAGAATTCTTTTATTATTTCTTTATAATTTTATTATTTTTTTATACATTTATTATTTACTAAAATAAATTTAAAGTTAAAGTATAAGAAATAATAAAATTAAAAGAAATAATAAAATTATAAAGAAATAATAAAAGAGATCTTATTTTAGTAAATATGGCTCCTTCCGGCCATCCTAAACTTCATATAGCTCAAAACGCGTACACATTTCATAGCACTAGAAATACGCGCGTGTTATAACCCGTGCATGTTTTAGGTTCATGAATTCCTGAGCCTAAGAAAACATAACACGATCGTGTTTCGTTCATTTTCAGTTTTTTGTCCACTTTTTGGCCCCCCAGATTATTGCACTTACCTAAATTAAAAAATGACAAATTCAATATCGACTACAACGACACATGGGTACAACAAGCTGACAATGGTGAATAAACATGATGACATGTGTGCTTCTTATCCTTGTCGTGCATATCCAACCACTAGTGCATGCCATGATGCTTTGTTTGTTTTGCATTTCGTCAAACAACTAGGATGCTTCCTGGACACTGTCACATCCACTAGCTCATGTTCGTCAGCGAGCTTATCCTCTTCATTAAGATGCAACAAGCGCCACATAGTCAAAATGGCTTAGTTGAATCTAAATATGAGCTCTTCGTAGGCTACTGAGGGAACTCAACGACTCACACCTAAGGGGGCAAGACTCAAGTTAATCCACATTCTTGATGACCTCGAAGGTTTTTCTTAGTTTCCTTTACTAACGTCTAGTTGTGAGTGTGCATGCCAAAGCTTGCCTAAGAAAAGCATTACCATTCACACAACGCATAGACTTGATAGAGGAGGCAAAACAATGGAATGTCTTAGCCAATTCTAAATTTGACCTCTTTGCAAGCTATCGAGGGACCACAATGACCCGTACCTAATGGGTCGAGACTCAAGCTATTGATCGTTACATCCATATTCTCCCCACCTTCGGAGGTTCTACAAAGTCCCTTCACCACTCCTTGTAAAATGGGAGCTTGCATATGTCTGACTACGACATGTTGTCGTTGCCCGCCATGCCCTCTAGCTCATCTTTGGCATCTAACTTATTCTCTCCATTAAGGGTGAACAAAGTGCCAACAAAAGCAATTTGCGTAATACTAGGAGATGTGGATGTCTAGGCCCTTGAATTAGCGCACATGATATACCATGTTTTTCACCTCCTTGTTTGTTTGTAGGTATATTCCATGTTTAAAATAATGATTTAAAATATGGCAATGATAATGATAAATAATAATTATTTTACTGATTTGACACGTGACTTTTTCGTGGAGTCGTTTATTTTATTAATAGATGAATAATCTTAAATCATGATTTTCCTAATTAAAAGGAATAAAATTTATTTTCTTAGCAAAGAAAGAATACCGAAATCAAAAAATTGTCAAACATCAACCATAATAATGCACCATAAGGGGTCCATTTATTAAGATATTTAGGGATGAAAATAGAAAAAGGTCGGAATTAAATACTTGCATATTCCATAGAGTCTATATATTCCACATGTGATGTGACTCATTCTAATTTCCGGAGTGGTTCCAACTTCACACCCATTTTAATTATTGTACACTTAATTTTTGTTGCAAACATATTCCAATGACGCATCTCCAGACTTCCTCCGAGGGACTCGTCCCTCCCATTCCACACGTTAAACTAAAATGACGATACCCTTATATCAGATGCTACTTACTCAATGATGTAATCCGTATCCAGTGGTAATAATGCCCTAGGTACAGACTTGCATATTCCACACGTGACGAAACCCATTACAATTTCCAGGGATGTTTCCAGCACCGATCTCCGGCGGCAGGAACCCTCCTTAGTGGGCATGCTGATCAAGCCTCCCGATCGGTACGTACCGTGCCTACAAATAAATGGTACCTGGATCAGGATGTGCATTGCCTGCCTGTATCTGCTCCTAGTGACTCAATAATCCTTCTTGGAGATGAAAATGGATGACAATGCCATGATTGCCAAAATATGGTCTTTCATTGGCCTCTTCACTCTGCTCCAAAACTTTCTTCCTCCCCAATTGCATCAAATTTTAATGCAATGGTATTCATCTCTGCAGAAGTATTTCAATCCTCCTCATTATCAGGTAGACATTCCTGAATTCAAAGACAATCATGGAGTGAGCGGCAATGATCTTTATGACAGCGTACAACATTATGTGCAAAGTCTGCAAGCCATTGCCCCAAGAATGACTGCGTTTCGTGCAAGGAATTCCTTCAATTTGGGCATCTCTCCAGGCTCCAGCTGATGAGGAGGAAGTGGAGGACTCGTTCAAAGGGGTCAGGGTACGGTGGTCTCACAAATCCCAGCGTGCTGGTGGAAATGGCAACAAAGAGAAGCGCAGCTATGTTCTCAAACTGGCCAAGGCAGACAAAATGTTTCTCTCCGCTTATTTCAATCACGTTACAAAACGCGCTGCCGAATTCGTTACAGCAACTAAAGACCTCACGCTTTACACCAATGCTGAAGATGCTTGCTACGACTATGGATGGACGGGAATTCCGTTCAAGCATTTCCCCACTTTCGCCTCGCTCGCTCTCGATCCTCCGCTCAAGCGCAGGATTCTCATGGATCTTGATCGTTTCAAGCAGGGGAGAGATTTCTACAGTCGGATTGGGCGTTCATGGAAGCGCGGATACCTTCTTCACGGCCCTCCCGGAACAGGAAAATCGAGCCTCATCGCTGCCATTGCCAACTACATGAAGTACGATATGTACGATCTGGAACTCACTCGGGTGAAAGACAACACGGAGCTCCGTGCGCTTCTCACCCAAACTAAAGAGAAATCTGTGATTATAATTGAGGACATCGACGGCTCGCTCGATGTCACGGATAGGAGGATTTCAAAGCCTCCTCAAACAGAGGATTCTCGGGACCAGGAAGAGGAAAACAGGAGCAAAGTTACTTTGTCTGGTTTGCTCAACTTCACAGACGGGTTGTGGTCGTGCTGCGGAGAGGAGCGTATCATCGTGTTTACGACCAACCACAAGGAAATGCTCGATCCTGCCCTGCTCAGATCTGGAAGGATGGATATGCACATCCTCCTCTCATTTTGCACTTTCCCTCAATTTAAATGTCTCGCCTTCAACTATTTGAAGATTGAAGATCATCCGCTGTTTCCCGCTGTGGAAGAGAAGATGGTGTGTGGGGCTCAGATGACTCCTGCACATATTATAGAACTTTTCATGAATGAAGTGGACGATCCTGACGAAGCATTGAATGATGTGATTTCGGCAATCGATGCGGCTCTGGATACATCCCAATCTGATGAAGAAAAAGAAAGCCACGGACATGAGAAATTGCTGAAGCAAAATAGGGAAGAGGAAGGGGCAGAGGAGTCACACGCACGTTAAATTGAATTAGGACAAGGAAACATGATGTTCTGTCTAATCATGTTAATAGATCTTTTTAGACAGCAAATCTAGTTTAAATTAGTACAGTCAAACATGATGGATCTGTCAAGATCTCTCTAATCATGTTAATAGGTCTATTTAGACCACAATAATCTATTTCTGTATTCTTCTTATAAGGTTAATAGATCTGTTTAGACGGCAAATTTAATTGCGAACTCTGTCAAAGCAAGACTGTTTCAGATTTTAGATTATCTAAGAATCATGCATTGAAGGACACCCTGATCTAGTTGAGTCATGTTTTATTCATTATACAGTAATATGTAGTAGAATAACAATAAATTTTATAACCATAAACCAAATGCATTAAGTGAAGATTAAATCGATTATATCAATTAAATATATTGAAAGGGAAATTTAAATAAGAGAATTTATATGGCAAATTATAAGTACAAAATTTGTGATAGTTTAAAAAATAATTTGAGTGAATTTGAAATTTGTTATGAGTTAAATAATTGTTGTCACATGAGTGAATAATGTATTAATACAATATAAAAAGAATTGTAAACACAATATTGATAATATATTAATGAGAAAGCAACACACATCTTGTATTTGTAAACAAAAACGGTGTTTACCAATTCAATGGTGAATGGTCGATTGTAGACTTGAACAAATTTGGCTGCCATTAGTTGATGGGTTTCAATTGGTTGTCGGTGTAGGCAGGGGCTCTCTCGACTAGCTTAGTCATACTCTAGGCTCTACACTCCATACCAATATTTCCAACATATTTCTTGTAGATTTCTTGGCCATTCCCAACATGTATTGGTAGAGCTTTGGACATTTTGGGTTGTTTATCAACTATTTAACTATACATGTTGGGTATTTTTTGGTTAGCTTCCAATTTTTTGAAGAAATATCGGAACTGGATCGATTTGACATTTGTAGAGCTAGCCCATCTTCGGGTTGAATTGGTGACTAATAAAGAAGACAAAATGATTTAGCTACCAAAATGGAATCTATAAATCTAAACTCGTAGGTTCAAGTTCTAAAAAACAACCTCTACTTGTTAAAGCACTGATTCAAGAAAAAATTGAAAAAGATAGACAAAGGCAAGCCAAAGCCTTTAGCCTACGAGTGAAAGGATTAACCAAAAAATAAAACGTCGTTCAAACAATGTCCAACTTCATAAGTCATGATTTAAAACTGCCTAATATATCACCATATAGAGTTTGGCTCAATCAAGATGACTCCTTGGTTGTTTACTTTTGCACATCACATGAAAGATTAAAGGTATTGAGATGAAAGAAAAAAGTGATTTGGTTGTGTTGAGAAATTTCATGTTGATGAAAACTTAACTAAGTTACAATAAGAGGAGGTCAAAGAAAGTAGAAAGGAAGTGTTGGAAGCTAAAAAGTAAGGAAAGTGGGTTATGATTCCCAATGGAAGAGCTTGCATGAAGGATTATCCTCTTGATTGGGTGACTAAACATTGGTTCATTTCTACATGATGCCAAAGCTCAGACCTCGATTTGTAACCTCAAATACAATTTCCATTTCGAATTGTGGTGGCTCCATCTTTTTTCTCTAGGGTCTTTTGCAGATATGATTCTTAACTCATATACCAATTTTCTCATGGAAACACATGAGACCAAGGAGAAACCCCTCCCCTCATATACATGATACGCATTGACTGTTGTCCACATACTGAAACACCAACATGGAACAAAAGGCTCTAGTGGAGTAGCTTGCATTTATAAATATTATCTCCAATTCTATATCCAATTTGAAGGATATCATGAATTCACAATTTTTTTTATGGATATCTCTAACAAGAAGACATTCTTTGCAAAATTTGATCATTATTTCTTGTTACTTTACTCCATAATACTCAAAGTATGTTATGGATCTTGAAGATGAATGCCCCTTTGTAGAATTACAACTAGAGATTACAAAATACTCTACTATTGGTGAGGTACTTCTTCTTGGCAGCTTCAACACCTAGATTGGCCAATTTCAATGTGCTAGCCATGATATTCACAATGACCCATTGTTGATTTATGAAGTTGATAATCATGAATTACGCTATCAATGTTATTATGTCTACTCTACCGTGAATGCTTATGTATAAGACTTGATTGAATTTGGTGAGTCTCATGACCTTGTGATTTTGAACTGTATGGAACATTTCCCTAATCTAGAGGCTTTACTTATTTTCCTCATCCATGTGGAGCAAGTGTAATAGACTATGTTATATCCTATAAATATTTTTATTTGAGCATACATGATCTCCATATTTCGACTTCTCCCCCACCTCTCACATATCATGTGGTTCTCTCTTTCTGTACACCACTTTTCAAACCTATGATAACTTCTTCCCATGTGCCCTCTTGTGAGTGTAATGATATTCATTTTGGCCATGCATATGATGAGAGTTACACTAATATATTTAAGACCAACCTCATGAGCATTTATGATACTTTGGACCCAATTGAGAGAAGTAATAGATCATTATCTCAAATAATTATGGTTATTGCTCTTAATTCCTTCCCTCATTCTAATCATACTTCCCTCATTCTAATCATACTTCCCTACCCCATAAAACCCATGGTCATTTCCCCCAAAATTTTTGGTACGATATGGATTGTAAAAATGTTCACAAGTTAACTAAACATTTTATGACTAAAACACAATCCAAAGCTGGGATCTTTGAGAAAATTCTCCAGAGATATTCTTAGAAAGAAAATGGAAATACTTGTATAACAAATGAAGAGCTACCCTACATCAAATCCAGTCTAATTCTAGGTCATTATGGAGATCATTTTTACCCAAAAAATATATTTGTGCTATTACCAACCCGCATACATAATATACATATGCCACCTCTCTCTACAATGCTCCCAATTAACCCCTCATCCAAGTAATTTCTAGACCACTTAACTATCATTTCATTACTAACAAGATAGTCCTTAAATGCATTTTTAAAATCAAGCCCAAGATGTGGAAAATTTAAAGGCTAAAATCCTCCATCATAGTCCAACTATTCTTGTGGTCCATATCTTTGATATTTTTTATTTTATTGTTTCTCTTGGTTTTCCCCGAACTTGGACATCCCATATTCAAATCTAGAGATTTTCTTTATCTAGAGAACTACTGTACCATCATGATTGGCCATACTTTGGCTAATATTTTTCTGCCATGATTGATGACTATATCTCCAAGTGCGTAGAGAAAAAATGATTCAGGAAAAAAGATCAAACAAGATTTAGAAGGAACCATCGAATAAATGATCACATATTCACTCATGTTCCCAATTTTGAAGAGAAAATGGAGTGTGGGACTTAGATGAATCCTACACATATTATAAAGCTTGTGATGAATAAAGTGGATGATCTTGAAGAAGAATTGAATGATGTGATTTTGGAAATCGATGTAAACATTAAACAAAGGGTGGCTCTACTATTCGAACCATGGTTTTGTGTTTGAAATATTTGTATAGTGAAATATGTATTATACGTTGAGATGTAACTTGGGTATGAATATTGTGTAAACATACAGTTACTACTATCCATATTTGCACCCCCTTGAAAAATGGATTGACTTATAGGTTTGGGCATTAATAGTTAATGGGGAGTAACCAGCTCGCCGCGGCGAAGGTTTAGATCTTTATGGATTGTCACCTCATTGTTGCGTGTTAAAATTATTGCTAACACACATTAACGCCCCTTGTTATCGTGTGAAAACATCCCTTCTCGATGCGTGTCAACAATTTTCTCCCTGACACGCGTCACCATCTTCCTCTTATCGTGCGTCAACATTCCCTTGCTATCGTACAACAAAAATCCTTCCACTTTGTCACACGTCACCCCTCCTTCCCCATCATATATTCTTCATTGTCACGTGTCAGCATTCCTTTGCTGTCGTGAAAAAATAAATTCTTCCTGTCGTGCAACCGCTCCTTCCCTTTCTGACAGGTGACTTATTTCATTCTTTTTGGGTGTTATTTGGAAGATTTTGTCCTTTATTCATATCTATAAAACAGTGAAAAGAAGGATATAAATCAAGAAATATAGTTTCTTTAGAAACGGTTAAAGGAAACCGTCTAACCAACCAATGTAATATGTTACACTAACATTCCCCCCTTTATTAGATTGTTCTTACAAACATACATTTCCTGATACTGGATGTGCCCCCCCCGTTAATGATAACACCGCAAAGAGGGTCTTCACATCAGCATGTGCCTACATGGTCTCGATACACATGGTTTTTCTAAGGTTGACCATAAACCTAGAGGGACAGGAGCACTTTCCGACTATTCACCTCAGTGGTTTTATAGGTTTACCACGAACCAAGAGGATGATACCTCGGTGGTTTTACAGGTTTACCACGAACCAAGAGGATTTTACCTCGGTGGTTTTATAGGTTTACCATGAACCTAGTGCAAGTACCATGCACTGCTTTCAGTGCTTTTCTACTTCCCATGACACTCTTCAGTTTGGAGGTCCCAAACAAGAAACTATGCACCATCTACACTTTATTGAACAGCCAAACAACATAGGAAAACAACAAACAATACTGAAAAATATTCCACATTCACTTCTAAGAATCATAGCAATCATGTTCTTAGTTATAGTCACTGATGTCGATTTTCATTTAGCCAATCTTCAACAATAAAGGAAACAAATCACTGCCACTAGATGTTGCCCTTGACTAAGTCATTTTCGCCCATTATGTGAAATATGAATACTGAGAAAGAAACTGTATCAAGAAACATGTTATCGACTGGATCTTGCCACTTAGACCTTATTATACATGGTTCATGTTGCAAGTGAACGTATTCACAGGTGAACCATTTTCTTTTCAAATCACGACACTTAGAAGATCAATTCAAAATGAAGAACCATTGGAAAACAACTATGCTCCAGAATAATCCATTTTCAACACCCGATCACAAAACAACAGAACACAGAATAAAACAGAAACTAAAATAAACACAAACCAAAAATTGAGGAATTCGGTCCTCAATACCTTATTCGCCACAATATCTGTCGGTGGCCTCGTTTCTTGCGGCTTGCAAGAGGTCGTTAGATTTCCTCCAGCCTTCATTGTCCTCCATCCTCCTTCATTATTGCTTACAATAGTCGAGATGCTATGAAGCCAATCTCATCAACAACTTCCTCACTCTTGTCAGAATCTTGTGGATCTTCTATATGAGCAGTATTAGCTCCATTGTGTTTTATATTTCCTTGTAGAACATCTCTTTCTTGGCTATGACAATTCCACATTATATGACCTTTCTTCTAAAAATAGTGACATTCAATCTCTTGTTTAGGCCCTTGTTTATTTTTATCTGATCACTTGTGAAATTTTTTGTTTGTGGAATAAAGTGAACTTACTTTTTGATTATCACCTTCTGCAACATCATCAGTTATGTGTTTTTCCTTTACAAGAAGAGCCGCGATCATGTCATCTAAATATTTAGACTAAATTTGACTGAGAGTAAAAACAACATTACTGTATTTGGAAGATAGACTGTTTAATAAGATAGCTTTCGCATCCTCATATTCTATCACAACTTTGACTTCTGCTAGTTTTCAGAGCAGAGACCGAAGATTATTAATGTAGCTATACATAGAAATGCTTTCTTCCATTTTGAATCTATAAAACTAAATTTTTAGGGAAAACTTTGCGTTCACTGCGTTCGCTCCAAATAATTGATTTAAATTATCCCACATGTCCTTGGAAGATTTATTGAGATCAACATGATGGAGTTTAGAATCAGAGAGAGCAAGGCCAATAATGGATTTTTCTTTATCATCTCTTCACTTCCATTCTGCTAGTTTAGCGGCGTATGTGGGCAGTTTCTCTTTCCCACGCACTATACCCCATACATTTTTATGCATAAGTTGCATTTGGATCTTCACCTTCCATGTATGAAAGTTTAACACTGAGTATTTTTCCAAGTGAATGTCCATAATAACTACTAAATAAATGAAAAATGGTGAAGTAGAAAGTAAATTACCAGTTAGGACTCTCTGTCATATGTTCTGCACTTCTCCATTGTCTACTTTCTTGACACCCTTTTATGTTGGAAAAGGCATGGTCTTATCTTTCATAGCATTCTTTTCGACGAGCCTCCCCTTATCCTCTCTACATCCCTCTGAAAGCCAAGCTAGCACAGAGGAAAATTTTGACAGATGAAGAAAAGTTGATTGTTCATAATCTAGCAAAAAACAAACGTATTTAGCTCGCCCATGACAAGTCTGAATACATGGTTGAAGGTGAACGATTTATAGGTAGCCTAATTAGACACTCAGACACTTCCTTCTTGGTTTACTTCTCCTCACGGCTCACCAATCATTGGCTGCTGGCAGCGCTTTGGTGCTTCACCTCCTCCCACGCTTCTTCCCACACGGTTCACACAAACTCCACACAGGTTTCTTGGCCGAGTTAGTGAGCAAGAGATTTCAGGTGCCTCCTCCCATGCCATCCAATCACTTTGTGCTCTGATACCAATGTTTACAGAACATTAAAAGATTTTGTCTCTTATTCATATCTATAAAACAACGAAGAGAAGGATATAAATAAAGAAATACAGTTGCTACAGAAATGGTTACAAGAAATTGTCTAACCAACCAATGTAATATGTTACGAAAAAATTTGGTGGTTCTTGTTGGGCATCAACAAGGAATGTCAACTATGGACTGGACATTAATGACATCATACAAAGTAGTTGAACAATTGGTTTAATGAGGTATGAAACCCCTATTCACCGTGCAAGAAAAGTAACATTGGAAAGTGAACCGATATGGTCATCCATAACTCCGTACAAGAAATTAATGAAATATGTAGGTTGGTAGCTCCTTTTCTATATATATATATATATATGTAATTTCCCTTCATTTGTAAGTAGAGATATTTTTGAATGTAAAGGAACTTTGCCAAAAATGTTCCAGCACGTTTGTGAGTTACAGGCCTTGAATTTGGGAATTTTGTGAAGGATTCTTTCCTCGTGCCTCTATTATAATGGATTGTGCATAATTTTAAGAAATAAAATTGGTTTTTTTTGGATCTTCTTTCTCTATCGCGAGTATATATTGCATTCTTTCCTTATGTTACATTTACATGTATATTGTGCATAATTTTTCCTTTTGTAGGGTCCAAAATTCATTGTGCTTCATGAAATTGGGAGTTTGAATGTGTTACTTGGATTTTGGTGCTTTTTTTTACCCTCTCTAATCTCATTTTCCTCCACCTTTCACTCACTAGGACTCTCTCTAGTCTTATTCTTGATTCTATTACCTCCCATAGTTTAAGATTTACTTTTTATGTATTTCTCTATCCGTGGTCCCTTAGAATTGGTAGATTAGGAGTATATTAGCATTATAATAGGAAAGGAACCAACCTTCTCTAGATGTTTATCTCAATTTTAAGGGTCCCAAACCTTGAAACAACCCCATGTTATTCACAACTAGGGTTTTGTAATGTACAAATCCTAGTGTGATACTTGTTTGTCATAACAGTTATATGATTCAAAAAAATTTATGATTGAAAGAAATAAGTTGATAAATACTCTCAATTTCATTATGTTTGGATTTGTTGATTTTAAAATAAGATGATTAAAAAAGTGAAAGAAAGCATTGTTATGATCTTAAGTTATTAAGGATATAAAAATAAAACTCATTACTTATGTTGAATACATTTTAATGGAAAATATTACTCTTTCATTTCATTTATAGATTCTTGACAGATAATAAAATACCTTGGATTAAACTTAAAAATCAAGCATATGTGATATTTTGGTTTAAGCAATACCCAAATATGTTTTAGAAGCACAATGGACTGATAGGTAGGGGGTAAAACAATCCTTCAAAACATTTACTTCACTTACTTTAACTTTTGTGAACCATTAACATTGAACCATGCATTAATGTGAGCTTAGAAAAATGAAACATTCATTCATAATAGCATAAACTAAGAGAGTACACAAGAACACAAGATGTGAAGTGAGAAACCCTCAAGGGGAAGAAAACCCACTGAAACTTTTTATTATATTACTCAAACCAAAAGACTTGCATGAATATGATACATCACACAAGATTTTTTTAGTGAGGCACAAACACCACAAGGAGCACCAAACCCTATTTAGCAAGGCACCAACCCTGAAAGGATTCAACAACCTCCTAAGGTGATCAAGCACAAACTTAACCACTTGAAGATGAAGACCACTGATATATTGTTGCAACTACAACTAATAGTTATCACAAGCTAAGTCACACACTTCAAAACCTTCTTCAAACAAAATATTTCCTTCTTCTTTCAACCTCTCTTCTTCATAGGCTAAGTTATGCTTTCACCTACACCTAGTAGGGAAAAGTTATCTATTCTCTGTATACTTATTGATTCAGATCAACATAAATAAATTAGAATTGTTTGGTTGTCAAGTTGATTAGGTATATTGACCTAACACACATGATCCTCCTTGAACTTCTCAAAACTTCATACCTTATTTCATATCTGTCCTGATGCCCTCATAACTATTTCAAAATTTCTCTTAGTTCACACATTGCTCATACACACAACTAACTCATAATGAAAAAATACACGCACTTAAATATATGATTCATCTCGTAAACACCACTAGGTCAGCCATATCAACATAAAAACAAACCTATACACTCATATAAAAACATATGAAATACCCATATGGGTCAGCAATGCACCAAGACACTTAAAATGGACAATTAGGCCAAGAAGATTAAATCCTTCTCCACCGAGCAATCCATGGACTCCAAGATCATCAACCAGATTTTTCATGCCTCAAAAGGATTAAAAAATGTTAGATACATCCTCTTAAAATATCCAATAGGATCATGAACTTTTGGATCATTCAATTTCTCTCTGTCCCCACCTAGTAGGACTGCTTCTTACTTAAACTTGGCACCTCTAACAGACCATTCTCCAAAGATGAAGAATTAAGATCCAAAAAAAAACTAAAATATAGCATGCAACTAATAATTGTAAATAAAATGACCCAATAAACACTTCAAACCATGTTAGATATTATTAATCAACCCTCAAAGCCATCAGAAAAAAAAATTCCTTCAAGCTACATATGTTGCCCAGAAACCAATCTTGGAAGTAGGACCTTCTTGCACCCTTTTTGAAATTTTTTAGACTTCTAAATGAATGTATTAGGATAAATTTTCACCCCTCATCACTCTAAAATGGATAATAATTATGAACCAATCCAAGATTTTAGTCTTCCAAACCAATTTCACCAAGGAACCATTATTTTCGTGAAACCCTGTAGAGAGGGTCAACTTGCGATCTCAACCATGCCAAAAAAAATGATCTACAAAGATCAAACAAAGAATTAAAATCATCATATTGGATGCCTATATTACTCACATATCTATTAGAATCATCAAATTAGGCCACACATGCCCAAGAACCTCGTTTCACCATGACCGCTAAAAACTACCTTCTAAGCCTAAAAACCATTCTTCATGTTTGGACTTGTGAAGACCCCAAAATGAATTCACCAAGATATAAAATCACCCAAAATATATATCATAGATCCCATATAACTTTTAACATCAATTTAGATCATGGGTCAAATGGAAAACCTAAGAGTAAAACAAAATTTCGTGAAAACAATAAATTCTGAGTGAGCTCCACCTTTAGTCAAGTCTCCAAACAACCACTATATAAAATTTGGGAGAGTCCTATCCATCATAAAATCATCACATTTTATGATTCAATGTATTTTGATCTCACACCACCAATTTTTTTTCCATCACTAGATAATTAGGGTTTATGAAGGGTTTTGACCTCTTTGTCTTCTTAACAATCATTCATAAAGCTTAGACCCTTATTTAACCTCATTATAACTCTAATATATTATTAAATTATAGTAAAATTATCCCTACAAGGATCAGGCCCCCATGTAAACTTTGCAAGTGTCAACCAAGATGATTTTTCTCATATCGAGCTAAGAAAATCACCTTCTTGACCTCGGTAGAAGTAAAAATCTCATAAAATTCAAGAGTCTCATCATACCAACTTGAAATTTTTCTTGCAACACTAAGAAAACCTCTCTTAACTTCTCCAATGCTCACCTGATCATGATTATCTATGCATATTCACATCCACTAAGACTTGCATAACTAGGTCATGTAATTAGGTCTAGACAGAGTAGAAGAACACTATACCTTTGCTGAAAAATTCTTCAAAATGACCTTATATCCTTAAGACAACATGTTTCACACCTCTTCATTCCCTAATGGGCCCACACACTTCTGTAGTTGATGATTATGCTCCATTAGGCTAGCTTTCTCAAGAACTATGTCTAGGTTAGACCCACAAACATGCTAACAACCTGTACCTACACTCTGAAACTTACATGAGTGTCTTAAAACTCTTCCAACATGTGCTCCATGCCTTGAAAATTCTCATCCACATTCCTCATGCCTTAATTCCATCATAACAAACCATCCAGCTCACTAGGCCTCCTATCTAAGCTATTTAGATGAATTAGCTTGCACTATTTCCACTCATGCACACCAAGACAACTATAACACATCATAACACACTTTATTAATCATCTAGGACACCATCATGACACCCTATCACATCACCATTGTGCCTCTACAAACCACTAGCTACTCAATAAGCCATGCCTCACTAGGTGATCTCAATCATGACACTCCCAATCAAATTTTATGCATCATGCCATGTCATTCCATCCTCAAGCACATATTTATAAGCCTCATTACATTCTTTGTCATTAATTAACCTTTTACATCATTGACAACACATTAGCTCACACATGCCAACAAAAGGTTCTGTGTGATAAGGGTACTGAAAATTATGATATAGTATCGAATGTGTTTTCCCTCTGTAAAAATATGTGAGAAAATAATGAGGAATGGTTATTTATCTACTTTTTCTTTTCTATAATTGGTTCCATCAAATGGTGTACGAAACATTATAGTTTATTTATGTGGTTTCAAGCAATTGAAGATATTTATTAAATAGTGGTCATTATCTTGAATACTAATGCATTGCGGGTAAAATATTACATTAGAAAATGAGTTTAAAAGTTATAATGTATGGATGTGGTCTTGAATTTTAGTGGTTATTATGTTGTCCGGTTGGAAATTAAATTTAGGAAATAATGGTAATATGGAATTGAATAAATAAATTAGAATTCAAGATCATCATAGTAGGTCAAATGATATTTGTTAATATAGATTGATATGAAATGATGATGTTTTGATTGATGCCTAAAATATTTAATAGGTTGAATGTTAGTAATATGAATTGCAAGTTCAAACCTTGTCTCCTATTATCGTGTTATATAATGATTATGATATCGAAAATAAGGATGTTGTCTCGTGCTAGTTCTTATGAACTGAAACATGCATATTTTTCTTCTAATGGCTGTACAGGTAAATAAGGAAGACGTGAAGTGATTACTTGGATTGATTATAATACTTGTGAATATTATGACCATTTGGATATTTGTATAAAGAATCCTTGTTTATTATAAACCTCTAGTTTGTAATGTTTGATTTCATGATGAAATTCTAAGTGCAGAAAGGATTAAAACCCTGATGTAAAGTTGTAATTATGAAATTTTACAATGAGAAGTTTTTTTACAATGTTGTAAAAAATTTGGTATTGAATAAATTATGAAGTCCTATTGAAGTTACTACGTGTATAGGTAGACTTTGTCTACACTTATATTAATGTCTATAACATATACAATTTGTTAACTAAATATATTAATAAATGGTCATTAGAACCTTAACATAAATAATAAGTAAATTAATTATATTAAATCCTTTATTCGATTAAGTTTATGTATAATATAGTTGTAGCAAGATATAGTGGTGGTTTGTTATTCTGGACATAATATTAATAATCCATAGTGTGTTTCTCTAATGAATGAATATTGATTCCAATTAATTGAACATTATGTAAAAACTTATATTAGGGTGGCTAAGATAATGAATGCAAAATATAAAATTAGTTAGGAATAAATGATTATGTTTATCATGAAATAAATATTCTTAAGTCATTATTCCTTTAGGAAATGTTAAATTAATCCATATGTATGAAAGATGCTTGCATCTTTAAATAAAAGATCATTTTAGTGAACTAAGTCAATTAAATTACTTTGTAATTTATAATCCCAAGTAAAATGGGCTGACAAGTGACAATAAATTATTTAAATCCATAACATAATTAAATTACCAAGTTATGGGTAGCTTAATTAAATGACATTAAGAAGTCATAAAAATATTGAATGAACAAGACTTAATTAACTTGAAATATCCCAAATCATGAAGAATAATAATAAGATGAAAGGTAGCTGTGGTAGGTGACCTTAAGTACAAATTAGATTAAATATAATCTCATGTCTTCATACGTCTACCTTGACATAGTACTAAATATGGGTAGCTATGAAAAAGGTAAGGATGACATAATGTAAATATATCCATTACAAGGTCTCTCTCTTTTGCATAAGCACCCCGAGTAAGTTATGGATATTTTCAGCTACGAAGATGGTCTTGTAAATAATAATTCTTCCTTCTTAACATGTTCAGATTCATAAACAAAAAGATCCAGATAACTGTGTTGAGATAAATTTTTAGTGACAGAAGACTATATCTCTAGGATTTGTGTGGTCTTGAGATATGCTATTTATGCACGACGAGAAAAAATTTGCCAAAGTAATGCAAATCACTTATTGCATTGTCTTTTCACCTTATCCTTATAAATATTAGATACTAAAATACGAAGATTGAATTTTGTGGTAGAGATTTAAAGATGAGAAATGTAGTTGTCTCAACCTTAAAAAAAGGTAAACCTAAACATACTAAAGATTATACGATTACTCTTTAAGAATAGACCGAAGGGAGACAAGAATAACCCTTCTTAGCTACACAATATTTATACATAGAAGAGTTATCAGGTGGATCAAACTAAACTAATAAATTGTTAATCAAGTTTGTTAATTGATTACTCTAAATTAAATTTGTTTCACTTATGTGATCGAATATGAAGATTATTGTTTTTATTAAAAAACACTTTGGTTTTTGAGAAAATAAAATTTAGGTATTATAATTTTTGTATGATGTGGATTGTAAAAATGTTCACAAGTTAACTAAACATATTATGACCGAAACAACCTCTAAATCCATGCTTTTCCAAAAACTTTATAGAACTATTCTTAGAAAGAAAAACGACAATACTTGTATAACAAATGAAGAGCTACCCTACATAAAAGCTACCTTAATCCCAAGTCATTATGGAGATAATTTATTACATGTAGACACCCCAAAATAATCATTATGCATCGTAACCATTTAAAATCTTATTGAACCCATTATCCCTCTCTAGAATTAAATTAATTAATTCAATTTTCATCCTATCACCCCCTTAGCTAATTTTATTAGCTAATTTCATATCAAATTAATTAAATAATTCCACACATATTCACTTTCATACTTAAATAAATTAAATATCCTCATATCCTATCCACCCCTCAACTCAATTTGATTAAAATTTGTGACTAAAGATAAAAATTATTATTAAACTCAAGAATATATGTTTAACTTAAATCAAATCAAGCATTCGAGTCAATTGAAGATATCTCCCAAGTCATGAAAATAATAAATTAGTTCGCATCCTTCTAAAAGTCAATCATTCACAACGCTTTTTGGGTGAATAAAGTAAAGGATGTGGAATTTATAGTAAAAAAACATGTGCAACCCCTTGCTAACTCAATAATGACTCATTCAAGAAAATCTAGAGCAATAGTTCAACTCTTCAATAAATATGAAAAATCAACTAAACAAATCAGCCATGTTTAGTTATCTCTAAATCAACTCAATCTAAACTTAGCTTGAGGATTCACCTTCCTCAACTATAAATGATTGGTCTTTCCTTTAAAAATAATCCACCAACAAGCTTGAAAGTTTATATTGTTACTTTATCTGATTACTTTTTGAATTAGTTGTTAATACCATTATTCTGCCCATATCATATCAAATCAGTCATCTTTCAAGCTCATTGTTTGATCTATATTCTATTTGGAATACGTCTTGGAGAATCCAAAAAACTACAAAATATTTCAAATCAATCGGTTCTAATAAGAGCATCAATCAACCCTACTCTTATAGTCAGATCCAATATGAGGTGGCTTTAGATCATATCGAAGGAAGGTTTCTTGTATAAATGTTTTAACTTTATCCTTTTATGTAATTTACATGGTTTACATTCTGGCATGCAGTTTGGGACTAACCATGCATGTTGTGATCGAGGTAAAACCCTTTACTCAATGAGTACAATGATCATTCTTTGTATTTTTCATTCTTGGTAGTTAAGACTTACTGTTATACATTTCAGGGTTTAAGGTGTAACTTATATCAGATATAAAATGCAAAAAGTAAAGTCTTTTTTCTGTGATAGTTCATTTGCATGAATATACAATGAAACTGTGTGGAAAGAAAGACATGTGCTTTGCACTAGTGTATCACTGCACGCACTAGCATCCAGATACATGCTCTGGTGAAACTATATTAGGAAGCTGGCATCCCACTAGTTTTTTCACTTTATATCTTAGTGCGATTTACAAAATGACATAGGTCTTCATGCATGGGAACGTAAAAAATAATTATTTCCTCTTTTGCAAAAAATCGGGACTCGATGTAGCCCTTGACACTATTGGAATCAACACTAGTTATTACAATAACTAATTTCATAGTAAATAAGCACTATTTTACGACCTGAAATGCTAACACTAAATCTTGGTAATTCCCATTTATTTTCTTTCAATTATTTATCTATTTTATGAAAAAAGGAGGTGGTTGTTTTATGTGTGTTTGAACTCTAATCTGTTAGTACTTAATCAATTATAGAAGTGCTGACACTTTGTATTTTATTGTATTTAGTTGTTTTTGTCTTCAACCAACCACATATGCTATTTTCTCGTGCCCTCTTAGGTGATCTTAAAAATTAGAAACAATGATTTCTGTTTTTCTTGTTTTACAATCATGTTTTCACTACAAGAAGGACTATTCAATGTGTTGTATGGGCTGTTTGAAACTCTGTTATAGTTCTAAAATACCTCTTAATAAAAAATTCCATTTGTAAGTCTGAACATGCATATAAAGCACTACCATAGGTGAAAATGTTGTTCACAAGTCTACAACTCAATCTCTAGATCTGGATACACCCAACAATCAAATTTGGTGACTGTATGGGACGTCAAAACACCTTCAAAGGTCTGCAACATACTTGTGGGATACGCCTAACCCTTCTAGGGAGCCTTTGACAATTTTGTTGTCTATTTTTGCACGTCTTGCAAACTAGAGAAACTTACACAAGTATGGACTTAGTGGATGTTCGAGGATAGAATTATTCAAGCTGTGAAGAAGTTAAGCATGCCATGGAAGTATGACAAGTTCCGAAGAGATATGAATATATCCACGAAAGGTTATGGAAATCCGTACGCTACACTAGCGATGCCGCAGAATGAAGACAAATAGTTTCGGAAGCTGCAAAACGAAGTAAATGGTTTTGGAAGCCAAAAAACAAGGGGTATTACATGTTGACGTCGTATGATCAAAAAGGAACAAGTCTGTGCCATCAAAAAGTGTTGTGAGGGATTATACAGATCCATAGAATGAGAGAGAGCTCTGAGGATGTCAAAAGCTGCATAAAACTAAAATTTGGAAAGCCACAGAAAACCACAATTTCTGCATAAGGCAAGATCATCATAATTCTCAAATTCTTGGTCCGATCCTTGTGAATTTCATATTCATGGAAAGATGTTGGCCTCATCTATGCATAGGAGTCTGAACTTCAAATTTAAAAGGTAGTTGGTGGAAGTGACCTCGAGAAAACATCTTTAGCAAGCACAAGTGCAATTTCATTTGCTCAACCACCCACATTTAATGCATTATGGGTGCTCACTCTTTCTCCTATAGAGCATGGCATGTGGAATTAGATTTTCAGAAGCGTTCATTCCCTTTTTCAGAGCATGCAGAGAAATTAGATGAAGTTGGTCAGCTGGTGGAGAAAGAATTCAAAATTTCCCTCTCTTTCTTCTCCCCTCCTTTCATTTTTCTATATATTGTAAAGTGATGCCCAATTTTAATGTTGGATACTTTGGGAATGTGAGGGAATCATTTCAATCCACACAAGTGTTCTAAGATTTGCATGCCTTGGGCTATGTCTTTGTAATTTTTTGCATCTTCCTCCTGTATCGTGATGATCTTTACATGATCTCTTGGCAATAAAATCTTTGGTTTTGTGGCTTGTTTCAGCCTTAGCTATTGTTTTATTGAACTCTCTTGCCTCTCATTCATTTGCAGGTGTGTTGTATGCATTGTTTCAAATATCTATGTCTATTGTGCATCATAAAGGTGGAACTCAGGATGTGATTTGATCCGTGGCTATCGTTTCAACCCTCCTCATCATAGTTTTCTTGCATTTTCTCTCTTTCCTGAGAATTCATCCCCTTTCTTTTGGTGTTATCACCTCTTTTACTTTAGGTTTATGTTTTATACATCTCCTTCTCACCCTGGTCTCTTGGAAAGTTAGAGTAGAGCTAGATAGTTACATTTCAATTCCTAGGAGTAGTTTAGCATTAGGAGTAAGTAGAGGAAGCCAACCTTCTCTGGAGGTCTATCTCAGTTCGAATCCTATAACTTGGAGACAATCCCAAGTTGTCTCAAATCCCAAATTGTCTATGATTCGGGAACGGGTGCACATTTGAGCTCCAACAGTTTTGGAGCACCCATCAGGACCTTGGAATTAATATTTTAGTTTTGTCAAGTTTTGATGTGTATCTTGGCGAAGCTCTAGCCTTTGTATTATTTGTAGTAACACGTCTGGCAACTCCATTCAAAATATCAATTGGTTTCAGTATACTAGTAATGTTAGTGTCCTTAATTCATTAGAAGGATCCAAACACGATTGAGAACAACAAAAGAAGGCATGTTTGAGTACTTGCGGTTATCTCCTAGCAGAGGCAGAAGAGGAAGACTGATTCAAATATCTCCATCTCCTCCAAATTGAACTCTTTCTACACCTCCTCCTAGAAGGACCTTCTTGCAGTCCACAAGAGTTATTAGACCTATTAGAATGGATCATCAAAAATAACCGCCACAAAAAAATCCATTTCTAAACTTCACAAGTAGCAATCCACTTGTTTTGAATGCTCAAAATCCTATTCCAGTAGTTTCCTTGAAAAATACTCTATATTTTACTATAGAAAATCACACTACTCTAGTTTACCACATTAAGGACATTGCAACTATCTATGTTATCCATGAGATTGTTGAGATGGACATGGCAGTCAAAATTTTGGCTTCATCACTTAAAGGGAAAGCTCTATAATGGTTCAGAAGCCTAGGGGTAGGAAAAATTCAAAACTAGGATCAATTGTGCACAACCCTTTGTGACCAATTTGGTGAAAGAGTAGACAACCTATCTCTATTAGAGTAGTTAACTACAATTAAGAGAGTACCTAATGATAAAATGGTGGATTTCAACTTCAAATTCCAGAGAGCTTGGGATAGAATTCCAACTCTTGTGAGACCTGAAGTAGAAGGTGCATTTCTTTAGATTTTAAAAGCTCTGAATCTGATATATTTGTTATGATACAATCTATGGGAGGGAAAACTCTACCAGATTCTTATGTAATTGAAATAAAATCTGAAAATAATTGAATCCAAGATGGGAAATTAGCCCCTAGACCGCCCATGTCATTGTATCCAGAATTACCTAAATTTTCCCAACCTTTTATTACTCCTATCCCTGAGCCAAATCTGCAATTTGTTGCTTCCACCTCACAAAATCCCGCTCATAAGAAGGAGGATGAAGAAATGAAGGCTCTGATTAGAAACTTGACAAACAAATTTATATCCCTAGAGAAACATCAAATCCAATCCTATAAGAATTATCAGAATCAAGGGCAATCTACAAATCAGAGGTACCAACCATATAGAAATCAGCAGTCTAATCAAAGGTATGCACC
Source organism: Taxus chinensis (assembly GCA_019776745.2). Classification (NCBI taxonomy): domain Eukaryota; kingdom Viridiplantae; phylum Streptophyta; class Pinopsida; order Cupressales; family Taxaceae; genus Taxus; species Taxus chinensis. Next base: position 202,528,663 of record CM034153.1, on the reverse strand, counting down.
GAACCAACAAAATAACAGAATGGTAAGGTCAAATTTCTCCTCTTCCATTGGCAATAATCCATCCTCTACAAGCACTTCCTCCTCCCAGTTTAAGCCAGGATTTAGTTCCTGTGTAAAACAATATGGCACAAGAAATAGAGTGGTGTTTTGCATGTAATCTGTCTCAAAATCAACTTGGCTATGAAAGGGAAATGCACCTTCAAGCATATATGGTCCAGGCTCTTCTAGTCAATAGGAACCAGTGTTAGAGGCACCAAATCCAAACACAAAAGTAAATCAAGAGACCAACAATGATGTTATCCTTATGTTCTTCATAGTTGAGGAATTTTGTGTGCTCAATCAAGTGCCAAGTAGCTCCAGCCAACCCTAAACAAGTGTAGCTGATAATACATGGCACAAGAAGCATATGTTGGAAGCTCAGTTTGCATCTTCCTCTGGTTTGAGAAATGTTATAGAAAAAGGAAAGGAGATTGGACTGAACAAAGAAAATCCTCAGACTGAAGCAAAAACAAGGAACCACGAGAAACCTTAGAATGAAGTGGAGAACATGTCAAAACAATTTTTGGTGCCTGATAAATTTCTTGCAGAGAAGGAGATTATTTTCTACCAAATCTTCCCATCCAAACAATGTCACAAAAAAAGAAATAAAATAACATGTCACAAATGCAGAAGTCCGCAGGTCTCCCATTCAACATTGTTGAGAAAATGAAGAAAACCAATGTCAATGTCTCAATGTTGGATGTGCTTGATATTCCATCACAACGTGATCTCCTATGTGAAACCCTTAAGAAACTTCCTCCCATGGATCCAATAATTCAAAAGGCTCATGATGCGATCAATGTCTATCAAGAAAAGAGTGATCAAGTAAGTAAAACTATCAAAATCCCACCCTTTAACACATAGATAATTGCGGGTAAATACCTATTTCACAACTGTATGATTGATTTTGGGGCTTGTACTTGTGTAATTCCCAAGAAAATTTTTGATATCTTAGGTCTCAAATATAGTCCTGTTTCTAGGGGATTTTTTACAACTTGATGGGTCAATTATGAATGTCCTTGGCATAATAAAAAACCTTGAGTTAACAGTTCATGCTTGCCCAAGCGTCACCATAACCCATGACATTTCAGTCATTAACCTTCCTCCTATGTTTCCCTATGGCTTGTCTAGAGACTTCACTGCTAAAGTAAATGGTTATCTATCCTCAGATTGGACTCACATACTTTTGAGAACCATATTTGGTACCCGATTTATAATACAAGCTGAGCCCATATTTTCTTACCATATTGAGCCATATGACCCAACTCTCATCCAATCAAATTTATTAATACAAGAACAACATGAGAAATATTCCACTACATATGAACAGACCATCCCTCTTTCCATGTCTTATTTTTTGCTAGATGAATGGGTTAAGAGAGGTCATAAGTTAGATCCTTATGATGAAGAGTTCAAAACCTTTGAGACTAGTCTGAGCACTTATTGTATTCTCCAGGAATAATTTGTGATACCCATGACATTTAAACAAGAAAAGGAAATTTCTTCTGGCCTATGGTAGATGTTATTTGATGGTTCAAGAAGCATAAATTGAGTTAGTGAGGGTGTTTTGTTCATTTGTTAAAAAAATGAAAAATTCTTCTTCACTCATAAATTTTAGTTTACATGTTCAAATAATGTGGTGGAATATGAGGCATTAGTGCATGGAATATTGATCATAGAAAAGAGGAAAATCAAGGAGTTGCAGGTCTTCAGAGATACTGAATTAGTCATTCACCAATTCCACGGTAGGTGTACAACGAAGAACTAGTTGTTGAAAGCTTACAAAAATAGAGTCTGGGATTTATTGGAAATATTTGATGTCATTAACCTACAGGTTATGCCCATGATGCTAAACAGAGACGCAGAACAAATGGCAGCCCTTGGATCTCAATTCTCACCCGCTAAGGATTTGATCAGAGGCAATTCTCAACATATAAAAATGGTGGTTAGACCATCTATTCCAGACAATCAGGCCTATTGGAAGGTAATTGACAATGATGAAAAAATTGTGTAGTTCATCCAAAATGAGGTGGATTTCTCCTTAAAGATGCAAGCTGATGTAGGAAGTATATGGAGGCCAAATTATTCAACTAAAATCAAACAAGTTTCCGAAGGGATTGGTCACTTTGGAACAAATTTTCAGTCCAGATGATGAATTCAAGGGAATGGAAAATAACATGGCAGCAAAGCAGGAAGATTGTCAACCAATTTTAGTTGCTCCAGGAAAGGAACTTCTACTTGGAAGGGTATGTAATAAAGAAGAAAAGGAAGCATTTGTTTCCTTATGCCAAAAGTTTAGTGATGTGTTCTCATGGGACTATGCAGATTTGAAATAATTCAATCCAGACATAGTTCAACATTCTAATGACCTGTATCCCAATATCAAGCCAATTAGATAGAAATAGAGACCAGCCAATCCCAAGATTGAACCCCTCATGAGAAAGGAGCTCTGCAAACTCATTGAGGCCAAAATAATTTTTCCAATCAGGTATTTTACTTGGGTGGAAAAATTGGTCCCAATTAGGAAGAAGAATGTTGAAATATATCTTTGGATGGATTTCAGGGATTTGAATAAGGCCTCCCTCAAGGATCACTATCCTCTTTCCTCCATGGAACAAATTTTTTAGAAAGCAGAAAGAGCAAAGAGGTTCTCTATGCTTGATTGTTATTCTAGTTTCAACTAGATTAAAGTAAAGGAAGAAGATCAGTATAAAACCACATTCACCACCAAATGGGGAACATTTTCTTATCAAAAGATGATTTTTGGATTATCAAATGCAGGTGTTACCTTCCAAAGAGCAATGGATATTGCCTTCAAAGGATATATCAATCAGTTCATCTTGGTTTACCTAGATGATATCACTATTTTCTCCAAGGAAAGTGCAGATCACATGAAGTACCTGGAGAAAGTATTTGAAAGGTGCAGAGAGTTTGGTGTATCCCTCAATCCCAAGAAATGAAACTTTGTAGTCCCTGGAGGCAAGCTTTTGGGGCATATTGTATTAAAAGAAGGCATTTCCATCAATCCAGAAAGAGTTGCAGCTATCGCAACTCTGTCCTTGCCAGCTCACAATAAGGCTTTACAGTCTTTCCTTGGAAAGATAAACTTTATTAGACGCTTCATTTATAACTTCACGAGTTTGATAAGACCTATTACTCTCATGCTCAAGAAAGATGCATCGCTCAAATGGACTGCAAAAGGAAATAATAATTTTGAAAAGATAAAACAAGAGATTAGTCAGGCCCTACATTGATTAATCAAGATTATACTAAGTATTTAATCATATATGACTATGGTGCGGAATCCAGTATAGCTACGGTTTTGAAACACCTAAATGATTAAGCAATCGAGCATCCTGTGGCATTTTTCAGTGAGATGCTAAAGAATTATGATCTCAAGTACAATTATATTGATAAATAGGTGTTTTCCATCATGATATCCTTAAAGAAATTTAAAATCATGATTGTTGCTAGCAGCGTCAAGATTTTAGTATCACATTCTAGTGTTAGAGACTTCATTATGGGAGAAGAAATCAGTGAGAAAAGATTTGGATGGGTGGTTAAGATCATGGAATATGATGTGACCATCAAAGCTACAAAATTGGTAAGAGGAAGAGAACTTTGTGAGTAGTTAGATCTGGATGCTGCGGAACCTCAAGAATCCGCCCTCATGAATGAAGTGCCTTCAAATGATGAGTTACCACGTGATTTTGAGTGGTAGTAGGATGAAATAAATGTGTTTAACAAGCATAGCTAGATTGCTGATATGACTAAGTTTCTATATATTGGTGTATATCCCCTTGGTTTGAATAATGAAAAGAGAATACATCTAAGATTGCAAGCTATTCCTTATGCGCTTGTTGGTGGCATATTGTTCAAAAAAAATATTGATGGAGTATTACTCAGGTGCATTGAAGGTGATCAATGTGACAAGGTTCTAACTGAATTCCATGATGGCTTCTCAGGTGGACATTTCTTTGCTAAGGCCATAACCATGAAAATCATAAAAGCAGGCTATTTCTGGCTCGTGTTGTTCATGGATGCTCACAGGTGGGTTAGGAAGTGTAAGGAATGTGTGCTTTTCACTGGAAATAAAATGTTGGTGGCCATGCCACTTCATCCAATTCAAGCAGATCATCGATTTGCACAATGGGGTCTTGACTTCATTGGGATGATCAACCATGCCATCTACTGCGGGTCATTGAGTGGGTACTCACAGTTCATAAGAAATATTTCACTAGATTACTGATCAAATCTGCACCATTAAAGGTGAGCCACTAAATTAGTCATCTTGGAATTTCTAACTGAATTCCATCAAGGCTTCTTATGCGGACATCTCTCTACTAATGATAAAACTACAACTGGGATCCAATATTTTAAAAGAAGGCTTTAGGACTTGGGATTTATCTTTTTTCACGGATGCTCACAATTGAGGGAATCCCCAAGGTAATGTGATTGGCATAATCTACTGGACAAGAACCTAATCAGAATCATGAAGAGGATACCACTGTATCATCAATTCAAAGAAAGTGGCACACAAAGGTACGCAATGCGGTCTTTAGGTGGACTACGATAACTACAAAGAAGGCTATTAAGTGCACTTGGTCCCTACAAACTAGGTACTTATGGTAACAGAAGTTAGACTTCCCCTGGTGGACTGAGAGTTGCGCTTCACTTGAATTAGCTTAGCAACTGGAATTTGAAGGCATGGATCAACATGGAATTTATTGAATAAATTTTTACTAGGTTTGGTGTCAGCTCAGAGGAAAATTTCTTAAGAATGTCGACATCCTGGTCAGGATGGAACAACATTTAGGCGTTGGGCTTTGGGACTTGGGATTTATCTAAAAAATTCATCCAATTATTACCCCCAACATAATGGATTAGTGGAATCTACTAATAAAAACCTAATCAGAATCATGAAAAGAAAAATGGAGACACTCCAAATTTGATGCTATTTAGAGTGGCACACATAGTTATCAAACACCGCTTTGCAAGGTGGCTAACTCATAACGAGTTGTCTGATCTTATATGGGAACACTGTCTCCCTACAAACTCCTAGTCAATGGTAGATTTATCTTAAGACCATTCTCAATTAAGATATTTCTTCATATCAGTTAGCTACATAAATAGAATGTGAAGGTTTGGATCCCCTAAGGGAAATCAAAATGGCACAATTGTTGTTGCTTGGGTTGAATCTTGCACACTGCTTCATCATGTTTCAAGATCGTGGAAGGACAGAAATTTTCAACCAATATCAATGGTTTGGTAGACAAGATCGATCTCAAAAAATCAAAGTGGGGGATACCAACTTTAAATCATAATTGAGAATCCAAGTCCTATTTGTAAAGTCATTTTCCAAGTTTTCAGGCTGACTTCATGCCCAATGGATATGCCATAGGCTACTAATCATCTCATCTAGCAGGAATCATGACTACCTCATTCGAGTCGCCAAATAATGTTGTCTATTGGCTACACCCCTTGTAAAAATAGAGCAACTTACGCAAGTATGGACTTGGCGTATGTTCAAGGATAGAATTGGTCAAAGCTGCGAATAAGTTAAGCATGTTGCGAAGTTCTGGGAAGAGTTGCAGAGATCTAAAGATATACTGTGGAAGGTTATGGAAAGCCACACTACATTGGCAATGCCGTGGAACAAAGAAAATGCTTTCAGAAGTTGTTGAACAAGGGGGATTACATGATAACACTCTGAACCAAAAGGAGCAAGCAATGCCATCAATAAAGTGTCGTGAGGTATTATATAAATCCGTGACATGAGAGAGAGAGCTATGGGGAATTCAAAAGCTGCATAAAAATAAATTTTGAAAAGTCGCAAATAACCACAATTTCCACACAAGGAAAGAATCATCATAATTCTCAAATTCTTGTCCTGATCCTTGCGAATTTCATATTAATGGAAATATGTTGACCTCATCTATGCATAGGAGTTTGAACTTTAAATTTAAAAGGTAGTTGTTGGATGCGACCTTGAGAAAACATCTTCATCACACATAGGTGCAATGTCAGTTTGCTCATCCACCTACATTTAATGCATTATGGGTGCTCAATCCTCTTGTAGAGCATGGCATGTGGAATTGGATTCGTAGAGGCATTTATTCCCCTTTCAAAGCATGTAGAGAAATTAAATAGAGATGGTCAGCTAGTGGAAAGAGATTTTGAATTTTCCCTCTCTTTCCTCTCCCCTCCTTTCATTTTTCTATATATTGTAAAATGATGCCCATTTTTAACGTTGGATATTTTGGGGAATGCGAGGGCATTTTTTCAAGCTACACAAGTGTTCTAATAGTCACATGGATTGTGGCTATGTCTCTTGTAAATGTTTGCATCTTCCTCCTGTATCGTGATGATCTATGCTATGATCATCTTGGCAATAAAATTTTTGGTTTTCTAGTCTTAGTTTCAGTCCTTAGCTAGTGTTTTATTACATTCTCTTATCCTCTCATTCATTTGTAAGTGTTTTGTATGCATCTGCTTCAGAGATATGTGTGTATTTTGTGCATCATGAAGGTGGAACTTAGGACGCGATTTGATCTGTGGTTATCATTTCGGCCCTCCTCATCATAGTTTTCTTCCATTTTCTCTCTTACCTGAGTAATCATCCCCTTTATTTTGGTGTTATCACCTCTTTTATTTTAGGTTTATGGTTTATGCATCTCCTTCTCACCTTGGTCTCTTGGAAATTTAGAGTAGAGGTATGTAATTGCATTTCAATTCCTAGGATTTGTTTAGCATTAGAATTAAGTTGAGTAAGCTGACCTTCTCCAGAGGTTTGTCTTAGTTTGAGTCCCACAACTTGGAGACAATACCATGCTATCTCAAATCTTGAATTTTCTATGATTCAGGCAAGGGTGCACATCTGAGCTCCAATAGTTACCCTTAGTGAAGGCCCCAGTTTGATTGATCAAGCAGAGTAAAATCCAACTTAATTAATCAAGGGGTGTAAAGTAAATCCTCTGACTAGAAATTTTCTAGTTTAAAATTTTTGTTTAGGTAACACTTCAAATTTTGAGAGAGATTCATGTATAGGAAGCTTGAGAAACCAAAGCCAATAATAACGTTTTAATCCAAAGTTACTGAGTTAGAATAGTTTTTCTTCCATTTTCTTATTTTCAATCACATCATATTCTATTTCCATAAACATTGAACTCATTTCAAAATTTGTAAACTCGTCTCTTTTAGATACATCATTCCAAATCAAATTTATCATGTCTAAGCCTTACTCTTTGGGTTTACTTTCCAAAATTTAAGCACATCATTCAATCCAAATCAAAGTTTCTAAGTCTTAAATTTTGGATACGCATATCCAAATTTAAGAAATCCATTTCAATCCAAGTCTTATCATTTGGTATTCACTTTATCAAGGTTAAAAAAAATCAAAATTTGATTAAAAGTCTTTGCTTTGGGTATATACTTTATCCAAGCTAAGTAAATTCCACAAGTCAAGTGTAATAGTATTATATTTTAAATACCAATATCTAAATTTAAAAAATTTCTTCTAATCTCTAAGTCTTGTATTTTGACATTCAGTTTGTCAAACATTAAGCAATCTATTCCATTTCTAAGTCTTATATTTTGACATTCACTATGTCAAAATTTAAGTAATCTCTTCCATTGCTAAGTCTTGTATATTGACATTCACTTTGTCTAAATTTAAGAAAAACTCTTCTATTTTTAAGTCTTATATTTTTACATTCAATTTATCAAAATTTAAGCAATCTCTTCCATTTCTAAGTATTGTATTTTGACATTCACTTTGTCAAAATTTAAGCAATGTATTCCATCTCCAAGGTTTATATTTTGACATTCACTTTGTCAAAGTTTAAGCACAATTAACTCCTATCTAAATATCGTCCTTTTATATTCCCTTTATCAAATTTAAACAAAACCAATTCCAATCAATTATCATTTGAATCTTATACTTCAACATTGACTTTGTCAAAGTTTAAGGGTAATCAAAATTTCCATCTAATATTTTTACTTTGATACTCAAATTGTCAAATTTTAAGAAAAACCAATCTTAACCCCTATATCTTATATTTTGACATTCACTTTGTAAAATTTTAAGTGAAATCAAATTTCTATCCAAAGTCTTGGGTAGTTGGGTATTCGATTTATCCAAACTCTAAGCACACCATCACCACATTCTCAATCAATTTCCACACTATCATTTCTTTATAAAAAATGGTGGAAACAAGAGTTAGAGATTATGAAATATTTAACAAAAAAAGATAAAAAATCCTTTTCATATCGATAGTTTTGATGAAGAGGAAGAAAACAAACAAATTGAGGTTTCATAAGTAGAATAATCAACACTTGATGCCTTTTAATGATAAAACAAAAATTAGTTTATCCTTCGCCCTTTTCAAATGCAAGCTAAATTGCCTTCAAATTTTGGAGATGAAAATTTGAAACATATTATAGACCAACCTGAATCGAGTAACAACAAAGAAAAAAAAAGAGAAATCTAGTGGTTAAACAAAAAAATCAAATGAAGCTTTTTCAGAAAAAATCAACGTAATGAATAAACAACTAGCTCACATGGCTTCAAAAGTCACCAATGATTCAATTAAAAAAGAGGCACAAAAATTTTATCAAATAACTGACACCATCCTAAATGATCCCTAAACAAATTCCCCATTTGCACAAGAATGGAAAAACATGAAAGAAACCATCCTACAGATGCAAAAATAATGTAAATGGTTCAATGTTGAGGAATTATGCCCTTATCTGTTTAACAAATACATACTATGATTACTGTTTAAAATTTTTGCACTTGTACAAAAATGGGCAACTCGAAACTTTGTTACGATGGGTGATATTGATGGATTGGACCTAACTAGGGGAATGCATTACAATATTATCATGTTTTCAGCTGCAACAATTGATTATTTACATGTAATCTACAACAATGTATGTTGGTACAAATTGTAGCACCTCACATAGCCTACCATTCCATGTTCATCTTCAAAAAGTAAACAAAAAAGCCCTCAAAGACTGATGTATTTCCTTGATGAAGGCGGGAATCACAGTTTAGGTGAAGTGCTCAATTTGGGAACAACAAACAAATTTTAAGTTTACAAGTTAACTAGTCATTATTAAAATTACAAGTATTTCATAAACTCATTATTTCTGCATGTAAATACATTTAATTATGTGTTTGAGTTGTTTATTCTATTATACTATCAATATACATGTCAAAAAGCTGAAAGGAGAAATAAATATACAATTCAAGTAAAAAAGTTAAATGTTATTTATTCATGAAGAAGTACAATATTTCCCACACAAGCCGTGGGATGTAACTCATAACTACTAAAGTAAAAGATGCATGTACACAAAGATAAAAGTAGAAGAATATAGATAAAACCCATCATTTCCTATGATTCTTCTATTGATCTTCATCTAGTTGCAGCTTCTTCATCCTCTTCTTCTACATCACCGGGTTCCATTTTCATCCCTAAGGAAAGGAATAAAAATTTTGTTAGACATTGAGCTCAGGGTTTAATCTGTATACTTATTCTAACAGTTTCATGCAAATGAATTGATTGACATCAAGAGGGATAAGTTACATCAGAGACATATACATAATTGATAGGAGTAGTATCCTACATCAGCACATATGATTCCGAGAGTCAATCAAGAAAATAAAGAGAAAATATAAACTATGGAAAATAAGAGAGGCCAAAAAGCCTAAATATTTTCTAACTATTATTTAAGCGTGCAGGTACATGTATAAGACTAGAGAGATGAAACAATTTGTAAAATTATTATTGTATAAAAAGGAAACTACAAACTGAAAACAAAGTATTTCATCAAAGGATTTTGTTAGATTACAACCAAGTATAAAGTACTGATTACAGAACACATGTAGCAAATATGCAGACTGACTAATGAAAAAAAAAATTGTATTGTGAAACAATGCATTCACCAAGAAGAATGGATCTACAACTATAAGGAGATTTGGATAAGTTTTCAAGAAACAAAAAACTGAAATAGAAATACGAGTATCCGGAAAGGCTATGGAATAAAGAGCTTATTCAAAGTCACAAGAGCAACAGATTGAAGATACAATAATGAAAAAACTCATTATAACCATAAAAAGGAGCAAGAAGTTGTTCATTCAAAGTAATGTTGAGAGAAGCATCATGTCTTTCAAAGAACAATGTCATGATTGCAACTGGTTTACTTTTCAAATAGTTCATTATGAGGGAGAAATACATTTACAAAAATTCATCACATACAACATACACATTGCCTAGTAATATTCAAATTCAAGGTACGGTTTTCAAAGTACATTTTTGAAGTTAAAGCTATAATATCATCAAGCATTAGCTGAATCAGGTATAATTTACCATCACTTCCAGAAGGATGAAATAAAAGAAAAGGAACCATGGACAACACTCATACTTCAAAATAGTCTAAAAAGAAAAAACTAAGAATATCATACTATAGAATTTATTTCATGTTGAATTTATAGAAATCATTTTTTAAGTCAAAGCTACAACTAAAGTTAAGAACAACAGAAGAGGATCACCAAAAGGGAAATTTTTTGAGGCAAAGTTACAAAATATAGAGTGTAAAGTCACTATTCAAAATTTAAGTTATTAAAGCATGGAATAATCAAACACGAATAGAGTGGTGTTTGACATTGGCTTGTGATCGATGTTTCTATCAAAATAAGCTATAGACAACATCCATTTAAAGCTTTAAAATTGAAGTGAGATATCCAACAATCAACCTATAATGAAGAACAAAGAAGACCATGTCTAGAAGATTAATATAGCCAGCAGTTTCAAATATCCATGATGTGTAATTAATAATATAGTCATAGATCAATCATAGTCTTTAAACAATGAGAAAAGTAATATTACAATTGGACGCTTACTTTGAAATTGATTATCAAACAAGGATTTTTTAGGATCATCAGTGTTCTAGTTTAAAAGAAAATAAAATATCCAAGCTTAGGGAAAAGATTAAAAGTAAAATACAATGCCTTATGGAGCTTTTGAAGCTTCAAACAAGAAAGGGTTCCCATATTCAACAGTGGTTTAACTACAAATGGTTATTCAAATGCAATTGAATCGAGCTGAGATAGAAATAACGACGAATCCACAAATGATCAAAGTCAAACTTTCTAGATCAAAATATCATGCGAATACCCACAAGATGGAAATCAAACTACATAGAAAATAGAGTTTTCATTAAATAAAGAAAGAAATCATAGAATATGAAGCTTCCAATCAAATAAAAAAGGGAATCACAGTATAGTTTCATAGCATTGAAAAATAAAATCAAGTTACATATATCCATGAAATAGTCAGAAGGAAAAGTCTCTATTTTCCATGGCCATGAAGGGATCTTGAAATCTTACGAGGAGAGCTTATAGAAAAGAAAAACCATGAAGTTCCACAATGAAGATTGTAATGGATGGAACAGAAAATGAAATACCAATATGAAAAGTCCATTACTGAAATGGAAAATAAAGAGATACAAAATAAGCTACAAGGACCCAAAACATAAAATACCACTACATCAATAGTGAATCAGATAGCATCAGAGACCCTTGCCAACATTAAAAAAAACAAAAACTCATAATAACATCAAGGAAATAAGATCAATTTTTTGAAAATAAATGAAGAAAAATATAGCAAATTCCATGTTGAAACCAAACAGTTAAAATCTATATAAAGCTTTGAACAAGGTTCTAGTTCATCAAGAAATCAAGATTTAGAATCAAATAGAAGAGACAGAGCCAGGAAAAGCACCACACATGCTACAAAAAACTAGAAGCTCTACAAGAAAATGATGGTCAGCTCGTGACTAAGGATCATAGTTCAAACAGTTAAACCCATAGTGTGTCATTGATGATCAAAAGGTGTCAAATTTACAAGTCCAAGTAAGAGTAAAACCAGAACATCAATTATCAGAGAAAAAGGCAGGTTCATTTTCAAACTCAGATATGTGGAAATCAAAGAACACCCATTTTTCATAACCAAGCAAGTTTGAAGTTAAGAGGGAAATAGCTATTAAATCAACATTACCTCTAGTTCCCATGGCTTCTGAGAAATATAAAAAACTCATAAGTCGATTGTTTCGGACACCAAAGCTCTCAAAATTCAAATAACAACATCCCAAAGTGTTTACAAAGCTTCCACTGAACAAGCTAAATCAACTCCAAACAGATGGCAAAAGTAAGTGAGATCAAAATCCTCAATTTTGAGCTCGAATCCTAATACGATGAAGCACATAAAAAGGTCCAAGTTCCTCCATTGAAACCTTCAATCCATAATGCTCAGATTTGTATTTGTGGCAATGAACACAAACTGAGATCCACCCAAATTTAGAGATAGAGAGCTCAACATAGCTTTCAGAATGGAGGCTGAATACACATAACTGATGAGCTCGAAGAGCCTTAAACTATAGAATCCTAACTCATCAGAAATTAAGAATACAAAATGATATTACTCACAGTAAAAAATCAGTAGCTAGATGCAAAAAGTGAGAACAGATTCCAGATCAAGTACCATACAAAAGTTGCAGGATCAATTAATGCCCACAATGACATCCTAAATAAAACTTACTAGGGATTCACCCTCCAAACTGGGCATGCATGTGAAATGATCAAGTTTAGGTTACAAATAACCTGCTCGACAACGAACCACGGTTTTGCCAAAACTTAACTCAGGTTAAGGATCAATAGTGTAAAATGAACCATGTTAAAAAATCAACGATGCAAATGATAACCCAATCCAACCACCATAGTCAGAGCGAAGTCCAAAATCAATGACTGCGATAAAAAAAGTACCAAGATCAAATGGCCATGAATCAGTTACAGGGTGAGATAAGAAACAATCAATACAAAGTCATATGCTCAAAGAATCAACGGTGAATATATAAGCGAGTACAAAGATTAATATTTCTTAGTAAACTCTAAACTCAACCAAGGTCAGCAAATAATACCACGTGGCACCATCTCCATCAAAGAACCAAAACCCTAACTTAACCCAGACTAACTTTTGTTTAGTTAGGTCAAAATAAAATATCACAAACATGATTATGGTCCTATCCTCGTAGAGAGGGGGACTACAAATATTCGAAGCATCATTATTGATGTTTCAAAAAACCTTACAAAGATATTTTCCATGTGATAATCAAAAGGTGTTCGGTCTAATGATTAGGGTCATGTTGACCTTTTTGTTTCCAAAGTTTCCATGGTCAAAAGAATTCCTAAGCATTATTCAAACCAAGGGTCAAAACAAAACTATAACACATTCTTATTACTAAGTTCGAAGATAAGTCCATGATATAAAGTCAATTAAAGTCAAGGAATCACCTTACCATAAATTTTCTAAGGAGAAGATATTATTTTGCACATGTGGACATGTGGTCCCCACATGGTAAACATGAATTATTATGCCAAGTAAAAGAAATCAAATACATTGTTTTTCTTGCATGAGGGTACCTTTTGTAGGTCATCCACTAGAAGATAAGACAAAGATGATCATCTTATCATGCAGATTAAGAAAAAATGGAGTATGTGCACAGGTGTCAGCATCAGAGCCTATATGTGGTCTCCACATATTGGGTGAATTTTTGCTAAAGTATTGAAAATAAAAGAATTATTTTTCTCACACAAGTGGATTAAATTTTTACATGTGCATCTAAGGAGGCCGAATTAAAAAATGTTTAAAATATCATTGCAAGTGGATAAAATTGTAAGTATGACATTAAGCACTAGAAGATAGAGATTCATGCACATTGGAAGATACTTACACAACAAGCAAGGGCTATTATTAGCAAAATTATTCATCTTACCTTGTTAAAAATAGACCAGTCAACTGTAGTTTGACTAGAATGTATTTTTGTAATCAAGGCTATTAATGCCCAATTGTATTAGCATGTCTATTTTTATTCCTTTATTTATTCATGATAAAGGGGTAAAATTGGCATGCATGGGTGAGTAAAAATTTTAGCCTATTTTTAGGATGGGATGGGTGAATAATCTTGCTATATATTGTGTGCAATTGCAAGGCACAAGAAGGAATTTTTGGACATAGGAGTGCTGAAGAAAATTTTTCCAGTTTTGCCCCTTGAATGAGAACTGATTTATGCCTTTCCAATTATTTGCAGTTGTGTGTATATCTCATTAATTCTTGTGAATGTAAAATTCCCTGATTAATTATCTTACCTTGCTACAAATTTAGTAATTTCTCCATAATACTAGTGTGCATGTTATTTTACTATATTGTTGTGACTCATTCCCTCAATACACTAAGTGTTTTGCCTTGATATTCTACTGAAATCTATTGGTTTGTGCATTCAAAATCCATTCCCAAATCAATTATGCATGTACTCAGTCAAATCCCTCAACAAGTTTGGTGTATCACCCATGTTTTCAATTCAGCTATAGTCATATTTTTTACCCTCAAAAACCCTAAAAATTAGTTTAGGAAACATAAAAAAAGGAACCGTCCTTGATACCAGAGACTCACCTCAACAATAGGTATATCCACAGACTTGAGGTGTTTCCATTGTATCGAAGAAAGAGAGAGATCTAGAGAAATCTTAGAACACCTGCAGTCATCTCTCTACAGGGTGCACTTTCGAGAGATAACATTTGTTGGCACACCTGATGGGACAACGAATCAGATCTGCAGGTAAATTACAACAATTTACAGGAGATTCACGAAAAATAAATTCACTTTTGGAGCAAAAAGTTGCAACAATATATTCTAAAGATCAAAAATATTTATTTCGTGACTCCGTAAGGCTAATTTCATACCAGTTTTGTAGCATGTTCCATGCCTAAAGTGACTACAAGATCATCAGTAGGAGGAATTACTTCTGAGTTTATTTATTTAACTTTGAATTCTGCAAGAAGAAGAAGAGTTAGTAATACCTTACCATATAATAGGCCTGGTTTTGAAAACTCTCCTCCTAATATTCCTTCACCACATATTAATCTTTTTGTTCAAATTATAGTTATTCCAATGGCTATTTAACCACCTAGGAATTATATGACCTTTACTAATGGAAACCCTTTAGTAATTCTAGTTTATCATGATATTCCCAATGCTGCCATGAAAAATTTACCAATATTCATTGGAGAAAATCAGATTACTCCTATAGAGCACATCAAAGATGTTACATCCCTTTGTGTTGTTATGATATAACTCATGAAGATGTAGCCTTAAGACTTCTAGTTGCATCCTTTAAAGGGAAAGCCTTGCAATGGTATATAACCTTAAAAATTGGGAGCATAAGAACTTGGGATAAGTTAGGTGAGAAATTACGAAAGTAATTGCAAGATCATTCTGATCATTTATCCCTCATAGAGTATCTGTCTACAATTAAAAGAGCCCCTCATGAATTCATGGCCAGCTTTAATATCCATTTTTCTAGAACTTGGGAAAGAATTCCAGCTAGTATTAAACCTCAAGATGACCATGCTTTTCTATATTACCTCAAATCCTTAAATAGTGATATTTCAACTATGATTTAGTATATGGGAGGATATACTCTTTTATCTACTTATGACATTGCCATTAAGGCTAAAAACATCCTTATTCAAGTTGGTAAATTGTCACCTAGACCTTCGATGCCTCTTATAGCAGATTCGTTACCTATTCCATAGCCTATCACTATTATAGAGCCTATTATTTTAGGTCCATTAGATGATGTATTCAAAGAATTGCAAACTATGGGTAACAAAATGACATCAATTGAAAACAAATTGGCATATCCTAGTAGAACTTATCAAGCTGTTTATCAGCAAAATCAGAAAGGTCAACTGAATAGGCATCCTTATTAGCAAAATTAGAATTATAGACAACCATATCAGCCAAGGTAATTTGACCCAAAATCCCCTAGTTCATCTAGCGCTTTAGTCCCAATTAATATGGTCTTAAAAGAATGGTGTCAACCTTGTAATCAACCTTATCTACTTGCCAATTTCCCAAATGCATTCATGAATATAAGCCTTGTTGCACAACCTCAACCTGAAGCATTATTCATGCCTCAAATGGAGGGTGGGAAGCAAGAAGCTCATAGTCAGAAACCACCAGAACAAAATTTGGTCAGTTTTGGAGAGGAAGATTTTATTACAGTCACAACTAGATCCCAGGAAAAGGCTCAAGAGAGAGAAAAACAACAAAACAGACCTATTTTGCCCACAGTCACTGATAAAACAACTACAAGTCAAAAAACATCTAACAGTTCTATTGTTCCTCAAAAAATAGCAAGCAGTTCAGCTCAAAAGGACCAACAAAAACAATTGTAGCCTGATCCCAGAAGACTCTTCATACCTCAAATTTCAAAAGCTGCCAAAGCAGAGTCAATTTTTGCTAAAGCCTATGCTAAAATGGTAGAAGATGTTTCAAAAACTGTTACTTCTTTTAACATTGTTGATGTAATGAAGAAGCATAAGATTAATATTTCACTTTGGGATGCTCTAAGTATTCCAAGACAACACGAGTTACTTTCTCACGAGCTTGCTAAGATGTAGATTTCATCAAAACCATCAGAAAATGAATCCCAGAAAGTAGACATGGTCCTTGGAACAATGGAGCAAGACCACATTAAAGAGGTTAAATGGATGGTTCAAAAGGTCTTAAATTCTCATGATATCAAGAAGCCACCACCATTTTATTTATTTCTGATTATTGGAGACCATTTAGTTCATAATTGCATGGTTGACAGTGGTGCAAGTAGCATAGTTATGCTAAAAGCAATTGAGGAAAAATTGGGCCTACAGTATGAGCCTACAGAGAAAAGTGTGTTACAGCTAAATGGAACAACAACCAACACAGTTGGCATTATCATAAATCTGGAGGTAACCTTACATGCTTGTTCCAATGTCACTATTTTACAAGATGTGACTGTTGTAGATTTATCTCCCTATTTTGCCTTATGTTTATCATGAGAATTTACAGAAAAATAGGAGGTTATCTCTCTTCAGATTGGTCATTTTTGTTCTTCACTACAAGGTATGGAACTAAAGTTACCATAAATTCAGATCCTTTTGCTATATTTCATATCGAGCTTCACGCTTCAAACATTGTAACAAATTATGCAGCTTTAAATCAATCTAATTTTGATGTTACAACACATGTTTCTACACTAGACAATGTTTCTAATCTATTTATGGATGAAAAGACTCAAGAAGAACATGTGTATGACCCTTTCAAAGAAGTAGAGGAATATTTGTTTGGTGTTTATTGCTTGCATGAAGAAAATGCACCAATTCCCTTGCTGTCTAAAACAAAAAAACTAACAAAAAGGGTTATGGAAGCTTCACTTCGATCGAGATAAAAATAAGAAAGGACAAGGTGCACGTTTAATGCTTACTTCCCCTTCAAATGAAAGGTAATTTTCAACTTTAAGTCTACAATTTTCTTGTACTTGTAGTGTAGCTAGATACAAAGCGTTAATTCATGGCTTACAATGGGACAAAAAAAGAGGGATCAATACTCTACAAGTTTTTGGTGATTCAGAGGTAATTATTAATCAAGTAAAAACTTTAATGTGTGCAAGAATTCATTGTTGAAATATTACAAACATAGATTTTTAGACTTAATGGATGATTTTGATGTTATTAACATTCAATATGTCACAAGAGCTTAAAAAGAAGCATGCAGACAGACTTGCAGCAGTTGGTGCTAGCTTTGATGTACTAGAAAAGATTGAAAAAAATTAAAGTACAAACCACATAAACAGTTGATAATTAGACCTTCAATTCCTGACAATAAAGAAAATTGGTAAGTTTTCAAAGATGATGAATAGATCTATAGATTTTGCAGCAAGAAGCTGAATTTTCTATAGTAAATCAAGAAAAACTGTAGCACTTCTATGGTGACTAAATTTTTCAGTTGAAGACAAACAAGTTTCCTCAAGGATTGGTTACACTAGAAGACATTTTCAGTTCTGATGATCAATTAAGAAAAGACAAAGGCAAGATTTCAACTCATACAGATAACTACGAAGAAATATTGGTGGATGATGAAAAGAAACTATTTATTGGAAATGTATGTTCCTCAGTTGAAAAAAAGTCATTTATCAAATTATGTAAAGAATTCACGGATGTTTTTACTTGGAAGTAACAATATTTGAGAGGATTTGATCCAATTTTATCTTATCTTATAATAGAATTAGAACCAAATTCCAAGCCAGTTAGGTAGAGGCAAAGGCCAATAAATCCGAAGATTGAGCCATTAATGAGAAAAGATTTATCTAAGCTGATTGAATTAGGTATTATATTTCTAGTTAAACATTCAAGTTGGGTAGCTAATCTTGTTCTTGTTTGGAAAAATAATGGAGAGATTAGGCTATGTGTAGATTTTAGGGACCTACATAAAGCTTCATTAAAAGATCATTATCCATTTCCCAATATGGATCATATTTTGAGAATAGTTTCTGGTTTGGACAAATTGTCTCTTTTGGATGGTTATAGTGGATACAATCAAATCCTTGTGCATGAAGAAGATAGATACAAAACAACCTTCACCACAAAGTGGGGCACTTATGCTTATAAAAGAATGTCTTTTGGTATTTCAAATGCTGGTGCAACGTTTCAATGAGAAATGGACATGGATTTTAATAGTTTATTAAATAAATGCATATTGGTTTACTTAGATGATGTCACCATATTTTCAAAAGATTCTGATGAACATCTAATGCATTTAAGGTAGACTTTTTATCTTTGCAAATAGTTTGGAATATATTTGAATCCCAAAAAGTCCATTTTTTTAGTACATTAAGGTAAATTGCTTGGTCATATTGTTTCTAAACAATGTTTAGCCATTGATCCTTTCAGAATCGAAGCTATTTCATAGTTATCATTGCCTCATCATATGAAATCCTTGTAGAGTTTTCTTGGAAAAATAAACTTTGTTAGAATATTTGTTCAAGATTTTACAGCATTAGTCAAGCCATTAACAACTATGTTAAAAAAGATAAGAATTTCTCTTGGACCAACGAAGGGAGAAAAGTATTTGAAGCCATTAAATAAACCCTTTCACAAGCTCCTACTCCTACAAATCCAAATTTTGATAAATATTTTATGATGTATGCACTTTCAGGAGCTAAAACTATTTCAGCTATTTTGACTTAGTTTAATGATGAAAAAACTGAGTAACCAATGGCTTTCTTTAGACAAAGTCTTCATAACTACGAGACAAGGTACACCTTTCTTGAAAAATGGGTACTTTAAGTAGTTAGAGGATTGAAAAACTTCAAGTATATGCTTTCCAATAACAAGATACATGTTTTAGTCTCTCATCCAAGTGTGGAAGCGTTCTTGTTGAACAAAGAGCTAAATGAGAAGAGAGCAGGCTAGATTACAAAAGTTATGGAATACGATGTTGACATCTACATTGCAAAAATAGTTCGAGGAAAAGGTTTATGTGAACATCTAATTTTTGATATGGAAAAAAATAGGATGTAGAATGAGAAGATCTAGAATAACATGTTGAAGTTACGTATCAGCAGTCAGATACCTTAGTTAAACCATAAAATCAGCAAGCCAAACTTAGCCAAGAAGTTTAGGAATCAAGATGGATGTCTGATTTGGTTAACTACTTAAAAAATGGTACTTATCCAGAAGGTATGGACAAAAAGAAACGAAGATACTTCAGGTTACAAGTTGTACCTTATTAGGATTATACCAGTTGTATAGATAAGCAAACATGTAATGAATAATGCGGAAAGCATAAAATAGAAATGAATGCAATAAAAAAGAGACACATATTTAACGTGGTTCACCTGAAAATGGGATATGTGCACCAGAAATAGCCAATCCTTTTATTCCATCTAGCTAAAACTCTCTCACATAGTGCCACCACTGATACAATGAGCCTCATACGTAACGACCCTTTACAAATATTAAGATTTTTTATCATTTCGAGGAAACATAGAAAAATCACCCGTTAGATCTGTGACCTAATAAGGAACAGTCTAGATTTCACAATGCATAAATACATATAAAATGTGGCTTACAGGGGTGCTACCCCCGATCCACCCATTGGGGGGCAGGCATCCCCCCAAACCCCACAAGTGGGGTGAATCCCCCCTTATAACCCCCATCACTATTAGGCTACACAACCAACAATCTCCCACTTGGAGACTGAGTGTTGTAACTCCACCACTACAGCCCCTACTTGGACTTTTCTTCTTGGCTTGTTTCTTCCACTTCAAGATCAATCTTGAAGACCCACAGAAGTTGAATGAAAATCCAACTTATCCTTTTTCATTGGCTTAGTAAACATATTAGCAGGATTATCATATGTATGAATCATCGCTAACTCAAGATGCCCATCCTCCAACACTTATCGTATGAAGTGATATCTTAGTTGAATGTGTTTTTTTATTAAATGGAAGGATGCATTTTTTTCCAAGTGAATTACACTTTCACTATCAATGTGTAACTTACAATCCCCTTTCTCCTTACCCAACTCCTCCATGAACCTTCTCATCCATAACATTTCCCTCCTTGCCTCAGTCGCTGCAACATATTCTACCTATGTAGTAGATAGGGAAACTACCTTCTACAACTTTGAAATCCAACTCACTGCCACACCACCAACTATAAACATGTATCTAGTAGTGCTCATCCTACTATCCATATCTCCTTCCATATCTGAATCAGCAAATCCCTATAAATTATAATCTGACCCTCCGAAGCACAAGTGCCTACTAGTGGTCCCTTTCAAATACCTAAGAATCCACTAGATTGCCTTCCAGTGTGCTTTACCCAGATTTTCCATATATCTTCTAATAATTCCCACTACTTGGGCAATGTCTGGCCTGGTACAAACCATGGCATACAAAAGGCTTTCAACTATTGAAGAATAAGGAACTCATGCCATATAATCTTTTTCCTCTTGTGTTATTGGGCATTGCTCTTTGCTCAATCTAAAATTCCCAACCAATCGTGTAGTAACTGGTTTCACATTCTACATCTGAAAACTTTCTAACACCTTTTCTACATAGTCCTCCTGAGACAACACCAATTTCTTATTTTTTGTCCCTCTTGATTTGCATACTAAGGATTTTCTTTGCTTTACTCAAATAAAAAACCTTATTCATGTAGTGGGGTATTGAATTTATTGGCAGGATAAATCTACCTTCTTCACAAGGACAAAAGTGGATCTTGACTGCTAAAAATTACTTTACATGTTGGACCAAAGCAATAGCCTTAAAAAAAGATAACGAAACTTTGATACTAACCTTTTATGAAGGTATAGTTTGCAGATTTGGTGTCCCAAAAACTAGAATTTCAGATAATGCCTTAACATTTCTTGGTGTAAAGGTTACAGATTGGGCTATCAAGCATGAAATTTATTTAAGTAAATAATCTAATTATTACCCACAAGGTAATTGGTTAGCTGAAAGTACTGATAAAAATATTTTGAGGATCATCAAAAGAACACTCAAAGACAACCAAAGAGCTTGGCATCTAATGTTGAATTCAACACTTTGGGATGATAGAATGACTTTGAAAATATCAGTTGGCAATTCACTGTACATGTTTTTTTATGGAAGAGAGGCAAGAATTCCCATCTCAGTTTAGTTACCTACATTGGATTTTCTGTATCAGATGTAATTACTTGAGAATGAACCATTGAAGTTTCATTATGTAGAGTTAATGGAGTTGCAGGAGGTAAGAGATCAAGCTCATCTAAACATGGAAAAGAATAATAAATAAATAAAGAAGACTTTTGATAAGAAAGCCAAGTTTAGAGTCTTCAATGAAGGAGACATTATGTTAAAATGGGATGTTCATCATGCAAACCCAGGAAACCACATGAAGTTTAATACAATCTGGAGTGGTCCTTACATGATTTCAGCTTGTAAAGAACACAATGCATTTCAAATTTCAAGGCAAAATTGAGAGGAACTTCCCATTCCTATGAATGGTATGTTTCTTAAACATTGTTATTGAAAATCCTACAGTGTCTATTTAGAGTAGGATTTCCCTTTCAATAAGTGCTTCATCCACATTGCATTTTTTTTCCTTTCAATAAGTGCATTTGTGCACGTGATTTGGCTTTGAGATCCTTTCCAAACTTTACTATGTGTTTCGGAAAGGTAGTTTCGATTATATGCTTTAACTCCATACCCAATGGACAAGAGCAAGGCACTGGTCAACAAGCTAACAGACAACTTTCTCCATAGGATCACCAAAAATGTTGACAATTTTTGCACTTGTGTAAAAATGGGTAACTTAAAACTTCATTATGATGGGTAGTATTGATGGAGTGGAACTAACTAGGGGAATGCATTATAGTATTATCATGTTTTCAGTTGCAACAATTGATTATTTACATATAATATGCAACTATGTGTGGTGTTACAAATTGTAACACCTCACATAGCCTATCATTCCATGTTTGTCTTCAGCAAGTAAACACAAAATCCTAGAAGGACTAATGTATTGCCTTGATGAAGGTGGGAATCACATTTTAAGTGAATTTCTCAATTTGGGAACAACAAACAGAGTTGCAGTTTACAAGTTAACGAGTCATTATTAAAATTACAGGTATTTCAAAAAACCATTATTTATGCATGTAAAAAAATTTAATTATGTTTTTGAGTTATGTATTATGTTATACTATCAATATAGATGTCAAAAATATGAAAGAAGAAATAAATATACAACTCAAGTATAGAAATTAAATGTTATTTATTCATGAAGAAGTACAATATATCCCACACAAGCCATGGGATGTAACTCATAACTACCGAAGTAAAATATGCATGTATCCAAAGCTAAAAGCAGAAGAATATAGAGAAAACCCATCATTTCCTGTGGGTCTTATATTTTTCTTCATCCAGTTGTAGCTTCATCATCCTCTTCTTTCACATCACCCAGTTCCATCCTCATCCTTGAGAAAAGGAAGAAAATTGTCGTTAGTCATTGAGCTCAGGGTTTAGTCTATATACTTATGCTATTATTTTCATGAAAAAGAATCAATTGACATTAAGAGGCATAAGGTACATCAGAGACAAATACAAAATTTATAGGAGCAATATTCTACATTAGCACATATCATTCCCAGAGTCATTCCAGCAAAGAAAGAGAAAAGAAAAACTATGGAAAATAAGAGAGGCCAAAAAGCCTAAATATTTTCTAACTATTCTTTAAGAAATATTTTACAAAATGATTAGTGTACCAAAAGGAAAATACAAACTGAAAAAAAATCCTTTCATCAAAGGTTTTCATCAAATTACAAACAAGTGTAAAGTACATATTACACAACACATGTAACAAAGATGTAGTTTGAATAATGAAAGAAAAATCTGTATTATGCAACAAACATCAACCAAGAAGAATGGAGCTACAACTATAATGAGATTTGTATAACTTTTCAAGAAGAAATAAATTGAAACAGAAATACGAGTATCAAGAAAGGCTATGGAATAAGGAGCTTATTCAAAGTCACAAGAGTAACATATTGAAGATACAATAATGAAAAAACTCATTGCAACCATCAAAAGGAGCGAGAAGTTGTTCGTTCAAAGTAATGTTGAGAGAAGCATCATGTTTTTCAAAGAACAATGTCATGATTGCAACTGGAAGACTTTTCAAACATTTCATTATGAGGGAGAAATATAGTTACAAAAACTCATCACATACAACATACACACTACCTAGTAACAGTCAAAGTCAAAGTATAATTTTCAAAGTACAACTTTGAAGTCAAAGGTATAGGATCATAAAGCATTAGCTGAATTAGGTACAGTTTACCATTAGTTCACGCAGGATGAAATACAAGCAAAGGAAACAAGTACAAGATTCATACTTCAAAACAATTTGAAAAGAAATAGTTGAGAAAATCATACTACAGACTTTCTTTCATGTTGAATTTATAGAATTCATTTTTTAAGTCAAAGCTACAACTAAAGTTAAGAACAATAGAAGATGATCACCAAAAGGGAAAGGTTTTGAGGAAAATTCACAAAATTCAGAGTGCAAAGTCACTACTCAAAATTTAAGTTATTAAAGCATAGAGTAATCAAACATGGATAGAGTGGTTTTTGACATTGACTTGTGAGCAATGTTTTTATCAAAATAAGCTACAAAAAACAACCATTTAACGATTTAAAATTGAAGTGAGATATCCAACAATCAACCTGTAATGAAAAACAAAGAAGACCTTGTCTATAAGATTAATACAACCAGTAGGTTCAAATATCCATGATGTTTAATTAATACTATAGCGACAAATCTATCATAATCTTTAAACATACTAAGAAAAGTAATATTAAAAATGGAAACTTACTGTGAGATTGATTGTTAAACAAGGCTTTCTGAGGATCATCATTTTTCCAATTTTAAAGAAAATAAAATCTCCAAGCTCAGGGAAAAGATTCAATGTAAAATACAAAGCCATATAGATCTTTTCAATATTTAAACAAAAAAGTAATCTTTTTTTCTTCAACAACGGCTTAAAGACACATGGCTATTTAAATGCAATTGAACCGAGATGAGATATAAAACAAAAATGAAAAAGCCACAAAGGCTTAAAGACCAAATTTATAGATCAAAATATCATGCGAATACCGACAAGTTGGAAATCAAACTACATAACAAATGGAGTTTTCATTAAATTAAGCAAGAAATCACAAAATATGAAGCTGCCAATTGAATAGAAAAGGCCATCACAATATAGCTTCATAACATTGAAAAATCAAATCAAGTTCCAGAATGAAATTTGAAGCAACCCTCAAGAAAGAGAAACATATACCCATAAAATATTTAGAAGGAAAAGTCTGTATTTTCTATGGCCACGAAGGGATCTTCAAATCTTGCTGGGAGAGATCAGAGAAAAGAAAAACCATGAAGTTCCACAATGAAGATTGTAATGGACGGAAGAGAAAATGAAATACAAATATGACAAGTCCATTACTGAAATGGAAAATACACAGATACAAAATAATCTACAGGGACTAAAAACATCAAATAACACTACATCACTAGTGAATCAGAGACCCTTGCCAAAAACAAAAAAATACAGAACTCACAATAACATTAAGGAAATAAGCTCAATTTTTTGAAAATAAATGAATCAAAATCTATAAAATTCCATGTTCATAGGAGTATGGTGAAACGAAACAGATAAAATATATGTAAAGCTTTTAATAGGGTTCTAGTTCATCAAGAAATCGAGCTTTAGAATCGAATAGAAGCGATAGAGCCAGGAAAAGCACCAAATGTACTACAGAAAACTAGAATCTCTATAAGAAATTGATGGTTGGCTCATGACAAAGGATCAAAGTTCAAACGGTTAAACCCACGGTGTGCCTATTGGTGCTCAAAATAGTCTCGCCCCAATTTTCCTATGAAAACTTATTAATTTACGGCCTCTTTCATTTTCTTCTTCCTCGTGTTGTGCTTGGTTAGTATTTGTGGGCATTTTCAATTGGTTCTTCGCTTGTAAATCACTTAAGAGTCTATATTTTGAGTCTGTCGTGCTCTGTTCCTTCAAAAAAATTGGGTTCCCCCATGTTTTATGTTCTCCACATTCAGGATTTGTTTTCCCTATCATTTCTGCCCTAAGTACTTGAAGAAAATGAATGAATATGTCCCCACAGAATGTATTTGATCCTTATAAAATTTCTAAGCTTTCTCTCCTTGAAGAAAATTTCATTCCTGGGCTCAAATGGTCATATTTATGTATTTTACAGTTTGATGGGTGTTTCTCCCAGTCAAAATTGCATACTTGTATCTACAAGGAGACGTGGTACCTTTTGGCTGGATGCGGCTCAATTGGGTACTTAGAAAAATTCGTGGAAATCCTTAACTCAAAATGTGTCCACGTGGAAGTACGACGCTCATTTGAAGATCTAATTTTTGGTTTTACCTTGGAGCAGTGCCAGGAGGACATGTGGAGGTTTCCGTTGCATGGCCTGGACTTAGACAAATTTTCATTCAGTTGGAGCAGTTTGGTGGAACAGGACATGTGGCGAGCTCATGCTCATTCAGGGTCTCTGATTTGGGCACCATCTTAAAGTTGTGCCATGGAGACACATGGAGGAATCACGCATGTTCAAGGACCGGCCCTTGAGTTTCATTCTAAAGAAGTGCCAGGATGACACATTGAGGCCTCCACTCACTTTGCATTTTACTTAGAATTTTTCAACGGCTAAAAGGAGACTACCTCAAAGTAAGACATGTGACACCTTCTGCTAATCTTCAAGCATTCAGGAAAACCTTGCTAGAATAGGACATGTGGCGAGCCCGCACTCATTCAAGATATCAAATTTTGGGGGCCGCCTCAAGGTACGCCATGGTGACACATGGCAGTTTGAAAATTCAAAAAGGCGGGGAGGTGGGCCATCGGAGGAAAATTGGATTTTTTTCCTCATTAAGGATTAAAATTTCAAAATGGCCCGCAATCCCGATAAGGGAAATAGTCAATGTTTTGCCTCGGTCAATGGTGGAGGTGCGGACTCTCAGGGAAAAGTTGAAAAAAATTCCTTTTGAGAAAAAAGAATCAAAAGTAAAAAAAGGAAGCACGGATCCCCTCGAATCATATTTGGACACGTATCAAGGTCATTTCCTGAAGGCAGAGATGTGGGAAAAATTTGGAAATTTTTCCTTTTTTCCAAAAGAGAGTAAAATGGTAGAATTTGGCCGTGGTTCCCATCGAATCATATCTAGACACATGTCAGGCTCGTTTAACGAGGATGGAGATGTGAAGAAAAATGTGAATTTTTTTCATTTTTCAAAAAAGTTGTAAAAATTCAAGGGAAGCCCCTGGGTCTTTTCTAAAGTTTGAAATCAGCCACATAAATGACCCAAATTCAAAGTAAAGATCAACGAAAACTATGAATCTAAATATGATTTTCCCCCGATTTCTTTAAAACACGTCAGGAAGTGCAAGTATCCATGATTTATTAGTCTTTTTTTTACACCCAAAGCAGAAAAGGAAGTTAATGTTGATATCTGAAGTTTGGTGGGAAGATCTGGAGGACATCTTTTGCCATTAAAATGGTTTGACTTTTATGCCCAATCAAATTTTCTATTTTTCCTCTCCCGAGCACGCAAGGGGCCAAATTTAATAGATTAGGGGTAGAAGTGGTTGGAAAAGTGACGGAAGAGTGATATAACAAAGTAAGGAGTTGAATGCGAGAGGAATTCAATGAAATCTATCCCCTCGAGCACGTCGAGACTTTTGCAGATCTGATTCTACGAATCATGAAAGAATCATGGCGAGCACTGGTTCATTAAACGTCTTTTTCTTTTAGGGGGAAGAGACTCTGTTGTAAAGGTTATAAATGGCACAAATTTTTCATGCAAATGGTTGGGAGTTGTTGGAGTGTGAGGGGTCTGGACTAATATTTATAATCGAAATCTTGATAGAGCCCATCCCTTTTGAGAAACCATTCAAGAATCTTGTATATCTCTTTTGTATTAAAATCTGATCATGTCAAGGTGGTTGCAAGTGTACAATAATTTATAAGCTCTAAGAATGTTCTAGAAACTTTTCCCTGCTGATAGATTTAATCAAATTCAAGTTATTTCTGTGTTTTCTTGAGCAAAATGTGTTGATTTTACTTTTGAATGTATGCAAATAGTTTTTCTTGTTTCTGTTGCAATCTTGTGTTGAAATCTGATTCAATCACACATGCCTCAATCCTTATGACAATTTAGTGGCATCTGTAATTCCATTTCTTAGAAGATATTTCATTTGGGTTGGAATAGATGATTTAAAATCACTTTTCTCTCATCTGTTGACAGAGATTGTATGTAAGCCTTTGGGTGTACCTTAGATGTGATTTGGCTTAGACCTTGATGCTTTGTTGGGTTTTCTAACTTGAGCCTTCGTGATAGAATCTTAGATATTGTGTGAAAGACTGCTAATCTGGGCCTCCATTGAAGCACACATTCTAGTTGAAGAAATATTTTAGCTATTCTATGGCATTTTGTTGCTCTGACTTTCCATTTTGTAAGGTTCTTTAAGGATCTGGTGAATCTAGTTTCACCCTGTCCCACCTCCCACCAAAAATTCATTCAAAAACAACTAATCTTACCTATCCTACACCTATTTGTCATGTGTGTATTCCAATGCACAATCCTCATCACCTAAACATGTAGAAGCAAGTAGGGTCTCAAATGTCTTTATTAACCTTTGCCTTGTTGTGAAATATCTCCATGATCTAGAAGTGATAACTCGTGAGAGTCAGATCTGGTGTGTTGATCATATTTTCTCAAGGTCTTCTCTATAAAGTTTATGAAAAAGAAGGATTTATCATTGTTCTTCAATAACAGAGGTTACAAAATAGGTTCTCTTACCTTGTTTGAAAGGCATAACCTAAAATAGCGAGGATAGATTGAATCCTCTTGAAGGAGTTATCCATCTCTCCACAAATCCAAGTAACAAAGGGATAGTTAGATTTCTCCCCAGCTACAAAGCAACATATATTTGTGATCTAGCTACCTATAAGCCCCTTGTTAAATCTGTGTTGCTGGTTGGCTTGAAAAGGAAAACAAATTTGGATACCAACACTAGTGGCACCGTTACCGGGGACTTCGTTAATCTGGAGTTTCATTGAGATTGATTTGCTAATTCATTTCCATTCCATATCTATTTAGCCTGTCAACAAAACCAACTCTAGTGGCATCTTTGCTGGGGAAATTATGATTGCGGTTCATTTTTAGGCTTTGGAAAACATTCCTTGCATGCTCTAAAGTGTGAGAAATCTATTTCAAATATTATCTTGTGTTTGGTCCTGTGTCAAATTTCAAGTAACAAGTGTTGCATGCAACTTTTCCAGTCTCTACAGATTTTACATTGGTACTCACTAATAAATCTTGGTAAAGGAAGATCAGAGATTTCATCTCCAGTTTATAAGTGCTGACAGAGCATATTTTAGTGCATTTACACAACTAAGGTGGAAATCCTTAGTGGAGACACCCTGATTGATTTGATTTTGATAAGGACCAGTGTCTTAAACCTTTGTTAAGTAATAATTTTTACTAATATTTACAAAGATGGAAGGAAGAAGGTCTTTCTTTGCTAGGGATCCTATTAGGACTTTTTTCCAGAGCTAGGAAGAGAAAAATCAGAAGGAAGAAAAACTTGGAGAGTTGTTGGGGATTGACAGACAAGAAAAGGGATCTCCATTGATGAAAGTGATCAAATTATCATTGAAGACTACCATTCAAGTGATTCTGAATCAGGTAGCCTCTTTTTGGAATTGAACTCTCCAGCTAGAGAGGGGCCTTCATTTGATTTTGAAAGGTTTACTTCACACTTTGCACCTATCTTTTTTGAGGTTGATAAATATTTCAAAGAAACAAGGCCTTTGGGTGGTATCCATTTTGAAAATTATACTCTTGTGTTCCAACAACCCTCTCGCCCCCATCAGTTTATCACCCCTCTAAGATCACGTCCTCAAATCAACATGGCTTAACCCAAGCCTCCATTTTTTGTAAACACCTTTGGACCTATAAATTTTGTGGGAATGGCTGGTTACCCAAATGTAGTGACTCAAGATGTAAGGAACATAATGCAAAAGTTCTAGGGAAATAATGTTATTTCTGGAGATCAACATCTAAAGCTTTTTATCAATATGATGGAAGATTTTGAGATTGAACATGAAGATGTATATATCAAGAAATTTATCCATACCTTAGAAGATGATGCTAGGGATTGGTATAAAGCATTCTAGATAACTCTATTGATTCCTAGACTGATATGAGCAATGCATTGTTATGTTTGTGGAGCCTATTTTCATGTTAGAGTATGACACACCTTCCATGTGTTACACTTGGGTAATGGGTAACCGTTATGGGCTATTTTTCGGCCCATGGTTTTTTCGGTCTTTTGCCCATTGTTTTGGTACCCATGGTTTTGTATCAAACTGCTTAAGTAGTTGTCTATTTATATGGTCTTATGCATATGATAGAGGTACAAGCAAATTTATTACAGATGTGTTTTGAATTCGGGTGTGAATTCTGCAGAGTTTGTTGAGCATAGCTCCAAACGGATCTGGGTATTGTATTGAGAGAGTGGAGGCTTGTAATAAAATCTGAGCAAGTGATTTTTGGTGGACGTATCCCAAATTGGGTGAACCACGTTAAATCTTGTCTCTCTATGTTGTGTTATTTATTCTGCACTTTTATTTCAGATCTGTAATATTTTCTGCATATTAATTTCTACTTTTGTGATTCTGTAAGGGACTATTTCGCATATTTTATCCCTTATTTCCTAACAATTGGTATCAGATCCTGGTTTGGTTTGCTGAAGTGTTGAATCATAGGGAAAGTTTTATCTTGAGTGGGAACTATGGCAGATGATGGAAGATCTAGGGTTGATAAATTCAACGGGCAGAATTTTAGTCTTTGGAAGATGCAGATGGAAGATTACCTTTATCAAAAGGATCTTTATACTCCGTTGTCTGAGAAGGTGAACAAACCCTCGAGTATGATAGATGTGGAATGGGATTTGTTGGATCGGAAGGCACTTGGAACGATTCGGCTGTGTCTTGTATCCTCGATATTATTTAATGTTTCAAAGGAAAAGACTACAAAAGATCTAATGGATGCATTAGGGAAGTTGTATGAAAACCCTCTGCCTCTAATAAGATATTTTTAATGAAAAAGTTGTTTAATATGAAGATGTCTGAGAATAGTTCAGTAGCAGATCATTTAAATGATTTCAATACGGTTGTGAATATGCTAGCTTCGGTTACAATAGAATTTGATGAAGAAGTTAGGGCTTTATTAATTATATGCTCTTTACCTGAGAGTTGGAATAACCTGGTAATGGTGGTAAGTAACTCGATTCCAACTAACTCGAAGTTGAAGTTTGAGGATGTTGTAGGGGTGATTCTAAGTGAGGAAATGCAAAGAAAAAGCTTTAGGGAACCTTCTACTTCAGGAAATGCTTTGACAGTGGAAACTAGAGGGAGACAGAAGAATAGAGGAAACTGTGGAAAATCAAAAGATTGGGCAAGGTCAAAATCCAAGAACAAGATTGTATGCTGGAATTGTGGAAAGCTTGGGCATACAGAGAAGGACTGTTGGGAGCTTTGGGATAAGAAGAAACAACAAGAAGAAAACAAGGAGGTAAATGTGGCATTGGGTAATGTATGTCAAGATGCTTTGATTCTTTTCTTTGCATAATATTACTAAATCTTGGGTTTTAGATTCAGGGGCTTCTTTTCATGCTACTCCACATAGGAATTATTTTGTTGATTATGTTCAAGGGGATTTTGGGCATGTTTTTCTTGGTGATGATGAGCCTTGCAACATAGTTGGAAAAGGTTCTGTTCAGCTTAAGATGCAGAATGGGAATACATGGCTATTGAAGGATGTCAGACATGTGCCTACATTAAGGAGAAATTTGATATCGGCAGGGCAGTTGGGAAGTGATGGTTGTACTGTGATATTTACAGCAGACTCTTGGAAGGTTACCAAGGGGTGCTCTTGTGGGTGGCAAGAGGTAAGAAGGTTGGAACCTTGTATTTTAACCACTAATAATACTAATGATTATAATCTTGTGGCTTCAAATGCAGATAACAACATTATGGCACTATAGGCTTGGTCATATGAGCCATAAGGGCATGAACATCATAAAGAAGAATTTTCCTGGATATACAGAAATAGGTTTGGATTTCTGTGAAAACTACATATATGGGAAACAAAAGCGAGTAAGGTTTCTCAAGGTTGGACCTAAGAAGAAAGAGAGTAAGTTAGAGCTGGTACATTCTGATGTGTGGGGGCCGGCTCAGGGATCATCTCTTGGGGGTTCAAGTTATTATGTTACTTTGATTGATGATGCAACAAGGAAAGTTTGGGTTTATTGTATTAGACACAAATCTGATGTATTTGACACTTTTGTTAAATGGAAAGCCTTGGTAGAGAATGAAACAGGTCTTAAGCTAAAATGTCTCAGGTCAGATAATGGAGGGGAGTATTGCAGCAATGAATTTAATGATTACTGTTCTAAGAATGGAATCTGCTGGAAAAAGATGGTTCTAGGAACTCTGCAGCAGAATGGGGTATCAGAAAGGATGAACAGAACAATAATGGAACGTGCTAGGAGCATGAGATTACATGCAGGACTGCCTCTTTCTTTTTGGGTGGAAGCGGTGAGCACAACTGTGTACTTGATAAACAGAGGACCCTTAAGTGCCTTGGATGGAGGCATACCTGAGGAGGCATGGTATGGTAAGAAATTTGATTATTCATTTCTTAGAGTCTTTGGATGTGAGGTGTTTTTCATATAGACAAGGATGATAGGACCAAGCTAGAGGCTAAATCAGAAAAATGTACTTTCATTGGTTATGGCGGTGATGACTTTGGATTTAAATGTTGGAGTATTAAGGACAAGAAATTCATTCAGTCTAGGGATGTGGTCTTTAATGAGAAAGTCATGTATAAGCAACAGTTTGTAGGAAAATAGGGGAAGAATCCATGAAAGAATATGCAATGGTAGAGGATCTTCCAGATGGGAAAGTGACCCATGAATCAGTTCAGGTACCTACTCAACAGGAACCCCAAACTCCTATAGTGAGGAGGTCTTCTAGGGTAAGAAAAGAACCTGAACATTTTTCTCCTTCTCTTTATTATTTAATACTCACTGATAGTGGAGAGCCAGGGAGCTTTGATGAAGCAATGTAGGTAGATGTGAGTAAGAAGTGGGAGCAAGCCATGGACGAGGAGCATAAGTCTCTCATGGAGAACCAAACTTGGGATTTGGTGAGCCTATCGGAAGGCAAAAGAGCATTGTAGAACAAGTGGGTGTACAGAGTTAAAGATGAAGAAGGAGGAAAGAAAATATATAAGGCCCGGTTGGTGGTCAAGGGGTTTGCATAGAAACAAGGTATAAATTTTGATGAGATATTTTCTCCTGTAGTAAAAATGACTTCAATTAGAACTGTTCTTGGAATAGTGGCAGTAGAAGACTTGCACTTAGAATAGTTAGATGTAAAGACTGCATTTCTCCATGGTGATTTGGAGGAGGAACATATATATGCAGCAACCAGAGGGCTATGAGGTCAAAGGTAAAGAGGAGATGGTGTGTAAACTAAAGAAGAGCTTGTATGGCTTGAAAACAAGCTCCACGTCAATGGTATAAGAAGTTTGATAGCTTCATGATGGAGCAAGGTTATATTAGATGTCATTCTGACCATTGTGTGTATACAAAGAAATTTGAGGATGGGAGTTATATTATCCTGTGTTTGTATGTTGATGACAAGTTGGTTGCAGGTAAAAACATGTAGGAAATAAAAGTACTCAAGAAACAGCTAAGTGAATCCTTTGATATGAAGGATTTGGGGGTAGCTAGACAAATCCTTGGTATGAGGATAACTTGGGATAGGAAGGAACGAAAGTTGACTTTATCTCAGGAAGAGTACATTAAGAAGGTATTGGACATGTTTAACATGCAGGATGCTAAACCGGTTGGGACTCCTTTGGCAGGCCATTTCAAGTTATCAAAGGAGCAGTGTCCCATGACAGAGCAGGAAAGAAACCAGATGTCTAAAGTACCTTACTCATCAACAGTTGGCAGTTTGATGTATGCTATGGTGTGCACTAGGCCTGATATTGCCCATGCAATGGGAGCTGTGAGTAGATTTATGAGTGATCCAGGTAAAGAGCATTGACAAGCAGTAAAGTGGATCCTTCGGTATTTGAGAGGGACCATGGGGACATTTTTTTGCTATAATGGATCAGACACCACTTTACATGGTTATGTAGATTCAGACATGGCTGGAGATGTAGACAACAGGAGGGGAACGACAGGTTATATTTACACTGTAGGTGGGACATCAGTGAGCTGGATTTCACGACTACAGAAGCTAGTGGCTTTGTCAACCATGGAGGTTGAGTATGTTGCTGCCACAGAGGCAAGCAAAGAGATGATTTGGTTATAACAATTTCTTGAGGAGTTGGGGCATAAGCAGGAGGAATGTAAGCTTCATAGTGATAGTCAGAGTGCTATACACCTAGCTAAGAACTCTGCTTTCCACTCTAGGATGAAGCATATACAATTGAGATATCACTTCATCAGGACAACTTTGGAGGAAGATAAGTTGAAGTTGGAGAAGATTCATACCAGTCAGAATCCTGCAGACATGATGACCAAGGTGGTCACAAGGGATAAACTAAAGCTATGTTCAACTTTGGTTGGCCTTCGCGGATGACAGTGAAGGGTTGAGAAGCTTGCTCAGTGGAAACTAGTCTCCAAGTGGGAGATTGTTATGTTTGTGGAGCCTATTTTCATGTTAGAGTATGGCACACCTTCCATGTGTGTTTTATTAACCCATGGGTAATGGGTAACCGTTATGGGCTGTTTTTCAGCCCATGGTTTTTTCGGTCTTTTGCCCATTGTTTTGGTACCCACGGTTTTTTGCCCTTGGTTTTGATACCCACGGTTTTGTATCAAATTGCTTAAGAAATTGTCTATTTATATGGTCTTATGCATATGATAGAGGTACAAGCAAATGTATTACAGATGTGTTTTGAATTCGGGTGTGAATTCTATAGAGTTTGTTGACTCATAGCTCCAAACGGATCTGGGTATTGTATTGAGAGAGTGGAGGCTTGTAATAAAATCTGAGCAAGTGATTCTTGGTGGACGTAGCCCAAATTGGGTGAACCACATTAAATCTTGTCTCTCTATGTTGTGTTATTTATTCTACACTTTTATTTCAGATCTGTAATATTTTCTACATATTAGTTTCTACTTTTGTGATTCTGTAAGGGATTATTCCACATATTTTATCCCTTATTTCCTAACATGCATTCAGATTGTTGTATGGTGATAGAAATGACCCTAGGTTTCTCTTGACATAATTTGAAAACATCAAGAAGAACCCTAATGAATTAGTACATGATTTTAACACAATATTTAATAAGACCTTGAGAATATTTCTTGTTAGAATAAGACCTTGTGAATATTTAATAAGATTTTATCAAATATACTTATGCATTTGATAAAAGGCTGCATATTACTTAAGAGACAAGAACCCCACAAATTTGAGGCAGGCCTTCACCATGATACTATAGATAGAGAACAACATCATGGCAATTGGGAAGCCTCCAAAGAGGGAAGGTGTAAAGTTGGTTAACTTAGAGAAGCCTCAAACAAGCAAGGCTCCTAATTTGGAGGAAGTTGTAAAGGCTTTGGCAGGGGCTGTCAAGGAGATCACCTACAAACTACCCCAAGCTGAGAAAGGAATTGGGTAGAGCTCATAGGGTCAGCACAAGAAACAAGGCCAAGAATGGTTCACAAACCACCAAAGATCTGATGACAGAGGCAAGGGACCTATTGGATTTGGAAATAGGCAACCCCACGGTAGAGAGAATAGAATGGTGCTTGATCCTTTGGTTTCTAGAGTTGTTGTGGTAGAAGAGACAGATGTCATTGATTGATGTGACAAATGTTTCATGCCTCATGCTCCTTGTGAAGAAGATCAACAAGAAGAGGAAGAAGCTGATGATAATAATAATGATGTCTGCATGATGGGATGCTCCAGCAACTCACAACAAGGGGCAACCTCAACTGAGGTGATAAGTGCTAGAACTATTGCCACTTTTTGGGACTGCATTCATAGGGTACATATTCCTCCCCCTTCTCATACTTTAGAAGTAGATAATGTACAAGCTTTTGAACTTCCCAATATTGAATTTGAATATTTAAGGGCTTTAATGATACAGAAGTATGGCTGAGGTATTCCATCTGAGGAAGATAGGAAGTTACTGATGAATGTCGTGGTTTGTCAAGAGAGGGAATATAACACAAAAAGTAAGAATGTCAAAGGGGTAGGGCCTCAAACCAATCCTAAAGATCCCTTACTTTCAAAAATTATTAAAGAGGCTCTTAGGAAAGAGGCATCTGCCAAAAACCATGCATTTCCAAACAAGAATCATACTCCCCCATGCCCAGATTGTTAAGAATCTTGTGCCATCTAATGAGTGTGTTAGCTTTCCTTCCAATACTACCTTTCCAAAAAATGTCTCATATGATATTTCCCAAGTGTTGAGTCATATAAAAGTCTTTGTCCCTATTGTTGAGTTTCTTAGGATTCCTGAGCACAAAAAGAGAGCATTTGAATACTTGGGGTTGAAGGAAGAGAAGACTGCCCTAGGCAGAAATGTAAATATTTTAGAGACTCCTTCAATCATTGAAGAACCAGAAGCATGAACAACATCAAAAGAGCTAGATGAACCACCTGAGGTTTATTTTGTAACATCCTTGGTTGACTCTTAGATGAATTTGGATCCATTCTTCACCACTCTGATTATCAAGGATAGATTGATCCATAACTGTATGTTTGAATCAGGGGCATCATGCAATGTCATGCCTTTGGAGGTCATGAATGAGATAAACATCAAAGTAATAGCAGCTTATGGGAAGTGCACTGCCATGGACTCCAGAGAAGTTCCAGTAGTGGGATGTGTGAAGGGTTTGGTGGTACATCTTGCAACTTACCCAGGTAAAAACTTAAAACTTGATATCGTCATTGTTGACTACCCAGCCAAGTGGGGCATCCTACTATCAAGAAAATGGGCTGCAAGTGTTGGTGGGAGTGTCCAAATGGATATTTCTTATGCCACTATTCCAATAGAGGTCATCCTTGTCATGTTATATGGGGAAAATAAAATGTTACATCTTATTGAGGATCTCAATAGTGCATCCTATAAGGTATTGTACACAAGTGTTGATGCAGACAACTCTGTGGGATTTGCTGATGGAAGGGAGCACAATATTGAGGAATGAAAATTCCTTGAACAAACGGGCTCTCCATGGACTCTATTGTTTGATGGAGCTTGCTCCAAATTTGGGAATGGTGTTGGTGTTGTTCTGCTTTCTCCTGGTTAGGAGATATTTTTTTTCTCCTTCAAACTCAACATTGAGTGCACCAACAACATTGTTGAGTATGAGGAAATGTTGTTGGGTTCAAGAATAACTTAAAAGTATGGTTTCAGGGACATCATTGTCAAAGGAGACTCAGAACTAATTGTAAATCAAGTTAGAAAGATGTATGCCACAAAGAATCAATGAATGAAATAGTATAAGCATGCATTTTGGGATCTTATTGAGATGTTTGATTCATTCAACATTGTGCATCATGATAGGAAGTTCAATGACTTGGAAGACATGATTTTAGTGTTGGGGTCTCAGTTTGACAATTATACAGTGTCCCCATATTGTGAATATGAGGTTGAGGTATTGACAAGACCCTCTGTCCCTAATAATATTAAACACTGGCAGGTTTTTGATGATGATACTCAGATTAGAAGATTTCTGCAAAACAAGGGAGAGTTTGTTGATCAATGCATTGATTTGGAGCCAATGGTATGTACAACAGAGGGAAAGGAAACCTTGTTTGGCAAGGGCATCATCCAGTTAAAGACCAATACCATTCCTAGAGGGTTGGTTGCTCTTGAGTCCAATTTGATTAATGTTGATTACATTGTTAACAGATGTATGGAAACTTCAAGGGATATTGAGGAACATGATCTTGGTATAGAGGAGAATCCAAGGAATATTTGGTTAGGCATCAATCTCAGTGAGGAGAAGTAGTCATGCATCCAACTGTTGAAAAAATACCAAGACTTCTTAGCTTGGACCTATTCTGATCTCAAATCATATAGAGAAGACTTGTTTCAACATGAGATTCCCTTGGAGCCCAATGGAAGACCATTCAAGCAAAATCAGAGGCCAATCAATCCACTTATATCTCTTAAAATGCAAGAGGAACTGAAGAAACTAAGAGATGGAGGGATCATGCAACCCATGAGATATTCCTCTTGGGTGGAAAACCTAGTACCAGTCAAAAAGAAAAATGGTGACATCAGGTTGTGTGTGGACTTCAGGAATCTAAACAAAGCTTCAATGAAAGACAACTATCCTTTACCAAACATGGAGCACATGCTGCAGTCAGTGACTGGTTCTGAGTTACTCTCCACCTTGGATGGTTTCTCTGGTTATAACCAAGTTGTGGTAAAAGAATCAGAAAGGATCAAGACAACCTTCACTACTCCTTGGGGGACCTATGTTTATGTCAGGATGCCCTTTGGTTTGATGAATGCTAGAGATACCTTTCAAAGAGAAATGGATGTTACCTTTGTTGGTTACATCAATGAGTTTATTGTTGTGTACCAAGATGATGTAAAAATGTTTTCTAGGAAGAGAAGTGACCACTTGCTACACTTGGAGAAGATGCTGATGAGATGTAGAGAATATGG
The DNA here is from genome assembly GCA_019776745.2 of Taxus chinensis. NCBI lineage: Eukaryota > Viridiplantae > Streptophyta > Pinopsida > Cupressales > Taxaceae > Taxus > Taxus chinensis. The sequence continues at coordinate 202,490,400 of CM034153.1, read as the reverse complement.
CATCTCACTTAATCCAAAGAAATGCCATTTTGGAGTGCAGAAGGAAAAGTTGCTTGGTCACATAGTGTCACAAGAAGGAGTGATGATTGATCCAGAAAGAGTAGAGGCCATTAGCAAAGTCCCAATTCTAAGAACAAAGAAAGGAGTCCAATCCTTATTTTGGTAGATAAACTTCATTATAATATATATTTTAAACTTTGCTGAGTTGACCATCCCAATCACTTCCATGCTAAAGAGGGACTGGGTCATCAAGTGGGAGGAGGCTGTTATCCAAGATTTCAATGGAATCAAAGAGGCATTGAAGCATGCCCCTGTTTTGGTAGCCCCAGATTATAAGAAACCTTTCCAGCTATTTTCCTTTGCTTCAGAAAACAATATTGCTTCTGTCCTGTTGCAGAAAGATAATGAAGGGGCTGAGAGGCCAATTGAATTTTTGAGTAAGGCATTGCAAGGGGCAGAACTAAAGTACACTATCATGGAAAAGTAGGCATTTTCCTTGGTAAAAGCAACAAAGGTTTTCAGACCCTATATTCTAAGTTCAAAGGTTGTTGCTTATGTTCCCCATACCATGGTAAAGGACATCTTATCAGAGATGGAAGTCTCAAGCAAAAGATGTAGATGGGTGAAAAAATTGCAAGAATATGATATGGACATCCAAACCATGAAGTTGGTAAGAGGTTTGGGCTTGGCTAAGCTTATGGCTGAGAGAAACTTGTAAATTATTGAGGTAAATGAGGTAGAAGAAGAAAGGGCAGGTGTATTTCAAACATTAATGAATTCTGAGTGGTATAAAGATGTAATCTTTTATCTCAAACATTTGAGCTGCCCTGAGCACTTAAGTAAGAACCAGAAGAGAGCCCTTAAGTTGGCTTCCCATAAATATGTCATCACTGATTATGGGTTAGCTTGGAAGAACCCAGAGGGAGTCCTCTTAAGGTGCATTACTGAAGAAGAAGCCCCCAAGATAATTTTTGACCTCCATGGAGGAGTTTGTGGGGGGCACTTTGCTGCAAGAGTCACAACACATAAGATCCTGAGGGTTGGTTATTGGTGGCCAACTCTGTTCAAGGATACAACCTTGTTAGTTAGAAGATGTGAGAGTTGCCAGCATTTCTCTGGAAGGCTAAAAGCTTCAGGCTCCCTTCCTTTGCAGCATGTATCAATTGAAGCTCCATTCAAGCAATGGGGAATGGATTTTATTGGTGAGATTTCAGACCCTTCAAGTGCTGGCCACAAATGGATTCTTGTAGCAACTAATTATTTTACTAAATGGGTGGAGGAAATCCCCACCAAGAAGGCAACACACCAAGTTGTCATGGAATTTGTGTTGAACAACATCATCTGCAGGTTTGGGATACCAGTCAAGATTGTAGCTGATAATGCCATGAGCTTTAGAGCTAAACCTTTAGTGGAAATGTGTAGGGAGTATGGAATCAACTTGACATATGCCTCCAATTACAATCCCCAAGGAAATGGACAAGCTGAGTCCAGTAATAAAATATTATTGAAGATCATCAGAAGAACATTGGAGCAGAACAAGAGAAAGTGGGGTGAACAGTTGAAGTTTGTTGTTTGGGCAGATAGGATCACTATCAAGAGGGTCACTGGAAAGAGTCCATTTGAGTTGGTGTATGGGACTCAGGCCCTATTTCCCCTTCATATGCAATTATCTTCTTATCAGTTCATCCAGCAGCTAGAAGATCAAGAGGTAGGTCCTTATGATGCTCGTATTAACCAAATTGTTGAGCTTGATGAAGAGAGGAGGGCATCCCACCAGAGGCATATAAAGTTCAGAGAGAAAATGAAGAAGTTATTTGACAAGAAGGTCACTCCTAGAGCCTTCAATGTTGGAGATCTTGTGTTGCTATGGGATAGCAGACATGAGGATAAGGGCAAGCATGGCAAGTTTGACTCATTATGGATGGGCCCTTACTCTATTGATATCAGAATTGGGGAGCATACCTTCTTCCTCAAGGACTTAGATGGTGAACTGCTCGAGTTTCCTATTAATGGAAGGCATTTGAAGCATTTCCTGGATTGATCCCCCTAAATCAAGGCATAAATCTTGTGTACAGTGTATAGTCTGTCGTTTGTTTCCTGTCTTTTTGTGTTTTGCTCATTCTGGTCCTCGGTGACCTATTTTTGCTGGTTTCTCTGTCTGTTTTTGAAAGATGGCTCTATTTCTCTGCTCTACAAGATGACTCTTTTGCCCAATGGATATTTTTGGCACTTGGTCTACTTTTTTTCTTGTGGCACTCGCAGGGAGTGCCCATCCCCGAGTGGGAGCCAATGTTGGTGCTCAAAATAGTCTCGCCCCAATTTTCCTCTAAAAACTTATTGATTTATGGCCTCTGTCATTTTCTCCTTCCCCTTGTTGTGCTTGGTCAGTCTTTGTGGCCATTTTTAATTGGTTCTTGGGTTGTAAATCACTTAAGAGTCTATATTTTGAGTCTCTCATGTGCTCTGTTCCTTCAAAAACTTGAGTTCCCCCATGTTTTCTGTTCTCCACGGTCGGGATTTGTCCTCCTTGTTGTTTCTGCCCTAAATTCTTGAAGAAAATGAATGGATCTATCCCTGAAGAACGTATTTGAGCCCTGTAACATTTCTAAACATTTTGTCCTTGAAGAAAATTTCATTCCATGGATCAAATAATCAATTTTATGTTTTTACGTTTGACGGGGTTTCTCCCAGTCAAATTTACATCCTAGCATCTAGTAGGGGATGTGGCACCTTTTGGTTGGACGCAGCTCAGTTGGGTACTTAGAAAAATTCATAAAAATCCTCAACTCAAAATGTGTCCACGTGGAGGCACGACACTCATTTGAAGATCTACTTTTGGGTTTTGCCTTGGAGTAGCGCCGGGAGGACACGTGGAGGCTTCCGCTGCTTGGCCCGAACTTAGACAAATTTTTATGCAGTTGGAGCAGTTTGGAAGAACAGGACACGTGGCGAGCTCACGCTCATTCAGGGTCTCTACTTTGGGCACCATCTTGAAGTTGCGCCATGGAGACACGTGGAGGAACCCTGCATGTTTGGGGACCAGCCCTTGAGTTTCATTCTAAAGAAGCGCCAGGCTAACACGTGGAGGCCTCCGCTTGCTTTGCATTTTACTTAGAGTTTTCAATGGCCAAAAGGAGACTGCCTCAGAGCATGACATGTGGTGCCTTCCGCTGAGCTTCAAGCATTCAGGAAAACCTTGCTGGAACAGGACACGTGGTGAGCCCGCACTCGTTCAAGGTATCAAATTTTTGGGGCCGCCTCAAGGTGCACCATGGTGACACATGGTAGTTTGAAAAGTCAAAAAGGTGGGGAGGTGGACCATCGGAGGCAACTTGGATTTTTTTCCTCCTTAAGGATTAAAATTTCAAAATGGCCCGCAAGCCCGATGAGGGAAAAGGTCAATGTTTTTCCCCGGTCAATGGCAGAGGTGCGGGCTCTCGGGGGAAATTTGGAAAAAAAATTTCCTTTTGAGAAAAAAGAGTCAAAAGTAAAAAAGGAAGTGTGAACCCACTCCAATCACATTTGGACACGTCTCAGGCTCAGTTCCCAATGGAGGAGCTACGGGAAAAATTTGGTAAATTTTCCCTTTTCCAAAAAGAGAGTAAAATGGCAAAATTTGAGCACGGTTCCGTTCCAATCATATTTAATCATGTGTCAGGCTTGTTTCCTGAGGGCGGAGGTGCAGAGAAAAATGGATTTTTTTTCCATTTTTCCAAATTTTTTGTAAAAAGTCAAGGGAAGCCCCCGGGTCTGTTCTAAAGCTTGAATCTACCACGTGGACGGCTCAAATTCAAAGTAAAGATCAACAACTGCTATGAGTCTAAATCTGATTTTCCCCCCTTCTTCTCTGAAACACATGTTGGAAGTGTGAGTCTCCATGATTTCTTGGTCTTTTCTACATGCCAAGTAGAGAAGGAAGTTAATGTTGATATCTGAAGTTTGGTGGGAAGATCTGGAGGACGTCTTTCACCATTAAAATGGTCTGACTTTTGTGCCCGATCGGATTTTCCTTTTTTCCTCTCCTGAGCACGCAAGGGGCCAGATTTGACAGATTAGGGGCAGAAGTGGTTGGAAAATTGAAGGAAGAGTGATCTACTAGAGCAAGGAGTTGAATGCGAGAGGCATTCGATGAAATCTACCCCCTCGAGCACCTAGAGACTTTTGCAGATCTGATTCTGCGAATCACGAAAGAATCATGGCAAGCACTGGTGCATTAAACATTTTTTTCTTTTGAGGAAGAGGAGGCTCTATTGTAAATGCTATAAATGGCACGAATTTTTCGTGCAAATGGTTGGGAGAGTGTGAGGGGTCTGGAGTGATTTTTCTAATCAAAATCTTGATAGAGCCCATCCCTTTTGAGAAACCATTCAAGAAGCTTGTATATCTCTTTTGTATTAAAATTTGATCATGTCAAGGTGGTTGCAAGTGTACAGCCATTGACAAGCTCTGAGACTATTCTAGAAACTTTCCCCTACTGATAGATTTAATCAAATTCAAGTTATTTCTGTGTTGTCTTGAGAAAAATGTGTTGATTTTACTTTTGAATGTATGCAAATAGTTTTTCTTGTTTCTGTTGCAATCTTGTGTTGAAAATCTGATTCAATCACACAGGCCTCAATCCTTATGATAGTTTAGTGGCATCTGCAATTCCATTTCTCAGAAGAGCTTTCATTTGGGTTGGAATAAACGATTTAAAATCACTTTTCTCTCATCTGTTGACAGAGATTGTCTGTAAGCCTTTGGGTGTACCTTAGGCATGATTTGGCTTAGACCTTGATGCTTTGTTGGGTTTTCTAACTTGAGCCTTCATGATAGAATCTCAGAGATTGTGTGAAAGAGTGCTAATTTGGGCCTCCATTGAAGCACATATTCTAGTTGAAGAAACATTTTAGCTATTCTATGGCATTTTGTTGGTCTGACTTTCCATTTTGTAAGGTTCTTCAAGGATCTGGTGAATCTAGTTTCACCCTGCCCCACCTCCCACCAAAAATTCATTCAAAAACAACTAATCTTACCCATCCTACCCCTGTTTGTCATGTGTGTATGCCAATGCACAATCCTCATCACCTAAACATGCAGAAGCAAGCAGGGTCTCAAATGTCTTTAGTAACCTTTGCCTTGTTGTGAAATATCTCCATGATCTAGAAGTGACAACTCGTGAGAGTCAGATCTGGTGTGTTGATCATATTTTCTCAAGGTCTTCTCTATAGAGTTTATGCAAAAGAAGGATTTATCATTGTTCTTCAATAACAGAGGTTACAAAATAGGTTCTCTTACCTTGGTTGAAAGGCACAACCTAAAATAGTGAGGATAGATCAAATCCTCTTGAAGGTGTTATCCATCTCTCCACAAATCCAAGTAACAAAGGGACAGTTAGATTTCTCCCCGGCTACAAAATGACATATATTTGTGATCTAGCTACCTCTAAGCCCCCTGTTGAATCTGTGTTGCTACTTGGCTTGAAAAGGAGAACAAATTTGGATACCAACATGCCTGAAGTAACGAAATTCACCAATTCACAACAATAAAATGGAACCCAATCAACCAGTTATTACCATGGATGGAATGCCCAGAAATAAGTTAAAGTCACATTACATTATAGATCAGGAAACATATAATCTCTAACGTATTTCAATAACATAGATTTAGATGCAAGAAGGACAAAATAGAGTCCCATTTTCCCCCAATATTACTATTTCAAAATTTCAAATAACAGAGTTGGAATGGGCATGACAGATGAAAGTACTAAGTACCCACAATACAAAACAACCAAATCCTTGAAATAGTGAAGAACCCAGTTCATGGAAAACTCAAGCACAAAGAAAAATAACAGTCCCAATTTGGAGAAAGCAACTCAAACCCAGATCAAGATAAATGGATTGAGTTCCTTCAAAATATTGAAACCCTTTTTAGTTACAAATACGTAGAAATTACCTCAAAAGTGGTGGTTGTGTTGAAATGAAGACCTACTAATTCCAGTAGCCATGGCTGATTCAAGGTTTGAGCCAAAGAAAAAAATCATTGAAGACACCAAGAGCCAAGCTTCAGAGAATTCATAGAGCTCCACAGACTCATAAACCATTTCACAGAGGAAACCGAGCTCGAAGGTTACCTCAAAAATGACGAGCATCAACCAAATCCACTCAAAAAACTGAAGAATTCAGAAACAATGAAATATAGATGCGTGAGAGTTACAGAAGACCAATTTGGTAAAAATCTAAGCTTGAAAGAACAAAATGGCGACCGCGATCAAATCTTGCATAGAGCTCAAATTAAGACCAAAAACTCTAGAAATACCAAATGTGTGACCTCGCAGAGCATCGCAAGTGACTAAAAATGAATGAATCAAGCTTACAGGGATCAACAATGGCGTCGACCAAAAAATTATCCCAGGGCTTCACCCACAAGATGAAATACAAAATGAAATGATCATTAGGGTTCGAATGATCTTAACTACACAAGATCGAGAGGGGAGTTAGTGAAACTCAACCAGAGTTACAACATCAATGATGAAGATTGCAAAGTACAAAGATCAATGACCAATACTGCAAACCACTTCCAACTACCTCTTTATCCATGGTTCGAAACAGCTACCTCATTAAATTCCAGATTATAAACCCTAATCAAGGGTCAAAAAATCAATAGCTACAGATTAAAAAGGACACCAATCAACAACCTGAATCAAGGCACCAACTTTCAAAGCAAACCACCAGGGTTACTGTTAACTCAACCCGAGTTAGATGCCACCAACAAAACATGTGGAGGGGTAAGTCATTGTTGAAAGGGGCCAACCTCAATGATTCAATAATTATCTGCCTTCACCTTCTAAGGTCCAAACAACATTATCTCTTGTCAGATTAGTAATTATCAAAGAACACATGCCAACAACATTATGTTTCACAATGATGATCCCAAAAGGGGCCAAAACCAAACACATATGCAAAATACATTATATTCCAAGGTGCATGCTAATGATCAAAGATTCCATGATTTTGAAATCAAGTATATATCCAAAAGGTATAATAATCAATTGATTATTATTCAAATTATCATATGCCATTTCACACAGTCAAAGAAGGGCCTAACATGGGTCAAAATCCAATGAAGACCAAGTATGCAAATCAAAAGTGGTCCCCACCCAATGGATGATTCTGGTAAAGTATTGCAGATTAATGGAATTATTTTTCTCACACACATGGAGATAATTTTTTTGCATGTGCATCCAATGAGGCAAGTGGATCAAGAAGTTGCAGATGTCACATCAGGCACAAGAAGATAGAAATTACATGCACCTAGAGGGAGACTTGCTCATTAAGTAAGATTTATTATCTGTAAAATTATTCACCCGTGCTTTTTTAAAAATAGAGCATTCAAATGTAGTTTGACTGAATGGTATTTTTGTAACCAAAGGCTATTAATGCTTCTTTGTATTAACATGCTTATTTTTATTCCTTTATTTATTTATTCCTTAATTTATTAATAAATAAAGGAGAAAAATAGGTTGCATGGGTGAGTACAAAGTACCACAAACATAGTGAAGGATCCTCTTCACTTCTCTCCAATGTAACTCATGGGCCTCCTTCATAAATATGGACACGATCCCAAAAATATATGATAGATCCAAATGAGTGTGAGTTAGGTAAATAAAGATCCCCACCCACTGTTGATAAAGGGTGCCATTTACCATAGGAGTAGAGATATTATAAAATAAATAAACCATGAAAAGGAAAGGAGTAGGATAAGGCTTACAATCCTACATGTGAAACCGAGCTAGCAAATCAAGGGATTACTTAGGTTGCAAAATCACAAATCTTGAGTTAAATTGGGAAAAATGAATCCCAAGAAAGTAACATAGAAATATTAAGTCAGAGATGGAGAAGTTATTGACCAAGGTAATCTTCATAGAATCAATGATCAAGGAAAAGATTCTTGTGATCAATAAGTCATCAAATTATAAAATGAGGATGAGCATGAAGTCATCTTGCCATAAAATATAAACATTATGGTCAGAGTTACACTAATTGAACCTTGATGCAAGTAAAAAGGAGTCCATCTTGGCATACCAAACTGAAGGGCCTTGTTTAAGGCCATAGATAGACTTCTTTAACTTATATATAAGAGAGGGGTCATGGACATAACCCAAAGGTTGTTTCGTGTCGATCTCTTCCTCTAGGTCCCCATGAAGGAAGGCACTCTTAGCATCCACCCAGTGCACTTCCCATCTATTTGTGACATCGATGGTAAATTTCAATCAAATGGAAGTCATCTTAGCAATCAGGGAAAAGGTTTTTGAGTGATCAACCCCAACTACCTAGAAGAAACCACTAGCTATAAGTCAGGGTTTAAAATTTTTGACTTCTCTATCAAAACCATACTTTTTTTGGTACACCCACTTACACCGAATGATTTTTCTTCTATTTGGAAGGTTCCTTTTGGAAGAGGTGTGAGATCCTAAGTATCAGTCTTCATGATTGAGGAATACTCCTCATCCATAACATAATTCCACTCAAAAATCCCATAACCATCTTAGAAATACTGAGGGTCAGACATGTAGGTGAAGGAGTGAGGTTCAAAAAATTTTGAGTGATTCTATTATTTTTTGAATGATCTTCCAAGGATGAGGAGGTGAGTTAGGCTTAGAATCTGTAGATTATTTATTCAAGTGAGAAGGGATAAATTCCTCATTACCACTACTATTAGAATCATAATACTTCGAAACATGATGATCATGAGGTGCATGAGCATTAGGAATATCAAGTGGAGGAGGATCATGCTAAAAAAAATCATCATCCAAAGATTCAGAATAAGAATCAGAGAGTATACGGACCTTAGAGGGTGGAGAAGTAGAAATTTAAGATTACTCATTGAATTTCACAATTCTCTCGATATAAAGATGATGAGCAATAAGGTTCAACAATCTACACCCTTCACACCATCAGGACACCATACAAAAATACAAGGTCTAGAATGTTGTCTGTTAGTTAGATTTTATGATTGGCTACACACACAAACCTAGGAAGTCAAGTGATAAATCCCCTTCATTTAATGATAAATATCCCATGCCAGATGTTTATGTATTCTAACTATTTTATGAGGGTATTACTTTAATTACAAATCTCATGAACCATAGCTTGAAAATTTTACAATAAGTAAGAAAATGTGTTTCGAAAAGTTGTGCATAATAGAAAAGGGAAGAAAATGTGGAATTATAATAGCAGCAAGGAAAAAGACAAATACTTCACATTAAATAGATTGTAGATCTTATTGCAGCTGAAGACAATAAATAAATACTTTAGAAAGGTCACAATTTTTGCAAGTGAACAAGAAATTTAATTAACATTCATATTTTAAGTAACAAAACTTTTACCATAGAAATACTCATAGAATGCACAACAAAACTTCTCAAACACATTTCTCTAGAAATTCACCTTTTTCTTATTCAATTCCATCTAAGTTACATAAATGTATCCATGTATTACTTAACTGTGCTAAGATAATTGAAATTAACACCTTAATAGTTCTAAACAAAGCTAACTACACAAATATCATCATGCTAAGATATTAAAGAGACTAACTACCAACATTATGCATTATAAGTTTTAAAGAAATAAAACTAACATGTTAAGAACTTGAATCTCTACTCTTTAGATAGAAACTACAAATGAACCTAGATAAATCCATGGCAATAAAAGATGATTGTTTGATCTTCAAGGTTTGGGAATGGAGGCTCATCAAAACATGACTAAAAGACCATTTTGATTCTCTCCGTATGACCTAAAATCTTGAATGGATGAAATGCAAGATGAAGATAACTAGCTCAACACTAATGGAAGATGCTCAAAGATGCAAATTCCTATATTTTATGTTACAAACATGTAAAGGTGTAAGTACAAAGGTTGGTAGGGGGTTCCTTATATAACCCAATGGTTTGAAAAAGCTTTGCATCCCATTACATGTGGGATAATAGAAAAGCTAGGTTAGTTAGGATAAGAAAACTTTAATTTTTCTTTAGAAGAGATTAATATTTCATTAGTGATACATGGGAGTTAAGGGGTGTGTATCAATTAATCATGAATGACTAACTAATAGGTAGATGTAGCTTTTACAAGAATTTGAGATGAAAGTTAGTATGATTTATGTTATGAGAGGATTTTAATCAAATAAATGACGGCTTATTGATTAAATAGAGGAGATAATTAATTAATCTAGATGGAAAGGGGTATTAATTAATGGAAGGTTGTTAATCATCGTTTTGAGTGATAAAAGGGCTATTTAATCAATACATGATGATTTATTGATTAAAATAGAAGAGATAATTAATTAATTAAAAATAATTAATTAATCTAGATGGGAAGGGGTACTAATTAACGGAAGGTCGTTAATCATCATTTTGAGTGATAGAAGGGATAATTAATTGTTGTAATGTAATTTAATTAATGGTGATAGAGGATAAATGGTGCGTTATTGACGATATGTTGTCAATTTGCGGGAAAGGGTATAATTAACACAATTTAAGTATTTAAATTTCTCAATCCAAATTACAAGTGTCTACATTTTCCCCTCTTTGGGGTGGCATAAGCGAACCCACTTCAAAGATAGTAGACAAGTAGAAAAATGTGAATTTTGAAGAGATAGAAGAAAAATTAGTGGAGTGAAGAATGCCCCCTTGAGTTTTGATGGGGTGATGAAATAAGGCTGTCGACAATTAAAAAGATAAAGGGAATGGAAAAAAGGAATGAGAAGGGGCAAGATGCCCCAGATGAACTAGTAGAATAAATTTGATAGGAGAATGATATAGCAGAGGAATGAAGATAGAAAGAAAAGAGAAATATTTCATCCAATGTTAGTGAAACAAATTTTAGTGTCATTCTATTGCAATAGATCTATGTCATAGTTCCTTATTAAAAATATACGTATACAAAAAAGTGTAGAATGACATGAAAAGACATAATACAAGTCAATTGTCCATTGCTGAAAACACCAACTCAATGCAACATATAGAATGCAATGCAATATAAGAAGTAATCAATCTTACACAAAGTACACACATACACACATACTCAAACCAACAATGGTCTAGACTGTTGCACAAATGTTTTGTTATCAAGATGAAGATCCCAAATATTCCTAATTAATGCAAAGGGTTAGAAATGATGCCACAAGCAAGGATACATGCGAGGGGAGTTGATGAAGGAAATAGATTCCAAAGAGAAAGCATTGTGTGCTATGAAATAGTACCATAAAACTCAATGTGCCCCTAAGAACATACGAAGAAAGAAGGCTATCTTTGTAAATGGTTATAGATCCAAGTGATCCACTAGTCATTTGGTTTGAAAAACACGTGAAAACATTAGCAAGATATGGGATAAATACCATGCGTGTGACACACATTTTAGTTATATATGAATTTTTTACTTATTTTTATAATTTTTTGAATTTTATACAATGTTTAGGATTTTGTAATTACTTTTCTAATTTTTTTGGATTTTTGTGATTTTTTCAATGTTTCAATTTTTTACTATTTTTGACATTTGAGATGAAATGAGAGGATGGAGGCTTGCTTGAAAGCAATAAAAATGCCCCAGTGGGAAGAAATGGTTGCTAGGTGACAAAATTATACCCATGCACAACGCAAACAAGTCAAAAACAATTATTTAATAACAAATAATTATTATAATAGTTAGTAGAAGAAAAGAGAATGATATATATCACTAGGAAGAAAAAAATTCCCCAAGTAGAAGAAACGAGCACTATGTGGAAAAATAATGCCCCAGCATAGCAGAAAATTAATGAAAAATAAATCTTTAATAAAAATAATTATCACAACGGTTAGAAGAAATGTTTGAGTGACCATGATGGTAAAAACATGACCTGAGGGAATCACAATTGGTAGAAGAAATGTTAGACTGACCATAACAGTAAAAACGTGCCCCGAGGGATTCACGACGGGTTAAAAAGACTTTATATACCCTCCCCAGGGAGGGTAAACCATTATGATGGGTTCATTTGTTACCAGATTCTTATTGAGTTTTTACCACAACTGATTCGAGATTAGTGAGTGAGATGGTTTGGGTCTAGAGATAATAGAGGCAAGCCAACAATGTTCAAGAGTATGGTTGGGAGGAGGACGACGCACTATTTGTGAGTGCCTAAACCCTTTTCGACAAATTTGAAATTTATTAGCACTTATTAGGGTTAAATTAGGTATAAAAAATGTAGATACGTGCACCAAGGAGTATGTAGGCACTCACAGGGGTGTGTACACATTCAAAATGTGTATGCAAACACGTACATATCATAATATACGCACGCACATGTGCAGGCACTAAAACCCTAGCGTACACACCATAGGTCAAAGTATGCATATACAAAAACACACATGTATGTGGCATAAAATTTGTGTACAAATCAGTTAGCCAAATGAATAGAGGAATGCATGTACATATTTATATGAGTGTGTATTCATAGAAAAGAGTGTGTATGTTCTTGGGACATGCACACACAAGGATGAATGCATACATGCCCAAAATAGCGTGTAGGCAATGAAGAGAGAATGTGTCGCACTCTTTAGAAGAAAAACATAGGAGTTTTTCAGAAGAATTTGAGTATATTCATATGATAGTGTGGAGGAAATTAGTTGAACGAGGACTTACTTAGAAGAAAATAGAAGAAATGTGAATTCTAGCACACAATGTGTTATTTTTGTAGAGGTGAGTGTCCGTTATATAGAAGAGAGAGCGTCATGGCCATCTCTCAGACATAGAAGTGACCTTCCAGACACGACACAGATAGATGATGGACATCCTTCTGGAGGTGACAAGGTTAGTCCACTAGGTGAGGATACTATACGCTGGAAAAGTGACAAGCGAGCATGGGAATCTACAGGCAACTCTTCCGCGTACCCGACCTCCCGAGGTCGTGCCGAGACAACCGGTGGGGTGGAATATGCGTGGGATGTAGAAAAACTAGTTAGGAAATCTAATGTCTTTGACACGCACTAATGGAATTTGTGAATCTAAGGCAAAGAAGGCCCTTCTAACTTGGATTGGTGTGATAGATCGATCAGCAAGGATGACTGCTCAAAGGCTCCAATCAATATCGAGCTCTGGCGTGATTCGATCTATGGGTTGCGGAATACGTGGAAAATGACCTGGGATAGTTTTGTGTACGTCTCTAGATAAGGTCATATGGTGGATGGTGAAAACAATTGACTCTACAGATGATTCTTTAGCCTAGTCCAGAATTCTCTAGCTTCGTTATCCGTTATATCTAGTAAGGACAATTGTTCGATGATGATGGGTGGAAGTGGAGTGGATTGGAATACTAGTGTGCGTAGGCCAGTGTTTATCTCTGATTGACTTATGGATTCGTTAGGCTGTGGGACTTGTGGGTCACAACCGTAGACTCTTGGTTGTTGCGGTCTTGTTATGGTCATATATGAAATCAAGTCCTAATCCCTAGTATCCAGTAATCGTATTCTTTCTCAGCTTCTATGTTTAGAACCAATAACTGTGTGATCTTCTCAGAATATCTCATAGGTGTTCGTGCAACCTGGATCCTTAAACTGGTATCTATGTCTGTGAGAGTGTCTCCTGCACCTGGTTGTGGGATCAAAGGATCACAACCAAAGGTTTGTTCTCTTTTGAACCCTTCTACAGTCATGCGAATGTTTGCCTAGGGTAATCTGTAGTTTGGTTGGTTTGACCAAAACGTGTGTGCTTGGTCGTCTTCTATATTTAACCCTCTCAATTGAGAACTGATCAGTTGTAAATCTGTTGTTGTTTGGAATACTTGTATTATGAGATTTTGGTCTATGTCAACTATTACTATGACGAGGTTTGGTTGAGGCACGATTGGCTCAAATATGTATTCCCTGGGCTCCTGAGGTCCCATGATTGTCATACAAAATAAAATGTAAATCTAACTGTAACAAAGCAAACTCTAACTATGTGGAATAAATCTAAGACATATATAAGCTCTATTTTTCTGAGAAACCTTTTAAGAATTTAAGGAAAGCAACTATTTAAACGTATCTAGAAATAACAACTAAATAAAAATTTAAAACAAATAAGATAATCGAGTGTAACTATTTTCTTGTGCGATTTGTAGGTTTATTCTAAACAAATGAAATAGCTCATCTATCTGCAAGATTCTCGATCCTACCTTAGAAGTGAGGAGTGAATCATAGTTTCTCAGAAACTATCAATCCTCACAGCTTCCCTGGAAATATCGAGAATAGAATTTACTAAAATGAAGCAATTTAACTATTTTATTTTATATGATTCTAACCATAACTTTGAAAGTTAAAACCTGGATTCCGCAGAACAGTGGCGAATCCCATGATGTGTGTCATCTTGTCCCCTCAGTGTGATCTCCTCATTCTTTCATGTTCACGTGGATCTATAAAAGTGTGTAATTGTAGGCTCGACAGAAATAGATATTGGGACAAGGACAGCTCAGAATGCAGACTGAAAATGCAAGTAGGAGAGGGATAGCGCAAGAGTACAGAGCTTGGCTTATGCGATTCCTAGCGGGATTTTACTGTAAGTCACGCAACATAAAGTGACCAGAACCTGAAACTATCCTATTTGAAGAGAAAAACATGCAACTTTAATGGCTTCCTATGCTATTCTACTCCAATGGATTGGATAAAACAATAAAACTGTTTGCACAAGCTGGCTATGTGGCTTACCAACAGTTGAACAATCCTAAGTAAGCATGCAAATGAACTGAAACTATGGCTTCTAAACAAGATAACAGACTGAACTACTAAAATTAGGATATGAGAGCAAAAGATCAAACCCTTTGCTTGAGCATAAGCCACTTATTTATAACTCTCCATTCACCCAAAGATCAAAACCAAACAGAACTCTAAAAACCATAAACAATGGCCAAACACTATTCCAGGGGACCAAAAACATAAATGCATGCCGAAGTCAGAAAGGAAAGCTGGTGAAACGTTGATCTTTTACATGAGTCACGTCAAAGCACTTTCTGGAAAACATGTGTAGGACCACCGCTCTGAGCAGGGCGGCGGTTACAAGACCGCCGCCCTGATCAGGGCGGCAGTCACGAGACCGCCGCCCAGGCAAGGTGGCAGTTTTGTAACTGAAGGGAAAAAGGCCAAGAAAAGAGGAAAAAAGGGGAAAACAAAGGATGTGGGGGCTAAGTGGGGCATGCGGGATGTTAGCGCATACTCCGAGGACTTTTCCAGATCCCGAACACCTTGCGAGGAGACCTGTATCATCATTGGGGCACTTGTTACACTATTCCGGCAGTACATTACCTTATAATTTTGGGTACGTACATATTGCCCCCTCGGAGAAGCGTTTTAGCCATGAAGAGGTGTAAAACGGTGGGTCCGAGTATGGCAGTCCCAAAATGGGAAGTTAGAAGTTATACCTGACACGTCCGTGTGTTGAAATGACACCATCCGAAATTCCCGCTACTTGCAAAATGAAGAGAGAACTCAATTGCAGATAGATACAATAGTTTGGAAAATAAACACTAAAATAATAGGGAATGAGAATGTACCATTCGTGTGGGGATAGGAACTTACCTCCATCAGCGCTCTAAACCTGCGAAAAAGTTATTTAAAACGAAACAGAGAGCTATATATATGAAAGTGGGCCCATTTTCCTATTCATTTGTGCGAGTCGATTTGATTGATTTTGATCTTTGGGGCCCACGGTGACGGTTTCTTACGTGAGTACAATTGAAACGTCCACAGCGAGATAGTGATCATGCCTCCACGTGCGAAACACTGCCCCGCTAGATCACATGTTGGTTTTCTTCAATTTTGTGTTTTTCCCCCTTCAAATTTGAAATGCTAAATTTGTTGTAATGGGGGGGTCATTTTTGAAAATGCTAGTATTAAAAGGTCCATCTAGGGGGGGTGCCTACTGGGTAGGCTCCATTTTTAGGTTAAATGGTCATTTTTTGCATGTTTTAGGCTTTTTTTAGATTAAAAACCTACGTGAGTTTTTGGACCATGACCGCCGCCCTAGCTAGGGCGGCGGTTACACTACCGCCGCCCTGTTTAGGGTGGCGGTTACATGACCACCGCCTTTAAGGTGGCGGTAACAAAACCGCCTCCCTGCTCAGGGCGGTGGTTTTGCAAAGAATGCAAAAATAACTTATATTTGAGATTGCACTTATATTTTTAGCATTTCTACGTGTTTTTATGACTTTCTCAATGTTTCCTGGATGCTAACTTGCTGTGTTTCGTGTGTTTTTGGGTGTATGTAGGTGAGAGAGGAGTACATCCGATGGAGTAGAGAGAGTGTGTGATTGGCTCTCAGGGGTACTAGATGCCCTCTCACAGGACGAGGAGGACTTACTTCAGAGGGTTGGTATACTGCGCATATCACGCGTGCCACATGTTGCACCATCTAGTCACATCCTTTGTGACTTATTTTCTTACTGGGATGTAGATCAGAACACTTTCCGATTGCCAGGGGTCTGTGGTCAGTGGACCATCACATTAGAGGACGTCTACCGCATTTTGGGGGTCCCAATCATCGGGAGGCGACTTACATTAGAGACAGCAGGCTCCCGGGCATAGATTACACAGTGGACAACATATATGGGAGATGCAGCCATCTCCATGGGGTCGAAGAAGGGGGTGAGAGTTTGATCCATTCCTTCTTTACCTATCCCCTTACTTCGCCAGGCCATCATGGGGATCCTTGCCTCGAGATTGATCGGGGATAAGGGAGGTGACATGTTATTATACCGCTGGGGCCCCATTATTGCACAGATAGAGGGGCACGGCCAGATATACGCCTGGGGCACAGATATCCTTGGGACCACCTACCACGATCTATATAGGGTGGTCCATTTACAGGGGAAATCACTAAGCCACCCGACTCTAGTCATGAGTTAGGTTTATGAGCGCTTCATCCCTTATGGCAGGGGTGTGGAGGTGGCAGATCCTAGAGTTGTTAGGGTAGCCAGATGGTCAAACATGTCGGTGCTTAGAGAACCTCATTAGCCAGTTGCCTCCCTGACTACTGCTGATATGGAGGAAACACCATACCAGCTCATGGCCGGCATATGGGGGGAGGAGACCCTTACCTTGATTTCCTACTCCACCATAGGGCAACTTATCGATCGAGTGGGCCGAGTGGAGGTGCACCCCTTTGGCTGAGTTCCTCAGTAGTTTGGCCTTCCTTACATGGGTACGCTTCCCCCAATGGAACCAGTTTACAGATCAATTCGCGAGGCCAGAGGGGGGCCTAGAGGTCGTGGTTGGACAGTGATTACTCCTAGCATTCCCATTACAGCCAGGAGGATAGTTCGTGCTAGAGGGAGAGCTGGCGCACCTCGGACACCTTTGCTTCAGATAGTCGCGGGTTATGCTCATAGCAGCGATGACCCTATTGATATTGACTTTGAGTCCGAGGAGTTCATAGAGGGAGGGTCAGAGGAGGAGACCGAGGACAGCGATCCTGAGTGGCATGACACTCAGGATATTATGTAGGCAGAGAGGGCTAAGAAAAGCGTAGAGAAGGACACTCTAGTTTCAGAGGAGCCACTCTCTCAGGGCCATGGTGGAGAGGATGAGTCAGTTGTAGGGTGATATGTTGCTCCTGCCACAGGAGTAGCCCCTCAGTCAGTAGTGGCATCCGCGGTAGGTGCCGGTCCCAACGACCCATCTTGGATACCTGGGGATCCGAGGAAGTTACCCTTTCTCGCTTTTAATGTTTATTTGTAGGCTCTCCTTAGTTGCTATTTTATATATTTTAGTTTCTTTCTTAGTTTCTAATTCATTTTCTCCTTTGTTTGCAGAGATTGTTGATGAGTGGCAGGATTTGATCCGCAGGGTATGTACCAATTCCCTGATGATCCCCATGGATAGGACCCGCGCGGAGCTGTCTGTGGATGTTGGGGAGCCTTCAGCAGCCGGTAGGCATACCGATGTTTTTGCTTCTGTCTGGCATGTGGCCAGGATGGTGTCGACTCTTCGCACCGAGCTAGCGGGCTATAGGACGGCTGAGCGCCTTATGAGGAGCCATTCTCGTGGTGAGACTACAGCTACTCCTTGAGACCCTGAGCCCTCCGTACATTTAGAGTGCCGGCGTAGCCGGAGTCCTAGCCATGGGCATGCACCTTCAGAGGGGTTGCGTAGGGATTGAGAGGCCTCTTGGCTCTCGTGTATTTTGCATTATGTATTCTTTGTATATCACGGGTTCTTTGAGCATTTTGACCATGCTTAGTGCATGATGGCATTGTATATAAACGTTGATCATTTATATATATGCATTCATTTTGGATCAAAATCTTGGCACTCATGGTTTCCTTTCTATTTCCATTTTCTTTGTATATACTATGATGTATGTTTATATGCTTTTTAGAATGTATGCAATGGAGAACAAATGATGCAAATGTTTGTTTCCCTTTGTGTATTTCATGATACTGATATATGTAGATGTAATGTGATTTTGAATCTTAGCTTCTGTAAGTAATTTTGGATACCTCATGTTTGTTTTACAGAGTGATGAATATAACCAGCATGATGAACAGATTAACTTGCCCCACTCCTAACTCCACGCAACTAGTAAGATGTGAGGGCTCATCACCGAGAGCTAAAAAGGGCACAAGTTATGAGGTGTAGCTGAAATGATAGCGATGAAAGATAGACAAAGCTTTGGTGGAACCAAATAGGAAACTACAAGCTTACTCCACTCGAGTGACTTCATAGTTTAGAAGGCAACTTACTTTGTGGTTTATCTAGACTTAGATCCGTAGATGGCCACATAGTAGACAAAATATGGGTTTTTAGGATTTTAACTCTCTTGGAATTTTGAACATCTGATTCATTCATTTTTGACTCAAAGTTTGAATCGTTTGTTTATGACTTTTAACGTTTGCTTTGTCAAGAGGACCCCCTGTACTTTGCCCCATGCTACTAGTAAGAAGCATGGGTTTATCACCGTGGGCAAGGTATAGGTGAGTAAGGGCATTTCCATCCTTTCCCAACCCTACGTCACTAGTAAGAGACACAAGCTCATCACCGAAGGTTGGTGGGGTAAGGAAATGTGTAAAATTAATATTTTATGTTTAATCACTTGTTGACTTGTTTCTTCAAAGAGATGTACATATGGGATAGATGTGACACCATGAAGCTTCTAGAACAGACCATAGGCAAGACACCTATCCTAAGAAGAAATCAAAGTGAGAATAAACTTGCAGATCTTGGTATGGTTACCGTTAAGACTTCATCATGTCTGAATTTATTTGATAAAAGATTCTGAGATGATTTGATGATATCACGAAAATGGACAGGTATGATTAAAGAGATTTATGCCAACAACATCATGAGTTTTTAGTGAATTTCTTTGAGAATAGATTCCTTGATCACAATTTATGTAAGAAACAAGTAGACAAAATGATCTTAATCTATATGAAAATGCAATGTAGGTAATTATACAAGTAGTGCTAGTTGCTTATGCGTAGAACCGCTTGAGGTGCAGGGAATTGACTGTTTTGCCAAATTCCTCACCTTCTAGTGTACATAAGAGGTAAGTACCATTTCCGTAGTCCTTCATAACTCGGTATGGGCGCAGCCATTTGGGCCAGAATTTCCTTCCTTCACCAGTCTTCTTGTCGATACGGCTGTCTAGTCTTAGAACTAGATCACCTTCGTATATGTCGCGTTCATAGACCTTCTTGTTATACTGCCAACACATTCGGTTAGCATAAGCTCTATGCTACTGTTCAGCATCTAACCTAGTTTCATCTAGGCTTTCTAGTTGAGAAATACATGCTTCTCTATAAGCATCTTCATCCAGAATCCCTTGTAATGAAATGCGGAGACTGGGTATTTTGACCTCAAGTGGGAGAACTGCTTTTGCCCCAAATACTAGCGAGAAAGGAGTTGCTCCCGTTGGTGTTCTTATTGAGGTTCGGTGGGCCCACAAGGCCGTATATAACTTCAAATGCCAATCTCATTTGTTTTCTTTTACCATTTTAAGGAGAATGGCTTTCAGTGTCTTTTTTGTCGCTTCACCCTGTCCGTTGGCTTGAGGGTAATATAGGGAAGCCGTATGATGGCTTATCTTAAAATTGTTGCATAGTTCGTGAACCTCTTCATTCTTAAACGAAGTTCCATTATCAGAGATAATGATTTGCAGGATACCGTACCTGCAAATGATTTGGTTCAAAATGAACTTGGCGATTACAGAACCAGGTACAGTGGTAAGGGGCATAGCCTCTACCCATTTGGTAAAATATTCAGTGGCCGTGATTATGAAATTATGGCCATCTGTGGATGAGGGAGAGAACTTCCCTATTAAGTCCAGACCCCATGTAGAAAAGGGCTATGGAGTAGTGATTGGTTGCAGAGCTTGTGCCGGCATGTGGATCTCGTCAGAGAATTCTTGGCACTTATAACACCTGCATACAAAATCTATTGCGTCATGTTCTAGAGTGGGCCAGAAATAGCCCATTTGATGTATTTTTTGAGCGGTGGCATGGCCACCGAAGTGGCCTCCACATATTCCACTGTGGGATTCATGGAGAATCTTCTTGGACTCTTCTATGTCGACACATCTTAGGATCATTCCATCGAATGATTTTCGATAGAACACCTGCTCTATAATGACGTATTTAGCTATGATAATGCGTAACCGCCTTCTTTGTTGGGGTGTAATTCCTTCTGGGTACGTATGGTCCATGATATAATTAATGATATCAGTGTACCAAGGACACTCAGAGATAGAGGGTTGGGTTTCGATGTAGTATACACACTCATCTAGAAAGTCTAAATCTACCAAATCACCTCCATCTAATGGGTTATCAGCTAACCAATCTGTGATGATTCGTCCTTTAACCAACTTCTGATTTATAAATGTTAATTCAAATTCTCCCATTAGAGTTATAAAACGTCCAGCCTTTTTAGATAAGGATCCTTGTGTGAGGAAAGTTCGTAAGTGGTCTATTTTTACCATGACCCTTGTTTCCTGGTTTAGCATATAATGTCTTAGGCTTTTAGTAGCAAAGACTATGGCAAGGCATTCTCGTTCTGCCTGTGTATAGTGTGTTTCATAGTCGAGCAGTGTTCGGCTGATGAAATAAATCGCGCATTCTCTCTTGTTATCATCTTCTTGGGCCAACATACAGGCCAATGAGACATCGGTAGCTCGTGAATATAGAATTAACGGGTGATCTAGCTTAGGTGGCATTAGCGTAGGTGGTGATAAAAGGAAGCGCTTAACTGCATCAAAGGCTTCATTGCAGTCTTTGGTCCAATCAATGCTATAGTCTTTCTTGAGTAAATTGTTGATTGGATGAACGGCGAAGCTTAAGTCTGGGCTGAATCTTCGGATTGCACCCAACTTTCCGAGGAATGACCTGACTCCAGATTCATTTGAAGGTGGAACCATTTCGAGGACAGCCCGGATTTTGGTTGGGTCGACATCTATCCCTCGTGATGATATGATATAACCTAGGAGCTTCCCTCATGTTACACCAAAGACACATTTCTCTGGGTTTAGCGTGACTCCGTATTCTATTAGGCATGAAAGAATGACGCGGAGTACTTCCGGATGGTCACAACGCTTCTTGGCCTTAGCCAATAAGTCATCAACGTAAGATTCCATGATTTTATGAATTAAATCGTGGAATATATATGTCATAGCTCGCTGGTAGGTAGCACCGGCGTTCTTGAGACCAAATGGCATAACAACGTAGCAATAGGTTCCCTAAAAAGTTATAAATGTGGTTTTAGCTTGATCTTGCTCAGATATTTGGATTTGATTGTATCCCGAGAATCCATCCATGAGAGACAAAATTTCAAAACCAGCTATTGCATCAACAATAACATCTATGGATGGTAATGGGAATTCATCCTTAGGACATGCTTTGTTGATATCTCGAAAATCTATGCAGATGCGTATCTTTCCATTCTTCTTGAGAACGGGAACGATGTTAGATACCCATTGGGAGTAGTCGACTAGCTTGATGAATCCTACCTGGATGAGTTTTATTACCTCCTCCTTTACCATGAGAGCTACTTTGGGTTTCATGGGTCTTGATTTTTGTTTAACTGGCTTTACATCTGATTTAGTGATGCGGTTGTGCACCGCAATGTGGGGTGCGACTCCTGTCGTCTCCTTATAATTAAATGCAAACACCTTCTGATGTTCTTTGAGGATCCGCGTATGTATTTCTACTTCTTCTGGGGTTAACGAGGAACCTAGTTTCAATATTCTCGGTTCATCTTCTGTCCCGATGTTTACATCAATTGTTTCTTCAATCAAAGAGGCGTTACCCTCTTCGAACTCAGGTGGTTCCGGAGGTAAATCCAAATCATCCCCATTTTCTACTGTGTATATGCTAGGTTCCATTTGTGAGGGATGATCCATCACGGGATTTCTGAAGTAGGAAGACGAATGTGGAATTAAGGGTAAATCTAGCATATGATAGGAGAGATGTAGTGCTGCATAGGTGTTTAAGTAATCCAAAGTAGCCACATCACTATCAATATGGTCTAGGATGGTAGATTCACTTCCAGTTGAAAGGGGATTTTTCATTGTTTTTATCAATGGTTCATCACAAATGGACACAGTGAACTGGGTATCTTCTAACTCATTGCTTGGAGTAAAACATGATGCTGAAGTTGCTATTGAATCGGCGAGAAGATTTTTCTCTCACGGGATTGCTTCAATGGATATGAAGTTAAACGCCTTGCTTAAATCTAATACGACTTCTTTGTAAAGCTGCAAGTGTTCGGCCTTGGTTTCGTATACTTCGGAAACCTGGTTTGTCACTAATTACGAGTCTCCTAAGACTCTGATGTTATCAACACCAATTCTCTTGGCTAAGGTGAGGCCAAGGAGGAGGGCTTTGTACTCAGTGCCATTGTTTGTGCATTCAAAGTTTAACTTAAAGGAAAATGGGAGGACTTTCTCTTTGGGTGAAGTAAGAATTATATCTTCCCCCACTCCATAATGGCATTTAGCTCCATCGAAATGGAGAGTCCAATACTTAGCCGGGAGTATAGATGTTGGGGCATCTACTGCGTTTGTGCACTCTGCTGGAAGGGAACCAACACCTAGGGAATATCCTATGCCTGCTGAATCAAATGGTAAGAGCGTTGGTGAATCTTGTTCTATTAACTCAACGATTTTTACAGTAGTTCCTAATGATACCGTTTCTTTAGCTTTATCTTTGGGGGTTGGGGTTGTTTTGGTTATGCTGATAGTTTCAAGATCCGTCGTAGGTACCAACTTCTCCTCTGGTTTTGGGTCAGCGGGTTTATTAAGTTGGTTTGTTGGAAGTTCAAATTCTGAGTGCACACCTGGTATTTTCTTTAAATCAGCTAGGTGCAAATCGAAAGGTTTTGGATCACCTTTGGCTACAAATACCTTTCCTATATGCAAGAATCTTATTTCTTGAAATAAAGTAGAAGGGATTGCCTTCATTTGGTGTATCCATGGTCAGCCGAGGATCATATTATAATTAGTTTCCCGATCTATAATATAAAACTCAGTCAGGATTGTTTTGGGTCCTAAGGTGACCAGCAGTATTATGGTTCCTATCGAAGTGGCTTTAAGGCTATCATAGCCTCTCAACGTATTTCAAGTGGTGGAACAATTTGTTTCCCCATATCCTAGTTTTTGGAGGAAAGAGAAGGGAACTATGTTAACTGCGGCCCCATCGTCAACCATTGCCCATTTTACATAGTTATTATAAACCCATACTTGTAAGTGTAAGGCTGGATAACCTCGGCGTGCAATCTCAGCGTCTATAGGCATTTTACGTATTTCGAATATAAATTCGACATCCTTGTCTGGCTGCCCCGGAGGGTGGATATCAAAATCTACGTGATTTACTTGTGTTTCAGGAGGTGGGGTGATGTTGATTAGATGACCTAGACATAATGCTTCTAAAAGAGTAGCTCTATGAGGAGGAGAGTTCTTTAGTAAATCCAAAAATTAAATATGCGAGAAGGTCTTTGTTAGGTCACTAATTAAATCATAGGCACCTACGGATTTTTTTACTATTTGTTGACTCTTATCTGTTTCTGGAAGATGAATTGGGCTTGGTTGAGAGAAATACTCTTGTGTTCTTGTTATAGCTTTGATAGGTAGTTCATCGTCTAATTCTACCAAGCTGACTATCTTGGGTCAAGGTTGACTTCCTAACTGTGGCGCAACTGATGGATTTAGTGAAGTCAAGGCTTCATGATCATTGTTTCCCGGAATCGTACCCTTGTTTGTCCCAGTTGGATTTAGTCTGTTATTATCATGATTTGGGAGTGTATCATTAAAGATCTTAAGAGGAGCATTCTAAGGGGAAACTGCCCCTGCGAACGTATTTGGTGGTGATGACATGGGATCTGCCAAAAATAAATCTGTGAAGAACTGTCTTTGTTCTTCTGGTAAACGTTGCATGAATTTATTATAGTCACGGCACGTTCTAGTATCATGACCCCAAATTTTGTGGAAACCACAATAAGAATTGGGATTGTAATTCCTGTTTTGTTGGTTTGGTGTATATTGTGGCCTAAAATTATGATCAAACTGTTGCCTATTAGGATTGAAATTTTGCATTTGTTGTTTCTGGCTTTGGTTTTGATAACCAAATGAGTTTTGGCTTGGCCCTTGTATAGGATTTCACCGTTGTTGTTGTTGTTGTGGATGGTTAACATCCACTGTATTGATTGTTGGGGTAAAGTTGTTGTTTCGTTGGTTGTTTGTTTGTGATGGAGTATTGACAACATTTACCTTCTTGTGCTGGTCGGTTACTCCATCCGTTGTTACACCCTGATTTTTGTTAAGGATTTTGGGTCCTTGGTTGACATTTGTGGTAGCGGGATAATTTGTAGTGTTCTGGTTAGAGGTGATTAACCTCCCGTTTGCTCCATATGTCTTACGACCACTATCTATCACTTCTTGGTCTATTCGAAGAGCGCTCTCAAGTACTTCATCGTAAGTTCTTAGTGGGAACTTCTAGACTTCTTCCTTCACCTCTTTGTTCAGAGAATGAAGGAATAAATCACATAGTTCCATCTGATCCATGTTTGGAGCACTTGCTGAAGAATAAATAACTGTACGCCACCTCTAGATGAAATGGGTGATAGATTCGTTGTGTTCTTGTTTGATGTGCAAGAATTCCCTGATTCTTGTTCTCAATAGTTTGTTCATATCGAACGCCTTAATGAACTCTGATACGAGTTGTTTAAATGAATGGATGGAGGCTTCAGGTATTCTATAATACCAATCAAGAGCGATGCCCTCCAAAGTTTTGGGAAATATTTTAGCAACAACCCCATCCCAAGGGAGTAATTCTCGTATGGCTATAGTGTAAGCATTGATATGTGAGTTTGGGTCTCCCTCACCTTTGTACTTGGGTAAATTGGGAAGGGGTCTTGGAACCATGACGCTTTGTATGGCGAAGTCTAAGGGCTCCTTCAGATATTCTGAATAAGTCCCTATCGCATAGGTTTCGACCATTGATGGTGGTTGCTGAGGGAGTGGCGGTGGGATGGGTTGTTGATACGGTGCAACGTATGCATTGGTAGGGGCATAGGGAAGTCCCTGTGTTTGAACAAACATGCCGGGAGAGGAGAACATATCTCCTTGTGGTGATTTGGAGTACATTTTTAAGTATGACGGGGGATTGTCTAGTAATGGATTGTTTGATACTAGACCGGGAGGAATGGTGTTAGAGATGATGGGCCTTGTTGGCGTTTACTATGGATGCTGAGGAGGCATGCCTAACGTGCCTACTCCCGTGAGGAGGTCTACTTGGCCAGGGTGGTATGGAGGATTGGAACTTCCTACTTGCATGAACTGAGAATTTTGACTTGCTTGAGCAAGTTCTAACCCTCTCACTTTTTCTACTAACGTTGAAATGACTTCATTTGGTGAAGTCATGGTGATTTTCCTTAGCGGCGTTTGTTGTATACCCTGGTGTTGTATAGGCATGTGATATCCTGCTATGAACTGATCGCTATCTTGCCATGTTTCTCAGAGAGTATTTCCTATATGCAGTGGCATAGAGGTGTTTTCTTGAAAAGAGACCTCGGGTTGTATTTGTAAACCTCCTATAGGTGGGTACATACCCCGAGAATGTTGTTCACTCCTAGGATAATGTATTGACTGTTCATCATCTAAGACCAGGTATGGGTAAGATTGTCTAATAATTTGTGGTCTAATTAGCATCTGAGGAGACGAACCAGATTCTCTGGTAAACGTCATATTGTTTGAGCCTGAAGGCTTTGTTTGTTGCGTTCGAGGGGGTTGATCTAACTCCCCCGTTTGAAAAGACGAGGTATATCTATTTCTTGGGGTTTGTGTTGATAACTGATTAGCTGAATATTTGTCGCCCCATATTGAGAGCGAAGGTGATGATTGTCTGTTCTGTTGGGTGTAGTATGCCTCAAGACCCAAGAGGGGTCTGCCATATGCATCGAATCCTGACATATTCGGGGGGTATATGAATACCCATAGAATAATGGGAAGGAGAGAAGGTGATTTTTGAAAGAACACGTGATACTATGACTCCGAACGAGAAAGTAGGAAGTTTACGTCAGCTTCACTAATTTTTTTTATTTCACATCGGGTTCACCAATTTTGTATGCCAGAAAAGCGACAACCGAGCGTGGGAATCTACAGGTCATGCCGAGACAGCCAGTGGGGTGGAATACGCGTGGGATGCAGAAAAACTAGTTAGGCAATCTAATGTCTTCGACATGCACTAATGGAATTTGTGAATCTAAGGCAAAGAAGGCCCTTCTAACTTGGACTGGTGTGATAGATCGATCGGCAAGGATGACTGCTCGAAGGATCCAATCAATATCGAGCTCTAGTGTGATTCGATCTATGGGTTGCGGAATACGTGGAAAATGACCTGGCATAGTTTCATGTACGTCTCCAGATAAGGTCATATGGTGGATGGTGAAAATAATTGACTCTACGGACGATTCTCTGGCCTAGTCTAGAATTCTCTAGCTTCGTTAGCCACTATATCTAGTAAGGATAATTGTTCGATGATGATGGGTGGAAGTGGAGTGGATTGGAATACTAGTGTGCATAGGCTAGTGTTTATATCTGATTGACTTATGGATTTGTTAGGCTATGTGACTTGTGGGTCACAACCGTAGACTCTTGGTTGTTGCAGTCTTGTTATGGTCATATACGAAATCAAGTCCTAATCCCTAGTATCCAGTAATCGTACGCTTTCTCAGCTTCTATGTTTAGAACCAATAACTGTGTGATCTTCTCAGAATATCTCACAGGTGTTCGTGCAACTTGGATCCTTAAACTGGTATCTATGTCTGTGAGAGTGTCTCCTGCACCTGGTTGTGGGATCAAAGGATCACAACCAAAGGTTTGTTCTCTTTCGAACCCTTCTACAATCATGTGAATGTTTGCCTAGGGTAATCTATAGTTTGGTTGGTTTGACCAAAACGTGTGTGCTTGGTCGTCTTCTATATTTAACCCTCTCAATTGAGAACTGATCAGTTGTAAATCTATTGTTGTTTGGAATACTTGTATTTTGAGATTTTTGTCTATGTCAACTATTGCTATGATGAGGTTTGGTTGAGGCACGATTGGATCAAATATGTATTCCCTGGGCTCCCGAGGTCCCATGATTGTCATACAAAATAAAATGTAAATCTAACTGTAACAAAGCAAATTCTAACTACGTGGAATAAATCTAAGACATATATAACCTCTATTTTTCTGAGAAACCTTTTAAGAATTTAAGGAAAGCATCTATTTAAACGTATCTAGAAATAACAACTAAATAAAAATTTAAAACAAACAAGATAACCGAGTGTAGTTATTTGCCTGTGTAATTTGTAGGTTTATTCTAAATAAATGAAATAGCTCATCTATCTGCAAGATTCTCGATCCTACCTCAAAAGTGAGGAGTGAATCATAGTTTCTCAGAAACTATCAATCCTCACAGCTTCCCTGGCAATATCGAGAATAGAATTTACTAAAATGAAGAAATTTAACTATTTTATTTGATATGATTCTAACCAGAACTTTGAAAGCTAAAACCTGGATTCCGCAGAACAGTGGCGAATCCCATGATGTGTGTCATCTTGTCCCCTCAGTGTGATCTCCTCGTTCTTTCATGTTCACATGGATCCAGAAAAGAATGTAATTCTAGCCTCGATAGAAATAGATATTGGGACAAGGACAGCTCAGAATGTAGACTGAAAATGCAAGTAGGAGAGGGATAACACAAGAGTACAGAGCTTGGCTTATGTGATTCCTAGCGGGATTTTACTGGAAGTCATGTAACATAAAGTGACCAGACCCTGAAATTATCCTGTTTGAAGAGAAAAACCTATAACTTTAATGGCTTCCTAAGCTATTCTACTCTAATGGATTGGATAAAACAATAACACCATTTACACAAGCTGGATATGTGGCTTACCAACAGTTGAACAATGCTAACTAAGCATGAAAATGAACTAAAACTATGTCTTCTAAACAAGATAACAGACTGAACTAATGAAATTAGGAGATGAGAGCAAAAGATCAGACCCTTTGCTTGAGCATAAGCCACTTATTTATAACTCTCCATTCACCCAAAGATCAAAACCAAACAAAACTTTAAAAACCATAAACAATGGCCAAACACTATTCCAGGGGACCAAAAACATAAATGCATGCCCAAGTCGGTAAGGAAATTTGGTGAAACGTTGATATTTTACGTGATTCGCATCAAAGAAACTTTTTGGAAAATGTGTGTAGGACCACCACTCTGAGAAAGGCGGCGGTTATAGGACCGCCGCCCTAATCAGGGCAGCGGTCACAAGACCGCTGCCCAGGCAGGGTGGCAGTTTCGTAACTGAAGGGCAACAAGCCAAGAAAAGAGGAAAAAAGGGGAAAAAAAGGACGCGGGGGCTAAGCGGGGCATGCGGGATGTTAACGCATACTCTGAGGGCTTTTTCGGATCCCGAACACCTTGCGAGGAGACCTATATCATTATTGGTGCACTTGTTACACTGTTTCGGCAGTACAGTACCTTATAATTTTGGGTACGTATAGATACCCTCCATTAATTTGGATCATGGTCTCTTGAAAACTTTAGTGGAGTGATGGCATGGCGAGAGTTAGTGCTTTTGACTCTCGACAGGGGAGATAACATGACTCGAGGATGTTTGGTGCATTCTTCATGTGCCAATATAGGGACAAGTCATCGAGTACATTAGTGATGAGGCTATTGTTACAGAATGTCTTATTGGGGTTTTCAGATGTGTTGATATACCTCGTCGACATATGATGGTTCATCTTAAATGATGTAGTGTAGATCCATGTTTTCATCGGATGGCGGTTTATTTGATGTCTCTTTTCAATGGTGTTTTTCTCAGTGACAAGACAGGTTCCACATTACCTCTTGGTTTGATCAGTGTGATACGGGGTATACTCCATGGTGATCATTATTGTTGGGGAAACTACATTTTGGCACATTTGTAATGATATATACACCTAATTACTTACCATGGTCATAAGACTTTAAGTCTTGCTACACTATTAAAGATTTGGGCCTAGGAGCACATAATTGTTGGTCACCCCATAGGTGCTCTTTGAGTGTAGGACCCAGAGGAGTCATCAATCATGGGATGGATCTCCATTGGCTATAACCTCCATCGGTACCAAGCTGATACATAGTATTATCACATATTTTTCAATTATATTTAGCAGTGCAACAAAGTATGGAGGCCCTAATGCCATTACTAGTGGGAAGAGGATGCTCTCGAGCTCGGCATAGCCACGGTATAACACTTCCTGATTGAAAGTCAGGGTTATATCATAGAGTTTGACAAGGTGGATAGATGCTAGAGATAGTTTGGCATATCATAGGATGTACCCCGTCCTGATATGTGGTATGCATGCAGGACAACTACGAGATTCGATATAGGTATATACATTCAGCTAGATAGGGTCCGAGGTATTTTTGATGGGATGGTGCCACTAGTATGGGAACCCATGGATTGGTCAAAGAACCTGGGTTCACTGCTTAGTATGGACCTTTGTACTTGATAGTTATACCACAATGGATTACTATTCCACAAGCATTATGGGATGTCAAAGTTAGGCCACCTTCTGAGGAGGACAGTGATGATGACAATGATGAGGATGAAGATGATGAGGATGAAAATTATGAGGATGGGTTTGATGGTGGTGATGGATAGGTTCCTCCACCATTACCGTGTCAGAGATAGAGGTAGGTTCCCATTGTCAGATAGATAGAGATTCCCCAAGTGGGAATACCAATTGGTGTCCACGTTACTCTATAGTAGGTGCCAGTAAAAAGAAAACCACATGATACTCCTTTATGGCTAGGTTTACAATAGGGTCATGTGCCTAACCCACCATATAGTCCTCTAAGAGATGGAGTGGGTGGAGATGATGGTGATGATGGGGGAGACAGGGGACTGGTAGCTGCGCTATAGTAACATTTACAATAGGTAATATCCATCTAGCTTCAGGTGGTGGTTGAGAGGGACCATGCTCAGACTCAAATACATGTTCTTACAATAGAGTGAGACCAATACATAATGCATGCCAGCTAGGGAGGTGCCAAATATGGGGCCATTTGGTTTCAACAGATTCAACAGCTAGCTATATAGAGTGCATAGATTATGAGCCTTTTACAACAGTCCTAGGCATAAGTACAAGCCATTATTATAGAGAGGGAATGATTAGTAGATGAGATGATAGTGAGTCAGGCTGAGATGGCTAGATTACAGGCAATGGTGGCTTCTGTCCGATGGACTGACGGGGTTACCCCAACACTAACGGTATACATGGACTTGGTTATGACCAATGATAGGGCCTCTTATTATAAGGCCCTATACTATGATACTATTCTAGAGGGACAAAGACTACGTATCTTCAACAAGAATTCCATGGGTAGATTGCAAAGATCTAAGATACTTGAGGTGTTAGCTAGATCAGTGGAGCAGGAATGAGATCCTTAGATAGGGAGATAGACCAAAGAGCCGAGCACATACGTGATGCCCACTCTGCGAGATTGTAGACCTCCCAGTCCTCATGAGGGATTGAGTAAGATTTTAATCATTTTATATATATGTAATGATGTATATATTTTGGATGTACACCTCTTATGAAGGATCATTTTGATCGATGTATGTATTCAAGTATCTTTGTGATTTTATGCCTTTGATGAAGGCTCATTTTGATTCATGCCTTTGGAATATTTTGTATCACTGATGTATATATTTTTGAGACAGAAATTATATACATGTATACAAACATTTGATGTTATATAATTGCTTTTTATTTATATGATTCATGATGATGATTATGGGTATGGATGATGATTTATCATGACATTGCTCAATTTTACTTCTTATACATGTATCATGATGGATGTTGATGATGTGTCACATGTTTTTGATTTTATGATATATACGGAGACTATATCATTTGTATTGTACATGTGATGTTCTAGATTAGTTTATGGGATGATACAATTATATTGGTGTGGGAGGGATAGACTTTGATATTTGTAACCCCTCTTGTCCCCATTTATGATACAATATGTGATTATTAGCTTAGCATACATGTATGATGTAGAATTAGCATTTTATTTATATATGATGTATCAATGATGTTAGATGTGATGATATGGATGATATATGATAGATGTGATAACAAAAAATGTACAAGAAACAAACAAACAAACATAAAAAGGTAAACGAATCCACCAAATAAACACATTAAACACCTTAACAATGTAATGATATGAAATTAATAATAAACTCAAGAAATGCATAACAACAGATTAAATTGACACTCAATCTAAGAAAGTGAATGAATCTTAATAAATACATACAACAAATGATGAAAACACACTAATTTGTACAAGCAAGATGACTCTAATCTAAGCAAGACAAGACTAATCTAAATCATACTATACAATGAGTAAGTGAGAAAAAATAAACAAAGTTTAAGAAAATAAACAAAGCAGGAAACAAAGCAAACAAACAAAGTAAGAAAACTACCCCTATGTTTTTGTAAGACTATTTTTTATACACTTTTATGTTTTGTGAAATAATGTTCTATTGTTTTTGTATTTTTTGATTATCTAATGTTTTGGTTTTTTCAATCCCATTCAAATGTTTTTGTGTTTTCCAAACATATTTAAATGTTATTTTGTGTTTGTATAAAGTTTTTTGAAGCTATGTACAGGAAGCCAATAAATTTGATCACCCCCAGCACTATATGGGAATATAAAAGGGCAGATGCCACATGATATAAACAAGAATAAAAATCCATGGGGATGCCCCTAATGTGAGATGGGAGTATACAAATAAAATACCTTCATAGAAAAAAAAGAGGAGAATAAGTCAGATCAAGGTGTTGACAGGATAGGCTCATAAAGAATCTCAGATGTAGGTACAAAACTAGCTCAAAGCTAAGTAAAGGTACACCATAAATGTAAGATGCTTATGAACAACTAATCCTCCCAAGGCGCCAAAAAGTAGTTTTCACATTTGGATGACCTATTTTCTATTTTTATTTTCCTTTTTGTTTATTTTTTGTGTTTTTATGATGTTATACTTTTTTGGTTGTTTTTTGAATTTTGCGACCTGGTCAAGCATAGAACCACTTGAGGTGAATGGTGTTTAGAGGCTCACATAGTTCATCTCCATCTAGATAGGAAAGATTATATGCTTCTGACCCAAATTTTGCCATAATGACATAAGGTCCTAACCAATGAGGTTTGAACTTGCCTTTCTTTTCTCTCTCTAATCTTGTGTTGAACTAGTTTTCTTTCATCACCAAATCTATAACCTCGAATTGACGAGGTATAATTCTCTTGTTGTGACTATGTGACACTATTTTCGAATACACTTGAAGTTGGTTGAGTGTGCCCATGTGCCTTTCATTTAGAAGTTCCAATTCTTCCAGCCTAGCCACTTTGTAATCCTTATCTTTATCAAGATAGTCCCTAAAATATATTCTCAAGCAAGGAAGTTCTATTTCCAGGGGGATGATGGACTCGATTCTAAATACTAAGGAATAAAGTGTCGCACTAGTAGGGGAACGAAAGGAGGTTATATAAGCATAAAAGGCTGAGTGAATTTGTAAATGTCAATTTTGACCTATTTTACTCACCATATTCTTCATGATCCTAAAAATTGTTTTATTAGTAGCCTTTGCTTGCCCATTACTTTGAGGGTAATATAGTGTGGACCATTTTAACCTTATTTGAGAGTGCTAACATAGAGATTTTAGCGTCTTTTTCTTAAAATATTTACCATTGTCAGTAACAATGGCGGTTGGAATGCCATAACGGTAGATGAGGTGGTTCATGATGAACTTTGATATCTGGGCAACTGTAACATACGTTAATGAAATAACCTCCACCCACTTGGTGAAGTAATCTATGAAAATTATGATGTGTGTATGACCATCAGATGAGATAGGGCTAAGATTCCCTATGAGGTCCAATCCCAATTTGGAGAATGGCCATGGTGTTGTGATTGGTTACAATGGTTACGAAAATGCATGTATAAAGTTTCTATATTTTTGACACAATACACATTTTCTCACATATTTGTTGTAATTTTATTTCATGGTAGGCTAGTAATAACCTACCCATAGCAATTTATTTGTCAAAACCATCCCATTTGTGTGGGCTACACATACTCCTTCATGCACCTCTTTGATTTATTTTTTTGACTCCGTTACATATAAGCAACACAAAAAGTTCCCATCATAGCCACGATGATAGAGGGTGCCTTCGAGGAGGGTGTATCAAGATATTTTATAGATAGGGCTTTATTTTTTGGAATGGGTGATGTTGGAAGGAAAGGTACTACTATTGAGATAGTTAAAGATGGGATCATACCATGGGGATAAAGGACCAACAACTTCACATGCCAAAAATGATTCCGACATGTCATATGTAGGCTAACATAGAATTTCAATGAAAAATGGCATAGCATTGGTCTCTAGTGAAATCCATAAAATAGAACCCACTATTTCCATGGCATCTATGGATCAATTTTGTGCCCTTGGAATTTGTTCAAAGGTGATGCACACAATATTATTTTAGAGTTTCCCTTAAGTTTTATATGGGATGAGCTTGTCATCCTTGAATTTATACTAATCATTGACTTGATTGATAATCAGTTATGAGTCACCAATGAATTTAAGATGGTGGATATTCCATTTTATATCTAGCTTCATCTTAGCAATGAGCACTTTATATTATGTGATGTTATTTGTGCAAGGAAATCCAAAACAGAAAGCTTGAGGTATGAGATCTCACATAAGAGTGCTTAGGACTACGCCTACCCCTAAACCATAGAAAGTAAATGATCTATATAAATGCACTTTCCACATGACGGATTATTCATTGTACATTAATGATGCATCTGGCAGGTCCAAACACACTAGCTCCATTCCAGGAAAGGGTGGTTTTTCTAGTTGATCTATGAGTACTTGTCCTTTTACCGAATTCTTCTGTATGTATCAATGTCAAATTTACTGAGTAGGGTGATCTAATTAGCCATCATACCAGTAAGGGCCGGTTTTGACAATATATATTTGAGACAGTCAACTTTGGATATAAGCTTGGTTTTAGTATTCAACAGAGTATGGCTAATTTTTTGGAAGGTAAAAACAACAGCCAAACAAGATTTTTCAATTCGGGGATAGTTGAGATCATAGGTGATTAGAGTATGGCTGAGGTAGTACACTGATTTTTATATTTGGCTTAGGTCATACTGAGAAAGTAAAACACCAATATAAAATTAGGTTGTAGATATATATAACAAAAGCGACTCAGCTGGGGTTGGCGGAATGTGGACTAACAGATTTGCCAAGTATTTCTTAAGGAAAAGGCATGCTATTTCTCTAGTCCCAAAAATGAAGTCAACATCCTTTTTTAGAAGATTGGTGAAGGAGTGACATTTGTTAGCAAGATGTGAGATGAAGAAACAAATAACTTGTATTTTCCGTTGTAAGATACACAACTGCTTGATGTTCTTGGGTGGAGACATTTCACTAATGGCCATGAATTTGGTAGGGTCTACCTCAATCCCCTGTCTTGATATAATGAGTCCCATTAGATTTCTAGAGAACACCCCCAAAACACACTTTTTTGGATTCAATCTTACCTTATACTCTTGGAGACGCTAAAAAATATGTTTCAAGACATCAAGATGGTCTTCTTTTGTCTTCAATTTTCTAAGGATGTCATCCACATTGTCCTACAGGATGTCATTAAGCATATCATAGAATATAAAATTCATGGACCTTTGATATGTTGTGCCAATGTTATTAAGGATGAAGGGTATTACCGAATAACAAAATGTTCCCCAAGGGGTTGTAAAGGCAGTCTTGTGTTGATCCTCTACTATTTTAATCTAGTTATAACCAAAAATCTATGCATAAGAGACAACATTTCGTAACTTGCAGTTGAATCGATGATCGTGTCAATGTTAGGAAAAGGAAAATCATCTTTAGGACATGCCTTATTGATGTCTCAAAAGTTGATGCAAATTCTAATTCCAATTAGTTTCTTTTACACTTGAACTATGTATGATATTGAAACAGAGTATTCAATGGGTCTAATAAATCCTACTTCTAATAGACTCTCTAATTCTTCTTTAATTATAAGGGCCACCCATGGATGTATCTTCCGTAGCTTCTGCTTAATTGGCTTTGCATCTGGATGTAAAACCAAATTATGCACCACCATTGATGGATCTAAGCCCGACATATCTGCATAAGACCATGCGAATATGTCTAAAAATTATCTTAGAATCATGGTGAATGTGTTTTGTTCTTGCACTGAAAGCAATGCTCCCAACTTTACTATCTTTGGTTTTTGTGTCATTCCAATGTTTACATCAATGGTCTCTTCCACCAATTTTTTTGACATATCCTCCTTACGTGTAGGATCAAGCGGGAGGTTGAGATCTTCTAAATGCATCTCAATGATATTTTCACCTTTAGTGTGGTCACTTATTTTTTCCGTTGATTTTTGTATTTGTTTGTCATCGAAGGCCTCAAAGAGGTTTTCACTGTGCAACTTGGACTTACATTTTTGCCGAGGATTTATAGAAGTAATTTTTCCCTCACTTTTTCTTAAAAAAATTTGACCACAATGCTCATTCTCCTATCCAAAGTATGCGGAGGTATATAGTTCAATGAAGAATCATTTTTTGTGATCTTTGATAGAATTATATCCTGTATGCCCATAAATTCTACAATAACCTCATCATCCTAAAAGAGATCCAGCGGTACGTGACATTGTTGGTCCCAATTGACAAGGGTAGGGTATAAAAGGTCAAAATTTGGGTTGGTGGGGGTTATGATAAGGAAAATGGTATCCAAGAAAAGGTTGGTGGAGGAAAGATCCTCGTATTTGCTATGATGGGAATTTTTATACTGTCCAAATAAGTAGAGCTATCCTCATGTTTAGAGCATGTAGCATATTGATCTATGGGGTGGGATCCATAAGGTCGAATATAGACACCACATATCTCTATTTTGAAATGTGGAAGTGGGACTAGTTCCATCATTCCTTGTTCAAATTTTCCACATCCAAGGCCCTTGTATCCCATGGAGTGCATCATTCAACTAGACTTTGTATATTCTGGTGTTTCATAATAAATGGGTTTAGTATCTTCAGGGAGCCATGTTGTAGGTGGGTCCAACATTTTTTATCCCGCAAGTAGACTATGAGGTTAGAATGTCCCCATTTTGTCTTCATGTTGAGGTTGCATGAAGTGATATTTGGGTGTGCCTCTTATTTTAGGCTATAAAGAAAAATCTGAGACTAGGAGAGCCTGTTGGATATTGTATTTTCCACAACCATATTCAAGAATTTTCATCTCTCAGAAATCAAAGAAAGAAGTAGAAGTAGTAGCACCATGAGAAGAAAAAATCAAGGAGTCTGAATCTATGCATGATTCAAGAGCCTTGGAATGAAGGGGAGAAAATCTATCTATAGATGCAGATTCATATGCTCTCTTACACATAAAGTTATTGAGAGCTCTACAGTGAGCGAAGCGTTTGGTATCTACTTAAATGGTAATGGTGTGTCCTTCGTGCTTTAATTTTATACACCAATGAAATGTGGATGATATGGCTTATATGGCATGAATCCATGGGCATCCTAGAAGAATATTGTATGGAAGTTCCAAGTCCAAGACATGAAAATTCATGTTGTGACAAGTGGGCCCTAACTCAGTTAGCATTAGTATTGTAGCAGTTGATTCCCTTTTTGCATTGTCACGTATGTAATTATGGTGATGATGTGGGACTCAACATCTTCTTCAGTGTGTCCAAATTGTTTAATGAGTTTCAATGTGCATATGTTTAAACCTGATCCATTGTCCACAAGCACCCTCTTTATTTTTCTACGAGAAACAAAAAATTCTATCTAAAGAGGAAGGTTATGCGTTTTTTTGTTAAAAACAATATGTTTTCTTGGTGTAATATTTTCCACTGTAGCATGTAGATGTGAAGGATCTATTTTTTTTTACACTCTTAGCCCTTGGAGAGTTTTGTAAAGGATGTCCTTATGTGTTTTCGGTATCTTACGAAGGTTTAAGATAGAAATATGAGCAGATGTATTCTCAAGTTGATCTATAATATTGTATTGGCTATCCTAAGGGGTAGACAGAGGAGGTTCTGGAATCATGAGATGAGCGTGCCTTGTTACTGTAGTGTAATCTCTACCGTTGATCCTAATGGTATTGATATGCTCATCAGAAGAGTGAACACATCCAATTAATGAGTCATATTGATTGTTATCTTATTTGGTATAAACATAATTCATAACTTTAAAACTTTGGGATGAATCTTCGTGATTTGGATTTTTCTCATCTGGTTTACCATGATTAGAGAAGAGATCCTTGAAAATTCCCTTTTTTTAATTAGGTGTTTGGTTTGATTTAACTAAGTTGACTTTTATATCCCCACTATCAATGAGATCTTGGATGAAGTGGAATAGTCTTAAACATTTGTTTTTTATGTCCCTTCACACGATGAAAATCACAATATTCATTCTCATTATGCCATGAAGGTTTAGGTGCATTTTCATCAAAAGGTGTTGTTGTGGGATACATTACTAAATTTATTGCGTCTAACTATTTTAAGAACATGGAAAATGAGTCTGTCAAGGGAGTAAATGACCTTCATTTAACCAAAAGTTAGATGAGTCCTTTTGTTAGTTTACAAGGTGGAAAAACTTGGACATCTTGTATACGTTTGGAATCTGTGATTCCATCACCTACAACATTATTATTTTTGCTAAAATATTGGGCTTTTCTGTAGGTTTGGAAGACTTATTATCTTTTGAATATGGTTTGAGTGTTTCTTTTGTAATTAGGGAATTTTCTATTTGTGTGCCCTTCTTGATAACCTCTTCAAAGTTCTAAACACAATACATTTGTAAATAAATAGGAATGTCTAGATTGAGGTTCAGTAAAAATATGCTAACAAGTTATTTTTGGGGATCGAGCAAGGGAAGCATCTAGCTAGGTCCCTCCATCTCTATAGTAGAAAAGGTTTCGTTCTATTTCTATTTTGCATTACATAAGTCTGCCATGGTTATGAAAATTTCCACATTAAATGAAAAGTGTCACACAAATCTTTCTGCTAGTTTAAGCCATGTGAAGATAGATCCCCTAGGAAAATGAATGAACCATTTTAGTACTTGTCCTCCTAGATTTTTTGGGAATAGTCATATGAGGTAGTTATCGATGTATGCCACTTCTTGACATGCCATGTAAAAATATTTCACATGATTTCATGGATCTCTCTTTCCTCTATATTTGCAAAACTTTGGGATGTCAAATTTCTTAGGAAAGGGTTGGAGAAACATAGTGTTATCAAATGGATAAGGAAATAACTCTTCGTATTGATAATTTTTTCTATGTCCTACGTTTCTTTCTTGAATGCTTGTAAGTGTTGATTTCATAGATTTTGTCCCTTGTGTAAGAAGTTTATCCTTAGCGGGGGGAGCTGGTATATACACATGAATTTTTTTGACATTTCTCCTTCTTGATATTTTGTGTGAAACTCATTATTTATAACCTTAGGTTTTTCCCTATGTGCATTTTTTTGTCTCTTTTTGCACATGGGGTGCTACGAAAACTAATTATTGACTAAGGTACTGAATTTTTTGTTGTAGATTTATTTATTCATTGTGATGTTATTCCTCATTTCCATGGAGAGGAGGTTGTTATTCATTATAATGTTCCACTTTTGGCCTACGTGACACTCTAATGAGTGGCTTTTTAAAACCACTTGTGTTATTGTTTCTAGTATGTGAGGTGGAAGCATTTCCATGACCTAAAATGTCATCCATGTTAATGAGGGGGCGTTATTCCTCATTTGCATTATTTGTAGGTGGAATAGTTTTGTGTTCTA
This sequence comes from Taxus chinensis, assembly GCA_019776745.2. NCBI lineage: Eukaryota > Viridiplantae > Streptophyta > Pinopsida > Cupressales > Taxaceae > Taxus > Taxus chinensis. The sequence goes on along the minus strand of CM034153.1, from coordinate 202,451,005 downwards.
TTGGTAGTCTAGCACGTAGTTCCACTACTCTTGCAAGCACCCTATATTTTTTTAAAAATAGGAACTCATCTAATTGGATGGGGTCAAAATCAAACTCTGCGTGTGGTGATCCCAATTTGTCACCACTATGGTCTATCATTTCCTCTTATTCTTTCTCCGCAGAGAATAGAGGTCCTAAATCATTGGTAATAAAGGGATTTGAACATTGTTTGGTTGAATTTTCCCATGCTTTTCTTTTGGATCCTAGACTTGTCATGGGGGCCATGGCTAATGAGAGTTTTCACTAAGGTATTTTTATTTGAATATATCTAAAAGTACAATCAAACCTAAGTGAAGATATAATTTCTCATAAAGAGTGTCAATTGTCTAAGGAATAATGAATGTAAATAAATAAATATAATCAAAGTGATTTTCCTAAATGAATAAGTCAAAGTGACAAATAATTGTAAGACACAATCACACAAGGTTCATTTTTAAACCAATCACTCAATGAAGTACTTCCTAAGTTTGTTTCTGAATAGCAGTTTGGTGTTTAATATGATAAAAAAATGTCACCACTTATGTCAAGTTAAAAAACAAAGAAGGTGTAAGTAATAACAAGAATTTTAAGTGATTCCAAAACAAAGTATACTCAAATAAAGTTTAACTCCAAACAAGACCTATATCTCAAATAGTGGGGGTTACAAATATGAACTTATCAATACCACTAAGATACGTTAACAAAAATTTGTGGAAAATTAAGGTGTTAGTATTGAAATAATATTATTATGACACAAAAAAAGTAACAATAACACCTTTCAAAATTGAGGTAATGTTTAAAATAAAACCAAGACTAAAGTATACCAAAGAGTTGTTAAGACGCGCGTAGTGTAACCTGACAATATAAAAGCTTAGGTCAATATTGCAAGAAACAAGAAGTAAGTATTGAATTTTTTTTGATACAATACAATAAACATAACAATTAAAAGGAGAATCAAGTGAAGAAACAAGTGATGTAGCCTAGAATTCACCAGTAAAAGCCCAGACGCACTGGCACATCACTCAACATAGATTGAGTGCTCACCTAGAGTGCGGAAAGGTACCAGGCCCCTCTTTAGGGTTGCTCATGTGGGATGTGATCATGACGAAGATTTAATGCAAGCAATTAAAAAATTACATAGATATTCCATAGAGCTTATTCTAGATCTAGATTTGTAGGAACCATGATTCAACAATAAACACAATGATATCATCCATGCAATAACAAACTATAACCATGTTTAACACCTTGATTAAGTCAATACCTTCCATTAAATTAAAACACATGAATACATAAAAGCTTCTTAAAATAATAGCATTATATTCTCATGCACGTAATAGATCTGAAAACATAATTCTACATACCTCTATATCTATCTCACACACACTTACCTCTCTATATTCATATCTTTGTATATCTCAATAACCTCTCCTATACAACTTACTACATACATATTTATAAGGATGGGGAACTTCCCTTTACCAATTATCTAATCCCAAAATAGGTTGCATGCTAAAAATATCCATCCACCTTTATAATAATAGGTGCACATGCAAGAATGCTAATAATAGACCTCTCATAGTTAACTAGAAGTAGTAATATTATTATTAGCTTGATCCCATGAAATCCTCTTAGTAGACACTCCTCAAAAAATATCCTATATGTGTCACGTAAGTCTTCATTCCGTTTGTGTGCTCCGCATGCCATCTTCTAAAAATAGATCATAATTGTGAAAATGGATAATTCTCAAATCTATCTCTGTCCTTCACTTGCGATTCCTTCCTGATTCTCCCATGGCTTTGAGTGTGCTCTACTCTTCCACGTGAGTCTTTTGTATGCCTTATGCTAAGTGTTATACATTGCCTGCTCAACATTAGCCCACACTAACTACATTGCTACCCCGACAATGACTACTCCTTGAACAATAATTAATAAAGTAAAATAAAAAATGTTAAAGAATTTCTAGATAAAAAGAATAGTTATTTACTCTGCATCACCCTCTACTTCAACTGGAAGAATGAGTTACGTATATTCTTCCTTTATTTTGGCCTCTAATGTCTGCCATTCATTTAGTACGGCATTTGTTTTTTTTCGAATATCTACGGTAATAGACTCCATCTCATCTTGGAAAATTTCTCCCTTTTCATACTACAAAACTAGAACAATGCTAGAGATTGTAGACATTCTTCCTTCTGGCAGATCCATTTTCTCTAGCTCATCTAACTGTTGACAATTTTTGTACTCGTGTAAAAATGGGCAACTCGAAACTTCGTTCCGATGGATGGAATTGGTGAAGTGGCCCTAAGCTAGAGGAGATTATTTTAGTTCAATATTTGTTCTACTAGATTAATTAAAGACTACATGTAATTTGTAGATATGTGTTTTTTTACAAAACGTAACAGATCACATAGTTTGTAATTTCATGATTGTCTTCAACAAAAGAACACAAAGCCCCGAAGGAAAGATGTGTAATCTTGATGAAGACTGAAAATACAGAATAGATGAAGTGCTAAGTTTTGGAACAATAATAATAGTTGCAGATTGCAACATTCAAATTTCACTGCTAAAGTTACAGGAATTTCAAATGTTCCCACATAAGTCGTGGGATGTAACTCAAAAGTAAATTTCAACTACTGAAGTAAGAGGTACATATGCATGAAAAATAAATTAAAGGAGTATGAAAGAACCCATCATTGCATTGGGTTTCTTTCATTTTGGTTGATGTAGTTCCAACTCCAACTTTGTTCCATCTTCATCCTCACTTCTTAGCAAATGGCATTGTTCCTGAGAACTATAAAAGGAAATATTGTCAATCACGAGCTCAAGGCTTATTCATATTCCTATACTATCCAATTTCATGCAAGTGGATCTCCTAGCATCAGGAGGTATAAGTTACATGAAGATCAAAGGCATAAATGATAAAATCACTATTCTGTAACAACATACATGACTCATTCACTCAGAAAGAACCAAAGAGAAAAACTATGGAATAAAAGAGAGGCCAAAAAGCCTAATGTTTTCTAACTAGTTTATCTAAATGTGCAAGTACGAGTAAGAAGAAAGAAGTGTTGCATTCTGTAACTTGAATAAGAAAATTACATTTATTTCAGTTCAAACTAAAGGCTGAAGTATACAAAGATATGATTGTATAATGTAATCAACTCAATGGACATCTATAGGATCAACTTCAGAGAATCATGAAATAATACATGCTTGAAAGGTAGAAAAAAGATAGTAATACTAATGCAATAGTCAAAGTCAAGTATGCAGGAAAAGGTTCCAAACACTTCCTACTTTTAAAAATTCAGATTAGAGGGTTCCATATTTTGTAAATATAAATAAAAGTAAGTGCAATTATTGTAAATAAATCAAGAATATTTATATTTTCTAGCACAGAAGTATACTTGTGCTTTTCCAAATCAAAAGAAGAAGTACACTATAGACTCTCAGTCTTAAAAGTGCAAAAATATAGATCAAGATATAATCATAATGGAAATTTTATAGATTCTTAGCTACATGTGGAAAAATGCACTGGGATAAAGCCTTGTTTTTTGATAATAGAGAAATTCCTAGCTATTACAAGGTTAGATTATAAAATAAGAAAGTTTCAATCCAGATAATCATATTAAGCTCTGTCTACAAACTAGGAAGTAAACCCTTATAAGTTCTGATGTTACAGTTGTTGAAAAGATACACCACTCAAGATAGCAATAAGCATATACAAAGCTCAAGATCTGAATACAGAGAAGAACATATCATTTTTTAATATAAAAATATAGTCAGTACAAGTTCAACTTATCAGAGTTACATACAGTACCAACAAAATGATAAAGATCAAGCTTATTATAGCCAATTGAAGGAGACTCATTTTCCAAACAATCATGCTCCTAGGGGAAGAATCAATCAAGAAGAAGCCTTACTACATAGTTTTCTCAATAAACTATAAGTTATAGAGGTCCGTATGCATTAAAGGGTGGACAAGATGTGAATTTTAGATCATCAAATCTACTACTATGAATCCATCAAGATCTCAATACCAACATAGAACGAATCATCAATCAAGCTTGCAGATGAAGATGTAACATGATATTTTTCAAAGAATGATTTGATTTTTCATCTACAACTTAGAGCATGAAATATAAAATATAGAGCATGAAATCAAAATTATGCAAAAAATCAAAGCTCTGTGGAAACTTCCATGGCTTCCGACATAGACCCAAATTCTTGTTTAAATGCCTGAATAATGACTGCTCCTAACAGTGCAAAAGAAGAATTTACTTGCAAAGAAACGATATATACATAAAATGTAGATAACATGTTTTCAAATAGTGATATCTATAGTTCTCGGAGGTTATGGAAACATATACACTCTTAGAAACAATACAATATAAGGTCTAATTATCTTCAAGTGTGTAATGAAATAGTTGAAATTGGGTAATCAAAACTTTTCACCATCAATTTCTAGACATCAAATAATATCTAAAACTAGTGAGAAATAAATATCTCAAAATTACAAACTGAGAAGGAAGATACAACTCAAATCCAATCTTAGAGATCTAACAATGGTGACAAACAAATACAAGAAAATCCAAAAAGGAGGTTCAGAGATTAACATTTGTAAAGCCATCAAAGACCAGAAAATTAAAGTTGAATGTATAGTAATGGCTGCTCAAATAAATGCACATCAGTCCAGAGGTGGGATTATAGATCACAAGCCTTCAAAAGTAACAAAGTAACCTCACGTGCTTGAGAAGATCAAGAAATCAAAATACAAGCTTATCCTAGGAAGATTCACAACAATGAGTAAAAGGAAACCCACGTCTCGCCCATAAGTGCCATGTAGATCACCATAAGCGTTTTAGGCTAAAAATGGATTTGGGTTTTCACGATGCCATAGAGTATAAGTGAAATGGAAAAAAACAAACCCAAATCTGAGTATACATAGGAAAATTTGACTCGAGTGACTCCATAGAGCTGAATCCTTAAAATAGATCAGGCACAAGACCATAACCAGCAAAATTTAAGAGAGATTTAGAGCTTCCAAAGTTACCCAAGATTCAGGAGATTAATGTAAAACAGAGCTATACAAATAAACTCAAGTAGTATAATCAAACTCCATTTCAAAAGGATTCACCAATAAGTATGAATCCCCAAAAGATCTGTTAAACAATGCAAAGCAACTTACCATTTTGATGTAACAATCAAAGGTATCCTTGAGTACAGAGTTATAAAAATGAAAATACAGAAGGCTATTACTTTGTACATGTGTTAAGCTAACAGAAGGTCATTAAGGAAATGAGCAATAACATAATAAACCAAAATACCCATATCTTAAAATATGCAAATCTATAGTTTTAAAGAGATAATATCATAAATAATGGCGAGTATATAAGAATAAACCACAAACTTACCTTCATACAAATTGGTAGTGGGTCAAGAAGTCTCCTTCAAAACATGGAAATTTTCCACCAAGTGGGAAATAAATTCACACTCTCGATCTTAAACCAAGAATACAAAGGTTTTACTCACAAAATGGTCATTTTTAAAGTCAAATCTTAACTCAACCCTTACAATAGGAGTTCCAAATCAGAGCTTGAATAGAAAAATGGTTACCACCATTCCAACTAAGAGTAAAAGAAACCCTCGCCTCAGATAAAGAAGCACATTCATAGGTGAAACTGACTAGATATACATGTCCTTAACGAGCTCTAAGCAGAGAAATCAATGGAGAATCAAAGCTCAGATTCAGATGTTGCATCAAACCATGAAACTCCTGAACCAGAAATTTGAATATCATAAAGTTACTCATATATCATGAAGCATAGTGGCTTAAAATGAAAAATAGACAACTCAAACAGCTCATGGAGGGAGCTCGAAAGCTTAAACACAAAAGAAATGGCTGCTGAAGAATTTTTCACATAGTTTCCCCATGCTCAAAAGGATCTCATGAAAATTGCAAAAATGATTAGGTCAAATAGTTTTACCCACCATTTCAATCGTGAGTTAACTTAACTCACCCTCAGGGTTATGCAAAGTACATACATGTCAACTCACCATAAAACCCTAAACTAACTAGGGTCATGATCACTGGTGCAAATAAAATGATGTAGAATCAATGGTAAGCAACATAAACTGACATTATGGACATGGTTGAATAAATGCTATGTTTCACAATGATACTCAACCTAAGTTAAGGAAAATTCAATTTCTCGACCAACAAGATTCTGAAGGGTCGATGTCACATGAGAAAAGGGGAACATGTTTTACCACTTAAATGATTAATTACATACCATGATTTATGCCCGAAAATAACATATGCAATGATCAATGTAAAATTTGACCACATATGGCATGTATTTAGGTTCTAAACCATTGAAATATGTCCCATAACAATAATCAAAGAAGGGGGTTAAATATTAATACATGTCATTGACCAAAAGTGGTCATCATCCAATCTAGACCCATCATCATTTGAATCAAGTATATACATGCCTCAGTAAAATTTAAAAAACAATATATGTAGAGGGGTCAATATATAGGTGGTTCCCACAATAAATGAACACTTTTGCTAAGGTATAAGGGAGAAATCATTATTTTTACTTGTAAGAGAAGTATCTTTTCATGGGATCACAAGAAGACAAGAAGAGATCAACATCAGACTACAAAGAATCTTCTAAGGCCTATTACCTTATTTTCTACAAAAGAGGAATATTATTTGAGTGCACATCAAAAGTAGCCCCCAAAGAGATGTGATACATGGGTGATAATTTTTTACAAATTATTGCAAATAAAGAAATTATTTTTACTCACACACAGAGATATTATCTTGCATGTGCATCCAAGGGGGCAGAACTAAAAAATTACAAGTGGAGCAAATTACGGATGTCACATCATCAACTAGAAGACACAAATTGATTGTATTGGAAAAGAATTTCTCATGAAGCAAAGATTATTTTGAGCTAAGTTATTCATCCAACTTTATTAAAAATAGAACAGTCAACTGCAGTTTGACTGAGTTGTATTTTTGTAACCAAGGCTATTAATGCCTCATTGTATTAGCATGCTTATTTTATTCCTTTATTTATTCATGATAAAGGATAAAAATAGGATGCATGGGCGAGTACAATTTTTAGTCTATTTTTAGGAAGGGTGGGATGAATAATTTTTCTATATATTGTGTGTATTGGAAAATCACAAAGGAGGACCTTTTTTGGACACAGGAGTGCTCAAGTAGATTTTTGCCAGTTTTTCCCTTTGAATAAGAATTATATTTTGCCTTTCCAATAATTTGCAGTCTTGTGTATGTCTTATTAATCCTTGTGAATGTCAAATTCCTTGGTTAATCATCCTACCCTGTTGCAAATTTAGTATTTTCTACATGATATTAGTGTGCATGTGTATCTTAATAGTATTGTTGTGAATTTTCCCTCAATACATCAAGTGTCTGCCTTAATATTCTACTGAAAACTATTGGTTTGTGCATCCAAAATTCATTCTCAGATATTTGTGCATGTACTCAGTCAAATCCCTCAACAATTTTGGTGTATCACCCTAGTTTTCAATTCATTTACAATCATCTTATTACCCTCAAAACCCCAAAAAATTAGTTTAGGATACATCAAGAAGGAACCGACCTTGATACTAGAGACTCACCTCAACAATAGGTATACCCATAGACCTGAGGTGTTTCCATTGTATCTATGAAAGAGAGAGATCCAGAGAAAGCTTAGAAAAACTATCAACCATCTCTCTACAGGGTGCACTTTCGAGAGATAACTATTTTTTGCCATGCCTGGTGGGAGCATGAATCAGATCTGTGAGTAGATTACAACAATTTACAACAGATTCATAGCAAGAAAGGTTACTTTCAAGACAACAAGCTAGAACAATTTATTCTAAAGATTAAAATATTTATTTGGTGACTCCATAAGGATTATTTCAGACTAGTTTTGTACCATGTTCCATGCCTAAAGTGACTGCAAGATCATCAGTAAGAGGAATTCCTTTGATTTTATTTCTTTACCTTTGAATTCTACAAGAAGAAGAAGAGTTGGTAACACCTTACCTTATAATAGGCCTGGTTTTAACAACCCTCCTCCTAATCCTCCTTCATCACGTATCAATTTATTTATTTAGATCCCAGTTTTTCCAATGGCTATTTAACCACCTAGGAATTTTGTGACTTTATTAATGGCAGCCCATTAGTAATTCCAATCTATCATGATATCCCAAATGCTGCCATGAAAATTTTACCTACCTTCATTGGTGAAAATTAGGTTACACCTATAGAATATATCAAAGATGTTGCAACCCTATGTGCAGTTCATAATATAACACATGAAGATGTAGCCTTCAAACTTCTAATTGCATCCTTTAAAGGGAAAGCCTTACAATGGTATAGAAACTTAGAGATTGGAAGCATAAGAACTTGGGATGAGTTAGGTGCTAAATTTCTAAAACAATTTCAAGATAACTCAGATCATTTATCTCTCATAGAACAAATGTCTACAATTAAAAGAGCCCCTCATGAATTTATGGCCAGTTTTAATATCCGTTTTGCTAGAACTTGGGAAAGAATTAAAGCAAGTGTCAAGCCTCAAGCTAACCATGCTTTTCTATACTACCTCAGAGCCTTAAACAATGATATTTCAACTATGATTCATTCTATGGGAAGATAAAATCTCCCAACAGCTTATGATATTGCTATCAGAGCTAAAAATATTCTTATTCAAGTTGGGAAATTAGCACCAAGGCCTTCAATGCCTTTTTTAGCAAACTTGGCACCCATCCCACAACCTATCACTATTATAGAACTTGTTATTGCAGCGCCATCAGATGATGTGTTTAAATCTTTGCAGACTATGGGAAACAAGATAACTTCAATTAAAAATAGACTTGCATTACCTAGCAAACCTTATTAGGCTCCTTATCAACAAAACCAACAAAATAGATAGCCTTATTAAAAGAATCAGAATTATAGATAGCCATATCAACAAAGGAAGTTTGACCCAAAGGCTCCTAGTTCATCTAGCACTTTAGTCCCAGTTAATATGGCTACAGAAGAATGGTGTCAACCTTGTAATCAACCTCATTTAACTACAAGTTGCCCAAATGCTTTCTTGAATATAAGTCTTTTTACACAACCTCAACCTGAGACATTGTTCATGCCTCAAATGGAGGGTGGGAAACAAGAAACTCATGTTTAGAAAAAACCTAAACAAAACTTGGCTAGTTTTAGTGAAGATGATTTTATTGCAGTTACAACTAGAGCTCAAGAAAAATCCTAGGAGAGAGGAAAAAAAACAAAATAGGCATGTTCTGCCCATAGTCACAGATAAAACAACAACTACAGGTCAAAAAATAGCTAATAGTCCTTTTGTTCCTTAGAAAACAACAAGTGTTCCAATCCAAAAGGACCAACCAAGAAGACTTTTCATACCTCATATCTCAAAGGCTACAGAAGAAGAGTCAGTCTTTGCTAAAGCCTATGCTAAAATAGTAGAATATGTTTCCAAAATAGTTGCTTCTTTTAACATTGTTGATATAATGAAAAATCATAATGTTAATATCTCAATGTGGGATTCCCTAAGTATTCTAGGACATTAGGAACTACTTTCTCATGAACTTGTTAAGCTGTAAATTTTTTTAAAAACAATAGAAAAGGAAGTTTAGAAAACAGACATGGTCCTTGGAATAATGGAACAGGACCACATTAAAGAAGTTAAATGGATGGTTCAAAAGGTCTTAAATGCTCATGATATCAAGAAACCACCACCATTTTATTTTTCTCTAATTATTGGAGAGCATCTTGTTCATAACTTCATGGTTGACAGCGGTGCAAGTAGCACAGTTATGCTAAAAGCAATTGCAGAAAAGTTGGGCTTGCAGTATGAGCATACAGAGAAGAGCATGCTAAAGCTTGATGGGACTGCAACTAATATAGTTGGTTTCATCATAAATATGAAGGTAACATTACATGCTTGTCCAAATGTTTCCATTTTGCAAGATGTTACTGTTGTAGATTTACCTCCTTACTTTGCTTTATGCTTATCGAGAGATTTCATAGCAAAAATAGGAGGTTATCTCTCTTCATATTGGTCCTTTTTGTTCTTCACTACACGTTATGGGACTAAAGTTACTATCAATTCTGAACCGTTGGCTAGATTTCATATCGAGCCTCATGCTTCTAATGCATTAGCTAATTATGCAGCCATAGACCGCTCTGATTTTGATAATACAACTCATGTTTCAACACTAGATGATGTTTCTAATCTGTTCATGGATAAAAGAAACATGAAGAACATGCTCATGATACTTTCATATAACTTGAAAAACATCTATTTGGTGTGTATTTTCTACATGAGAAAAACACACAAATTCCCTTGTTGTCCAAAACATAAAAAGTAGCAGAAGGGATTTGGAAGCTTCATTTTGATGGAGCTAAGAATAAGAAAGGACAAGGAGTAGGTTTGATGCTCACTTCCCCCATGAAGGAAAGGTATTTCTTAGCTTTGAGTCTCAATTTTTTCATGTACTTGCAATGTAGCTAAATACAAAGTGTTAATTGATGGCCTACTTTGGGCCAGAAAGAGAGGTATTAACATGTTATAATTTTTTGGTGATTCTGAGTTGGTTATCAATCAAGTAAGAAATTTCAATGTTTGTAATAATCCATTAATTAAGTCTTATAGACATAGATTTTCAAAATTAATGGAAGATTTCGATGTTATTAATATCTAGTCCATTCCAATAATAGAAAACAAGCATGTAGATAGACTTGTAGCAATTGGTGCTAGTTATGAATTGCTAGAACAGATTAAAAACAACGAGATTCAGCCTCACATAAAGCTGATTGTCAAACCTTCTATACCCGATAATGATTTGAATTGACAGGTTTTTGAAAATGATGAACATATTTGTAGGTTTTTGCAGCAAGAAGCTGAATTTTCTGCAGTAAATCAAGAGAAATTGTAGCACTTATATGGTGACTAGATTGTTCAATTCAAGACCAAAAAACTACCTCAAGGTTTAGTCACATTGGAAGACATCTTTAGTACTGATGATCAGTTAAGGAAGGACAAAAAAAATATGTCAAAACATGCAGAAAATTATGAATAGATCCCAGTTGATGATGGCAAAAAATTATTTCTTGAAAAGGTATGTTCCTTAGCTGAGAAACATTCCTTTATCATTCTTTGTAAAGAATTTAAGGATGTTTTCACTTGGAAATACCAAGATCTGAAATTTTTTTGATCCAAGTTTGGCACAACATACCATTGAATTATAGCCAAATTCCAAGCCAGTTAGGCAAAAAAAGAGGTCTATAAATCCCAAGATAGAGCCTTTAATGAGAAAAGAGTTATCTAAGTTGATCGAATCAAGTATCATTTTTCTAGTTAAGCATTCAAGTTGGGTAACCAATCTTGTTTCAGTTTGGAAAAAGAATAGAGAAATTAGATTCTGTGTGGATTTTAGAGATCTTAATAATGCCTCATTGAAAGATCATTAACCACTACCTAATATGGATCAGATCTTGAGAACAGTTTCTGGTTCTGATAGAATGTCTCTTTTAGATGGTTATATCAGATACAATTATATTCAAGTGTGAGAAGAAGATAGGTACAAAATAACTTTTACCACCAAGTGGGGTACTTATGCTTACAACATAATACCTTTTGGCCTTTCAAATGCTGATGCAACATTTTAATGTGCAATGGACATGGCATTTTGTAGCTTATTAAATAAATACCAATTGCTTTCTTTGGACAAATTTTGCTTGACTACGAAACAAGGTACACATTTTTTGAAAAACAAGTACTTTCAGTAGTCAGAGGACTAAATAATTTATGGTCTCTCATCCAAGTGTGAAAGATTTATTATTAAATAAAGAATTGAATGAGAGGAGAGCAGGCTAGATAACAAAGTTTATAGAATACGACGTTGATATCCATGTTATGAAGATAGTTTGAGGAAAAGGTTTATGTGAACACTTGATTGTTGATATGGAAAAACAGTAGGCTATAGAATCAATAGATCCATAATAGTACGCTAAATTTACATATCAACAATCAGATTTCATGGTGCAACCAGAAAATCAACAACCTGAACTTATTCAAGAAGTTAAGGAATCAAGATGGCTGACTGATTTAGTTAAATATCTACAACATGGCACTTATTTGGAAGGTATGGGAAATAACAAATGAAGGTATTTTAGGTTACAAGTTGTACCTTATGTTTTCATTGATGGTGTGTTATTTAAAATAGATATAAACAAAATCTTTCTGCAATGTGTTGATTATGATAGAATAGTGTAATTATTATCTGAATTCCATGAAGGACCTACAAGAGGCCATTTTTTAGCATGTACTACAACCTTAAAAATTCTGAAATCTGGTTACTATTGGCCCAACATATTCAAATATTTCTTTGAATGAATTAGAAAATGTAAGAAACGTGATTTCTTTATTAGAAAAGAACATTTAGCTTCGCTGCCCCTATAACCTATATCAGTGGATCAACCTTTCATGCAATGGGGTCTTGATTTTATTGGCATGATAAATCCACCTTCATCACAAGGACACAAGTGGATTTTGACAGCCACAGATTACTTTACATGCTAGACTGAAGTAATAGCTTTGAAAGATGCTAATGAAACTTTGATACTATTCTTTTATGAAGGTATAATTTAGAAATTTGGTGTTCCAACAATTGTCATTTTAGATAATGCCTTAGCATTTCTTGGTGCAAAGGTAACAGATTGGGATATCAACCAAAAAATTTATTTAAGTACGTCATCTAATTATTACCCACAAGGTAATGGGTTGGCTGAAAGTACTAATAAGAATCTTCTAAGAATCATCAGAAGAACACTCAAAGATAACCAAAGAGCTTGGCATCTAATGTTGAATTCAACACTTTGGGCTGATAGAGTGACTCCTAAAATATTAGTTGGCAATTCACTATACAAGCTTGTTTACAAAAGAGAAGCAAGAATGCCTATTTCAATGGAATTACCTGCATTATATTTTCTACATAAGATGGAGCTACTTGTGAATGAACCATTATAGGTTTGTTATGCAGAATTGATGGAATTACAAGAGATGAGAGATCTAGCTCATTTGAACATGGAAAAGAATCAGAAATGGATAAAGAAAACTTTTGATAAGAAGGCTATGTTAAGAATATTCAATAAAGGAAAAATTATGTTGAAATGGGATGTTGATTGTGTAAATCTAGGAAACCACTCAAAATTTGACACACTCTGGAGTGGTCCTTCTATGATTTAAGCTTGCAAAGAACACAATGCTTTTAAGTTTTCAAGGCTGAATGGAGAGTAACTTCCCATTCCAATGAATGATATGTTTCTCAAACATATTTATTAAAAATCCTACAGTGTTTAGTTAGGGTAGGATTTCCCTTTAAATAAGTGCTTCATGCACATTGCATGTTTTTGAATTCAGTAAAGTGCATTCATGCATGTAATCTGGTTTATTAGATCCTTCCTAGTTTTAGTTTGTTTTGGAAGGGTTGGAAATTTAGGAAGGCATATTTTGATTACATGCTTTGGAATCCATGCCAAATGGACAAGATAAAGACATGGGTCTATAAGCTAGCAGACAGCTTTCCCCTCAAGATCGCAAGAAATGTTGATAATTTTTACACTCGTGCAAAAATGGGTAACTCGAAACCTCGTTATGATTGATGGTATTGGTGAAGTGACCCTAAGCTAGGGGAGATTATTCCAGTTCAATATTTGTTCTACTAGATTAATTAAGAACTACATGTAATTTGTAGCTATGTGTGTTTTTACAAAATGTAACATATCAAACAGTCTGCAATTTTATGATTGTCTTTAGCAAAAGAACACAAAGCCCCAAAGGACAAATGTGTAATCTTGATGAAGAATAAAAATAATTAATATATGAAGTGTTAAGTTTTGGAACAAAAGTCATAGTTACAGATTGCAGTAGTCAAAGTTCATTGCTAAAGTTACATGAATTTCAAATGTTCCCACACAATTCGTGGAATGTAACTCAAAAGTAAATTATAACTACTGAAGTAAGAAGTACATATGCATGAAAAATAAAGTAAAGGATTATGAAAGAACCCATCATTTCCTTGGGTTTCTTTCATTTCAATTGATGCATTTCCATCTCAAGATTTGCTCCATCTTCATCCTGACTTCTTAGAAAATGGCACTGTTCCTAAAAACAAGAAAAGGAAAGATTGTCAATCACAATCTCAGGGTTGATTCTTATTCCTATACTATCCACTTTTGTGCAAGTGGATCTGCTAACATTACGAGGTATAGTTTATATGAATATCAAATGCATAACTGATAAAAGCAACATTCTGTAATAACATACATGACTCATTCACTCATAAAGAACCAAAGAGAAACACGATGGAATAAAAGAGAGGCCAAAAAGCCTAATGTTTTCTAACTAGTTTTTCTAAATGTGCAGGTACAAGTAAGAAGAAAGAAGTGTTGCATTCTATAACTTGAATCAGAAAAGTAATTTTATTTTATTTCAAACTAAAGGTTGAAGTATACAAATATATGATTATACTAATTGATAAAAGAAATGCAAGTTTAGTACTCCAATTTCTAGCTGGAATAAGAGAAATTACAACTGAAACAAAATGGAAAAGGGAATCGAAGAAAATTTTGACAGGGCTTCGCCATGTAAAATGCAAATTTTACATCTTTCCATCATGCTATTTCAAACTAATACATGCTTGAAAGCTATACATAAATCAAATAGTAATACAAAAAGGAGATAGTGCATGGTATAGTCAAAGACACAGATTCAAATAAGTACAAGTTAAATTCATGATATAATACAACTAAGGATGCAAAGGGTAATTCATGATGAAAGATAAAGTACACCATGCAATCAACTCAATGTACATCTACAAGATCAAATTTAGAGAATCATGACATCACAAGGAACAAACTTCCATAGTCTCAAGAAAAAGGTTCTAAACATTGCTTACTTTGAAACATTCAGATCATAGGGTTCCATATTCTGTAAAGATAAATCAAAGTAAGTGCAATCATTGCAAATAAATCAAGAATATTTATATTTTCTAGCGTAAAAGTATACTTGTGATTTTCCAGATCAAAATAAATACAATATAGAATCTCAGTCTTAAAAGTGCAAAAATACAGATCAAGATACAATCATAATGAACATTATATAGATTTTCAGCTACATGTGGTAAAATGCACTGGGAATGAATCGTTGTGTTTTGAAAATAGAGAAATTCCCAGTTATTACGAGGTCAAATTATAAAAAAAGAAATTTTCAATCCATATAATCATATTAAGCTCTAGTTGCAAACTAGGTAGTAAACCCTTACAAGATGTTATAGTTGTTGAAAAGATACACAATACGGGATAGCAATAAACAGATACAAAGCTCAAGATTTGAATATAGAGAAGAATGTATCATTTTTCAATATAAAAAATATAGTCGAAGTACAAGTTCAACTTATCAGATTTGCATACAGTATCAACAAAATGATAAGGATCAAGCTTATTATAGCCAACTGAAGGAGACACAATTTCCAAAAAATCATGCTCTCAGGGGAAGAATCAACCAAGAAGAAGCCTCATTACATACTTTTCTTAGAAAAATATGAGTTACAGAGGTCCTTATGCATTAAAGGGTGGACAAGATGCAATTTTCAGATCATCAAATTTACTACTATGAATTCGTTAAGCTCTCAATACCAACATAGAACAAATAATCAATCAAGCTTGCAGATGAAGATGTAACATGATATTTTTCAAAGAATGATATGATTTTACATCTATAGTAGAGCATGAAATCTACAGTATAGAGCATGAAATTAAAACTATGCAGAAAAATCAAAGCTCTGTGGAAACTTACATGGCTACCGACATAGACCCAAATTGGTGTTTAAATGCTTAGATAATGACTACTCATAATAGTGAAAAGGAATCATTTACTTACAAACAAATGATATATTCATAAAACATAGATAACAGGTTTTCAAATAGTGATATCTACAGTTCTCAGAGGTTATGGAAACATATTCAAGCTCAGAAACAATACAGTACAAGGTCCTACTATCTTCAAGTGTGTATTGGAACAATTAAAATTGGGTAATAAAACTTTTCACCGTCAATTTCTAGACATTGAATAATATCTACAACTAGTGAGCAAGAAATATCTCAAAATTACAAACTGAGAAGGAAGATACAACTCAAATTAGATCTTAGAGATCCAACAATGGCCATAAAAAATACAAGAAAATCCAAAAAGGGGGTTCAAATATTAATGTTTATAAAGCCATCAAAGACCAGAAAATTAGAGTTGGATGTATAGTAATGGCCGCTTGGATAAATTCACATCATTCCAAAGGTGGGATTATAGATCACAAGCCTTTGCAAATAAAAAATTAACCTAGGCTCAAGAAGATCCATTTGAATAAAAATACAAGCTTATCCCAGGAAGATTCACAACAGTGAGTAAAATGAAACCCACGTCTCCCCCATAACTGCCATGTAGATCACAATAAACGTTTCAGGCTAAAAACAGAGCTAGGTTTTCACGATGCCATAGAGTATAAGTGAAATGGCGAAGATAAAACCCAGATCTGAGTATACATAGGCAAATCTAACTCGAGTGACTCCATAGAGCTAAATCCCTAAAATAGATCATGCAAAAGACCATAACCAAAAAATTTAAGAGATATTTAGAGCTTCCAAAGTTACCCAAGATTCAGGAGATTAATGAAAAACATAGCTATAGAAATAAATTCAAGTAGTATAATCAAACTCCATTACACATTTTTCAAAAGGATTCACCAGAAAGTACAAATCCTCAAAAGATCTATCAAACAATGTAAATCAACTTACCATTTTGATGTCAAAATTTAATAAATCCTTGAGTACAGAGTTATAAAACTCAAAATATAGAAGGATATTACTTTGTACTGTCATCACCAATCCGACACTATGATAATTCTTCACCGGGAACTCCTCGTGCTATGATTATTTACTAATGCACAACCTTTAGTTTGGTGGATGTAATCTGGAAACAAAACAACAACATAACACAAGAATACCATCGACTATGATAAGACGGAATGATGAAAAATTTGAAATATCAAAGTAAATTATAATATTAACATGAAATTGTTACAATCTCACCCATGAGGTACTTCAAGTGTTATTGACTTCACTTGCCTTTCACCAAGACTATGGGAGAAACTTTACAATTACACCTCTTAATGGCTTCTTCAACACACCTTTAAACTGATGGCTTCCTTCGCACACTTCGTATAATATTTCTCACTACTTCCTTCTATGCTAAATGAGGGGGGTAGCCTCTCTATTTATAGAACTTCTAGGCTTATCCATCTTATCTCTAAGATAGGATAAGAAATCCACTCTAACGAATCATATTCCATACCTTAACTCTTATCTGTACATGTAAGCTTATCTTCTAAGATAAGATAAACCTTATCATTTTACATGGGTTCCACATTTTTAGACTTTTTACAAATAAAATACACAAAATATTTATGACCTCACTCCTTGTCCTTATTACCATTATAATATTTCTAATTCCTAATCACGTAGACCCTACTTCTCTAATTATCCAAACTTTGACATTTTAACATTACCAGACCACTTACGACAAATATTTACTTTTTACAACATTCCTATTGTACTTAGACTGTTACCGTACTCCACATTATTGGCAATACCATACTGATGGTACCATTATCTTCTATTAGACGCTACTACTAATTATACTTAACAATAGCATATTCATAATACATACATTAATGAAATAGAAATTACAGAGGAAACTTTTAGTGTCGACATCTTCCCCCTTCCTAGCTTCTACTCCGTCCTCGGAGTAGACTATTCTGGTGCTTGGAAAATATTCAACTTGTCATTGTTGACCCGTTTTTTAATGGGAGTGCCATCCAATTCCTCCAGTCGGTACGTACCATTTTCATGCACAGTTGCTATTTTGTAGGGCCCCATCCATTTTGGAAGAAATTTTCTGTCTTCTTTTTTTGTATCTGGAATCATATACTAGAACCAAGTCATTCACATGAAATGGAGACCACCGGATCTTTTGATCAAAGTATTCCTTCTGCTTCATTTTCTTCTTATGTCTTGTATCCTTTGCTATCTCCCTCATTTCCTCTAGCAAATGAAGATGTACCAACCTTTCTTTTACTGAATCACTTTCATCCATCCTTTCATTTTTTATAACTCTCACAGTGGGAATATCAAACTCAATAGGAAGAACTGGATCAATGCCATAGGCCAACTGAAATGGGGAGTATCTTGTTGCTGACTTTGATGTTACCCTATATGCCCACAATGCTGCATGAATCCTTTTATCCCACTTATGTACCTGCAAGGCTGCATCTTTTGCTAGAATTTGACACAACACAAAATTTGTTCATTCCACCTATCCATTTGTGCTTGGCTTGTATGTTGTTGATTTCTTATGCTTAATAGAAAACTTATTGATTAAGGCTTCTACCACCTCATTAATGAAGTGGCTTCCTTGATCTGTTACAATTTCTAATGGACAACCAAATCTGGTGACAATGCGTTCATATATGAACCTTGCCACTTCATCCATGGAAGTTGTTTTCAATGGCCTAGCTTCAACGCACTTGGTTAAATAATCTGTGGCAACTACAATATACTTATTTTGGTGTGAGGTAGTTGGAAGTGGACCTACAATGTCTATTCCCCACTTTTCAAAGGGACCAAGTGGAAGAATAGGGCATAATGGAGCTAATGAAGTCTTACGGTTACCATGTGTTTGACAAATATCACATGTCTTACAATAATTATAACAATCTTTAAAAAGAGTGGGCCAGTGATAACTTGCATCCAAGATCCTTCTTGCTGTAAGTTGTCCAGAGAAGTGCCCTCCACATGTACCATTGTGGAATTCTTCTAGCAGTTCCTTCCCTTGATCACGCCCAACTGCCCTCTTATATTGTCCATCAGGTCCTATTCGAAATAATACTCAATGCAAAATAGAATATGGACGACTGGCTTGAATAATCTTTCTCTTAGTCTTTGCATTGGCACCATCAGGAAACTTGAATTCATTCAGATAATTCCAAATATCTATGTATTCAATAGGGATTGTGTCAAGGGATAACAATGCTGCATCGGAGAAATCATCATCATCACAAGATGATCCTAAACCATCATAGGCTCGAGAGATTGCATCTGCATTAACATTCTTCTTTCTTGGCCTATTTATAATATCAAATTCAAATTCTTGTAGCAAAATTATCCATCTTGCTATCCTCCCTGATGGGTTAGGCTTATTTATAATATATTTTAGAGCCTGATGATCTGTTACAACTAGAAATTTTTGCCCTAGCAAGTAATTTATAAACTTCTTTACAACAAAAATGATAACCAGAGCCTCTTTTTCAGTTACAGTATAATTTACCTCAGCACTGCTCATTTGTCTGCTCCCAAAGTAAATTGGATGTTCATTCCCATTTTCATCCTTTTGGCTCAAAGTACTTCCTAGTGCTGAATCTGAGGCATCAGTGTACACAATGAATGGCTTGCTCCAATCTGGATTCTTCAAAATAGGTGAAGACACCAGGGCTTCCTTCAGTTGTCCAAAAGCTTCATGCGCCTTATTTCTTGGTTCATAAGTAACATCCCTCTTCAAGAACTGGGTTAGTGGCTGTGCAATCTTTGAGAAATTCTTGATGAACCTTCTATAGTAACCCAAATGGCCTAAAAATGATCTCAACTGACTTCTATTCATAGGAAATGGTAAATCTTTGATTTTTGAAACTTTATCAAGATCAATACCAATACCATGTCTGGATACAACATGCCCTAACAAAATGCCTTTAGAACATCCAAAGACACACTTTGTAGGGTTTAGTGAGGCTTGTGCTTCATCTAACCTTTGAAATGCTATCTCCATCTGGTGCAAGTGGTCCAACTTGCTCCCATAGATGAAAAAATCATCCAGAAATACTCTGATGAAGGTCCCAATGTAGGGTTCGAACACCCTATTCATCAAACGCTGGAATGTTGCTGTAGCATTACACAACCCAAAAGGCATAACTCTATAAGCAAACGTTCCCCAAGGAGTGGTGAACGTGGTCTTCAACTGATCTTTCTCTACTATACAAACTTGGTTGTAGCCACTATATCCATCAGCAAAACTATAGCACTCCTGGCTAGCTACTTCGTCCAAGATCTGATCTGAAAATGGAAGAGGGTAATGATCCTTCTTTGTTGCCTTATTGAGCTTCCTGTAATCAACACAAATGCGTAGCTTCCCATTCTTTTTTATTGAGATCACAATGGGAGAAACCCATTCTGAACTCTACATAGAAAATATGAATCCTGCATCAAGCAACTTATCTATTTCTTCTTTTACAGTGTTGGAAAAATTAGGATTCATTCTATATGGCATTTGCTTTATGGGCTTAGCACCATCTACTAGCTCAATACAATGTTCTACCCAACTTACTTGACGGAGTTCCTTGTAATCAAAAGTGAATAGGTGTATGTACCTTCGAAAGAGTTGGAGGTAGGATTCCTTCTCACTCTCCATCACAGCATCACCAATCTTTATTTTTTGGAGACGATCATCAGCTTCTTCTTCAAATAATTTTATGGGGTCATGAGTTGGTGTGACTGGAAGGATATCCATGAATGAAACATCCACCTCACTTTCTTCATCTTCAGTGTCCACTTCACTGGTACTAGAGTAATCAGAGGATGTCTAATCATCAGTTTCATCACTTGAATCCACAGGTTCTGCTTTATGATGTCGAGAGATCATGTTTATCTTCACTCTCTCTACCATGTCCAAGTGTCATAAAACCTTCATTCCAGTAGTTTCTTGCATGAACTCTCCTTAGCCATGGTCTTCCCAGAAATATTGGGTATGCAAAAGTACCATTTTTCATCACCTGAAAGTCTACCACACATACAACACCCATAACAGATATTGCCACATTTGAAACTGCACCTTCTGGTTTAGTTTTTCCTTTATTTAATGACCTTAACATAAGTGTTGAAGGGCGATCAATTTTTAAACACAACATATTCATTACAGACTGGGTCATTACATTAACTGCAGCACCTCCATCAACTAAGACATCATGAATTGAAATACCATTACATAATACCTCAGCTTGTGGAGCATAGGGATCCGCCTCTACCTCCAAAACAGGGACCTCAACCTCTTTCCTTCGTCGAGCATTGAGTCCACTTTGCTACTCCCGCCTCTTCTCAGAAGACATAGCCAAGAGTTGACCATATGTAATATTTACAGGACTTTTGGACAGATCTTCCAAGATGGAGTATGGTCCTCGCCCCTGTGAAATCAGAAAATCTTGCACACCTAACTTTCTTCTCCTATGTTTCTTACTAGTTTCTTCTTTCATCTTCTTAGGATCATTTCCATCTTGATTATCTTTTTCTTTCTTTCTTTCCTTTTGTTACAAACACATCTACTTCATTATTTCTGCTCTTATCTACTACATCAAAATAATTCACAGGTGCTTTTCCTTTATCATTATCTCCTTTACTAGACGTAGAAGATCTATCTGGACAATTATACTTATAATGACCCTTTTTATAACAACCATAACTTACAACTTCAGAAATATTTCTTTTTGGACCTCTATCTCGTCCCTGAGAACTAAATTCCTTTCCTTGAAGAAGATTAATAGTTAACTGACCCATCTTTTTGAGAAAATATTCATACTCAGTAGATGTACTAGGAGAAATATTTGTGCTCACCGGGAGTGGTTGTGGATTCTGGACCAAAGGTGCTGGTGTAGGCTCTACTTTAGCAACAATTTCTTTGGGCTCCTCTTCCATGCTTTCTTCTTGCCTTCTTGCAATCTCCTTTGCTTGTTCAATGGTAGTTGGGCGGTCATACTTCACTCGTTTTCTAATCTCTGGCTTCATCCCAAGAATGAAGTGCTTGCAGGGGAGATTATCCATGCCATTCATCAACCCATCCGCTAATCCTTCCTTCTGGATCTGGGCATCGAGCTTCCTCCTTAGCTCTAGAACATGAGCATAATAATCCCTTATCTTCTCCTTCTCTCCTTGGGATAGCTTTGTGATCTCGATCAAGAGATCTGCATATTTGTGTTGTTCACCAAATTCTTCAAGAAAACTTTCAGTTAATAAATCCCATGAATTTTTCACATTATCACCTAGTGTTTCAAACCACCTAAGTGCTGAACCATCCAAAAAGGTAGGAAAAAATTTAGTCCATTGTTCCCTTCTTATAAGGCCATTACAAATACAAGATCGCTTAAACTCTTGAATGAAAGAAGAAGCATCTTCATTAGATTGAGCTGAAAAAACAGGAATCTTTCCCATTTTCAAAAGTAACCACCGTGAAATACCAACCCACAAGTACAATCAACACGACTTATATGCACAAATAATTGGAATCACTATACTAGAAAGTGACTTTACACCTTTCTATAGTAAAATAGAAATGACCACGGTAACTATGGTAAAACTTGACTTACTGCGGTAAAAACTGACTTTACTGTGGTAAACACTATTCACAGTAAAAAGTGAAGTTACTGCGGTAAGTACTATTCACAGCAAAAAGTGACTTTATTGTGGTAAATACTATTCACAACAAAAATGACTTTACCATGGTAACTATTATTCATGGCAAAAATGACTTTACCATGGTAACTACTATGCACAGTAAAAAAAGGTTACCCTCCAATTGATTTTTGACTAAGTGGGAATATCTCTCCAGACAATCCACCAACGAGGAATGGTCCCGACAACGGAACTAAAATGTCATCACCAATCCGGAAGTATGATAATTCTTCACCGGGAACTCCTCGTGCTATGATTATTTACTAATGCACAGCCTTTAGTTTGGTGGATGTAATCTGGAAACAAAACAACAACATAACACAAGAATACCATCGACTATGATAAGACGGAATGATGAAAAATCTGAAATATCAAAGTAAATTATAATATTAATATGAAATTGTTGCAATCTCACCCATGAGGTACTTCAAGTGTTATTGACTTCACTTGCCTTTCACCAAGACTATGGGAGAAACTTTACAATTACACCTCTTAATGGCTTCTTCAACACACCTTTAAACTAATGGCTTCCTTCACACACTTCCTATAATATTTCTCACTACTTCCTTCTATGCTAAATGAGGGGGGTAGCCTCTCTATTTATAGAACTTCTAGGCTTATCCATCTTATCTCTAAGATAGGATAAGAAATCCACTCTGACGAATCATATTCCATACCTTAACTCTTATCTGTACATGTAAGCTTATCTTCTAAGATAAGATAAACCTTATCATTTTACATGGGTTCCACACTTTTAGACTTTTTACAAATAAAATACACAAAATATTTATGACCTCACTCCTTGTCCTTATTACCAATATAATATTTCTAATTCCTAATCACGTAGACCCTACTTCTCTAATTAACCAAACTTTGACATTTTAACATTACCAGACCACTTACGACAAATATTTACTTTTTACAACATTCCTATTGTACTTTGACTATTACCGTACTCCACATTATTGGCGGCACTATACTGATGGCGCCGTTATCTTCTATCAGAAGCTACTACTAATTATACTTAACAACAGCATATTCCTAATACATACATTAATGAAATAGAAATTACAGAGGAAAATTTTAGTGTCGACAGTACAGGTGTCAAACTACTAGGTGGTTATTAAGGAAATGAGAAATAACATAATAAACCCAAATACCCATATCTTAAAATATGCATATCTATAGTTTTAAAGAGCCAATATCATAAACATTGGCGAGCATATAAGAAGAAATTGTTGGTATCCAAATTGATTATCTTATGAGGTCTGAGAAACATCACGAAACTGGCAGGATGATTGGAGACAGACGAATCATGATATAAATCATTTTGTAGTCGGGGAGGGGATTCAGTTGACTCTTTGTTACTCATCCATTGGAGAAATGGATAACACCTTACTACGGGTTTGATCTACCCTCACTACTTTATGTTGTGCATTTGACCATGGTGAGAGGACCCATTCTGTAACCGGTATTGGTGAAGGACATCAAAAGATTCTTCTTTTCAAAATTTTCTTGAAAACATTGAGAAAATATGATCAATAAAACACAATCTAACTCTCACAAGTTGTCACACTAGAGACTGGAGATGTTTCTTGGACAAGGTTCAGGTTACTAAAGATAATAATTGAAACTTGATTGTCTTTAAAAAATTTAGTAGTGGAATTTGATAACTCTTTATGGATACATAGTACAAACAGGGGTAGTTCATGTACGATTTATCATTTGAGAAGTTTTCGGTGGGAAGTTAAGAAATATAAAGTTGATTATACCATATATTTGAGAACTGTTGGCGTTGAACCGTAGCACCCCTGGGACTCTGCAACGCGATGGGTTGAGAATATCAGTGCGATTGCACAACATGGAGCTTTTCCTAAGTGTGGGACCTTACGAAATCAGAAAATCTCTCCGGGTGAAGGCCGACTCCTATTCCTCTGTTCAGATGCACCAATAAAATGTAGAGGTTTACTCAAAAAACCCTAATCTAACTACCAAGGAGACAGAGAGAGAGAAATGCATAAAAAGTAAACCTAAGCTAAGGAGGTGATGCACCGAGGAATGTTGGACACCTGTTTTGTAAGATTAAACACAGACCACATAGATGTATACCACACCATGCACAGGCAACCAAAATGTAATGAGAGATCAAAATAACAACAATGAATACACGAGAGGGTTTAGAATCAATCATAGACACATATACATTGCTCAAAGGTCGATACAGTACATTGTAGTGGCCAAGAGGCAAAAAACGACATTACAATCCATATGGGAGGCTTGAAAACTCCACAAATTCTCTTGCAAGCAGGAGAGAAGGGAGGGTGCAAAGCAGAAATGCCCAACACTTAGAAAAATCCCCTCCTACATATTTATATGAGGAAAAAATGAGGGAGGAGAGAATGGTTCGAATTCTACCCCAACCACCTCCAAGACTGCACCTAACTCCTCCCATAATGGCGGTAGGTGGGATCCTCAACAACTCAAAACATGACGGACTGTATTTTTGCATTTTAAGAACTTTTTCCCACCCAATTAAAGATATCTAGTCGTAGTTGGGTAGAGGACGCCGAGAGCTTTCTGAAAAGTCCAACCTTGTGTGAATCTGAGCTCCCTATAAAAAGTTATGGCGATCTAAATATTTCCCGTGTCAGGGTCTTCTGCCAGTTGGGTTCGGGTTTCTCCTTTGCATCTGCATCGGGTTTGGAGGATGCCTCGACATGTTTTCACCCTGTGTTTCTCCGCCTCCCAAACCTGATTTGCCTTGCGTCGGATTTTCCAACCCTTGCGACATGTTCTTTGTTGTCGGGTTTGCGGAACCCTCGAGCATCGGGACATCCTTTGCAATCTGCATGTTTCATGTTTCGTGTTTCCCAAAACCTGAAACCCGATTTTCCTTTGATGTCGGGTTTTCCACCCCTTGCGACATGTCCTTTGCTGTTGGGTTTTCCAACGCTTCTGACATGCTTCTTTTCCGTGTTTTCCCGACTCTGAGACCCGATTTCCTTTGTGTCAGGTTTTCTAAACCCTCCGACGTGCCTTTTCGTCGTGTTTATAATTACTCGGGGGTAAATATATTCAACAAGAACCTTTAGAAAATATTGGAACAATCACATACAAAATGCTTTAAAATAGCAAAAATATTCCTTCAACCAAAAGGTGTGTATCAATGGAGGCCCAAAGATGCACGATTTCATACACTCTTCAAAAATTCAATAAAAAGGCTCATGTTAAAGACTCAATTAAATGTGGAAATCAACTGATTTGTCACACCTAAGATACACTCATAGGCTAACAAAAAATCTTTGTCAACACAGTGAAAGTAAAGTGATTTTAAATTGTTTATTTCATTACAAGATGAAAGATCTTCTTACAATGAAAATGTAAATGCCACAATACTACCACAGGGATAATATCTTCTGTGATTCAGAGGAATTTTAAAATAAGATTGCAACGGGAACATGAAAAAACATTTGAAAACATTCTCAAATAAATGAAAACACAATTATGCTCATGATCAACACAGATTCACTCAAGGTTCATTAGATTCATCAACAGGGGAAAGTTTCCTCAATAATCTCAGAGCTTGTCGATGGTTGTACACTTATAACCATTTTGACATGATTAAGTCCAAAAACACAGGAAAATGAACATGTTTCTCATACGGTCTCTTGGGAAAATGGTTTTTCTCAAACTTTTCTCAAAAAAAAAAAACCCCTTATACAAGAGTATTCTCATTGCATTTGTACAATTTCACTCGCTCACTCATCCTAAAATTTACCCCCAAAATTCTATATCTTCAAGAGAATGTTCCTCTTTACAACATACCATTTAATAATGTTTGTTCCATTTATAATATCTTACTTTCTGTTGCTAGGTGGATAAATCATGAACTGATCATGTTTCTCAGTTCCTCAACTAAGACTAGGATGCCATGTCATAAATTTTGATAGTATTTTTAATCATTATTTTATTTTTTCATGCAAGAAATCCCCTTTTTAATAATTCTCAGGTGGCTCCATACGGCTTGATCTGATAAGAAATCATTTTCACCTTTGAGAATACACCTTGAGGAATAGATACCTGCATTCATGCCTCTCATAAATGAGTGTCCTCATATGGATTATATCACATATCTGCACTGCGAGTCCGAGTTGGCCAAGTGTAAAGAGGAGCTAGCGGAAGCCTCTGCATGTCTATCAGGTACAACTACAAAAGTGAGATCTAGAGGTGAGACCTCAAATCAACGCAGGCCCTCCATGTGCCTTGGGTCCAAAAAAATTACACTGACCATTAAAAAGTCTCAGTATAAAGAGAATCTAGAAGAAGCCTCCATGTGTCTCTTTGACACACTTTTGATATGGTTCTCAAAAGTGGATATCCCAAACAAACACGAGCTCTCCACGTGTATGTGGCCCAAAAAAGGTGTACCATTTGTTGAAAAAATTTAAGAACCAGTGGAAGGTACCAAATGCCTAGGGTCTGAGAAAGTTTCATCAGCCACTTGCAAAGTCTAAGCATGGGAAGAGCCAGCAGAAATCTCCACATGCCTCTTTGGCGCTCTTTCAAAAATTAAAATTCAAGGGTAGATCCCTAAACATGTGTGAGCCCTCCACATGTCCTGGGCCTAGGAAAGTTTCCCTAGCTATTAAAAAGTCTCAGTATAAAGAGGATCTAGTGGAAGCCTCCATGTGTCTCCTTGGCGCAAATCCAAAGGTGAAACCTTAAAGAAGTGCATGCTCTCCACGTGTCTAGAGTCTAAAAAAGCTACACTGACCATTGAAAATTTTGAGCGTGGTTAGAGCCAGTGGAAGCCTCCAAGTATCTCCTTGGCACAACTCCAAAGGTCAAAATCAGAGGTGGATCCTCAAATGAGTGCAGGCCCTCCACGTGTCCTTTTGTGGATCTTAGGCATTTACCTTATAATTTCAATCCCTTCACCATAATGCATCAAAATATCAAATAGACCCACCACACCACATCCAATCAGAAAAGACCATATGTCCACAGATTTGGGGACAGGATTTACAGTGGAGACACAATTGTTGAAGACGCCCAACAACAAAAAAATTCCCACAGAGAGAATACTATAAATAATACCAAGACTCAATGTGATCCATGACCCAAGGAAAGGACTTGAAAATGGCATCCAAATGAAGGAGAAATTTTTCACGCATCCATACAGGTAGACAAAAAATACTTCTAACCATGCAGACTGAGAAATTTTAAGTGAAAAAGGGGTGAGATTACAATTGAGCACCAACACCGGCTTCGACTCGGCGATGGGAACTTCCTACGAGTTCCAAAAGAACAACATAATATACTATGTGCTAAAAAATCCATTGGGAAATGGATTCAAGCACCAACTTGTAGAGTAGAAAAATAATTACCAATACCCCAGGGACAAACTAAGAAACCAACAAAAACCAGCTACCAAGGACCGGGACGAACCAAAAGTGAAAAAAGTAGAAATGAAAAAGAACAAAAATACTATACATTGTACAATTATGTGTACCTTGATTATGGTATCCCAATTTTTCCCCCCAAGCAAAATTGGATCACCCATGACCCCGTGTAGAAAGAAATCTAAAATATGGTTCCGTTGAATGAGTCCATGCTCTAAATCCTACAGACAAGTTATTGTTGGGCTCTAAAATGGAATAGTAGGGTCATGGAAAGGGAAAATGGCTGTGTTAAAGGAACCAAAATATCAAAGGAAAATAAATGAAGAAGGTTCAAAGTCTTCGGGCTCTGTAAATGGTTCAGAATGGTCCCAAAAAATGACTAAGTATGGAGGAGACAACGGAAGCTATGAAGTGTCCAAATGGTGCACCTCCAAAGATTAAATCCAAAGGGGCAGACCCAAACATGTGCCAAGATTCCACATGTCCAGAGATCCAAAATTTGCATCAGACGTTGAAAAGTCTTCGACTCAGTGGAAGGTGCCAAGTGTCGGCTTGGCGTAATTCCAAGATGGGAGTCCTAAGTGGAGACTCAAACTTGCACCAACCCTCCATGTATCCAATGGTCAACAGAGGTCAAAAAGGAGAGCGGGCCCAAAATGACTAAGTATAGAGTGCAGGTGGAAGGCATCACGTGTCTTAACGACACTCCTTCCAAGTTAAAATCCTGAGTAGGTTTTCAAATGAGTGAGGGCCTTCCATGTGTCCCAAATTCCAAAAAGGGACATAGTCAGGGTTGAATAGTCAAAGCAGAAGTAAGCTAGCGTAAGGTGCCAAGTGTCTGAATGACGTTGTTCCAAGAGTAAAATTTGGAGCGGGTCTCCAAACAAGCACCAGGCCTCCACATGTCCAGGGTCAGAATTTTGGCCCTGCCAAACAAAGGACTCAAGAAAAATAAAAGGGAAAATCATGGAGCTCACGAAAGCCACCATGTTTCAGTCTGGCACTATTTTAGAATAAAAAGGTAGGGGCCAAATCTCCAAGATGCGTGAAGCTGCCACATGGACCCTGTATGGACAGACCCTTTAAATATTGCATGCCCGAGACCCAAATATTCAACTGGCCATATCTTTTGATCAAAAACTCAGATTTGGGTGGGAGAAGAATTTTTGGAAGTGTCTCGACATCATCTATGCCATGGATGCATAAAATATTATGTTTAGTAGGATTTGGTGGGGGAAACATGGGAAAAATCTTCTAGGCCATTAATACAAAATCTATTTTCTCCAACAACCGGATCGAGTTTGATTTGATCCACCTTTCTTCTTCCTTGGCATGTCGAGTAGACATAGGTAACCAGCATCAACAGATTGTAGGAGGATTTGAGAGTGGCATTGATTGATATTCATTGAGCTTTCAGAATAGGATTCAATGCATCACAGAGGTGGTTAAAATAGGATTAAAATATTTCCTCCTCTCTCTCTTATTCTTCCTATATATTGTGAAGGAGGGGCATATTCAAATGGTGGTTGATCTTCCCTCTTCTACCCCCTCTCTCTTTATTCCTTAGGGTAGAATGTGGAGTCTAAGCCTCCTCTCATGGCTCTGTAATGGCATTTTCTTGCCTCTTGCCCACTAAAAATGTACCGTATAACTTTTTGAACAATAGAATCTGTTTCATGATGCATTTTTCCATCCTTGGCTCATTTTATTGTCTCTTATTACCTCTCATTTTCGTATGGTATAATGTGCATAATCTGATGTATGTTCCAAGTTCTGGGAGCTATGCTTAATGGGTTTTGAAGTGGTTCTCTATGTGGAAACTATCTCTAGTCTATGGTTCATCTTGTCCACCCTCTCCTCTGCTCATCTCTCTCAACTTCAGGAGGTCAGGTATGTGATTCAACCACTTCCTTTTCTGGTGTATCACCACTTAGTGTAGGTTCTTTTACCCTCTCTCTCTCTGTCCCCTTGGAATGGTTAGATTAGGATAGGAATGGTTCTACCTTCACTGGAGGATATTGTGGTAGGTATATTAGGAGGGAAGAACCAGCTTTCTGCGCAGGTCCATCTCAAGTTTTGTAAGTCCCATAGCTTGAGAGATGGTCCCATGTTGTGCAATCACATCGAATTCCCAACTTGACAATCAGGCCATTCAGGGGTGTTGTGATTCTTCACTAATAATTTTGGCACACCCAGTGGGACAAGTATTAGGCACCATACCACTTCATCTTAGCAGGTTGTTGCGTTCATGTTGAGATTCAACCTTTTAAGGCACATGCAAGCACATCTAGAAACTCCATCTAGTCAATAACCCATCCTATGAGTTACAAACCTTTTCCATCCATTTCCACTCATTTCCATCCATTTATATCTTCCATCTCTTTCATTTTCCCCCATTCCATGAAGTTTGGTAATCATGACTTCATTCCCTTCATGGAACTCACACTTACAGCAACAATGCAGTTCACATCCAATGTATTTCCCAACTCCTCCAAATCAGCACTATAATCAGATCCAAGACCATTATGCTTACCCATATGAGCATGGTCAAAGTCTATTTGGCCATAGAGCTTATTAAGAATAAGGGGATGCATACAATAGTGACAACTATGTGGAGAATTTTGGTTTGCTGGAAAAGATTCAAAAAATAGATGCTGACATGGTTCATTCAAGGCCATAGCACAAATGAAGGCATTTGAGATTGGTTGCAGGGAATCTTGTCTATGGGTAGGCCCTTTTCTAAGGCATTATAGCCCTTAAGAGAATCTTGACTTCATGGTTGAAGTGTTGCCTCAACTTACACAGTGGATTGAGGAGATTGAGACTTATGAGCAAAGTGCGAGATAACCTTGTCAATGGGTAAGTCAATCACCAGCTCCATGTTCTTCATTTTCTCTTTCTAAAACTTTATCATTTCATCATGATCAAGAGTCAAGCCCCTTAGTTTCTACCCCAAGTGTTGATTTCTCTTCTCCATCTCCTGATCTTCGACCACATTTAAATTATTCTTCCCTTTTCTTTCCCAAGTAGTCATTCCCTCCAAAGAAACAAGAAGTTCCACCTCCCTCCCCATCACAAAAAATTAAAAAGCTAGTTGAAACCAAACCTATCACTCCTCTTGGTTTCCCAAGTCCATGTTGGGAGGAGACTCAAGAATCCGGTCAAGGAAAATAGCAAGAAGTGAAGCCCAATAGAGAAGAAACAATAGAAAATCTGAAGAGTTTGACTGTTAAATTTGGGTTTACAAATATCCCTTTGATTGTCAAGCCAATAGAGGAGGTCAGGGTTAAAGAACCAGTCGTGGCTGAGGCTGAGTTTGCAGCAGAAGAAGAATAAAAACAAGAAGAAGAAGATCTGGAGTCTCTTTACTTCGAATGTAGTTTCCATGATGGCACTTTGTCTGAAGAGGATGCTGATTTGATCCAAGCTTCACAACCAGTTAAAGAGGAGGAACAATCAGCTCCAAGTCCCATTGAAGAGGAGAAACTAGGACAAATAAAATTAGATTTGAAGCCACTCAATGAAGAAGGCATCATTGTAGTTTTTTTTTTTTCTTTCATTTCAAGGGCGTGATTTGCTTGATGAACCCAAGATGGAGGAGGATCATATAGTTTCAGAGGCCCCAAGTGCGGAGCAAGCCAAAGAAGAACCTTCAGTTCTTCCTCCTACTTCATCCCTTTTAATCTTTGATGTTGAAGAAGAGTTTGAACTTTCAAACTTCATCTTTGAGGAAGAGGGAAACCATGGTGAGCTAGTTGCAGATAAAGAGAACACCATAGAGGAGGTCGAGCACATGCAACAGGACAACACAGAGAAAAATTATCTGTCTGAATTAGAGGATTGCTTTCATGGAGATTACATCATTTTATCCTCCTCCATCAATCTTCCAAGCATATGAGTCTTCTTCCATGAAGGAGAGCATTTAAGGACAACAA
The DNA here is from genome assembly GCA_019776745.2 of Taxus chinensis. Lineage (NCBI taxonomy): Eukaryota > Viridiplantae > Streptophyta > Pinopsida > Cupressales > Taxaceae > Taxus > Taxus chinensis. The sequence goes on along the minus strand of CM034153.1, from coordinate 202,419,010 downwards.
ATTGTACTTCATAACAGCCCTTTGGAACCAAGGTTGGAAGATATGATTCTTCCATGTTCTTCACAAGAGAAGGAAGAGAAAAGGCAAGAAGATGTCATCATCTCTCTCCCACCATCTATCCAAGAATGTCCACAAAAAGACTCTAGTTTTGGAGTTAAATTTTAGAACAAAGGGCACATTCAAAGGATCAGACCATGCCCAATCAGGTACTTAGCTTCATTAGATCCAGGAGAGAAGCCAAAACCAGTCATGCCTACTTTAGGGCATGGGGACGAGCATCAAAGTACCAAGGGTCATCATCAACACTTCCAAGAGTCCAATACTCATCATCTTAAGGAGGTATTTTTTGTTTATGTAGATACCTTGATGATTTGGGTGGAGGACCGGCTTATAGTCAGTTTTTCACTCATACAAGCAGCCATATTCAATGTCAAATCATTTTCATGGCTGCCCCTCTTGAGAAAGGGAAGCTACTTCTCCCTTCCTGTAGCAGGCTTTAATTAGCCTCTTTTCTCTCTGGTTAGTTTAGGAGTAGGAGTAGACTTTGTTTCTAGTAGAAGAAGTGCCCATGCACACTTTGCATGTCTCATTTGAGGCATGTATGATTTTGTCTTTGTACATAAGTTTTGTTCGTATTGCTTCAGAGCTACTAAGGCCAGGCCATTCACTATTCATGGCAGAAGACTAATAGTTGCCTGTAACATTTGCAAATTTCAAAATAAAACAAATACAAAGCAAATAAAGAATGTTTTCAAGACAATCCATTCAGGGAAAGATGAAATCCTTAGGTCAAAACAATTTTCTACTATCAGAAGCCTTGTTTCACGATTTCTTATGAAAATTGCAAGTGCAATAAATCAGGCTCACAGTGGCTCAGAGATCAAGTTTTCAAATAAAAAGGATCAGTATCCAGATATTATTCTTGACTCCATGCCAAATGGATGCTTCAAGGCTAATGGTCTCTTCATCTAGCAGGTAGATGTCCCCTGTGAGTCACCAATTGTTATCCTAATTTCCCCCAGCAAAATTGGATCACCCACCACCCCGTGGAAAAAAAATCCAAAAAACGGTTCTGTCAAATGAGACCATTATCCAAATCCAACAAAAAAGTTACAAGAAGGATTGAAAATGGAATAGTGGGGTTAAGGAAAGGGGTCGAGAATGACTGTGTCAAAGGAACCAGAATCTCAAAGGAAAAAAAATGGCAAAGGTTCAAAGTCTTTGGGCTCTATAAATGGTTTAGAATAGGCCCAAAACATGAATAAGTATGGAGGAGACAAAGGAAGCTACCAAGTGTCCAAACAACACACCTCCAAAGATTAAATCCAAAAGGGTAGACCCAAACAAGCGTCAGGATTCCACGTGTCCATATCTCTAAAAGTTACACCAGCCATTGAAAAGTCTTCGACTCAGTGGAATGTGCCAAGTGTCGGCTCGACGTAATTCCAAGATGGGAGTCCTGGGTGGAGACTCAAACTTGTGCCAACCCTCCACATAGCCAATGGTCAACAAAGGTCAAAAAGGAGAGTTGGCCCAAAATGATTAAGTATAGAGTGTAGGTGGAAGGTGCCATGTGTCTTAACGATGCTCCTTCCAAAGTAAAATCTTGAGCAGGTTTTCAAATGAGCGTGGGCCTTCCACATGTCCTAGAGTCCAAAAAGGGAAAGAGTCAGGGTTGAATAGTCAAAGAAGAATCAAGATGGTGGAAGGTGCCAAGTGTCAGCACGACATTGTTTCAAAAGTAAATTTTTTGAGCGGGTCTCCAAAAAAGTGCCAGGCCTCCACGTGTCCAGGGTCAAATTTTTGGCTCCACCAAACAAAGGACTCAGGAAAAATACAAGGGAACATCATGGAGCCCACAAAAGCCACCATGTGTCAGTTTGGCACTATTTTAGAAGAAAAAGGAAGGGGCCAAATATCCAAGGTGCGCGAAGCCGCCACATGGACCCTGTGTGGACAGACCCTTTAAATATTACGTGCCTGAGACCCAAATGTTCAAATTACCATAAATGTTTACCAGAAACTCATATTTGCATGAGAGAAGACTTTTTGGAAGCATAAAATATTATCTTTAGCTAGCTGTGGTGGGTGAAAAATGGGAAAATGTCTTCTAGGCCATTAATGCAGAATCTATTTGCTCCAACAACTAGATCGGGTTTGATTTGATCTTCCATTCTTCTTCCTTGGCATGCCAAGAAGACATAGGGAACCATAATCGACAGATTGTGTGTGAATTTGAGAGTGAAATTAATTAACTTTCATTAAACTTTTAGAATAGGATTCAATGCGTCACAGAGGTGGTTGAAGCAAGATTCAAATTTTTCTCTCTTCTCTCTCTTATTCTTCCTATAGATTGTAAAGGAGGGGCATATTCAAAAGGTTTTTGATCTTCCCTCTTCTATCCCCTCTCTCTTTCTTTCATAGGGTTGAATGTGAAGTCTAATCATCCTCCCATGGCTCTATAATGGCATTTTCTTACCTCTTTCCCACTAACAATGTACCATGTAACTTTTGGAGCAATATAATCTATTTCGTGATGCATCTATCCATCCCTGGCTCATTTTACCATCTCTTCTTACCTCTCATTGTCACAGGGTATACTATGCATACTATGATGTCTGTTGTAGGTTTTGGTAGCTGTGCTTAATGGGTTTGGAAGTGGTACTATTTGTGAAAACTATCTCTGGTCTGTGTTGTATCTTGTCCACCGTCTACTCTGCTCACCCATCTCCACTTTAGGTGGTTAGGTCTATGATTCAAACACTTCCTTTTTTGGTGTATCACCACTTACTGTAGGCTCTTTTACCCTCTCTCTCTCTCTCTATGTCCCCTTGGAATGGTTAGATTAGTATAGGATAGGTTCTACTTGCACTGGAGTAGCTTGTGGTAGGTAGATTACGAGGAAAGAAATGGCTTTCTCCAGAGGTCCATCTCAAGTTTTGTAAGACCCACAACTTGAGAGATGGTCACATGTTGTGCAATCACACCGAACGCCCAAATTCACAATCAAACCATTCGGGGGTACTATGATTTTGTACTAATAGATTCTGAGTCATTAATCAAGGAAATGTTTCAAGTGCCTGTCATTAATAGGTAACTCAAGCAATTCCCCATGTAGATATTTTAGGAAGAAGGTTTTCTCGTCGATCCTAATATCAATAGAATAAGGCCCCATCCTTAATGCGTCATACTTTCCATATTTTCCCTTATCCTCATATCTGTTATCCCATAGTAGCACCAGATATCCTACACTAAAAACTCTTGGGGTAGCCTTCTTGTCATACGGTTTCTTCATTTTCTCCCTAAAATTCACATGTATTTTATGGGATTATCTTATCTCTTCATCTAGTTCAACAATTTGATTGATCTGTGCATCATAGGGACTAACCTCCTAGTCCTCCAATTGTCAGATGAACTGATATGAAGATAATTACATATGCAGGGGAAGTAGATCTTGAGTTACATACACCAATTCAAATGGGATCTTTCTAGTAGCTCTTTTAGCAGTAATTATGTCATCCCAAACAATGAACTTCAATTTCTCACCCCACTTTCTTTTATTTATCTCCAAAGTTCTTCTGATTATTTTCAATAAATTATTGTTACTCGACTCATCCTATCCATTACCTTGGGGATTATAATTATATGCATATGCTAAATTTATCCCATATTCTTAATACATAACCACCAAATTTTTAGCTTGAAAGCTCATGGCATTGTCAGCAATTATTTTGGTAGGTACTCCAAACCTACAAATGATATTATTCAAAATGAAATCCATGACAATTTTGTGGGTTTGCTTCCTAGTGGGGATTGCCTCCACCCATTTGGTGAAGTAATCAGTGGCCACCAATACCCACTTGTGTCCCAAACTTGAAGAATCTTAAATTTCCCCAACAAATTGCATTCCCCACTACTTAAAAGGGGCTTTAATTGACACATGCTACAAAGGAAGGGACCCCAAAGCTTTCAATCTTCCTGAAAAATGTTGACAACTCTCACACTTTCTTACTAGTAAAGTTGTATCCTTAAAAAGTGTTGGCCACAAGTAACTAGCCCTTAAGATCTTATGGGATGTTACTCTCTTGGCAAAATGCCCCCCAAAAACACCTCCATAGAATTCAGAAATTAATTTTGGGGCCTCGTCCTCAGTGATACACCTTAAGATAACTCTCTTAGGGTTTTTCCAAGCCAATCCATAATCAGTGATGATATATTTTTGGGAATCCAATCTAAGTGCTCTCTTTTGATTCTTGCTTAAGTACTTAGGGGATTATAGATGCTTGAGATAAAAAATAATATCCTTGTACCATTCAGAATTTATCAATTTCTCAAGAATATTCACACTTTCTTCTTCGATCTCATTTATCTCAACTATCTTCATATTTCTTTCTGTCATTAGCTTTTCTAGGCCCAAACCTCTGACCAATTTTATAGTTTGGATGTCCATATCATATTCCTATAACTTATTTTCCCATAGACATATTTTATTCAAAATTTCCATCTCTGAAAGGATATCCTTGACCATAGTATGAGGGACATAAGCTATGACTTTAGAACTTAAAATATATGGCCTAAAGATCTTTTTGGATTTGACCAAAGAAAAGGTCTTCTTCTCTATGATAGTATTTTTCAATAGTGCCCCTTGTAATGCTTTACTAAAGAAAGGAATTTTACTTTTAGCTCCTACATCATCCTTTTGTAACAAGACATATGCAATGGTATTCTCAGAGGCAAAGGAAAACATTTGGAAAGCTTTTTTATAATTAGGAGTTCCTAAATCAGGGGCATTTTTCAATGCTTCCTTGATCCCAGTAAAGGCTTGAATAATTTCTTCTTCCCATTGGATACTCTTATCCTTCTTCAACATACTAATGATTTGGATAGTCAATTCAACAAAGTTAGAAATAAATCTCCTAATAAAATTTATCTACTTGAAAAAGGATTGAATTCCCTTTTTGGTTCTTGGAACAGGAACTTTTCTAATGGCTTCCACTCTCTCAGGATCAATCATGACCCCTTCTTTTGATACAATATGTCCAAGAAACTTAGCATTTTGAACCCCAAAATAACATTTCTTAGGGTTCAGTGAGATACCATATTCCCTGCACCTTATCAACATCTTTTCTAAATGCTGCAGGTGATCACTTTTCTTCTTTGAAAAAAATATCACATCATCCTGATACACAAAAACGAAGTCATTTATATATCTAGAGAATGCTACATCCATTTCTCTTTGAAAAGTAGTTGTATCAATCATCAGGCCAAATAGAATTCTCATGTACACATATGTACCCCATGGAGTAGTGATAGCAGTTATGATTATCTTTGATTGGTTCACAACCACTTGGTTATACCTAGAAAAACCATCTAAAGTAGATAATAATTATGAACCTGTAACCAATTACAACATGTTATCCATATTTGGCAAGGGATAATTGTCCTTAATTGATGCCTTATTTAAATTCCTAAAGTCGACACACAATATTAAGTCTCCATTCTTCTTTTGAACAGGTACAAGGTTTGCAACCCATGAAGGGTACCTTGTAGGTTGTATAATTCCTCCATCCCTTAAATTTTTCAACTCTTCCTACATTTTTAGGTAAAGGAGTGGATTAATTGGTCTTTGTTTTTGTCTAAAAGGCTTGGCATTAGCTTCTAGGGGTATTTCATGTTGAAAAAGGTCTTCCCTATATGCTTTTAGTTCTAAATATGACCAAGCCAAGTACTCCTGGTACTTTTTTTGCAATTGAACATATGATTGCTTTTCTTCTCTTTTCAAGTTGCTACCTAGCCATATTCTCCTAGGTTTATCCTTTATGCCTATGTTATGTTCTTCAACATCTCTTGAGGCTAACATGTGTCTGTTAACAATGTGGTCAACATTATCAAAATTTGATTCCAATGCAACCAAACCTCTCGGAATAGTATTGGTTTTCAATTGGATAATGTCCTTACCAAACAAGGTCTCTTTTCCTTCATTTACACAAACCATTAGTTCCAAGTACATACTTTGATTGGAAAATTCTCCTTTATTTTGCAAAAAACTTTGGACCTGGGCATCATCTTCAAAAACTTTCTAGTGCTTGATATTATCAGGGACAGAAGACCTAGTCAATATTTAAATATCATATTCACAATAGGGGGATGATGTACAATTATCAAACCTTGATCCTAACACTGAAATTTTTTATGCTATAGTATTGTACTTCCTATCATGGTGCATTATATTGAAATAGTCAAAAATTTCAATGAAGTCCCAAACTGCATGCTTGTATTGCTTCATTCTTTGATTCTTTGTAGCATACAACTTTCTAACTTGTTTGAATATCAACTTTGAATCTCCTTTAACAATAATTTCTCTAAAACCATACTTCCAAGCAATCCTTAAGCCCAAAATTAGTGCTTCGTACTCTGCAATGTTATTTGTGCACTCAAAATTAAGTTTAAAAGAAAAGGTAAACTCCTCTTGGTTGGAGATATCAAGACAACACCAACGCCATTACTAGACCTAGAACAAGCCCCATCAAACATCAAGGTCCAAGGAGAACCAACCTACTTAGGATACTCACACTCATCAATTTTGTGCTCCTTACAATCAACATAGCCCACAAAGTTATTGACATTGACATCTATGTACAATACTTCATAAGAAGTATTGTTAGGGTCCTTAATGATATGCAACATTTTCTTCTCACCATAAAACTTCACAAGGTTTCCCTCAATTGGTATGGTTGCAAATTACATGTCCATTTGTATGCTTCCACCTACACTAGCTGCCCATTTTTTGGATAATAACATTTCCCACTTAGCAGGACAGTCCACAATAACCACATTCATGGTTAAGTAATTTTCCTGGATAAGCTGATAATTACATTACTAATCCCTTGACATATCCAATTACTGGCACTTCTATTGAATCCATAGCATTACATTTCCCAAAATTTGTTTTTACCTTGATATTTAACTCATTTATTACCTCAACAGGCATTACATTACATGAGGCTCCTGAATCATACATGTAGTTATTTACCAGCCTATCTTTAATAATCAAAGTGGTAAAAATGGACGTACATCCAGCTAAGATTCAACCATAGAAGTTCCCAAATACACCTCAGGTGATTCACCCAGTTCCTCCAATGCTTGTGGTATTTCTAACTCTGCAATAATGGGAAGAACCTCTATATTATTAACACTTTTTCCATGAGTAATATTTTCTTCCTTAAATCCGAAATATTTGAATGCTCTTTGCCTATGCTCTGGGATACTAAGTAACTCAACAATGGGAATAGTAACATTGATTTGACTCAACATTTGGGCTATGTCACAAGGAACATATTTGGGTAAGGTAGTATTAGGAGGAATATTCACAATTTCATTTGATAATATAGGACTTTTCAGAGTCCGGCCATGGGAAGGAGCACAAGTTTTATTTGGGGTAATTAGGACTTTTCTAGATGTATCTTTCTTAGGGGTTTCCTTTAGGATATTGGTAAGAACTAGAATTTTTGGCTTGGTTTGCGGCCCTTTCCCTTTGACACCCTTACTTCTAGTGTTATATTATTTCTCAAGAGCAACTACTACATTCATTAATAGTTTCATGTCCTCTTCGGAAGGGATTCCACCATCATACTTTTTAATCATCAAGGCCATTAAATATTCAAAATAATGATTAGATAAATCAAATTCTTGCACCATATCAATTTCAAAATTATTGACATGAGGAAGAGGAAATACTCGGTGAAGACAATCCCAAAAGTTTAAACAATTCTAGCACTTATCAGTTCAGTTGATGTTGCCCCTTGCTATGAGTTCTCAGGGCACTCCATCATACACACATCACCATATGCCTCGTCAGCATTTGAATCCTCAACTTCTTGATCTACATCACATGGGGAGTGTGGTAAGAAACACCTATCACACCACTCAATAACATGGGCCTCCTCCACAATAGCAACCATGGTATTCAAAGGATCAGGAGCCAATATATTCTTCTTGGGTTGAGGCTTTTTATTTCATGATCCCATGGGCCCTTTCCCTCTGTTATCTGATATGTGATCACCTATATGATGGTTTCCAAATCTCTCTTAACCATTTGGCTTGTGATGACCTTAAGAACTTTGTCCTATCCCTTTTTATTCTCTATCCAGTTTATAGGATATCTCTTTAACCGCTACAAAAAAAGTCTTCACAAACTCTTCTAGATCCACAACTTTGTTTGACTGAGGCCTCTCAGGATTGATCAACTCGACACCTTCTCTCTTAGGAGGCTTTCCAACTGTTTTGATGTTATTTTCTATTTGTAAGGCCATGGTGAAAGCCTTCCTCAAATTTCCCAGGGTTTTATCTCTCAAGTAATAAGAATCCTTTTTATCAAAAACAACATAATAGTTTATCAAACGGGACTCATCACCTGGCCTTAGGATTACAGGTAGTCTATTCAAGGTCTTATTGAGCCTAGTATTGAAATCATGGAAACATTCATTTGGATTCTTTTTTATATTTTAAAATTCAGATAAAAGGAACCTGGGATCTGTCATATCCCCATATTACAATATAAAGGTATTTTTCATCTCAATCCATGAATCTATTGAATTATTTGGTAAATCCTTATACCAGTCACATGCATCCTCCTCAAGAGTATGAATAAATAACTTTATATAAACGTCTTCAAAGTCAATTTCAAAATCTTCCATCATATTGATAAATAGTCTTAAATGGTGGTCACCAGGGATGGCATTATTCCCTTGAAACTTTGGAAACCTATTTCTGACATCTTGTGGCACCATTTTAGGATATCCAACCATACCTCTAAAATCTATTGGTCTAAAAGTACTGACAAAAAAAGGAGGTCTAGGTGGAGGTTGAGCCATATTACCTTGAGGAGGTGATCTTGTAGGAGAATCAAAATGATAAGGGATGAGGGGCCTTTGGAGCACAAGAGTTTAACTCTCAAAGTAAATATCCTCTAATGACTCAGTTTCTTGGAAAATTCTATCAACCTTAGAAGAAGCAAAGAAACGTTGAGGGACATGCTTTTCAGACACAAATGATGGCCCCTCTCTAGTAGGGGAACTTATATTCACACGAGGACTACTTGGTTCAGAAACACTTGAACATGTATGGTAATCTTCAACCATAGATTGATCACCTTTCAGAACTGATATCTCCTTTTTTGATTCTTGATTTACAACCACTGTTCAAACTTGTTTTCCTTCTTAATTTTCTTTTCCCAGATCTGGAAACAACTTTTGATTAGGATCCCTAGTGAAGAATTACCTTCTTCCCTCCAACTTTGCAAATATCAATGACAAATTTCACTTGACACAGGTTAAGACATTAGTAATCATAATTTTTTTAAATCAATTTGGAGTTGACACCAAGGATTCTCACCTTAGATATGCAAATGCACTATAAGTAGTTTGTCTAATGTCTATCAATACTTAATTTCTACAAATATTAATAGATTCAACCTTCCTTTACTCACATTTATCACTATTGATGCAAATTTAGTGCAATAACCACTAGAAACTGGAAATACTACACAAATAAACTTGTAATCTTACACAAATATTACAAATATCAATAAAGGTTGATGTTTAAACAACACATTTGTACTTAAACCATGGAAGAAACATTACCATGGTCAGTATGTGTATGCATTTGTAAAATAGTCCCCAGTAATGGCGCCACTTCGGTGTTGGTATCCAAATTGATTCTCTTGTGAGGGATGAGCAACATCACAAAATTGGTAGGATCCTTAGAGACAGATGAATCATGATCTAAGTCGTTTTGTAGCCAGGGAGGGGATTGAACCGACTCTTTGTTACTCAGGAATTGAAGAAATGGATAGCATGTTATTAAGTGTTTTATCTACCATCACTATTGTAGGTTGTGCTTTCAACCAGGGTGAGAGGACCCATTCTGAACCCGTATTGGTGAAGGACATCAAGAGATCCTTGTTTGCAAAATTTAATGAAAACCTTGAGAAAATATGATCAATATAACACAATATAACTCTCACAAGTTGTCACACTAGAGAGTGTAGATGTTTACTAGACAAGCTTTGGGTTATTAAAGACAATAATTGAAACCTAATTGTCTCTGCATATTTTAGTAGTGGAATTTGTTAACTCTTTGTGGATACACAATACAAATAGGGGTAGTTCATGTAGGATTTTTCATTTGAGAAGTTTTTTGTGGGAAGTTAAGTAAGATAAATTTGATTATACCAGATATTTGAGAACCTTTACAAAATATTGGAACACTCATAGACAAAATGCTTCAAAATAGCCAAAATATTCCTTCAACCAAAAGGTGTATCAATGGAGGCTTAGAGATGAATGATTTCATACACTCTTCAATAATTCAACATAAAGGATCCTATTAAAGACTCAATTAAATGTAGAAATCCCTTATTTGTCACACCTAAGATACACTCATAGGCTAATTAACAATCTTTGTCAACACAGTGAAAGTAAAGTGATTTTAAATTGTTTATTTCATTACAAGATGAAAGCTCTTCTCACAATGAAATGTTAAATGCCATAATACAACCACAGGGATAAGATCTTCTATGATTTAGAGGGATTTTAACATAAGATTTCAAAATGAACATGAAAATCTATTTGAAAACATTCTGAAATAAATAAAAACATAATTATGCTCATGATCAACACAGATTCATTTAAGGTTCATTAGATTCATCAGTAGGGGAAATTTTTCTCAAAAATCTTAGAGCTTGTCAATGGCTGTACATTTGAAACCATCTTGACATGATTAAATCCAAAAACAAAGGAAAATGAACAGGTTTCTTAGATGTTTTCTTGGGAAAATGTTTTTTCTCAAATGTTTCTCAGAAAAATTAAAACCCCCTTATGCAAGAGTATTCTCATTGCATTTATACAATTTCACTAGCTCACTAATCCTAAATTTTCCCCCTAATAGTCTAAATCTTCAAAAGAATATTCCTCTTTACAACATACCATTTAATCATGTTTATTCCCTTGGAAATATATTACTTTCTATTGCTAGGTGGATAAATCATGAAATGATCACATTTCTCAGTTCCTCAATTATGACTGGGATGTCATGTCATAACTTTTGATAGTATTTTTAATCATCTTTTATTTTATTGTGTAAGAAATCCCCTTTTTGATAATTCTCAGGTGGCTCCATATGGCTTGATCTAACAAGCAATCCTTTTCACCTTTGAGAATACACCTTGAGGAATAGATACTGACATTCATGCCTCTCAGAAATGAGTGTCCTCGCACAGATTATATCACATATCTACACTATGAGTCCATTTTGGCCAAGTGTAAAGTGAATCTAGTAGAAGCCTCCACGTGTCTATTGGGTGCAATTCCAATGGTGAGATCTAGAGGTAGGAACTCAAATCAGCACGGGCCCTCTATGTGCCTTGGGTCCAAAAAAATTACACCGACCATTGAAAAGTCTCAGTATAAAGAGGAGCCAGCAGAAGCCTCCATGTGTCTCTTCGGTGCACTTTGGATATGGTGCCCAAAACCAGAGACCCCAAACAAGTGCGGGCTCTCCACATGTCTCGGGCTCAGAAAAGGTGTACTGGCCATTGAAAAAGTTTAAGAACTAGTGGAAGGTGCCACGTGCCTAGGGTCTGAGAAATTTTCATCGGTCACTTGAAAATTTTGAGCGTTGGCAAAGCCAGCAGAAATATCCATGTATCTCTTTGGAACTCTTTCAAAAAGTAAAATTTTGGGGCATGTCCCGATATAGGCACGGGCCCTCCATGTGTCTTGGGCCCAAGAAATTTTCCTCTACCATTGAAAAGACTCAGTATAAAGATGATATAGCGGAAGCCTCCATGTGTCTCCTTGGCGTAACTTCAAAGGTGAGACCTAGAGGTGGGACCTTAAACAAGTATAGGCTCTCCATGTGTCTAGAGTCTAAAAAAGATGCATTAGCCATTGAAAATTATATGTGTGGGTAGAGCCAGCGGAAGCCTCCACGTGTCTCTTTCGTGCAACTCCAAAAGTTAAAACAAGAGGTGGATCATCAAATGAGCGCATGCCCTACACATATCCTTTTGTGAGTCTTAGGCATTTACCTTATACTTTCAAGCCCTTCACCATAATGCACAAAAATATCAAATATAGCCACCACGTTGCATCCAATCAGAACAGACCATGTATCCACAGATGTTGGGAAAGGATTTACAGAGGATACACAATCGTGGAAGATTCCCAACAAAAAAATTTTTCCCGCAGAGGGAAGAATGTAAATAATACTAAGACTCAATGTGATCCATGACTCAGGGAAAGGGCTTGACAACGACATCCAAATGAAGGAGAAATTATTCATGCATCCATACAAGGAAACAGAAAATACTTCTAACCATGCGGAAAGAAATTTTAAATGAAAAATGGGTGATATTACAATTGAGTATCAATAGAAACCATGAACTTACCTTCTGAAAAATAGGGAGTGGGTAAAGAATTCTCCTTCAAAACTTGGAAATTTTCCATCGAGCGGGAAAAAAATTCGTACTCTCGATCTTAAACCAAGAAAACAAAGGTTTTACTCACAAAATGGTCATTTTTTCAGTCAAAGCTCGACTCAACCCTTATGATAAGATTTCCAAAGTAGAGCTCGAATAGAAAAATGGCAACCACCATTCCAAATAAGAGTAAAAGAAACCCTCACCTCATAGAAAGAAACACATTTAGAGGTGAAACTGAGAAGATATACATGTCCTCAACGAGCTCTAAGCAAAGAAATCAATGGAGAATCAGAGCTCAGATTCGAAGGTTACCTCAAACCATGAAACTCCTAAACCAAAAATTTGAATATCATAAATTTAATCAAATATCACAAAGCATAGTGGCTTAAAATGACAAACAAACAACTAAAATAACTCATGGAGGGAGCTCAAAAGCTTAAACACAGAAGAAATGTTTGTCGAAGAAATTTTTGCAGAGTTTCCCCATGATCAAAAGGAGCTTGTGAAAATTGTGAAAATGATTAGGCCAATTATTTTTACCCACCATTTCAACTGCAAGTTAACTTAACTCACCCTTAGGGTTATGCAAAGTACAGAGGTGTCAACTCACCATAAAACCCTAAACTAACTAGGGTCATGATCAATGGTGCAAAACAAATGATGCACTATAAATGGTAAGCAACATAAACTACCATTATGACCAGGGTTGAATAAATGCTACGTGTCAAGTGATGATAAAACCCTAATTAGGGAAATTCAATTCTCCACCAATAAGATTATGAAGGATTGATTTCTCATGAGAAAAGGGGAACATGTTTTACCACTTAAATTATTAATTTCTACCATGATTTGTGCCCGAAAATAACATATGCAATGATCAATGAAAAATTTGACCACATATGACATGTATTTAGGTTCTAGACCATTGAACTATGTCCCATAACAATAATCAAAGAATGGGGTTAAATATTAATACATGCCATTGACCAAAAGTGGTCATCAGCCAATCTAGACCCATCATCATTCAAATAAAGTATATACATGCCTCAATAAAATTAACAAAACAATACATGTAGAGGGGTCAATATATAGGTGGTTCCCCCAGTAAATGAACACTTTTTCTAAGGTATAAGGGAGAAAGCATTATTTTTACTTGCAAGAGAAGTATCTTTTCAAGGGACCACAAGAAGACAAACAGAGGTCAACATCCGAGAACAAAGTATCTTCTAAGGCATATTGCCTTATTTTCTACTAAAGAGGAATATTAGTTGAGTGCACATCAAAAGTGGTCCCCAAAGAGATGTGATACATTGGTGATAATTTTTTGCAAAGTATTTCAAATAAATAAATTATTTTTACTCACACAAAGAGATATTATCTTGCATGTGCATCCAAGGGGGTAGAACTAAAAAATTGCAAGTGGAGCAAGTTGTAGATGTCACATCATCAACTAGAAGACAAAGATTGTATGTATTGGAGAAGAGTTGCTCATAAATCAAAGCTTATTTTTAGTTAAGTTATTCATCCAACTTTATTAAAAATAGAACAGTCAATTGCGACTTGACTGAGTTGTAATTTTTGTGACCAAAGGCTATTAATGCCTCAATGTATTAGCATGTTTATTCTATTGCTTTATTTATCCATAAATAAAGGATAAAAATAGGATGCATGGGTGCATAGAAATTTAGTATATTTTTAGGAAGGGTAGAATGAATAATTTTCCTATATATTGTGTGCATTGGAAAAGCACAGAGGATGATATTTTTTGGACACATGAGTTATGAAGCATATTTTTGCTAGTTTTACCCTTTGAATGAGAATTATATTCTTCCTTTCTAATAATCTGTAGTCTTGTGTATGTCTTATTAATCCTTTTGAATGTCAAATTCATTTGTTAATCATCCTACCTTGTTGCAAATTTAGTATTTTTTGCATGATATTAGTGTGCATGTGTATCTTAACAATATTGCTGTGAATTTTCCTTCAATACATCAAGTGTCTTCCTGAATATTCTGCTAAAAAATATTGGGTTTTGCATCCAAAATTCATTCTCAGATATTTGTGCATGTACTCAATCAAAGCCCTCAACAATTTTGGTGTATCACCCCAGTTCTGAATTCATTTATAGTCATCTTATTACCCTCAAAACCAAAAAAAAATTATGTAGGATACATCAAGAAGGAACCGGCCTTGATACCAGAGACTCACCTAAACAATAGGTATACCCATAGACCTTAGGTGTTTCCATTGTATCTATGAAAGAGAGAGATCTATAGGAAGCTTAGAACACATGCAACCATCTCTCTATAGGGTGCTGCTATAAGGGCCTCACGCTTTTGGTTTACCAATGTCAATCTCTTTACGTAATCCAGTGTCTCATCTTTCATCACTTTTAGTACTTCATTGTCCTCTACCATGGCCCTTATCCTGATGACCACCTTCAGAGCTGTGTAAATATTCAATTCCTGGTCTGATTTCCTCAGCTTCTCCTATAAGGTTTGGAGCAATGCCTCATAAGATGCAATCTTCCTCATCACTAAAGCATTTGCTCACCCTTCTTCTTGCTCAGGATGTTTTGGTGTTGGAATGTGCATAGGTCCATCCTCAAGCACCAAATCCACCAAGGTACGTATATAATGCATTGTCGATGGAAATGTTTTGGGTACTTTGAACTTCAAGTTTGGTCTTGCTTTTAAGGCATGGTCTCCAATTTCCTCTACCATGTTGATGAAAGAATTGTTCTTCTTCTGCTCTAAGTCCTTCTTATGTCATAGGCATGCTATCTCTGCATCGTTTTCCTTGATCTCTTATCTCATTTCCCTGACAGTTGCAGATTTATCCACTTTCCTCCTTGCAACCTCTATAGATACCTTCACCAAAGCATTACTTAATTTTTCATCCGACATAACAGTAGGATTTACTGTTATGTGTCTTGTTTGAGGTTTCTTCTTCAATCTTCTTTATACACATGACTCTTCACATATGTCAAATTTTGGTTCATCCATATATGTCTGCATTGACCAAGAAAATTATTTCCTTGTGTGTACGTAGCCATCTCCTCATCCATTATCTCCCATCCATACAATTCCTTAAGGCCCACCATAATTTGGAAATGGCCGTGAACAATTTTATTTGTGTCCTTAGCATAGCCCATGACTAGTGCAGTATACTCCCCACTTGTCTTCTTCGATATTGGCCCCTTAAGAACTTAAGCACCAAGATTTAGAGATTGTTCTGCTATGCCCTAAGCAGTCTCTTGCGTTGTCCCATCTACCTCCTTTACTCCTTCTCCATCCTTCATTTCTTCATCCTTTGTCTCTTCCACGTCCTCTGGTGGTGTATGAGATTTAGGCACGCTCTCCTTAGAATCTTCTGCCTCCTTGTCTAGTTTCTAATTTCACCTTCTTTTCTTAGTTGTATCCTTTTGTGGGGAGAGTTATGGTGATCTATGCACCAATTTTGGAGTAGTACCTTGGGTTTTTGTTCTCCTGAATACCATTTTGAACTGAAACTCTCCTTAGACTATATCTAAGACCTCATCACCTCCTTCTTGTACTTGAGGTGGTGTAGTCACATGCTCAGCTCCTACCTTGTCTATAGGCTTCCTTTGTCCTCTATACTTCAGGCCACCATTATCTTCTTGTTCATCCTCCTTTTCATCCACCACTATAGTCTCTATAGGCTATGGAGTTGGCACATTATCTACTGTATGCTTACCCTTAGGAGGCCCTGGAAGCACAAATTCATTTTCCACATATTTGTTGTTCTCCAACTTGGGCTTGAGTTGAAGATACACAAGCACTGCTCCAACGTATTTGACTACCAAGCTTCCCAACTTTATGCTTATTACATCTAAGATAATTCTCTCAGTGTAGGTAGTTTGTCTTAGATATGTATATATTTTTCTCAGAGTTTGATAATCAAAATCTACCTTATCTATGATTAAGTTTAGGTGGCATACATCTGTGAATCGGTGAACTAATTCCTGTAAGTAGCATGTTGTGAAGGCATATGGCAGTTTACATCAAGGGCTCCAAGTTCCATCCTTCATCACAAATTACACAATGCAAAAATGTTGATAGACTGTAAACTGTAGTACCTTACCAACCATTGAAGGTAACTCCTTGGGTATGGGCCACTCCTCTTTGAAGGCCACATAGAGCCTATCATACCACATCTCCACCCTCTATTTAAATAGCCCACCCTTGGTCACTTTGCATAAGTATTTATCAAATATTTTCGCTAGAGAATTATTTTCCTTAGGATACTTCCAAATCTTTTCCTTTGGCCCATCAGGCACTCAAATCTCCATAAACACAAAAGACAATAAAATAGTGCCAAAACTAATTGTGTCACCCATACTTGCTTCTTCAATAAATCTCCCTACTATGTAACACATGATATTGTAGATCACTTATTGAGACATTTTCCTTGCAACATGCATCCACATTGTATTCACCTACGACCACCTTTCTTGGTCATTAAACTTTGTTATTAGATGTGCAGTTTCCTGTACCACTGGGTACTTCTTAAATTTATCAATGTCCATGCTATGTGGACACTTGGTATATCCTATCTCCTTCCTTATCTCTAGGATTGCTTCTTTATCTGTTAAGTCACTCTCTAGTTCTACTCCTGAGGCCCTTCATCCTGTTACTATTGAAATTAAGGCGGCTGTGATTCTAACCCTTTATCTGGTGAAGTAGAAGAAGTCCTCATGGACTCTTATCATCACCCATTGATACAATGGTTCATACTTTCCAAAATATGGCAGCTCATATAACTGGTAGACTCTAATCTGCTTTAGTAACTTCTCTCCAGCATAATCGTACACAGACATGTCTTTTGTTGTGCACTTGTTTGTTTTCATGATCAACAACCCATCTAGTTCCTTCTTATTATCCAATGTGCGATGGTTGTAATTATTGATCTTACATTTACGGATGTGGGAATCCCATTCTTGTCCCACAATCACACCCTCTAGATACTGTATTTTTGAAAAATTACTCTCAGGAGAAATTTCTCCCTTCACTTCAACCTTCTTCTTCCCTTTTACTCCTATTACAGGTGCTTTCTTCAATGCCATATGAAAATGTCTCCTTTATATCCTGTGTAACAAGCAATTTAAAACCCTAGTTCGAATCGATGTTCCCTAGTGGAGATCGCATGCCCTATCTCTTATGTAACACATATTCTTCAATCAAACCCTTCACCTATGGGGATGCAAGCTTCTCCTGTACACAAATCTTATTTCCATGTCTTATTTCACACTCTTTAGACCTCAACACAATTCTCTTAGCTCATTTTCACTTAGCTCTTTTCAAATTCTCACAATTTCAATTGTAAGAATGAACTCACATCTCATCCTTATATAGATTTTATAAAAAATTAGTTCATTTATTGCTCCTTCACCTACTAACAATCTGTTGGTATCAAGATTTAATCTACTTCACAACTTGAACAACATCATGAATCTACATAAGACACTCAAGGATAGATAGATGTTTTGTATGTCATTTGTAACCGAGGATCACACCTATTTTCTTGTTTCCATTCAAGAATTGAGGGAGTGGATAGCACCTTCATAAGGGTTTTGATATAACCCTCACTATTTTAGGTTGTGCCTATCAACCAAGGCAAGAGAACCTGTATTCCAGCCCCTATATGGTAAGGAGATGAAGATATCCTTCTGTTTTGCATATGGTGTGGAGGAGGCTTTGTGAAAACATGATCAAATATCCATTATCCAAACTCAAAAGAGCTGTCACTACTAAATGATGGAAATGTTCTAAAAAAAAAGATAGAGCTACTAAAGACATGATAAAACCCTGATCAACCTTGTGCATTTTTGTGAAAGGATTGAATTCTTTTGTGGACACACAATGCAGATGTAGGGGTACTGTAGGTAGGATGAGTTAGTTTAAAATGAAATTTTGATGAGAGACCTTGGAACAATAATAGCTAGAAATCATCACCTTCTTTGGGAAACCTTGCAAAAGAATTACAACACCTAAACAACAGAAATGTTTCAATGAATTTGAAGTGCTCTTTCAACCAGGATGTGTGCACAATGGATGCCCAAATCTACACTATTCCATACAAACTTTGATAGCCTACCACAAAGGCTTGAACCAAAATATCAATAAAGCATTCAGAACCCCTTGTTAGATCATGTCCTAAGGTACACCAAAAGGTTTGTAAATACCCTCAATTTACAAGGAAGGTAAGATGGATTTAAATCTGCTTATCTCCACTCAAATGAATGCTCTTCTGAATGGAAGATTGCAGATTCCTTCAAACCCTCTACAAGAAATGAGACCACGTATGACCAATAAAGATCCCAAACACAATATTGCAACATGAGCATGAAACAAAAATTGAAAACACGCTGAAATACAAGTGCATGCAAGCTTTTCAAGGAGATAAAACCAGTTCATCCAAGAATTTGATCAAATATATCAGCAAGGGAAAGTTATTTAGACAATCTCAAAGCTTGTTGATGGATTTATAGCTGAAACCAACTCAACATGATGAACATTTGATGCAAAATGGAAAGCAAAATGGCTCTCTGGCAGTTTCTCAAAAAGGAAAATGGACTTCTTCCAATATTTTCCTCTGAAATTTCTTCTCTTTCTCCAAAATTCTCAACAGAACCCAAAAATGTTTCCAAAACTACATGATATACCCTATGCCAACTTGGATCCTTGCATCCCAAGAAAAGAATAAGCCAAAGTGATCAAATTTGTTACAAAACCCTATCCATTTGATGAAAAATGATATAAAACTATGAAACAGCTCGCCAAATGCCAGAGATGCACAAATATTTTAAAATATTACATGAACTCAGATCCTTATCCATCCCAAGGTCACTTTTTTTGGCATTCCACCATGCCAACATGCATTTGCAATCATTTTTCACCTTTTTCCCTCATCATTTTTAACTCTACAACTTTTCATTTTTACATTTCACGTGTTTTTCACGGGCTGAGAAAAATATCTCATGAAAAACACTATAGGGCACCAAATTAGATCAAATAAATGATGCCATTGTGTTTAAAAGGCCGAAGGGATGCAGATTCATATAAAATTTCATGTGTTTTGGTGCAAAAATGACGATTCCACACTTCTTGAAGCTCCAATGGCAACCAAAAAATGACAATGCACAGCTGCCGTTGATTAAAATCAACTTTAAATGCCAGCCCTCCACGTGGAAGATCCAAATCCTCTCTAAAAGTGCCAAAATTACCCTTTTACCTTTACACAAGGTGGGACACATGTCCAAACATGATTGGGGCGGGTCCCTAATCCTTAAAAAGCATTTTAAACCCCTTTTGAATTTTGAAAAAAAAAATTAAAATTTTCCCACGGGCCCTGGGATGCGCCACATGTCCTCATATGGGCCTTTACCAAAACTACGGGCCGATTTGATGCATTTCACCACTTTTCACAAAAATGAAAATTTTCTCACAATTCCCCATGGGCCCAAACACCCATTGTTTCTCTGCCACATGTTGATATCCCATTAGAGGTGGAGCCGACTCATCACATTTGCCTTTATTCCTCTACAAGCATCAAAACCCCATGTGGGCCCGACATCTCTCTTTTGACATTTAAAAAATGCCATGTGTCACTGTCTTATTGGAGGTGGAGCTGACTCATCACATTTGCCTTCATTCCTCTGCAAGCATCAAAACTCCATGCGGGCCCGACATCTCTCTTTTGACATTTGAAAAATTCCACGTGTCACTGTCCTATTGGATACGGAGCCAAAACTCCAAAATTTTCTGCGGGTTTATTTTTCTCTTTAAGATCTTTTGCTAAAATTTGGAAAATTTTCCATCCTTCCTCCGCGCTTCGAATTTCCATCAAAATTTGGACATGTGTTTGTTGTTCATTGGTGCGGGCCATCGGGTCCAACTTTGTCTTTGAGGTTTTGAGCCAAAATTTTTGAAAAAATTTCAACTCTTCACTCTCCTGCTTGACATCCCCGTGTGATGTGTTGCCCTTCCATTGGGTGCAGATCTCCGGGCCAAATTGTAACCTTAAAATTTTGAAGTTAAAAGACTTCAAAATTTCCATAAATTCCACCCATCCATGCCACCTTTCTTGGACACGTGTCTACCTCGTATTGAATGCAGACCCCCGGGAAAATTTTTTCCTTTTCCATTTTGAAAACAAAAAATTTTCAAATTCTTCTAAGTTCCCTCTATTTTGGTCGATCTCCCTTAACACGTGTCACCTTTCCAATAGTTGTGGGCTCGTGGGCCAAATTTTTCCCCTGACACCCCAAGCCAAAAAACACCAAAATTTTCCAAGTCCTTCACCATCCGCCTGGCCCTCCTAGACACGTGTCATCATGCCATTCGCTGCGGGCCTTCAGGAAAAAAATTAATTTTGAGAAATTTTTTCAAAATGGAGGAAAATTTCCTAAGTCACCTCCGCCACTCGATGCTCCATCTGTCCAATCAAATCATGCCACGTAGGCACAGAAGGTAAATGCGGGGTCGCGGAGCAAATTTTCCCATCCCTAAAATTTGAAAATTTGACAAGTTATAACATTTCTTCCACACATCCTCGGCCAATAAAAACCTGCTACGTCAGCATAGAGTTTACAATGATAAATTTGACAGCCCGAGAGCAAGTGAAAAACATGAAAAATTCAGGGAATTCCCTAGAAACCGAATTTTCTAACAGGGAAGGTAGAATTCTTCATTTTAAACAAACTGAATCATCTCTTGACATCATTTGTGACCTTGGGATTAGGGAAACACTTGCAAAAATTCACAATTTGATTGATTTCGAGCTCTATCATGATTTGGAAAAGGAGAAAATGGTACAGCCCATGAAAATAAATAAATCAGGGCACAAATGGGGGGAGGAACTTGGATTTTACTGCAATTAGGGCAGAATAACAACACTAAGGGTATTTGAAAGAATCCAACTGAAAAAAAAACAAGTTACAGATCTTCAGCTTGAGCCATAAGGACGTTTTGGAGTAAAAATGGAACATGGAGAATTAGAGTAAAGTGTGCAAACCCATAAATTGCACCAACATTGGCTCCTGCTTGGGGATGGGCACTCCCAACGAGTTCCACAAGATCACAACGTAGACCAAGTGCCAAAAATCCATTGGGCAAGGAGTCAAAACATTCATAGTAGCCCAAAAACCAAAACTTTCACCAAAAATAGAGTTAGAAAACCACACCAACAATGTTTGCTAAGGACAAAAGGGAAAACCACGAGCCAACAACAACAAGAACAAGGAAAATACAAAACAAAAACAAGGGCTATACAAAATGTACAACTTGTGCATACCTCCTTTGGGATTTAATCCAAAAAGTGTTTTAAATGTCTGCCATTAATAGGCAGGTCCAACAAATCCCCATCCAAATCCTTGAGAAAAAATTATTTTCTCCAATCTTGATATCAATGGCATAAGGGCCCATCCATATAGCATCAAATTTTCCATGCTTGCCCTTGTCTTCATGCCTACTATCCCACAACAAAACCAGATCTCCAACACTAAAATCCCTAGGGGTGACCATCTTATCAAACAACTTCTTCAATTTCTCCCTAAACCTGACATGCCTTTGATCAGAAGCTCTCCTTTCTTCATCCAACTCAATGATCTGATTGATTCTTGATTCATATGGGCCATGTTCTTAATCTTCCAACTACTAGGCAAACTGAAAAGTTGCTAATTGTAGGTGTAATGGCAAAAAATCTTGAGTTCCATACACCAGTTTAAATGGGCTTTTACTGGTTGCTCTTTTGGAGTTATCCTATCAGCCCAAACTACAAATTTCAATTGTTCTCCCCACTTCTTCATGTTGATTTCCAAGGTTCTTCTAATGATCTTGAGCAAGTTTTTGTTACTTGATTCATCTTGCCCATTCCCTTGTGGGTTTTAGTTTGAAGAATAGGTCAGATTTATCCCATATTCATTGCACATAGCCATAAAAGGCTTGGCTCTAAAACACATAGCATTATCAGACACAATCTTAACTAGAACCCCAAATCTGCATATGATATGATTTAGCAAGAAATCCATTACCACTTGGTGTGTTTCCTTTCTAGATGGAATTGCTTCAACCCATTTTGTAAAATAATCAGTTGTTACAAGGATCCACTTGTAACCAACACTAGAAGGATATGAAATCTCACCAATAAAATCCATTCCCTATTTTTTGAAAGGAGCTTTAACTTATACAGGCTGCAAAGGAAGGGAGTCTGAAGCCTTCAATCTTCCTGAAAAACGTTGACAACTATCACACCTTCTAACCAGCCGGTTTGCATCTTTGAAAAGAGTTGGCCACTAATAACCAGCTCTTAAAATCTTATGTGCTGTCACTCTCCCGAAAAAATTTCCTCCACAAACTCCCCCATGGAAATCAGCAATCAACTTGGGAACTTCATCTTCAGTTATGCATTTCAAGAGGACACCTTCAGGGTTCTTCCAAGCCAGTCCAAGGTCTGTTATGACATATTTCTGAGAAGCCAGCTTGAGGGCTCTTTTCTGATTTTTATTTAAGTGGCTAGGACTACATAAGTTCTTGAGGTAATAGACCACATCCTTGTACCACTCAGAAATCATCAATTTGTCAAGGAGATCTGCCCTTCCTTCCCCTAGTTGATTCACTTCTACATTCTGTGAATTACTCTCAGTCATGAGTTTGGAAAGACCTAAACCTCTTACCAACTTTTTTGTTTGGATATCCATATCATACTCTTGTAATTTGTTAACCCATCTACATCTCTTGCTTGATATTTCCATGTCAAATAATATGTCTTTAACCATGGTGTGGGGAACATAAGAAATAACCTTTGAACTCAAAATATAGGGCCTGAAAATATTTGTTGCTTTTACTAATGCAAATGCTTGTTTCTCCATGATTGTGTACCTCAATTCAGCTACTTGTAAAGCCTTGCTAAAGAAAGCAATAGGCCTCTCAGCTCCATTTTTATCCTTTTGTAGAAAAACTGAAGCAATTGTAAATTCAAATGCAAAAGAGAATATTTGGAAAGGCATCTTATAGTTTGGAGCTGCCAAAGCAGGTGCATGCTTGAGTGCATCCTTTATTCCTTCAAAAGCTTGGATGGCATCCTCCTCCCACTTATAACTTGATCCTTTCTTAGCATGCTTGTGATTGGAAGAGTCAACTCAGAAAAATTGGATACAAACCTTCTAATGAAATTGATTTGGCCAAAGAAAGATTGAATACCCTTCTTGGTTCTTGGAATAGGAACCTTGATGATTGCTTCCACTCTCTCAGGATCTATCATAACACCTTCTTTAGATACAATATGCCCCAACATCTTGGCTTTTGGCACACCAAAATGACACTTATTTGGATTAAGTGAAATGCCATACTCCCTACATCTGATCAGCATCTTCTCTAGGTGTTGCAAATGGTCTGCTCACTGTCTTGAAAAAATAGTCACATCATCTTGGTAAACTGCAATAAACTCATTGATATAACTAGCAAAGGCAACATGCATTGCCCTCTGAAAATTAGCACTAGCATTCATCAATCCAAAAGGCATCCTTACAAAAACATAAGTTCCCCAAGGAGTAGTGAAGGCTGTCTTAAGTCTTTCTAATTCTTTAAAAACTACTTAATTGTATCCAGAGGAACCATCCAAAGTAGAAAGCATTTCTGACCCTATCAAAAGCTGTAGAATATTCTCCATGTTTGGAAAAGGATAGTTTTCTTTCATAGATGCTTTGTTTAGATTCCTAAAATCCACACAAAGTCTGATATCTTCGTTCTTATTTCTAATTGGCACAAGGTTGGCAACCCAAGAAGAGTACCTAGTAGGCTGAATTATGCCACCATCTCTCAATTTCTTCAACTCTTCTTGAATTTTCATGGAAATTAGTGGGTTAATAGGCCTTTGCTTTTTTCTAAATGGTTTGGCTTTAGCCTCAAGAGGGATCTCATGCTGAAACAAATATTCTCTATATGCCTTCAACTCTGAATAAGACCAAGCAAGGCAGTCTTGATATTTCTTTAAAAGTTGGGCATAGGACTGTTTTTCTTCTTTGCTGAGATGACTGCCCAACCATATCTTCCTTGGTTTATCTTTAGTTCCCAAATTTGTCTCTTCCACATCCCTTGAAGCAGACATATTTCTATTTATGATGCAATCAACATTGCTAAAATTGGATTCAAATGCAACAAGACCCTTAGGAATGGTATTTGTTTTCAATTGTATAATATCCTTGTCAAACAAAGATTCTATACCTTCATTCATGCACACCATTGTTTCCCAATCAATATTCTGACCAGAAAAATCTCCTTGGCATTGTAATAATCTCAACACTTGGGCATCATCATCAAAAATCTACCAGTGTTTCACATTATCCGGGATAGATGGCCTTGTTAGCACTTCAATATTATATTCACAAAAGGGTGAAATGGTGCAACTGTCAAATCTAGAGCCCATAACAGCCAACTGATCAGTAGTAAACTTAATACTTCTATCATGGTAAACAATGTTAAAGGAATCAAACATTTCAATCAAGTCCCAAACAACATGCTTATATTGTCTCATACGCTAATTTTTTGTAGCATACAACTTTCTTACTTACTTGACAACTAGCTCTGAATCTCCTTTAGCAACAATATCTTTTACTCCATACTTCTATGAAATCCTTAATCCCAATAATAATGCCTCATAATCAGAAATGTTGTTAGTACATTCAAAATTGAGGTTGAAGGAAAAAGGAAACTCTTCTAAACTAGGGGAAACCAACACTAAACCAGCACCATTTCCAACTTTGGAGAAAGATCCATCAAACAGTAATGTCCATGGAGAACCTACCCTACCAAGGCACACTGATTTTTCCATCTTATTCTCTTTTCCATTAGCAAAACCAATGAAATTGTCAACATGTATAACAGCAAACAACACTTCATAAGAAGCATTGTCGGAATCTTCAATCAGGTGTAACATCTTCTTTTCACCATAGAGTTTGACAAGGCCACCCTCAATGGGAATGGTGGCAGAGGACATGTCCATTTGAATACTATCACCAACACTTACAGCCCATTTCCTTGACAAAAGCATACCCCATTTGGCAGGGCAGTCAAAAATTACAACATCAAGTTTTAAATTCTTACCCAGATAGGCTGCAAGTTGCACTACTAAACCCTTCACACATCCAACAACTGGCACTTCCCTTGAATCCATGGCTATACACTTTCCATATGCTGTTTTCACCTTGATATCCAATTCATTCATAACTTCTAGAGGAATAACATTACATGATGCACCGGAATCAAACATGCAATTGTGAAGCAATCTATCTTTGATGAGAAAAGTTATGAAGAATGATCAACGTTCAATTGGGAATCAACCAAGGATGTCCCCAAATACACTTCAGGTGCCTCTCCAAGATCTTCCATTGGTGGTGGTTTTTCAGGGCCAGCAACGCTTTGAAGAGGAATTTCAACAACATTGACATTTCTACTTGGTATACTCTTTTCTTCTTTCAATCCCAAGTATTCAAAAGTTCTTTTCTTATGTTCAGGAATCTTGAGCAGTTCAATAATGGGAACACTCACTTTAATTTGGCTTAATACCTGGGCTATATCATATGGAACATTCTTTGGTAAAACAACATTGGAAGGGAAACAAGAAGGTTCATCAAACGGAGAAGTATTATTGGAAGCCTGGGCATGAAGAGGACTGATATTTTTGCATGGGACAACATGGTTCTTAGCAACTGTTTCTCTTCTAGGATTATCTTTGGGAATTCTTGTGAGAAAGGGTGTCTTTGGCTTGGCTTGAGGACCAGCTCCTCTAACAACTTTAATTCTAGTATTGTACTCCTTTTCTTGACTGACCATAGCATTCATTAACAATTGTCTATCTTCCTCTAAAGGAATACCACCATCATACTTCTTGATCATTAAAGCCCTTAGGTATTCAAAGTCATTATTAGGAATTTCAAAGGCCTGAATTACATCTACATCATGAGTTTGAGGAAGAGAAAGAAATGGTACCCTCTTTATGTAATCCCAAAAGGTTACAGCAGTCCTTGCACTTACCACATCTGTTAATGTTGCTACTTGTTGTGAGCCTGAAGAGCTGCCCATCATACAAATTTCATCATCCATTTCATTCTCATTATCATCATCTATATCTTGCTGGTCCATTTCACATGGAGGATGAGGAAGAAAACATCTATCACACCAATCCATGTCAGGAACTTCTTGAATAGTAGCAACTCTTACAGTCAGAGGGTCAGGCACCACTCTATTTTCACGTGCTTGGGGTTGTCTATTTGTAGATCCAATAAGCCCTTTTCTTCTATCATCTTGT
The DNA here is from genome assembly GCA_019776745.2 of Taxus chinensis. NCBI lineage: Eukaryota > Viridiplantae > Streptophyta > Pinopsida > Cupressales > Taxaceae > Taxus > Taxus chinensis. Next base: position 202,392,201 of record CM034153.1, on the reverse strand, counting down.
ATTTGATCACCCCTAGGATGATTGCCAAATCTATCATGGTTTTGAGCTCTTTTCTATCCTTGTGAAATTTGCTCAATTCCTTTCTCAGCCCGAGCTAATTTGTTGGAAATTTCTTTGACAGCCCTTGCCAAAGTCTTGACAACATCCTCCAAATCAGAACCCTTGCTAGTTGGAGGTTTCTTAGGGTTTATCAACTTCACATTGTCCCTCTTAAGTGGTTTACCAACAGCTTTAATATTATTTTCAATTTGAAGTTCCATGGTGAAAGATTGCCTCAAGTTTGTAGGATTTTTGTCTCTCAAGTAATCAGCTACCTTTTTATCAAATGCATCTGCATATTTGATCAAATAAGATTCATCACAAGGCCTCAAAATTATAGGCAGCCTTCTCAATGTCTTATTGAACCTTGTATTGAAATCATGAACGGTCTCATTCGAGTTCTTCTTGATGTTCTCAAACTAGGATAGAAGGAACCTTGGATCTGTTTTGTCTCCATATTGTAATCTGAATGCATTACTCATCTCAGTACATGAATCAATAGAGTTATCATGCAGAGCTTTATACCAATCTCTTGCATCTTCGTCAAGTGTATGGATAAACAACTTGATATACACATCCTCAAATTCTATTTCAAAGTCTTCCATCATGTTAACAAAGAGTTTGAGGTGTTGATCTCTAGTAATGGCATTGTTACCTTGGAATTTTGGTAATCTATTTCTCACATCCTATGGGATAGCATTTGGATAACCATCCATTCCTCCAAAATTTATAGGTCTAAATGTGTTTACAACAAATGGAGGTCTAGGTTGAGCCATATCATTTGGTGGGGGTGATCTTGGAGGTGAAACAAGTTGATGAGGAGTAGTAATGGGTTTGATTTGAATAGATGAATGATCTCTAAAATGACAACCCCCCAAAGGATTTATCTCTTGATAGACTTTAGCAAACTTAGAAACTACAGGAGCAGATTTAGGAGCAAGTTTTTTAAATACATAAGAAGGTCCCTCACCTGATGGAGAATGAAAATCAGCAAGAAGATTGCCTAAATCAGATCTACTTGAAGAGGAATTATAATCTTCAATGACAGGTTGTTCGCCTTCAAATTCAACTATGGGGACTCAAAACCTTACAACCAAATCACCAACCACTTTCCACACTTTTCTTCCTTCTAGTTATGAGCTTCTTGATTTAGTGAACAACTTCTTAGAAGAGTCCTTGGTGAAGAGGTATCTCCTTCCCTCCAGTTTGACAGATTTAAACAACAAGTTTCAACTAATAAAAATGTATTAGATAACTGGTATTTCAAGATCCCAACAACATGGAGTCGCCACCAAGTATTTTCACCTTAGTTGTGCAATAAAGCACTCAAAAATATTCTGTCAAATGCATGCTATACTAAAAACTTGTAGGGATTTACAAATCAGATTTTCTTCTTCTTAATTCAACCAAAAACAGTGCATCCAAATCACATAAATTACTGGTAGATGAGGAGAGCAGACTGAGTTTGAAGTTTTTCTTACCCAAACATCCAGATCTGAAGTATGAAATGATATCTCAATAATATAATAGCTCAAATACTTGATCATACAAGTGCTCAAACCTTTCAAGTACTTCAAAACCACTAAGAATTTGCAAGAAAACCCCGCCAATGGCACCACTCTAGTGTTGGTATCCAGATTTAATCTCCTTCACAACTTGAATAGCATCATGAATCTGCTCAAGACACTCAAGGATAGATAGATGTTTTGTATGTCGTTTGTAACCGGGGATCACACCTATCTGCTTGTTTGCATTCAAGAATTGAGGGAGTGGATAGCACCTTCATAAGGGTTTTGATCTAACCCTCACTATTTTAGGTTGTGCCTATCAACCAAGGCAAGAGAACCTATATTGCAGCCCCTCTATGGTAAGGAGATGAAGATATCCTTCTGTTTTGCATATGATGTGGAGGAGGCTTTGTGAAAACATGATCAAATATCCATTATCCAAACTCAAAAGAGCTGTCACTACTAAATGATGGAAATGTTCTCAAAACAAATCTAGAGCTGCTAAAGACATGATAAAACCTTGATCAACCTTGTGCATTTTTGTATGCAATCTTGCAACATGAGCATGAAACACAAATTGAAAGCATACTGAAATACAAGTGTATGCAAGCTTTTCCAAGAGATAAAACCAGCTAATCCAAGAATTTGATGAAATATATCAGCAAGGGAAAGTTATTTAGACAATCTCAAAGCTTTTTGATGGCTTTATAGCTGAAACCAACTCAACATGATGAACATTTGATGCAAACTAGAAAACAAAATGGCTCTCAGGAATTTTCTCAAAAAGGAAAATGGACTTCTTCCAATCTTTTCCTGTGAAATTTCTTCTCTCTTTCTCCAAAATTCTCAACAGAACCCAAAAATGTTTCCAAAACTAAATGATATACCCTATGCCAACTTGGATCCTTGCATCCCAAGTAAAGAATATGCCAAAGGGATCAAATTTGTTACAAAACCCTATCCATTTGATGAAAAATGATATAAAACTGTGAAACAACTCGCCAAATTCCAAAGATGCACAAATATTTTAAAATATTTCATGAAATCAGTTCCTTATCCATCCCAGGGTCACATTTTTGGCATTCCACCATGCGAGCATGCATTTGCAATCATTTTTCACCTTTTTCCCTTATCATTTTTAACTCTGCAACTTTTCATTTTTACATTTCACGTGTTTTTCACAGGATGAGAAAAATATCTCATGAAAAACACTATAGGGAACCAAATTATCTCAAATAAATGATGCCATTGTGTTCACAAGGTCGAAGGGATGTAGATTCATATAAAATTTCATGTGTTTTGGTGAAAAAATGATGATTCCACACTACTTGGAGCTCCAATGGCACCCAAAAAATGAAAATGCATAGTTTTTGTTGATTAAAATCAACTTTAAATGCTAGCCCTCCACGTGGCAGATCCAAATCCTCTCTAAAAGTGCCAAAATTACCATTTTTCCTTTACACAAGGTGGGACACTTTTCCAAATATGATTGGGGTGGGTCCCCAATCCTTAAAAAGCATTTTAAACCGCTTTTGAATTTTGGAAAATTTTTGAAAATTTTCCCGTGGGCCCCTGGATGCGCCATGTGTCCTCCTGTGGACCTTTAGCAAAACCGTGGGCCGATTTGATGCATTTCGCCACTTTTCACAAAAATAAAAATTTTCTCACAATTCCCCGCGGGCCCGAACACCCGTTGTTTCTCTGCCACGTGTCGATATGCCATTGGAGGTGGAACTGACTCATCACATTTTCCTTCATTCCTCCACAAGCATCAAAACACCATGCGGGCCTGACATCTCTCTTTTGACATTTGAAAAATGCCACGTGTTGCTGTCCTATTGGAGGCGGAGCTGACTCATCACATTTGCCTTCATTCCTCCGCAAGCATCAAAACTCCATGTGGGCCCGACATCTCTCTTTTGACATTTGAAAAATGCCATGTGTCACTGTCTTGTTGGATGCGGAGCCAAAACTCCAAAATTTTCTACGGGTTTATTTTTCTCTTTGAGATTTTTCGCTAAAATTTGGAAAATTTTCCATCCTTCCTCCGCGCTTCAAATTTTCGTCAAAATTCAGACACGTGTCTGTTGTTCATTGGTGTGGGCCATCAGGTCCAACTTTTTCTTTGAGGTTTTGAGCCAAAATTTTTGAAAAAATTTCAACTCTTCGCTCCCCTACTTGACATTCTCATGCCACGTGTTGCCCTTCCATTGGGCGCGAGTCTCTGGGCCAAATTATAACCTTAAAATTTTGAAGTTAAAAGACTTCAAAATTTCAATAAATTCCACCCATCCATACCACCTTTCTTGGACATGTGTCCACCTCGTATTGGATGCAGACCCTTGGGAAAAAATTTTCCTTTTGCATTTTGAAACCATTTTTTTTTCAAATTCTTCTAAGTTCCCTCTATTACGGTCAATCTCCCTCAACACGTGTCACCTTTCCAATGGTTACAGGCTCATGGGCCAAATTTTTCTCCTGACACCCCGAGCCAAAAAACACCAAAATTTTCCAAGTCCTTCACCATCCGCTTGGCCCTCCTGGACACGTGTCATCATGCCATTCACTGTGGGCCTTCAGGCAAAAATTTAATTTTGAGATTTTTTTCCAAAATGGAGGAAAATTTCCTAAGTTACCTCCGCCACTCGATGCTCCATCTGTCCAATCAAATCATGCCACGTAGGCATAGTAGGCAAATGCAGGGCCTTGGAGAAAATTTTCCCTTCACCAAAATTTGAAAATTCGACAAGTTATAACATTTCTTCCGTACAGCCTCGGCCAATAGAAACTTGCCATGTCAGCATAGAGTTTACAATGATAAATTTAATGGCCCGAGAGCATGTCAAAAACATGAAAAATTCAGGGAATGCCCTAGAAACTAAATTTTATGACAGGGAAGGCAAAATTCTTCATTTTAAACAAACTGAATCATCTCTTGACGTCATTTGTGACTTGGGATTGGGGAAACAGTTACACAAATTCATGATTTAATCGATTTCAAGCTCTATCACAATTTGGCAAAGGAGAAAATGGTACAGCCCATGAAAATAAATAAATCAGGGCACAAATGGGGGGAGGAACTTAGATTTTACTGCAATTAGGGCAGAATAACAATAATAAGGGTATTTGAAAGCATCTAAATAAAAAAAACGAGTTAGAGATGTTCAACTCGAGCCACAAGGATGTTTTGGAGTAAAAATGGAACATGTAGAATTAGAGTAAAGTGTGCAAACCCATTAATTGCACCAACATAATCTTCTCATTAATTGAACATTTTCATTCTTTCCACGTGGTACATCTTCACACCCAAGCTATAACCTTCTAGCGCACCTTCCTACCTTCTGCCTACGGACTTCTCTTCAATGCGCCTCCATGCACCTGAGTACCTCGCCACTGTGTTTTCCCTAAGTAGTCCCCATGGTCCCTTCTCACCTTGTGTTATACATGTTTATTCATTCATCTCCACATACGGTCCTTGTTTCCGGAAGAAATCTATTTTTTTAACTATTCTCCAACTTGAATAGAACCCGTAGCAGTTTGTTTCTTTCATGTGTACTTATTTTTAACAGTCCTATACCCGAATATCAATAACAAACCCAAACTAATTGTATGTGTAGTCCTCTGCACATAAAAATTATTCAAATAATAATTATCTTCTAGCACACAAATGCACTTATTACACATAAACACCAACTAAATTGATAAAACATAACGACAAAGAAGGAAATATATTAAGGAAATATAGAATTGAAAAGCTAATCTAAATGGTAACACTTCCTTATTACAAACACCAAGAAGACTTATTTATAGTAGGGCTTAAACCTACTCCCATTGAAGTACCCAGGTAATAGTGTTCCATTAATCACCTCTAATTGGCAAGTGTCGGTTTCAATTATGTGAGTGATAACATATGGCCCCAACCAATGTAACTTGAGTTTTCCTGGATGGCGTACAAACTTCGAATCATAAAGGATCACCATATGTCCAATATCAAAATTTTTATCCATGATGTGCCTATCATTCCATGCTTTCTTCCTGGAATTCTCTTATTTTTGACTCCAATGTGTTATTACTCATCACTCATCTAGATTGATTAAATTTTTAATTCATTCTTCTAATGCTTGTTTATCAACTATACCTCCAACGTGCACAATACGCAAAGAAGGTAGCATGAATTCCACAAAAATAACTACTTCTATGCCAAACACGAACTAAAATGGTGTCGCTTTGTTCAACCTTTTATATGTTGTTCGATATGCCCAAAGTATTTTTTTTTTTTTTCATCCCAATCTTTCTTTCCAACATCAAAAATGTTTGTCAATGTCTGGCTATAAATCTTATTGAAATCCTGAGCAGTCCCATTTTCTTGAGGATGATATGGTGTAGCGTGTGTTATGGGGTGTACTCATGAAATTTATCCAATTAAAAACATTCATTGCTCATTAGCACATGGTGCAACTATCAAGAGTCAAACTAAAGGACATCACATACCTTGGAGGAAAATGGTTTTAAGCCCATGGAAAATAATACATCAGGCACCCCACCCATAGAGGACAACAAGGGAGGACAGGAAGGAAACTCTAGATTACTGCAATAGGGCAAGAAATAACAAATAATAAGGGTATATGAAGCAATCTAAATAAAAAAAACAACGAGTTAGGATGTTCAACTCGGCCACTCGGATGTTTTGGAGGTAAAATGGAACAGAGAATAGAGTAAGTGTGAAACCCCAAATTGCAAACAATATTCTATTAATTGCACATTTCATTCTTGTCCACGTGGTACATCTCACACCCAAGCTATAACCTTCTTTAGCGGCAACCTTCCTACCTTTGCCTACGGGACTTCTACTTTCAATGCGCCTCCAGCACCTGAGTACATCGACACCTGTGTTTTAACACATCAAGTAGTCCACACACTGGTCCCATTCTCACCTTGTGGTTTATACATGTTTATTCATTCATCTCCACATACGGTCACTTGTTTCCGGAAGAAGAAGAAATCTATTTTTTTAACTATTCTCCAACTTGAATAGAACCCGTAGCAGTTTGTTTCTTTCATGTGTACTTATTTTTAACAGTCCTATACCCGAATATCAATAACAAACCCAAACTAATTGTATGTGTAGTCCTCTGCACATAAAAATTATTCAAATAATAATTATCTTCTAGCACACAAATGCACTTATTACACATAAACACCAACGAAATTGATAAAACATAACGACAAAGAAGGAAATATATTAAGGAAATATAGAATTGAAAAGCTAATCTAAATGGTAACACTTCCTTATTACAAACACCAAGAAGACTTATTTATAGTAGGGCTTAAACCTACTCCCATTGAAGTACCCAGGTAATAGTGTTCCATTAATCACCTCTAATTGGCAAGTGTCGGTTTCAATTATGTGAGTGATAACATATGGCCCCAACCAATGTAACTTGAGTTTTCCTGGATGGCGTACAAACTTCGAATCATAAAGGATCACCATATGTCCAATATCAAAATTTTTATCCATGATGTGCCTATCATTCCATGCTTTCTTCCTGGAATTCTCTTATTTTTGACTCCAATGTGTTATTACTCATCACTCATCTAGATTGATTAAATTTTTAATTCATTCTTCTAATGCTTGTTTATCAACTATACCTCCAACGTGCACAATACGCAAAGAAGGTAGCATGAATTCCACAAAAATAACTACTTCTATGCCAAACACGAACTAAAATGGTGTCGCTTTGTTCAACCTTTTATATGTTGTTCGATATGCCCAAAGTATTTTTTTTTTTTTTCATCCCAATCTTTCTTTCCAACATCAAAAATGTTTGTCAATGTCTGGCTATAAATCTTATTGAAATCCTGAGCAGTCCCATTTTCTTGAGGATGATATGGTGTAGTGTTATGGTGTGTAATCATGAATTTATCCAATAAAATTTTCATTGTCTCATTCAGAAAATGTGTGCCACTATCACTAGTCAAACTCAAAGGACATCCATACCTTGTAATAATATTTTCCCATAGAAACCTGGCTGATGTAGCCATTGTACAATCCTTTGTAGGCATCGCTTCTTCCCACCTTGTTAGATAGTATGTGCAAGTGATGATATAGCATGATCTAGTCCTGTGTGTGGCTAGTGAAATAGGACCCACAAAATATATAACCCATTTCTCAAATGGTTCTGCACTAGTAATAGGTCTTAGAGGCATTTCATCTTGTTGACCTAGTTTCCCAAGAGGCTGACAGTGATCATAAGCCTTGTTATATGTTTTACAATCTTTATACAGGGTCTCCCACCATAATCGAATGAGTAGAATCTTGCACGCAGTGGCATCAATTGCATAGTGGACACCTGTAATACCACCATGAGATTCCTTCATGATATCTATGTGCTCATGTTCCAGTACATAGTAGCGCAATACTTCATCCTAGCCTAACTTGTACAGGTCACCGCTAATAAACATATAGGGTGTTGCAAATATAGAAAGTTGTTTCTTCTATAAGGATTTCATCCCTTATGGTGCCATACCTATTCATAGAAAGACAAAAATGTCCTCTAATTCCAATGGCACACATTGTAACCTGTATAACTGTGCATTAGGAATGGTATCTTTAATAGCCTGTGCTTCTTCTCCTGACTGTATTCTAGATAAATGGTTTGGTCCAGAATTACTTTTCCCTGGTTTGACCACAACTATGAAATCAAATTCTTGAAATAAGAGGACCCATCTACATATGTGCCCCTATAAAATGGGTTTGTTTACCAAATACTTCAATGCCATGTGATCTTTATAAAAGACAAATGTTGTAGCTAGCAGGTACTGTCTAAATTTATGTAGCACATAGATCATTGACAAAGCTTCTTGGTATGTAGTGTGTAATTCTACTTTGTAGGAGTTAGCTATCTACTAGCAAAACATATGGGATGATCTATAATACCTTCTCCCGGCTGAGCCAACACCATGCGAATGGGTATGCTAGAGGCATCCACATGTAAATGAAATGGTTGGTTCCACGAAGGAAAGCGTAGAATAGGTGTGATAGTAATTTTCTCCTGTAATGTCTTAAATGAGCGTTGTTGTAGTTCTCCAATGTAGAACACACCTTTTCCTTTTGATAACTCCTCCAAATGTGCGACAACCTTTTCATACCCCTTTATGAATTTCCTATAATATCCCATGTGACCCAAGAATTTGTACACCTCACTTTGATGGGTAGGCTCTTTTAGGCCGATAATGACTACATCCTTAGATGGATCAACCAACAAACCTTCTTTGCAGATTATGTGTCCTAACAATATTCAAAATGGTGTAGAAAATATCCACTTCTTGTTGTTCAAAGAGATACTCAACTGTTTACATATTTCAAACATTAGGTTCATATTGTCATAATGATCCTTAATAAGTCCATACAATGTCCAATCATCTAAATAAACCTTCAAAATTTCATGGAAAATATATTTGAATCCCTGAACAACTATGCGTGAAAATACAACAGGCACATTTTTCAGACTAAAATGCATCACAGTATAGGCAAATATATCCCATTCAGTAGTAAAATTAAAATTTTCATGATCCTCTTGGGAAATTCTAACCTGATGATACCCAGAGAACCCATATGTAAATGAATAGATTTTGTGCCCTAAAACACCTTCTAGTATTTCCTTAGTGAATGGAGTAGGAAAGGGATCAGTTACACATCCAACATTCAGCTCTATGTAGTCCACATATATCCTAATATGACCATCCTTGTTGATAATAATAACCATTGTACTAACCGATTTTGACTCATCGAGGGGCTTGATGATTCTAGACTTCAAAATTTTGTCAATCTCTTCTTTGACCTTTTCACGCAAGTTGGGTTTCATCCTATAGGGTCTCTTTCTAACAGGTCGGACACCTTCCTTAAGCATTATATTCATCTATCCTAATGATTTATGCACACCTTTAGGTTCATGGTACCCCCGAGGGAATAAGTCCTAATAATCCTATAGTAACTCAATGATTTTTACCACTTCAGAGTCAGATCAATAGTCTTTGATTATGGCCTCCTTAGGCTCAACATCTGATCCAATATTCACTTTCTTTGTCTTAATAGGTTCATGATAGGCATGTGTGGTCTTATCTTCACTAACCAACACCTCACACCTACGTGTTAAATGGTCTACACCTAGATTTTCTACTTCTTTATCATCTACTAAGTAGACCATTTTTCCTTTTTATTCCTCAAGGAAAGTGTGTTTAAGTAGTGTGGCATCTATCTTTGTTTCTTTAAAAAAATTCGCTCCTGAGTCTCCTTCATAAAATATCTCTTGAATGAGTTCCTTTTCCTTGGCACTATCCCCCATACTTAAGTGCTTTATAACCTTTAGTTCTTCTTCCTCTAGAGGTTTAGTAGAGAAGAAGTCAAATGTCTGGGCCATCAGTGCAATTAAATCCTGCCAATTCCTAGTCTCTGTATGGAGTTCTACATATACATACCAAGCATGCGTGCATCCTTGTAAAGTGGAATAAAACTTGTGCACCCAGAGTGAAGGTGGTAGAGATTCCTACCCCTTTTTCCATAGTCTCTCACACTACTGAACATGGTGTTAAACGGGTTGATTACCATGATAAGTACAAAGTTGAGTAGGTGCATTGCTCCTGGAGAAACTAGTAGCAAGAGCAATCGTAATTGCATTCCATCCTACCAGATTATCCTTATGGACCACCCACCAGCATGTTATTGTCCCATGTAGGGTATATGCTATCATATTCCATCTCTCTAACTAGTCTATCCACTATTCCTCCATGGTGCGCAAGAAAACCATAGGGTCTCCTTCTCTAGTGTAACGAGATATCGAGTTGTTGCCTATTCTCCTGATATAATGTAGGATGATGTCCCTAGAAAATATACTATTTTTTTTGCGCCCTACCAACTCATAGGTGTTATGAGCCCAATTATCACAAGCAACACTTGTATTATCGCTAATAGACTGTGCATCCTCCCACTGAATGATTCCTTCTTTATATATCTTAAGCAACTATGGGTCCTAGATGGCATGTACATAAATCATATTCAAGTCTTCCTCACTCAAGGTCTCAACATAGGGCATAGATTTTCCATCTGTTAAAGGTATAGTAACTCTTTCCTCCTTGTTTTCAAATCTTATATAACCCTTGTTGAACCAAAGATCAACATTATTTACATAACACCAAGGATGCCCCAGTAGAGCTGGGAAGCTATCTACCTCCACCAGTGCTAAGACCTCAAAATATCTAGTGAAGTTGGCTCCATGTATGGTAATGGATGCATATTTTAAAAATCTGATGGGAGTGGGCTTAGTCTAGTTATCCAAGAACAATATATTCGAAGATGGATGCAATGGAGGTCTCCCCATTTTTACCCATGCATCTAAGGTAGGAATATTGACTTCCTCACCTGTATCAATAAATATATTACTCAAAAGCCACCCATCCAAAAAAAACATTTAGAGTGATTTCCTTGTCATAATCTAGGCTGTGAGGGGGAAGATTTGCATGCAAGATCTTCTATATAGTCTCAATACTTGCTCGCAAAGTGTTTCCCTTTAACCAATTCCCTAACAATGGAATTATATTCTCTTGACACAACATCTTGTACACTTCTTTCAAGTCATCCATATCAGATTAGACCATCTCTGATGCTTTCTTTTGATCCATCTTCCACGATTGCTCCTTTAAAGATCGGATTTCACCATGAAGATTCTAAGTACTCCATGGTTTCCTGAGAAACCTCCTTCTGATGAGCAGCATGTGGGTACCATACATGTAGAATCTCCTCCTTAGTGATGGTAGGATTTTGCTACAATGCTACTTTCGCACATGTTGCTTCAGTGCGGGTAGTGATCCTTACTTGCAATGCCTCGGATTCTGATTCCAACTTGGGCATCCACTTATTTTACATAGCATGCTATATCCTAATCATCCCTATACCTTTATTTTATTATTTATGTTACTTGCTAAAATGCTCATACAAGTCTTGGCATTCCTCATAACTATGATTATTTCCATAGAAATAACATGTAATATTCTGAGGACATTCATGCCTGTAGTGGTTAGGAGATCCACATGTATAACATGTTCCACAAGGGAACTCACCTCTTCCACCACGGTATCTTTGACCTCTGCCATGACCACCTTCAAAACGCCTTTCATTCAAATCATAGTGCGCCTGATTGTGATCCTGATCCTGATGCTCATTCTTACCTTTAGAGTTATCTAAAACTCCTTTTTGTCATATACCAATATCTATAGCATCATGGATTTGACTAATCAGTTGTAAATATTCCATGTCATGAGTTGTGGACCTACAAATTTTACAGTAAGAAGAGACATTATTCCTTATTATGCATTGTAATAATTAGCAGCGGCTAGCATTATGGTGTAAATGACATATCTCACAGTCCAACAATAATGAGCGTACTGATCTGCGGGGAAAACTATCCTTTATGTGACCTTCCACTTCATAATCTATGCACCAAATACTTGTGTGTGTCTCATGTGCTGAATTTACCGATAGCCTCTCCAACTGTTTTGTTATAACTGCGATCTGTGCTTCTAAAAAGGGGCTCACCCCAGTGTCTATACTTCTAACTGCCTCAATGTGTAAGGTTGATTCAAGTGCTTCACGTGGATCAGTGTATGTCTTATGTGATAGTGCCCTTCTAAAAGGTGTAATCATACCTTTAACAAACCATTGTGCATGTTGGCTTGCATCAATATCATAAGAAAGCTTAGATAATAGTGTTTTGAAATGAGAATCATACTATCTGACACTCTCAGTAGTGTCTTGCTTAATATCCTTGAGCGCACTTATACTCTTTTGCAAAAACTCAAGGATATGAAATTCTTTAAGGAAAGCATCTTTTAAAGCTACATAGTCTACACAAGTCTGATCAAGGTTCAAACTTTCTGTACCAACTATGTGCGCGCCCTTCTAGCATAGTAGTGAAAATTGACTTGCCTTGTGCTCAGAAGCCATGATTCCTTTTATGCATCACAGTATTTCACACATGTGCACATTTTCAGTAGCATATTTTATGCCCCTATACTCGGGAAGATAAAGAGACATATCCATGTAAATATTCTGGGGTTGGCGTAGACCTTGTCCCACCTGATCCAGAACCTCCTGTGTTTCCTCTACCTCCAAAACCACCAAATCCACTAGAACTAGAACCACCTATACCTCTTGATCCTAAACATGTAGTTAGAGTCAGACCAAAATATGTACTCCCCCATGTCCCAATAGTAGTAATGAACTTCACCCCTACTATCTGTGAAGTGTTACTAACCTCAGAAGAGATTCCAAAGTTCTAACTGCCTGAATTTTGTGTAGAAGATCCACCTGAAAATGTACCTCAGAACAATAACGAAGACATTTTCACTGCCATTAATGTGCTTTTTATATGACTTAATCCTACTCTCCTACTGCCTAAATTAGCTTGCTAACTATTTATTCATACTAGATACTTGAAGACCAAGTACGTAAGGGAAAGGTTTCCAAGTAGACTCAAATGCGCGCCTATGGCTCTAGGTCATCTTTGTTGGTGCATGCTTCCATGTGAGGCCGAGGAGGGTTCCCTGTAATGCTTTCCCAAATGCGGGAGTTCCTAATGCTTTGGCTCCATGTACCTTCTGCATGAGCTTCTAAATACTTCTGCGAGCCATCTCTCTCCTCAACGCCATTCACTCTGTAACATCTCGTTGCTTCTCTATATCCCTCTCACATGTTCCTCATTACACTTAATCCACCTTTCTTCTCTCTACCTCTCTGCCGACTAGGTCTATCATCTTTCACCAAAATTGCTCCTGTCCCCTGCGCATGGTGGGGTTTAGTTAGCCATCATTTTTCTCTCCAAGTTTAGGGTTACCATCAAAATTTTGATCATCCAGTGGAATGCCTTACAGGTAAATTCCCCTGGGATATCGTAAAAATTGTAATTCAACTACCTATGGGAATGAATAAGTAGAAATTGAGTACTCCAAGATATAGTTGTTTCAAAACACCAGGGAACCACGTATCCACAATGTGAGTCCAAATCAGATTAGTATCAGAAAGGGTCTGAAATTCTTCCTATGTCATCTAGACAAGTGTGTGATACCTCCAATTCCATTTAGATGCATAGGAAACTAGCCACTTATATAGTTCTACTAGAAAGATAGCGAAGAAGCTCTTGTACAAAACAATCACACAGATTCTACTCTATCCACGTATGTGTGTGCATCAAACTCAGATCCAATAGCTGAACCTTCGTGTGTATTCTTCTTCTAGGTCATGTATCCAATCCTCAACACTTGCTAGGGTCAACTGGTATGTCTTCATCATGCAAACCGTCCTGACAAACAATTGAAAAAGAGGTCCCAGAAAACAAAACTAATGATGCAGCCTAGAATTTACCATTAAAAGCCCAGGAGCACTGGCACATCACCCAACCTAGATTGAGCACTCACCCAAAGTGCACAAAGGTATCGGGCCCCTCTTTAAGGATTGTTGTTGTAGTATTTTATCATGATCAAGAATTAATGCATTCATATCTATAAAACAATACAAATCATTCTATAGTGCATTATTCATATCATATAGTCTAAAGAATAACCATGACTTAAATGATAAACACATGATGAAATCAAAACATGCAAGAACCAATTATAACTCAAAATTAATACCTCTGATTCAGCCAATACACTTCCATTACATTAAAACACAGGAATAAATAGAGAAGCTTCATTACAATAGATAATACCATATGTTTATGTGTGCATCAAATTTGGCAGCATATCCTCACAATAATTTAGTTCTACACACCACTATATGTATGCAGATCATTACATACTTATAAGGGTGGGGAATTTCCCTTCACCACTTGCATAACTCAAAAAATAGGTCACATGCTAAAAATCAGCCATGTGCCTTTACAACTTACTCCATACATGCAAGATTGCTAACAATAGACCTCTCACAGATAACTAGAAGTAGTAATCTTATTGTTAGCTTGATCCCATGCAAACCTCTTAGTAGACACTCCTCCAAAAATATCCTATGCATGTCGCGCAAGTCTTCATCCCATTTATGTTGTCTGCATGCCATCTTCCAAAAATAGATCATACCATGAAAATGGCTAAGTACCGAATCTTTCTCTGTCCTCCATGCATGATTCCTTCCCGATCCTCCTGCACCTTTGAACGCACTCTTCTCTTCTGTGTGAATCTTCTATATGTATTCTACTTAGTGTTATACATTGTCTACTCAACATTACCTCACACTAACTACATTGCCACCCCAAAAATGGACACTCCTTGAATAATAATGAATAAATTAATGGAAAAAATGTTTAAGAATTTATATACAAAGAATAGTTATTTACTCTGCATCACCCTCTACTTAAACTGGAAGAATGAGTTCTGGTTATTCTTCCTTTATTTCGGCCTCTAATGTCTACCATTCATTTAGTGCGGCCTCTACTTTTTCCTGAATATCAACAACAATCCTAACTATAATGATGATCATGACTTGGGTATCAAGACAAAATGGCTATTAATGATGTAAAAATGTACCCACACACTTTAGATGTTTAACAACTCATCCAAAAATGTGTATGAGTGTAAACAAACATAAAATTGGTGAACAAAATTGATTGATAACACACAAAAATTTCTTCTTCTTCTGATCAACAAACTTTCAAAATAAAACAAAGGAAGTAGATTAATTGGGGTTGAATTTTTTTTGGCCTCACTTTGACAAAGTTTTGCCCCGCCTTATGGCAAATGAAAAACTAATAAAAAGGAATTTTGTACAAATTTCGTGGTGAATGACGCGTAGTTTGAACTTTGATGAACTTTACCTTTTTTTGATAAACAAATTTTTGAATCTGATAAAGTTCTCCCTTTGCAAAGAGTCTCAAAAAATTAATGGTAAAAATAAGTTGGCTCCAAATCAAGATAGCTTCTTAGGTGGTTCACTTTACTAGGTGTCAAAAGTTATCTAATGTGAGTTCGATTTACCAAGAAAGTTACACTAACTAAGCTTGGGTTATCTTAGCTTTACTTTAACCCCTTCAAGTACAATGAGTAATTAATGTGTTCATCATGTACTCTCACTAGGGTCACGATATAGATAACTTTTACTCTAACTCACAAAGGTAAAATGAGTCAAGTAGGTGTGCGGAGCACTTCCTATTTCATCCACAAGCTTCCCTCTTGTGTGGACACTTTAGGGTTCCTAGGACCACCCCCACTGTTGTAGCTTAAGGCTTATGTCAAAGGTTTTATGTCCTAGTTAAAGTGGACAGGGCATACCCTTGTCCGAACCTATAAATATAGTGTGATGATTGTGGTGTATTTTTTTTATCTTTTAGGATTAATGTGGTTTATTCCTTTTTTGTTTGGAAACATACAATCACACGTGTATTAGTATTTTTATGTCTCAAACCTCATTTCTTTGACAAGTGGATTACGTCCTGCACATGAAATATTAGTAATTTTCCACAAGATCAAAATATCATGAAAAAGGGTTTAAGTGTTTTGTTTTATTCCCAAGATCACCTTAAAGGTGTAAGGGAAGAATATACACAATGTGATAAACCAACTATTATAAGAAATGGAAAACACTTTACGAAATACATAATGCAAGATAGTTCATTTTAACTAAATTTGAAATTCATTCCTTTAACAAATAGACTATGATGTCATGTTTTTCAAAGCATAGAAAATATATAGAATTCGTTTTTTATTGCAAAGATCACATTAAATGTGCGAGGGTAGAGCATACGTGACTCTAATCTCATAAAAAAACAAACATCTATTAACTTAAAATAAACCAAGTTAGCAAAAATCATGTAAATATTCCCTACGAAACAGAAGTTAAACTAAGATAAAACCTACAAAGAGTTAGTATATGAAGGACAAATTTTTTTTCCAAAATTTAAATTAAACCTTAACTCTACACTGTAATGCCTATGCACAACTTTGGGTGTGTACGCGTCTCTGTGGACACTTACACTAGAGTGAACATGTACACAGCCATAGAGTTGTGTATGCTTACATATGAATGTATACGCGTGACAATCTGACATGGTCAATGCATAATTATTAACAAATGTGTGTGCATGGAAATGGACATCTACGTGGGGATTTTAGTACATACACGGATCAAGTTTGACTAAAGAAAACAAAGAGGTAAAATTTTATGTACATGGGTAGAACGATGTATACATGTAACTTTAAATGCATACATAAGCATCAATTTTTTTTGACAAAGTACAACTAGTAACAAAATGTATACTGGCAACCTATAGTGTGTACGAGATATTTTTGGTACCTAAGCGTGAATTTTGCTATGCACGCGATCAAATAAAAGGATAACCCATCACAATAAATCAGATAATAGAGACTCGATGCATATAAAGTTAGTAAAATAACCAAGGAATCTTAACCTATTTCACATGTGCATGATTTGGGTTAGCAAAACTTGAGAAAAACTAGTAAAACTCATTAAAATAAAATAAAACTATGAATTTGTCCCACTGGGCATGCCAAATGTATTCATGTATTAGTTAACTATCCTAAGAGAATTGAATCTAACACCTTAATAGCTCTAAAACAAAGCTAACTACACAAAGATCATCATGCTAAGAGATTAAAGAGACTAAATACCAACATTATGCATTAGAAATTTGAAAGAAATCAAACTAACATGTTAAACACTTGAATCTCTACTCTTTAGATTACAACTACAAATGAACCTAAATAGATCCACTGAAATAAAAGTTGATTGTTTGATCTTCAAGGGTTTGGGAATGGAGGCTCATCAAAACATGACTACAAGACCATTTTGATTCTCTCCATATGACCCAAAATCTTGGATGGATGAAATGCAAGATGAAGATAACTAGCTCAACACTAATGAAATATGATCAAAGATGAAAATGCCTATAGTTTATGTTATAAGCATGCAAAGGTGTAATTAGAAATGTTGGAGATTGGTTTCTTTTATAAGCCAATGGTTTTAAAAATATTTTCATCCTATTACATGTGGGATAATAGTAAAGCTAGGTTAGTTAGGATAAACACATTTTAAGTTTTCTTTAGAAGAGATTAATATTTCATTAGTGATACATGGGAGTTGAGGGGGGTGTATTGATTAATCAAGAATGACTAACTAATAGGTAGATGTAGCTATTAGAAGCATTTGACAAGAAATTTAGCATGATCTATGTTAAGAGAGGATTTTAATCAAATAATTGATGATTTATTGATTAAAAAGAAGAGATAATTAATTAATTAAGAATAATTAATTAATCTAGTTAGAAAGGGGTATTAATTAACGGAAGGTCACTAACCATTGTTTTGAGTGATAGAAGGGCTATTTAATCAATAAATGATGATTTATTGATTAAAATAAAAGAGAGAATTAATTAATTAAGAATAATTAATTAATCTAGATGGGAAGGGCTATTAATTAATAAAAGGTCATTACTTTTCATTTTGAGTGATAAAAGGGATAATTAATTGTCATAATGTAATTAATTAATGGTGATAGACGATAAATGGCGAGTTATTGAGGATATGTCATCAATTTGTGGTAAAGGGTATAATTAGCACAATTTAAGTATTTAAATTGCTCGATCCAAATTACAGGTGTTTACAACAAATAAGATTCAAGAGTCTTAACACAAAGTTTGAGATGTTTAAATTTGTGCATAAAATTACAATAACTGGTTGCCAAATATTTCCATCATTTTAGCCCGTAGGCTTCCTCCTATATTTCTAACATCTAGAAATATAGTACGAATATGAGACATCAATTATGCCCTCCACACGTGTTTGGCAAAAAAACTGTAGGTAGTTGTGAAATTTTATCCTTGAATCTGTCTTTTCTTGGCATCTATGATATTAGAATGTTTTACAATTTAAAACAAAATCAACTACTTCTACACGCAGTGCCACTTATTTATAAGTAATTGAATTTTTGAAAATAACTTAAAGTAATGACTTTTAACCATATTAGTTAAGTTTTACAATTCAGCTTGATTATTTAATTAAATTTTCTGAAAAAATGAGAAGAAGAATAACAACAAGAAGAATAAATTATTGTAGTTGAAGAACCTTAGTCTCTCTTTTCTCTTTTTGCTAACCCTTCTAGTGGTTTAGGTCTTATGGTTTTTATACTGGAAGTATTTTAACCATTTTTATCTTAGATACATTTTCCAAAATTATGTTTTTTGGATTCTATGATGTAGGTTTTCATGATACATTTTTAGAAAGTCCAAGATCTTGAAAAACGGAGCACTTGAGAAAACATTATGGCAATTCAGGTTTACAAAGTGTCATTACTGCCTTTCTTCTCTGTGGGATTTTGAGCCCCCACTACTAGAGATTTTTTTGTAATTTTATTCCACATAATCCCATATAAATCTATTTTTCATGATTCCATGGTGAAGAGGAGGTTAAAATTTTTCCAAAATGTCTAAGATCTCAAAAAACAGAGCACCTGTTCAAAAGTTATGGCCATTTGCATTTTCAACCCCCATTATAGCCTTACTTCTTTTTCGTAGGATTTCAACCCCCCATTACTACCTTACTTCTCTTTTTTGAGGTTTTTGGAGACTAATTTACTTCATTACTTTTAGAAGTAAAGTAACTTCATTTATCCAAATAACTATTTCTTTTTTACCTTGTCTGAGGGTTTTTTGGACTGGTTTACTTAGTTACTTGTAGAAGTAAAGTAACTTCATTTCTCTAGATAATTCTTCCTTTTTTCCCTTCTTAGAGGGGTTTTTGGAATGATTTACTTGGTTACTTTTATAAGTAAAGTAAATTCATTTCTCTGGATTACTCTTGATTTCTTCTCTTCTCTGAGGGTTTTTTAAAATGCTTTACTTGGTTAATTTTAGAAGTAAAATAACTTGATTTCTCCGGATTACTCTTGCTTTATTCCCTTCTCTGAGGGTTTTTTAGACTGATTTACTTGGTTACTTTTAGAAGTAAAGTAACTTCATTTCTCCATATTACTTTTTCTTTCTTCCTTTCTCTGAGGGTTTTTTGGACTATTTTACTTGGCTACTTTTAGAAGTAAAGTAACTTCATTTATCCAACTTACTCTTGCTTTCTTCCCTTCTCTAAGGGTTTTTTGCACTGTTTTACTTGGTGATAGCTTTACTTTATAGTTGTGTTGCATCAAAATTCCATGTTACTCCAAACATCATTTTTTCCATTTTTTGTTTATTTTTTCTAACTTTTTTAGATTTCTTTGGAACTGAGGAGTTAGGAAAAGTAATAGAGTGCCATAAAGCCAAATTTTTCCAATTTTACCCTTTTTAATCAAGTTTGGATGACTATTGAAATTTGATGCCAAGAGAGAAGAGAAATTGTATCCAAATGGTTCCTAATGCCCTAAAAACATGAATTATTACCTGTTTTATTAGATTCATCATTGAAGACCCATGAAAGTTCTCAAGTCAAATTTTCCTCAAGTTGTCAAATTTTTGCAAGGGGTGTAAAAATGGACAACAAATAGGGAGCAAAAATAGTTGAAAAACCTATAATACACTGGCATTAGTAGTAGTTGGAAAACCTGAAATACACTGGTAATAACAGTAGTTGGCAGACCCGAAATACAATTGCAGAAACAATAGTTGGAAAACCCAAAAAACACTGGTAGCAATAGTAGTTAGAAAACCCAAAATACATTAGCAACAGTAAAAGTTGGAAAACCCAAAATACACTGGTAGCAACATGAATAGAATTTTAGGAACTAATTTACTCAATGCTTTTAAAAGAAGCAAAGTAGTTACATTTTACATGATTCTCACTAAGGAATTAATGTAAATTTTAAAGTAAAGTAACCCAAAAGACCCGTATTACTGATGAGTGAAATACTTATCTTTTAGGGATTTTGGGCAACTTTGAGCAAGTGGGTATTTTTCAAATATGACCAGGTAACCCAAAATTTTAAAAGGGGTATCCCAATAATTTTAAGTGAAATATCTGGGGACACCAATTGGATCCACCTGTGGACATCTTGATTTCTGCAAGAATGAAATAAATATAGACGAGATCTAGAAATATCTGGTTTCAAGTCTTGTTCATTGGGCTACAGAGTCAAGTTTAATCTTGAAGAAATTGATCTTTTCCTTCGAAAATTTACCTCTTGAATCTGTGATGAACCTAGCACTGAACTAGAACTACCTGATGACCGCTAGCATAATATTGATCCATGGAGCACTAAATAAATCCCCAAAACTACTCCAACCATGTGATTTAATCCTAAAGTCAAACAAGAATAGAACAAAAACTTGTGAAAACTATATACAAACATGTAAAATCATGCAAAGCATAAGTGGAAACATGTAGAGTGTGTACAAACACTTTGTTTTATAAAAATAAAAATAACTGCTTTACATTAACTAGACATAAAGGAAGCTCAAATGAATCCTATAATAGGTAAGGAGAAATACCTACCTTTCCTCAAATACATTTTTTTATTATTGGTAAATAGGTTTTTTGAAAGAGACTACACCCTTGTAAAAAATGGCTCAGAAGTTGGATTCTACAATTGTACTAGATCAAAATTAGGATTTTACAAAAAATCCCAATAGTAGTTAAACAATCTGCTTAGAAAAGTACCACAGTCTATAGCCAATAGTATAAAAAAATGATAAAACAACAACTTAGAAACAAAATTATATGCTAAAATTTGAGACAGTGGGATTCTTTCCTCACTAACTTAGACCATGTATAAACAACAAATAATATAATACCTCCTTTAGTTGTTCTATATTTGGATTTGAGAGGTAATGTGGTTGATCTTTGGTGTGTTTTAGATCATCCTCATGCTCTGAAATAATCGTGTTTGGTTACGAATCCTTGGGTGGATCTAAACTAGCCAAATATTTTTTTAGGCAAGGCCTAATCCTCACAATTTTCCCATTTCTTTGAATCTCTTCCCCATGAATGGGGGCATTCTAGAGACTTTCCTTTCCATGTATAAAGTTACATGCAATTCGATCTAATACTTGTACTGCTTCCATAGAAAACTTTGTAAAAGATGCTTTCTTCTCCATGATGACTTTTGATATTGCAAATGATTCATTACGGCTCTCCTCATGTAGAATGATTTGGGTAGTAGGCATTTCTTTGAAAATTTCCTCCATGGCTGATTTGTGGTAGTTTTCCACAATGAGAGGATTTTGGTGTTGGTAGATAGATGGTGAAAGTGTGTAAGTATTGAATGCAGTGAATTCTTCTTCTTCAATGCAATCTTCCAGGTCTGATAAGAAATTGACCTCTTCATGATCAAAATATGTGGGACACTTCTCTTGGGTTATAACTTCCTTGTGTTCCTCAGTTCTAACCTTTGTTAGACATTTAACTAATAATGGCATTTGATTGATTTCAATTTTGGAGCCTAATTCTTTAAAAAATTGGTAAGCTCTTCTCCATAGGGTTCTTCAATTTACCATCCTCCTTGATTGATTTTATGACTTGTTTCTTCACAAACTGGGTTTAGGAATGTAAAAGGAGGGGTACACTGGGTCTCAACATGAGTTTTTAAAACTTACGCTGATGGGAAATGTGTTATTTATTCTTGATGGTAGTGTAGGATTTCCCCATTGACAGGGTTTCCTAATACCATATTCGTGAGCCTCCATTAGCTCAGGTCACTTTGTAATTTCGGGAAACATCTTAACCATAAAATACAACTTTTGTTGAAGGATGAACCAGCTTAGTATAGGGCCAACCCATGGACAAGGGACCTTGAAACCAATTTTACGTGACTTGATTACACGTGTAGCCCTGATCTTCACCATGTTTTCCTCCATTTCTTAAATATACATAGGAAGAAAAAAATCTACCATGAAGTAGCCATTATCACATGCATGAATTTCACTATCATCTTCTTCATATTTTAGATACCCAATATGGAATTCACTAGCTGACTCATCATATGAATCGTTAGTGTGACCACAAGCTTCAAAGAAATCATGGTTAGAAGGATAACCATACATAATAGTGGTACCTCGAGAAGTATTTAGATTCTTAGCCTTGGGAGAGTCTCTTGTAATGTTACCAAGTATGATCAAGTCATATTCAATTTCTATGGTAGTTGACTATGTAGCAGCCAAGTCAGGAGTGTTAAATCTTCTCATCAAGAAATTCACTTTAGGAAGTTACAAATGGATGAAGAAGCACTTCATATTTTCATGAGTAAGAGCTAGATGAGTTGGGATTTTATGGATCAGTATATTGAACTTAGCCATGAAATCACACATAGGCTCTTGTGGTTATTTTTTCATTTGGATGATTTGTACTAACAAAACATGTAAATCATCTATGGGTTTGAATAGAAATTCAAATCATACTCTCATAGTAGCCCACTTGGTTATACATGTAGGTGAAAGGTGATAAAACCATTCCATGATAGCTCTCTAATGTGTATCAATGAACAGTTCGAACAAATACATCTTCATGAGGCACTCCTAGAACTCCACATGCTACAAACATACAGTTATATGTTCATTCGGGTGTTGCTTCCCATCATCATTGAATTTTGGGAAATTCTTATGTGATCCACATGGTAACTCATGTGATGGTTGAACCAATGAAATAGGGCCAATATTTGAACCCCAAGGAACTGAAGCTTGTGCTTGTTACAAATCCATGAAATTTGTTTGTAGATAATTATTCTTGAGTATATGTAATTCTTTCCAGTAGAGTTTCCAAAACTCTATTAGCTAGATTTTATACTTCGATACACACACAAACCTAGGAAGTCATGAGATAAATCATGGTAAAGATCCCATGTAAGATATTTATTTATTCTAACTATTTTCTAGGGGTATTATTTTAATTACAAATCTCATGAACCATATGTTGATAATTCTAAAACAAGTAAGAAACTATGTTTGGGAAAGTTTTGTAGAATAGAAAAGGAAAACAGATGTGGAATTATGAAATCAATGAGGAAAAAGACATATACTTCATAGTAAGTGGTTCACATAGCTTATTGTAGCCATACAAAATAAATAAATACTTTAGAAAGGTCACA
Source organism: Taxus chinensis (assembly GCA_019776745.2). Taxonomy (NCBI): domain Eukaryota; kingdom Viridiplantae; phylum Streptophyta; class Pinopsida; order Cupressales; family Taxaceae; genus Taxus; species Taxus chinensis. The sequence goes on along the minus strand of CM034153.1, from coordinate 202,368,591 downwards.
GTTTTAGCAAGTGAACAAGAAATTGATTCAAACTCATATTTTAAGTAACACAAAGTTTACCACATAAATCCTTAGAGAATGCACAACAAAACTTCTCAGACACAAAGTTCTCTAGAAATATTACTTCTTCTTATTCAATTATAAAAAAATTTCACAAATAACATTCAAGAGTCTGAAAAAAAAGTTTGAGATATTTTAATTCGTTCATAAAATTACAATAAATGGTTAGCAAAAAAATTCCATCATTTTAGCACATAGGCTTCCTCCTATATTTATAACATCTAGAAAGATAGTACAAATATGAGACATTAATTATGCCCTCCAAATGTGCTTCACAAAAAAATTATAGGTAGTTGAGATTTTTTCTCCTTGAATCTCTCTTTTCTTGGCATACATGATATTTGAATGTTCTACAATTTAAAACAAAATCAGCTACTTCTGCATACAATGCCACCTATTTCTAAGTAATCAAATTTTTCAAAATAACTTAAAGTAATGGATTTCAACCAGATTACTTAAGTTTTACAATTCAAATTGATTATTGAATTACATTGTTCAAAAAAATGATAAGAAGAAGAATAAATTATTCCATCCGAAGAACTTCAGTCTTGCTTTTCTCTTTTTGTTGACCCTTTTGGTTGTTTGGCTTATGTGTATTTTGTACTAGAATTTTATTTTCCATTTTTTATCCTATATACCCTTTCCAAAATTATTATTTTTGTACTCCATGATGTAGGAATTGATGAGAAATTTCCAAAAAGTCAAAGATCTTGAAAAATGGATTACCTGAGCAAAGACTATGGTCATTCAAGTTTATGAAGTGTCATTACTACCTTTCTTCTCTATGGGATTTCCACCCGACACTGCTGAAGATGTTTTTTACAATTTTCTCCCACTTGCTCCCATATAATATTGTATTCATGATTCCATGGTGATAATGATGTCGAGAGATTTCCAGAAAGTCCAATATATCAAAAAATGAAGTATTTGGTCAAAATTTATGGCCATTTGGGTTTTCAACCCCCATTACTGCCTTATTTGTTGCGGGATTTTGACCCCCTAATAATTCCTTAATTCTTTGTTGTGGGATTTTCATCCCCCATTAATACTGTACTTCTCTTATTTGATGGTTTTGGAGACTACTTTACTTAGTGACTTTTAGAAGTAAAGTAACTTTATTTATGCAGATTACTCTTGCTTTCTTTCCTTCTCTGAGGGTCTTTTGGACTGCTTTACTTAGTTAATTTTAAAAGTAAATTAACTTCATTTCTTTGGATTACTCTTAATTTCTTCCCTTCTTTGAGGATTTTTTTGGACTGCTTTACTTGGTTACTTTTATAAGTAAAGTAACCTCATTTCTCCGGATATTGTTTCTTTCTTCCCTTCTCTGAGGGTTTTTTGGACTTCTTTACTTGGTTACTTTTAGAAGTAAAGTAACTCCATTTCCCTGTAAATTAATATTGCTTTCTTCCCTTCTCTTAGGGTTTTTTATAATTCTATACTTGGTTACTTTTATAAGTGAAGTAACTTCATTTCTTTAGATTACTATTTCTTTCTTCCCTTCTTTGAGGGGTTTTTAGACTACTTTACTTAGTTACTTTTAGAAGTAAAGTAACTTAATTTCTTCATATTACTCTTGCTTTCTTCCCTTCTCTGATGGTTTTTTGAACTGCTTTACTTGGTTACTTTTAGAAGTAAAGTAACTTCATTTTTCCAGATTAATCTTGCTTTCTTCCCTTCTCTGAGGGTTTTTTGGAGTGCTGTACTTGGTTTTAGCTTTATTTTCTAGTTGTGCTTCATCAAAAATCAATATTACTCCAAAATTCATTTTTTTCTTTTTTTTCTTGTTTTTTTTAACTTTTTAGGATTTCTCTTAGACTGAGGACTTAGGAAAAATAGTATACTTCCTAAAAGCCAAAATTTTCTGATTTTACCATTTTCACTCAAATTTGGCTAAGAATTAAACTTTAATCTAATTGGCAATACTGCCTTATTTTCAATCCAAATGGTTCATAGTGCCCCAAAAACATGAAAATTACCTATTTTACCAGATTCATCACTGAAGACCCATGAAACTGCTCAAGTACAATTTTTCTCGAGTTGTCCAATTTTCACAAGGGGTGCAGAAATGGACAACAACAATAACTGGAAAACCCAAAATACATTGGCATCAATAGTAGTTGGAAAACCCAAAGTAAACTGGCAGAAGCAGTAGTTGGAAAACTTGAAATACATTGGCAATAACAGTAGTTGAAAACCTGAAATACACTGGCAACAACAGTAGTTAGAAAACCCAAAATGCACTGGCAATGACATGAATTAGATTTTAGGAACTTCTTTACTCAATGCTTTAAAAAGAATCATAGTAGTTTTGTTTTAGCGTATTTTCATTAAGGACTTACTACAATGTTTAAAGTAAAGTAACCTAAAAAACCCGCATTACTGATGAGCCAAATACTTATCTTTTATCGATTTTGGGCAACTTTGAGCAAGTGGGTATTTTTAAAATACGATAAAGTAACCTCCTTCAACCTCCTGAACTAGGAAAATACCAAAAATTTTAAAAGGGGTATCCCAATATTTTTAATTGAAATACTTGGGGATATCAGTTTCCAATGCCTTACTTTTATTTTTGGGAATCTAGGCCATAACATTGTACCCAAAAAAATGAAAGTGCTCGACATGAGGTTTTCATTTAAACCAAGCTTCAAATGGTGTCATACCTATTATGGCCTCGTGTGAAACATGGTTATGAATGTAGCAAGAAAAATTCACTGCTTCAGCCCAATACTATGGAGGAAGAAATTTTTAGTGAGCCATATAAGTTGCCATCTCCTTAATCATTCATTTATTTCTTTCTATAACTCCATTTTGCGAAGGGCTATAAGAAACTGTATAATATAAAAAAATCCCTTCAGAGGTATATAAATATTCAAACTTATTTCTCACATGTTTGCCTTCATTGCTGATTCAAAAAACCTTAATAGATATTTCAGCTTGTTTCTTAGCAAGAGCCTTAAAGTCTCAAAAGTGATCGAAATATTTATAATTTTTCTTAATAAAATACACCCAAGTGTAACACAAAAAGTCATCAGTGAAGGTAAGAATGTAGTGAGCTCTAGTAAACGAAGGTAATGGGTATGGGATAGAAATTTAAATATGAACAAGATTTAAAAGACGAGTGGATCGCCAAGATTTTCCTTTGCCAAAATTCCTTTAGAGTTATTCCTAAGGGCATAACCCTCATAAAGACCCTTATAAAATTTACCACTGGGTAACCTATTGCCCATTTCATTTTTTATCAATTGTTCAAGGTAGCAATAGTTAATATATCCAAAACACTCATGCCATAAATTACTAACCTCATTTACACGAGTGAACAAGGTAGTAGACATAGAATAAAAAGTAAATTAGGAAAAGGAATACAACCATGAACGATGATCTGCCTTTCCCTCAGCCATAGTAGTTTTAGAGTGAATCTAATGAATAATCACCGAGTTATAACCAAATTCCACACACATTCCTTCACGAAGTTGAGTGATTTATTAAACCAATAGGATATTGGTAGAGATATTGGGGACAATCAACACTTGGTTAAATGATCCACCGTCTATCTCTACCAATCCACTACCAGAGACTAACACCCTAATGTCATCACCCAATGATATTTGGGACATGCCACATGGCTTGATTTTGGAGAACTCAACATGCAAAGAAGTTATGTAATACCTCTATAGTGGTTGATATCTTCGATGAATTTTGTAATCTAAGTTGCAAACGTTGACATGTGATTCTTGTTTGAATATGGTGTACTCTTATGAACTAAGCAATCATGTTTATTGTAGATGATATGTTTATATTCTAAAAATAGATACAATCATGCCATGTAAATTATGAATTTAAAATGAATTATTTCATTCTTTCTTATGTTAAATGTTCACTACATGTGGATAGAGGTAATTAATTTAGCCTAAACTCATTCATAGCCTATATTGCATTTTAATTTGTAATTCTGTCTGCATGATTTCTGATGTAGGATAGCTATACCATGGAGCAATTTCAGTGATCTAAGGCATGCTTTCAATTTTATGACATCTAGGTCATTTGACCAAGCCACGAAGAATGTTGGATTTGTGAACCCAAGATGCCGCAAGATCACAGGTGATATCTTCTGAATAAAACCTTCATAGTGATCCAAGATCATCATTTTCTTTTATTCATTGTATGGTAATGTTGATGATTAGTTGGGGGACCTAATTTAATCTAAAATGTATATCATTGTTATTTTATCTTAAGTTTAAGATAAAGAGATTTTATTATTATGGTTGATTATATGGAAGGAGGTAATCCTAAGTCATGATAGTAGTATTCTAAGACTAAAATGATAAATTATACCTAAGGACCTAAGTTGGTTTATAATCTAATATTATTGAACCTAAACTAAGGGCATGGGCTAGCCTAAAGGGGATGGTGTGGATGGCATGAGGAGGGTGTCGATGGTACCAATTATTATGGTATTTAACATATTTGAATGAGGTATTCAATACTTTATAACCAACAAATTTTGGTGAATGCATGGAAACATAGAGAAAGATGAGTTATCAACTCTGCTAATTTCATTTGCATGGAGTTTTAACTTTTAGTTTTAACAAACAATGAGTTGGTGAAGGAAGGAAATTAGGAAAGGAATGTGTCACTCCTATTGTAATTTAATGTTCTCGACCAGTATGAAAAATACCTGGGAATAGGATAAGGATGGAGGAATAATGGTTTTTGGTTTTCATTATTTCACTTACTTTTTGGGAAATTTGTAGCTCTGGATATGGTTTTTCATCTTTTCGAACCTTGAGTTTGAATCTGTGAATGGTTAATTTCACCTTGAATGGTGGTAATAGTAGAGAAATGTAAGAATGAAAGATATAAGAGGAGGATAAGGAAAGTTTCAGAGGCTAGGTTTTGGTGTTTCATGGAAATATTTCTGTTGAATTTTTACATGAAGAGTTGAAACAAGAAAAATAAGATAGGAGCACTACCAGGCATGTTAGGCCCTATCTCATTAAATCTTATGCTTTTACTTAAATGATTTCATTAAAATAATTTTTTTCTTTTATGAAATAATTCTTGGTATGGTTGTGTACATTCTCTTTTTCCTTCTTATTGATTCAATGATGTTTTTCGATTATGCGATATAGAGATGTTGCGTATGTTGTATTTACTGTGAAATCTGGGATGTCTTTATGAAAATACAGTTGTGTTTTCCTTATATGAATTTTAATAAAATTCTATAGGATCAATTGAAGACTGTGTTAGTTCTTGGTTGTATTGTTCACCTTGAATAGGTAACTTGTAAATGATAAAAGTATGTCGGGTTATGGTGAAATGTTTATGGATTTTATCTTAGTCGTTCTCTTTATTGTTAATGATTTGGAGACCAACTTTATTTGGTCAAAAAATTTCATGACTTTTTGAGACTCTTGTATTAGATGTGGTTATTTTGGGGGCTTATATCATGAACGTAATCTTAAAACAAATAATCACCCCACTATTGGTAAACTAGATTATGTTTATTTGTTTGGATTCAATTATTTTTCCTTTAGAGATGGACTGAAACAATTCTTTAGATTGGTAAATCTTCATTTTGGTGATTGTATCTTTCATCGCGGGTTGATGGGTAAAGAAATACTGTTGGGATTTCTGGTTTTAGTTCTTTTCATTGTTGAACTTGATGTTACCCATTCTGGGTTTCGTAGATTTATTTAAGGAAGATCTTGTTGATCCTTACTAGAAGGCACAAAGTTGTTTTTAAGCATTATAAGTGCATGTATGAGAGGGAATTTGTGGTAGTTTCCTTCTCGACTTCTTATTTTATTGTAGTCGTAACCATCCTTAGAGGAACCTATTTAGTTACAGAGACTGGTAATAACCTCTCTTGCACATTTTTCTGTAGTAATGTTTAGTTTGGAGTGTTCTTGGCTTAGGCATAACTTAAAATGGTGTTGTAAAATTTTATGGTCTGGTTATACTCTATTTTCTTCTTGAGATGTATTCTTCATTATTTGTATACCCTCTTCGAGTAGGTTTTAGTTTTGAATTTGTGGATATTTTGGGCAAGTCTTGGGTTGTTGTATATTTAACCTTGTTTAGTTTTCTTTACTATCTTATTTCAAAGTGGAAATTTTAACTTTATGGGTGTAGATTGGTGTTCTTTTTACAAAGGAAGATCTTACTACCCTCAAAACCTTGAGTTTGATCAAGGCATCTTCTTGATGATGATTTTAGGTTGATTTGAGTTATGATTGTTCCTTTGAAACTGTTTTAGGGACTTGTGTTATTTTCAGAACTTGTTCTTTTCATTCTAAAGTTCCTTTCCTCAATTTGGATTTGATAAGATTTGAACATATGTGTTTCTTGTAACGATATGCTCTTTCTCCTTTAGTAGCTCATGAAAATAATGAACAAGCAGATGTGGTTGTTTTAGATGCCTGGAATTGTATCAACTATGTCTTGTTCATTTAAGTTACGAACTTAGATGTGAATGCAGGCCCTTATGGAACTATTACTGAGAGTTAAGTTGTTTTGTTGGGCTTGTACCAATTTTTCTTATGGGTTAAAACTATTCTTACCTATATTTTTTGTTCTTGATCATCATAATCATTTGAATATGATCTAAGCCCTGGTTAGGTAAGGTTGTTAGAATTGATGATTTTCAAGTTGTATCTTATTGTTTGAGCATGTAGGCTTATTGTAGGTCGTTAATATTTTGAATATTAAAACATAATACTACTTTTACAAAGGAAATATGATTATATGAATTCACTTATTCTTGAATAATAAGAACAAGATGATTTTGTGGAAGTTACGTTGGAAGCTAGATTGTGAAGTTTAAAATTAGGATAAGAATGTGAATTACTTCTTCCTTAATTATTGTTGTTTGGAATATTTGTAAGTTGTAATGAATTTCATAATCATGTTTAAGATATAATTAATTATGTTGGTTTAATTAGTTCTTCCTTAAACTTTATTTCTTGTATATTATTTGATTCCTCTCTTTCTTTGTTAAGTAATATTTAGGGAAATTCTTTCTGTTTAATCTTATTTTTGAATTTAGAACCATTTCATTAACAAGAAAGTCCATTTTGTGAAATGATTAGATAAAATCATATTGTGTTAACGTTTTAGAATTTATCATGCTCAGTTCACATGAATTGACTCTTGCTAACAGTTTTTAAGATGGATTTCGTAAAATATTAAAGGAGAAGGATTTATAGAAAGTTACATGTGTTTTAGTAAAGAAATTATCTCTTCATTGTCATGTCTATGTACCGAAATTTACTTGAAACATAATTTTGATGGGAAAAAGAATATGTATTACAACTAGTTTTATATTTATGCAAAGACATTTGTGTAAACCCGTGGAATAACTCCTAAGTTTAGAGAGTGGAAAAAATCTCTTTTTGATAAATGAATTGCTTTGGTAAAGATGTTGATTGCTGATTTAATTATGAGACCGTCATGACCTAATTTTTTGTAATATTACTTGGTAATATCATGCATGATGGGGGAAATATAGATATATATGTAATATGGTATTACACAAATTTATATATTCTATGATATATAAAGCTTCTAGGATTAGGTATCTATACTTATAGTTGATTCATTTGATGTGATATGAACACAACTAAGTTGATAATCAGTGGTATATCCTTAAACAATAAAGGGAATAAGAATATTTTATTTCAATGTGTATGGATTCCTTTGTTAAACTAAATCCCATCTTTTTTGTTTTCACTAATATGACATTAGCCCCTGTTAAGGAAAGAAAAGGATACTTTCCTTATAATTAAACAAAGAGCTATTTATGATATCTTGTAAGTTTTTATGGTTAAATCATGAGGATGATTGGTTGTGTGTTCCATATCTGATATCTATAATTTGAAACATGGATGTTTAATAAGGATGATAAAAATATTTAGACTTTCAGTATTATGAAGTCTAAAGTAAAATTTTCAAACAATCTTGATACAAATATTAAACTGTAGTAAGAAGACTTAATGATCTTACCTTCATAACATCGAATATAGACATATAGATATATGAAAATCAACAGATAATATTAATATAAATATAAGCTTGAATTCATAATAATTAGGAATGGATATTTTATTTGCATACCTTCCTCATGTAAAATACACCTTGTAAGCTTCTTTGGGGTAATTTGTGCTTAGTAGACCTTTAAGAGCATTGTTTTTGATAAATATATAAGATAATAATTGATTTTTTAAATAAACTTATATCCTTATATATGATATTATTGTTGAGGAAACTCAGTTGGATGTTGTAACATAACAACTACAATAGAGTACCTTAATAATGACTTGGGTCATTACAAGGATACTATGATGCAGACTACTATGCTTCAACACCCCACTTAGTTTGATTAACTCGATTGACATAAGTGGAATTTTGGTTCACGGTTCCACCCTAAACAAAGATAGAAATATGATCTAGTATTTTGGTCAACTCATGTTGACTTAGGATAAGTAGACACACCTAATCAACATAAGATAATTGAGTATGTATATGTATCCTTAGTCACCACGAGTAGTATTCCACACAAATGCATGTAAGATGCCTTTTTTTATTGTGAGACTTTGACTTAGGTTGGGTTGACAGTAGTCAATAATGTCAACTCTAGATAACAGAATACATGTGGTGAAGGACATATTCCTTTTGATGAGCATACCGTCTTGGAATGTAAACATTGTGTTATCCAAAATGTGCCCCTTTCTCATTTTGTGGCTAACTCCTTTCATCCTTCCCTCTCTTGTGCCTCAGTCACAATTTTATGATTTTCAGGCACTCAAAACTTTCTGGAAATGACACCATTGGATAGAGATCTCTCTCATCTTTCCAAAAAGGTAAATTTTTCCTCCTAACTCCATGTATTTTTAATGTTATGGCTCAGTGGAGTTTTTGTGGGAAATTTTCCCCTTCAAGGCCCGTAGCCAATGAGATGCCGCCACGTGTCCAGGGAAGCGGCAGGGGTTGGAGGAGAACTTGGTTTTTTACCAAGTGTTCTGGAAAAGTTTCAATAGGAAATATTTTCCCCACAGGCCCGCTGACGAATCTGGTAATGCCACGTGTCCAGGGGGAAAATTTGAAAAATTTGGCTAAGTGTTGGCGCATGGAAATTTTGGAAGAAAATCCTGCGGCCAATAAAAACGTGCCACGTGTCCTAAGGAGCCGAAATTGAGGAGGGCAGAGGAGAAGTTGGAATTTTGGTGAATTTTTTCACCAAATTTCAATGAAGAAAGTTTTGAGGCTGCTGCCCCGCCGAAAAATCAAATCAGGCCACTTGTCAACAGATCCTGGAACAGCGGAGCGCAGGAGGAAATTGGAAATTTTCCCAAAGTGTTTGTGCAAAAGTTAAAATGCTTGTAGAGGGCCCGCGACCAATGAAATAACACCACGTGTCTTAGACTGGCGGAGGGTGGGGGGAATGTGGAACATTTTCCAAGGAGAAAACAAAGGAAAATTCAAAGAGGAAATCCCGCCCCCCTTATTGCGAGCCAATAGAATCTCACCACGTGTCTAGGTGGCGCCAAAACTTAAGAAAATCCCGTGAGTAAAATTTTAAGTGGAAAACCCGCATCTAATGGGGTTGCACCATGTGTCTAGGTCGAGAATTATCAAAGTGACCCACGGAAAATTTAGGAAAGATAGGCCCGTGTCCAATTGGGGCTTGCCACGTGTCCCAAACTTGCCGGCCTGGCGGGGAATTTTGAAAAAAAATTCCAAAGACAAAAGAGAAGGAAAATGGAGTAGGATGGGCCCGCGACTAATCAAAATCTGCCATGTGGCACCTGGAAAGGTGGAGCACAAGGAAATTTTGGAAAATTTTCCAAATGACCAAAAGGGGTAAAAAATTCAAATTTTTGCCCGCCAACCCGATTTGGCCCTGTTTTGCCCTATAATTTCAAATGGCCATATCTTTCGATCCAAAGCTTAATTTTTTGCGTTCCTTATATCAATGGAAATCTGGTGAAATTATCTACAAGATTCCAAGGTCAATTTTGCATTTTGATGGATTTTGGAGAGAGAAAATTGAAAAACACCTCTGGCACGTGGTCATGGACAAAAATGACGTTTCAACCACCGTTTTTAATGAAGAATGGCTCACATTCTCTCCCAGCATGGCTAAAAATGTCAGGGGATGGGTCTGTAAGGACACCCATGCTGTTTTGATGGCATTTTTGTTAATGGTTGAATCTCTCCCATGTTTTCCCATGTTTCTCTCTCCTGGGCTCATCCCTTGCACTGTAAAAGCTATATTTGGCTCATTTTCAAAGGGTTGAACATTTTTTGTGTATTGCAGGTCCCCTTTCTCACCTTGGAAGTGATTTTGGTGGAATAACAAACCTTTTCTAAGAACTACAACTCATTTTTGCCTCTCAGGTGTTGTAATGCAAGTGATTTTGATGTTAAAATAACAATACAGGCCTTGTGATTAATCTTCCATCCTCTGCTAGTGTTGTTTGACTAATTTCTGATTCTTCATTACAGCTATTAGTTTGTGCATGTTGTTTTTGTTGCATTCTATGAACTGTGTCAATCTACAGAAGTGAGAAATGCTCACCACTCCTTTGGTGCATCACCTATTAGCATTAGTTTTAGCTTTATCTGCATTCTCTATCTCTATCTCCTTTGGAATTTAGAGTAGGATTAGGAATATAAACCTCTGCAACTTGTAAGTGATATAATCTGATCAGAGGAGTTGAGGAACCAGCCTCTAATACTAGAGATTCCTTTCTCATTTTGACAAGTCCCACACTTGGGGAAAGGATTCAATGTTGTGCAATCACACTGGATGCTTAGTATGATCAAACTAGAAATCTGATCAACATCCAAGGGTGTTGCTGATTTGCAACAACAGTTTTGGCACACTCGGTGGGACCTTAGAGGTCTTCATCTTCATTGCAACAAAATTGATGTGCATTTGTTGCAAGTTTCTTGCTTTAAAGAGCTATAAATTACACATCTGGTGACTCCAAGGAAGAAGAATCAGCTGGTTTTAGTAGTACAGACCTGAAAACTCATGAGAAGAATCACTACAAGGTCAAGAGCTGGAGAAGAAGAGGTGTTGTTTGAATATCTGCAGTTATCTCCAAGAAGAAGGCAAAGAGGGAGGAGGATTCAAAGGTCTCCATCTCCACCAAACAGAACTCTCTCAACTCCTCCACCTGGTAGGCCTTTCATTCAATCAACAAGGGTTCTAAGGCCAATCAGAATGGCACAAAACAACCCCTATGTCAATTTCACTGGCAACAGCCCACTTGCTCTCAATGCACAAAATCCAATCCCAGTTGCAGCATTGAAGAACATTCCATACTTCACTGGAGAAAATCAGACCACTCCTGGTGATCATGTCAAGGATATTGCTAACATTTGTGTAATCCATGAGATCAATGAGATGCAAGTTGTTGTCAAACTGCTGGCATCTTCATTCAAAGGGAAAGCTTTACAATGGTTCAGGAGTCTTGCCTCAGGTTCTATTCAAAATTGGAACCAGCTATGCATAGCCCTCCATGAGCAGTTTGGAGAAAAGGGAGACAACTTGTCCCTTTTGGAGCAGCTAACAACCATCAAGAGAGCTCCCAATGAGTAGCTGACTGATTTTAATTTCAGATTTCAAAGGACTTGGGAGAGAATTCCAGTGATAGTCAGGCCAACAGCAGAAGGTGCTTTCCTTTATTACCTTAAAGCTTTAAATTCTGATATTTCTATGTTAATTCAATCCATGGGAGGCACAACTATTCCCATTGCTTATAGCATTGCCATTAGAGCTGAAAATTGTTTGATTCAAGCTGGCAAGCTGGCTCCTAGACCTCCAATGCCATTGTTTCTGAGTTTAGAGAGCCCAAATACTAATCAAACACCTAATTTAGCTCCTATTCCCACTCCTAGAAATTATAATTCGAATGAAGCTTCTACTTCATCTTCTAGTGCCTCAAATGAACTTCAAGAAGTCATGAAGCAGCTACAAAATCTAGGCAATGAGCTGGTTACACTCAAGAGGTAGCAAGCCCAAGGTTTTAGACCTTCTTTCCAGCCCCAAGCTCAGCCTAACAGGTAGCCATATCAACCTCATAGACCACCCAATCCAGCTGCAAATCTAAATCAAGCAAGGCCTCCTGCCAATAGACCATTTCAGCCCTATAATCCCAATGCTACATCTGCCTCTAAAGCATTAGTGCCAGTACAAAACAATATAGCTCAAGAGTATGATTGGTGTTTCCCATGCAATGAACCTCATAACCAGTCCATGTGCTTCAATGGTGCCTTGAATCAAGCATTAATGGTGACAAAAACTGGTGTGGAGGGTGAAGGTAGTCAAGGAAATGACCAGCAACAAGAAACATTCCAGCAGCAATCAGCTCCAAATGATACCACACTTGTAAACTGGTACAGGCAGAAGATTTTTGTGGCATGAACCAAATAGTTTCCCAAAGCGTTGCAGCCAACACAAGGTCAAAGAGGAGAAATTTTGGTGAAGAACAGCCATTAGCTCCAAGTAATTCACAACCTTCTGTCACTCCACAAACTATTGGCAAGCAAAATGTAATCCCAAACACACAAGGACTGCCTAAAACAGTTCCTAAGCCAGCTCAAATGCTAGTTGTTGCTGCCCATACACAAGGAATGAATGTGCAGGCCAAGGGACAACAAAGGGATACTTCATCTCCATTCAATATCATTGATCAGATGAAGAAGACAAATGTAAACATATCAATGTGGGAATCACTATCTATCCCAGGCCAAAGAGATTTGCTACAAGCTGCCATGAAGGACTGGTCAACTTCAAATCAGCAAGTCCAAATGCAAGAGAAGGTGCTCACAAATGCTGCCCAGCCTGAGGGGAATCATGGAGGATAGCAAGGTAAAATGTTGAAGCCCCCTCCATTCTATGTTTCATTGATCATTGGGAATCAATTAGTACACAATTGCATGATTGATTCTCGGAGCAAGTAGTTCAGTAATGCCCAAGCAAATAGCTGATCAGTTGGGAATTCAGTATGAAACCATATCCAAAGGGGTGGTGCAATTGGATGGGACAACAGTAACAACAGTTGGAGTGATTAAAAACTTGAGTCTTACTTTGCATGCATGTCCCAACGTGGTTGTTTTGCAAGATGTATCAGTAATAGACCTTCCACCACTCTTTGCCCTATGTTTGTCAAGGGATTTCATAGCTAAGATTGGAGGTTACTTGTCTACTGATTGGTCACACATGTTGTTCAGAACAAGATATGGAACCAAAGCCACAATCAGGTCTGAACCTATTGCAAACTTTCACATTGAGCCTTACACTCCAAGTCAGATCAATGCCAATTGTTCAGCGTTTGATCAAGAAGATCACCCAAGCACTGATGAAGCTGACACCAAGGTTGGAAGTATCCCAGATCTAACCCTTGATGAATGGGCAAACAAGGTGCATGCTTTTGATCCTTATCAAGAAATAGAAGAATCTGAGCTAGGAGTCTATTGCATGCATGAAGAAAATTAGCCTATTCCTAGCATCACCAAGCCAGACCACAAGGATGAAAATGAGGTATGGCAGTTGTTTTTTGATGGGTCAAGGAGTAGAGAAGGTGCAGGAGGGGGAGCCATGCTGGTTTCACCTCAAGGAGTTAAGTATTATTCAAATTTTAGATTTCAGTTTGCATGCTCTAATAACACTGCTGAATATGAAGCTTTGGTGCAAGGACTGCATTGGTCAATCAAGAGAGGAATAAAGAACTTGCAAGTCTTTGGTGACAGTGAGTTGATTATCAACCAAGTTAAGGGGCAGAATGCTACCAAGAATGATCTACTCAAATGTTACAAGAATAGGTTGTGGGACCTCATTAAAGATTTTGAGGGTTTTTAACATAAAATTCATTCCTAGAAAAGAGAACCAAGCTGCTGACAGGCTTGCAGCAGTTGGGGCAGCCTTTGACGTTGTTGAAAGCATTCAAAAAGACAAGGTACAACCAAACATCCATGTGATTGTGAGGCCTTCAGTGCTAGAAAACAATGTAAGTTGGCAAGTGTTTGAAAATGATCAACAAATCATCCATTTCTTGCAAGAAGAGGCTGATTTCTCAGCCAAAAATCAGGAAAAGTTGGAGCAGCAGTATGGTGACCAAGTGGTGTAGCTGAGAACCAACAAACTACCAAAGGGACTTATTACTTTGGAGTCCATTTTCAATCCTAATGATCAGTTTAGGAAGGAGAAAGAAAACATCCAAGTGAAGGGAGAAGATTCAATGTCCATCTCGGTAGAAGGAAGCAAATCACTCCAAATTGGTAAGATGACAACTGAGCAAGAAAGGTATGAGATTCATACAACTTTGTCAAGAATTCCCTGGTGTGTTTGCTTGGAGCTATGAAGATTTGAAAGGTTTCAATCCCGAGTTAGCTCAACACACCATTGAATTGGATCCAAGTACTAAACCCATCAGGAAAAAACAAAGGCCAGTCAATCCACACATGGAGCCTCTCATGAGAAAAGAATTGAATAAGTTGATAGAATCAAGAATCATATTCCCTATCAAGCATTCTAGTTGGGTTGCCAACTTGGTTCCAGTTAGAAAGAAGAGTGGGGAAATCAGATTGTGTGTTGACTTCAGAGATTTGAATAGAGCATCTCTTAAGGATCATTACCCACTTCCTTCCATGGAGCAGATTTTACAAGTTGTTGCTGGCTCCGAGAGGTTTTCATTACTTGATGGCTATTCAGGGTACAATCAGATTATGGTGAAGGAAGAAGATCAGTTCAAGACAGCCTTTACAACCAAATGGGGAACTTATGCATACAGGAAAATTCCATTTGGGTTGTCCAACGCTAGAGCTACCTTCCAAAGAGCAATGGACATGGCATTCAAAGGTTTGATTAACAACATAGTGCTGATATATCTTGATGATATCACTGTTTTTTCAAAAAATACAGCAGACCACCTCTCTCATTTGAGACAAGTGTTCCAAAGGTGCAGAAGATTTGGAGTCTCCTTGAATCCTAAAAAATGTATTTTCTTAGCCCATGAAGGAAAGCTCCTTGGTCACATTGTCTCCAAAGAAGGATTAGCAATTGATCCAGAAAGAGTTGAAGCCATAAGAGCACTACCATTGCCAAGCCACAAGAAGGCCCTTCAAAGTTTCTTGGGGAGAATAAATTTTGTTTGGAGGTTTGTCCCAGATTTTGCGCCCCTTGTCAAACCTATCACCAAGATGTTAAAGAAAAGCATGGCTTTCAAATGGATAGTAGAAGGCAAGGATAGTTTTGAAGCAATCAAAGAAGCCATCTCTCAAGCACCAACTCTCACTAACCCGGATTTCTCCAAGGATTTCATCCTCTATGCATTTGGGGGTGATGATACTATTTCTATAATTTTGGTACAACAGAACAAGGACAATGATGAGCAGCCAATTGCTTTCTTCAGCCAAAGCCTGGAGGACTATGAGGTGAGATATTCTTTCATTGAGAAGCATGTTCTTGCAGTAATCAGAAGCTTGAAGAAGTTCAAGCATTTAGTCTCAAACAACAAGGTTCAATTGTTGGTTTCTCATGCGGGAGTTAAAGACTTCCTCCTCAATAAAGACTTGAATGAAAAGAGAGCAGGTTGGATTACTCGTGTCATGGAATATGACATAGAGATCAAGGTCACCAAGTTGGTCAGAGGAAAAGGATTGTGTGAGCAGATGATTTTGAACAAACAAAGGGAAGCATGCAATGAGAAAGAGATTGTTTTGGCATTGCAAGACAACCATGCCCAAGGAAGCACTCAAGAAGAAAATAATGGTGCCCCCACTCCTTGCTAGACCCAAAGTATAATGCACTTCCTAAGCACAGTCCTATGCCCTCCAAAGATGAACAAGACCCAAAGAAGACACTTCAGATTGCAGGTTGTCCCATATGCCCTTGTTGATGGTGTTTTGTTCAAAAGAGATGTGAATGGAGTACTGCTGAGATGCATTGGTACAAATCAGATTCATAGGGTGTTGGAAGAGTTCCATGGTGGACCAGCTGGTGGTCATTTTGCACCAAGAGTGACAGCTCTAAAGATCATGAGGGCTGGCTATTATTGGCCCAAGATTTTCAATGATTGTTATGCATGGATCAAGAGGTGCAAGAATTGTGCATTCTTCACAGGTAAAGAGAGACTAGCTGCCCTTCCATTGCATCCAATTTCAGTTGACCAGCCATTCATGCAATGGGGTTTAGACTTCATTGGAGTCATTAATCCCAATTCAAGCCAAGGGCACAAGTGGATTTTAACAGCCACAGATTACTTCACTAAGTGGACTGAAGCAGTAGCACTCAAAGAGGCAAATGAATCTAGTATCCTAGACTTCTATGAGGGAATAGTAACCAGATTTGGCATACCAGCTACAATAATATCAGATAATGCATTGGCATTCATTGGATCCAAGGTGACTGAGTGGGCTGTCAAGAATGGGATCTATCTAAGTACTTCATCAAACTATTACCCTCAGGGTAATGGCCAGGCTGAGTCTACAAACAAGAACTTGTTGAGGATCATTAAGAGGACTCTTGATGAAAATTAGAGGTCTTGGCATACTAAATTGAAATCAACCTTATGGGCTGATAGGATAACTCCCAAGAGATCTACAGGTAACTCTCCATTCAAGCTTGTTTATGGGAGAGAGGCAATTTTGCCCATGTCACTTGAGTTGCCAACATTGGAACTCATGAAACAGTTGGAGTTGTTGGAGTTTGAGCCCATGGAAGTCAGATATGTAGAATTGATGGAGCTCCAAGAAATCAGAAATCAGGCATCCCAAGCAATGGAGAAGGATCAGGCTTTGATAAAGAAGACCTTTGATAGAAAGGCCAAGGATAGATCTTTCCAAGTTGGAGATCTAGTGTTAAAATGGGATGCAGATAGAGCAAAAATGGGAAAGCATTCAAAATTTGATGCCATTTGGAGTGGCCCATACATGGTCACAAAGTGTAAGGACAACAATGCTTTCCAATTGTCTTCATTGGATGGTGAAGAACTACAGATTCCAGTCAATGGAATCCATCTAAAGCATTGCTATTAAAGGGAAAATCTCCACCTTGTAAATATTAGCTTAGGTTTTCATTCTTCCAAGTGCTTGTGCACATTATTTTGTTGTAGGTTAGTTTTCTTTCCCTAAGTGCTTTGGCACAAGCTTGCTATTCCTGGGAATGTGTTTGCAGGCCTTGCTCCATCAGGTGATATTCCATCTTCCTCCTTGCAGTGTTCTAGTCAGTTGGGGTATCAAATAGAGAATTCAATGACTCCATGCCCAATGGATTGTTTCAGGCAACTGGTAACTTCATCCAGCAGGTAGATGACCCCTCTGAGTCACCAAAATTGTTATCCAAAATGTGCCCCTTGCTCATTTTGTGGCTAACTCCTTTCATCCTTCCCTCTCTTGTGCCTCAGTCATAATTTTTTGATTTTCAGGCACTCAAAACTTTCTGGAAATGACACCATTGGATAGAGCTCTCTCTCAGCTTTCCAGAAAGGTAAAGTTTTCCTCCTAACTCCATGTATTTTTAAAGTTATGGCTCGGAGGAGTTTTTGTGGGAAATTTTCCCCTTCAAGGCCCGCAGCCAATGAGATGCCGCCACGTGTCCAGGGAAGCGGCGGGGGTCAGAGGAGAACTTGGTTTTTTACCAAGTGTTTTGGTAAAGTTTCAAAAGGAAATATTTTCCCCTCAGGCCCGCCAATGAATCACGTAATGCCACGTGTCCATGGGGAAAATTTGAAGAAATTGGCTAAGTGTTGGCGCATGGAAATTTTGGAAGAAAAGCCCACGGCCAATAAAAACGTGCCACGTGTCCTAAGGAGCCAGAATTGTGGAGGGCGGAGGAGAAGTTGGAATTTTGGCAAAGTGTTTCATGAAATTTCAATGAAGAAATTTTTGAGGCCGCTGCCTCGCCCACTAATCATGTTTCGCCATGTGTCCCCGGGGGTCGGACCTGCAGAGCACGGGAGGACATTGGGATTTTTTCCCAAAGTGTTTGCACAAAAGTAAAAATGCTTGCGGAGGGCCCGCGACCAATGAAATACCGCCACATGGCACCTGGAAAGGTAAAGGGTGGGGAGAATTTGGAAAATTTTCCAAAGAGAAAACAAAGGAAATTCAAAGAGGAAAGCCCGCCCCCCTTATTGCGAGCTAATAGAATCTCACCACGTGTCCAGGTGGCACCAAAACTTAAGAAAAGCCTGCGAGTAAAATTTTAAGTGGCAAACCCACATCTAATGGGGTTGCGCCACATGTCTAGGTCAAAAATTATCAAAGTGACCCACGGAGAATTTAGGAAAGACAGGCCCATGTCCAATCGGGGCTTGCCACGTGTCCCAAACTCGCCGGCCCGGCGGGGAATTTTGAAAAAAAATTCCAAAGACAAAAGGAAAGGAAAATGGAGTAGGATGGGCCCGCACCCAATCAAAACATGCCACATGGTACACCTAGAAAGGTGGAGCGAGGGGAAATTTTGGAAAATTTTCCAAATGACCAAAAAGGTAAAAAATTCAAATTTTTGCCCGCCAACCCGATTTGGCCCTGTTTTGCCCTAAAATTTCAAATGGCCATATCTTTCGATCCAGAGCTTGGTTTTTCACGTTCTTTATATCAATGGAAAGCTGGTGAAATTATCTACAATATTTTAGGGTAATTTTTTATTTTGATGTACTTTAGAGAGATAAAATTGAAAAAATGACTCTGGCACGTGGTCATGGACAGAAATGACATTTCAACCACCGTTTTTAATGAAGAATGGCTCACATTCTCTCCCAGCATGGCTAAAAATGTCAGGGCATGGGTCTGTAAGGATGCCCATGTTGTTTTGATTGCATTTTGGTCAATGGTTGAATCCCTTCCACATTTTCCCACGTTTCTCTCTCTTGGGCTCGTCCCTTGCACTGTAAAAGCCAGATTTGGCTCATTTTCAAAGGGTTGAACATTTTTTGTGTATTGCACGTCCCCTTTCTCACCTTGAAAGTGATTTTGGTGGAATAACAAACATTTTCTAAGAACTGAAACTCATTTTTTACCTCTTAGGTGTTGTAATGCAAGTGATTTTGATGTTAAAATAACAATACAGGCCTTGTGATTAATCTTCAATCCTCTGCTAGTGTTGTTTGACTAATTTCTGATTCTTCATTACAGCTATTAGTTTGTGCATGTTGTTTTTGTTGCATTCTATGAACTGTGTCAATCTGCAGAAGTGAGAAATGCTCACCACTCCTTTGGTGCATCACCTATTAGCATTAGTTTTAGCTTTATTGCATTCTCTATCTCTATCCCTTTGGAATTTAGAGTAGGAATTAGGAATATAAACCTCTGCAACTTGTAAGTGATATAACTGATTAGAGGAGTTGAGGAACCAGCCTCTAATTTGGAGATTCCTCTTCCATTTGAAAGTCCCGCACTTGGGGGGAGGATTCAATGTTGTGCAATCACACTGGATGCTTAGGATGATCAGACTAGAAATCTGATCAACATTTAGGGGTGCTGTTGATTTGCTACAACACATTGTATACATGTTTAAAAACTTTGGCTGAATTATTGCAAGCTTCTAGTTGCGTTGTCCTATGTCAGCTAGTGTAAGCTGCAGGATTTCAGATGAATATCAATAACAAGTATTCAGATGGACTTATTAGACATAACACTTGAGTAATCCTAGAAGGGTAAAGGAACTAAGTATACATAGTATACACATTATCAAGTTAACATGAGAGATCGGTTTGATATAGAGTCATGGAATGAGAGATCAGTGTTTCACCAATTCAGTACATTTTCATATGGTTTTCTGTTATGAGATGGATTGGCAATGAATATGTGTTTTGAATTATATTAATTTAGAATAGACAACATTCTTTAAAAAAATATCTCTTGTTTCTAAACTTTTAAAATGTGGATGTTATAATATTTGGGACATGCCACATGACTTGATGTTGGAGAACCTAACATGTAAAGAAGCCATGTGGTGCAAGACACCATAATCAATAATCCATGTTGATGAAGGAACAACTCTAGCTATAAATGAATTTCCTTTCTTCTTCTCAAATTTAGACTCCTTTGCCATCGAAGGCTCATATTTCAAATAATTTTGTCTGATAGACTTAGGAAAACCTATGTTTTTTATCCTCAAGTAAATGAGTTAGGTGATTAATTTTTTTTCTCATACAATGAGGCTCCTCATAGCCAATATTCTTGCAAAAGGAACAATTAAACATTTCCTTCATCGTTTTGGGCTTGAAAGTAGAAGTATTCATGTTAGGAATGGTTTGGGATTTGTTGGTCTTTGTTTCCTTCTTCGGTTGGTCATTTTTCTCTTTGTTATTTTTAGTTTTCTTTCACTTACCAATAATTTTTACAAGGGCATGTGACTTATATTTGAGAGTTCCAATTTGAATGAGTTTTTCTTGTTCTCAAATGAGTTGAGATGAAAAATTGTCAAATGATGGCATTTTCCAAGTACTACCCAAAATAAATTTCATGGCGTGTAAAGTAAAAATGAAGACAGAGTATTCGGTACCTAACTTAGAAATAATTAACAAGATCAACTGGGAATATTTCTTCTCCACTTTACATTCCTTTAAAATTAATCTAGTGTGGATAAAATTTGAGAAGAACGATTTTAGGTTTTTAAATTCATTAGGATTTAATCCTATTATTTAATTTTCCAACTCATGCACTCTTATGTCATCCTATTATTTGAACATATTGTTTAAAATTTTCCAAGATTCATTAGGTGTTTCAAAAAACTCAATATGGAAGATAAAGTAAAGAGAAATAAACATACATAGAAGACCTAAGAATTCATCACATCGGTTCAGAAACTTAGAATATTTGGGCTCATCATCAGGTTCAGTCTCAAATCCCATGGTGATGTGAAATAAATCTTTAACCCTTAGTTTCGTTACCATTTTGATTTCCATTCAAAAAATTTGAATGACGTGAGGAAATGTTTTGAAAGAACATCCATCGTGGAGAGAGAGAAAGAATTAATGCAAAATGAAAAATGAAATATAACCACCCCAAAATAATATTATCACCCCTTTGATTGTGGTGCTTTATAGTTTAGTGTATTTATTACAATCATGTTAAAATGTATGTCATGAAATAATCAGTCACTCACCTTACAATCAACGTAATAATTTGCAAGTGTGGAGACCATAATCAAGTTCCAGCGATTGCGATACTTCCACATCATAATCAAGCATACAAAAATGAAAGAGAATGGGGAGAGAAAATACGTCTTGTGTGAGAAATAAAATCTCATGTCACAAAAAAATGCCATAAGACTATAGCGGATGCACTCACTACTCTGTAAGTAATAACAAGGGCTATACAATGTAAAAATGGACTCAAAAAAAGTTGAAATGACCTCCAAGATGTAGGAAAAGATCCCATAAGGCAGAAAATGGCTTGGAAGAGAGTTACACACTCTAGAACAATTAGTAGAAGAAAGGTCTAATAATGCTAATTTATGCACTTTTTAGTTTTCCCAATTAATCTAATTTTAATAATTAAAGGAATAAAAAGTGAAAAATAAATGCCAATTAACTAATTAAAGTTCTACTTAAATAATAAAATCCTCCTAAACTAAAATAGATGACCACATTTTAATACTAAAAATTATCCCCCACTTATTTAGAATTATCTCGCTAATTTAAGACCACCTACTTTTAATTAATCCTTACCTTAAAAAAAGACTCTTTAATTTAACCCTAAGCATTTTAAAACAATGCCACTACTTATAAAAAGGTAAAATAAGTTTTAAAAAGAAAAGGCGGGTTAAATTTTTAAAAGGAAGGAAAGGTCAAAGTAGGGAAGGACTTATTCAAGGGAGGATCAATGTGGAGGATCTTGGATTGAGCATGTGGAGGAAGGGAGACCAAGTGTTGGGCTTGAGGAGGACTTGGTAGGCGAACCAATGCAGGTGACCCAGTCAAGTCGAGGGTAAGCTCGATGAGCAAGAAGGATGGAGGTGATTGGAGAGTAAGCTGGGGTAACATTTTATAGGTTAAGGAGGAGTAGGAAAAGGGTTGGGGAAAAATAGCCAAGTAAGGCATGTAATCCATAGAGCATGTAGAGCTAGGTTTTAGAAAGACCCATGTAAAAAAATGAGGGGTAAGCTCGTAGGCCAGGTTAATTCACACAAATCCAAATAGGTAGGTCCATGACACATGGTCTCAAAAAGTTGTTGGTACTAAAATGGATTATCCCTCAGAAACCGAGTAGCATCACAAATTTGACAGGAAGCTTAGAGGCAAGTAGATCATGTTGTTTTTCATTTTGTAGCCAGGGAAGAAATGCAGCTTGCTGTTTGTCACTCAGATGTGGAGAAATGGATAGCACCCTCAAGAGGATTTGATCTATCCTCACTAATTTATGGTTGTGCCTTTCAACTAGGGTGAGAGGACCCTTATGTAGCCAACTATTATTGGAGGAGATGGAAGATGTCCTTTGCAAAGTTATTAAGAAGACCTTGAAGAAAACATGATCAATACAACAAAATCCTTACTCTCACAAGTTATCACCCAAGATAATGGAGATATTTTCTAAGCAAGGTTCAGGCTACTAAAGACAATGAAAACTTTATTGCTTCTACATGTTTTGGTAATAGAAATTATGCATTTATACACACAGAGAAAAAACAGGGGTAGTATGGGTAGGATTGGTTGTTTTTAAATAAATTTTGGTGGGAGGTGAGGTAAAATGAACTTGATTTTCTAGATATTTGAGAGATTTCATAAAAAATGGAAGGCTTGATCAAAAAAATGCTTTAGAACAGCTAAAATGTTCCTTTAACCAGAAGGTGTGCTTCAATGGAGGCACAGATCAGTACATTTTCACACAAACTTTAAGAATCCAAAATGAAGGCTCAAATTGAAAAAACTTAATTAAACATTACCAACCTTTTTTTATCATGCCTAAGATACCCTCAAATGCTAACAAAGAATATTATCATCATGCTAGGAGTAAAGTGATTTTAAATATGTTTATTTCACTATCAAATGAAAGCTCATCTGATAAATGAAATTGCAAATGCCACCAAACTATCATAAGGATAAGATCTTGTGTGATTTACAAAGATTTAAATGTAAGATATCAATGGGAACAAGAAAAACTATTTGCAGAAATTTAGAAATGAAGCAGACACAACTTTTCTCAAAATCAACACCGATTAATTTAAATTTGATTAAATTCATCAACAGGGGAAAATTTATAGAATAATCTCATATCTTGTCAATGGCTGTACACTTGTAACCACCTTGACATGATCAAATTTAACACAAAATAAATAAACAGGTGCCTTAGATGGCTTCTCAAAAAGATGGGCTATGTCAAACTTCTCTCTTAGGAATCAAATCCCAACCTCTAACACTCCAACCATTTGCATGAAAAATTCATGTAATTTATAACATTTACTCTGCAACAGAGTTTCTCCCCTAAAAGAAAAAATATTCAAAGCACCATTTCCTGTTACGATTTTGATCGTGATTCCCAAAATCAGATTTGTAACAAATTTGTCAGGTTCTTAGAGGGAAAATCTCTTCAAATATTTCTGGCATTCAATTCTTTACTTGGTAAATCACTCTTAACTTCACTAGCCAACTACTTCCTCCTCTAATCTGTCGAATCTAGTTTCTTGCATGCTAAGGAAAGAAAGATTGGAAAATCAGATCGAATCCAATAGTCAGATCACATCTTAATGGTAAAAGATGTTTTCAGATCTTCCCCACCAAATTAATATATCAACTGGTTTCTTACATGCCAAGGAAGGAAAGATTGGAAAATCAGATCGAATCCAATAATTAGATTACATCTTAATGGTAAAATATGTTTTCAGATATTTCCCACCAAATCAAGATATAAAATTAATTCTCCTCTTCATTTGATGTGTAGGAGACACCAGGAAGTGATAAAAAAACCATAAAAATTCACACCCCCAGGAGCTTTGGAGCAAAAACACCAGAAAATCAGATACAAATGCACAGTTGCCATGGATTTCCCTTTTGAATTTGGATCGTCCACGTGGGAGATCTGAGTTAAGACAGGCCTGGGGGTTATTTTTTACCTTTTACAACTTTTGGGAAAAAATGCAAAATTTCTCATTTTGCTCCACCCCTCCACCTTTGAAAAAAGGTCTTGACATGTGTCCCAATATGGGTCCTAGTGGAACCATGGCTTGATTCAGCTATTTTACCTTGTTTTTAGAGAAAAGGAAAATTTTCCAAACTTTCCCCGTAGCCCTTCCCTTCCACCTTTAGCTTTTGATATGGGTCCCAGTGGAACCGCACTTCCTTTTTACACTTTAACCCATTTTTCATAAAAGATTTTTTTTCCAAATTTCTCCCAAAATTCCACACCTCCGCCATTGAACTTTCAAAACAAATTTTGACTATTCTCTGTCAGGCTTTCAGGTCATTTTGATGACTTTAATATTTTTGGTCCAATAAGAGGCAAAAAATCCAAGTTACCTTTAATGGCCCGCCTACCCACCTTTTGACTTTTCAAACTGCCACACGTCTCAATGTCACATTTTAAGATGGTCCCCAAAAGTAGAGACCCCAAAAAAGTGTGGGCTCAACACGTGTCTCAGTCCGACAGAGTCTGTTAAAAAGTTTAAGGTTCAACAAAAGGTGTCATGTGTCTAAGGTCCGAGATAGTCTTCTTTCAGCCATTGAAAAGTCCAAGTGAAAAGGCAGAGTGAGTGGAAGCCTCAAAGTGTCCTCCTGGCACTTCTTCAAAATAAAACTCAGGGGCTGGTCTGTCGACACTAAAATTTTCCTCCGTAATTTCTATTTTATTAATGTATGTATTAGGAATAGAATGTTGTTAAGTGTAATTAGTAGTAGCGTCTGATAGAAGATAACAGTGCCGTTAGTACGGTGCCACCAATAATGTGGAGTACGGTAACAGTCAATACAATAGGAATGTTGTAAAAAGTAAATATTTGTCGTAAGTGGTCCGGTAATGTTAAAATGTCAAAGTTTGGGTAATTAGAGAAGTAGGGTCTACATGATTAGGAATTAGAAATATTATATTGGTAATAAGGACAAGGAGTGAGGTCATAAATATTTTGTGTATTTTATTTGTAAAAAGTCTAAAAATGTGGAACCCATGTAAAATGATAAGGTTTATCTTATCTTAAAGGATAAGCTTACATGTACAGATAAGAGTTAAGGTATGGAATATGATTCGTTAGAGTGGATTTCTTATCCTATCTTAGAGATAAGATGGATAAGCCTGGAAGTTCTATAAATAGAGAGGCCACCCCCCTCATTTAGCATAGAAGGAGGTAGTGAGAAATAATGTAGGAAGTGTGCGAAGGAAGGCATCAGTTTAAAGGTGTGTTGAAGAAGCCATTAAGAGGTGTAATTGTAAAGTTTCTCCCATAGTCTTGGTGAAAGGCAAGTGAAGTTAATAACACTTGAAGTACCTCATGGGTGAGATTGTAACAGTTTCATGTTAATATTATAATTTATTTTGATATTTTAGATTTTTCATCATTCTGTCTTATCATAGTTGATGGTATTCTTGTGTTATGTTGTTGTTTTGTTTCCAGATTACATCCACCAAACTAAAGGCTGTGCATTAGTAAATAATCATAGCATGAGAAGTTCCTGGTGAAGAATTATCATAGTGCCGGATTGGTGATGACATTTTGGTTCCGTTGCTAAGACCATTCCTCGTTGGTGGATTTTCTGGAGAGATATTCCCACTTAGTCAAAAATCAATTAGAGGGTAACCCTTGTTTTTACTGTGCATAGTAGTTACCATGGTAAAGTCATTTTTGCCATGAATAGTAGTTACCATGGTAAAGTCATTTTGCTGGAATAGTATTACCACAGTAAAGTCACTTTTTACTATGAATAGTATTTACCGCAGTAACTTCACTTTTTACCGTGAATAGTGTTTACCACAGTAAAGTAGGTTTTTACCGCAGTAAGTCAAGTTTTACCATAGTTTACCGTGGTCATTTCTATTTTATTTTAGAAAGGTGTAAAGTCACTTTCTAGTATAGTGGTTCCAATTATTTGTACACATAAGCCTTGTTTATTGTACTTGTGAGTTGGTATTTCACGGCGGTTACTTTTGAAAATGGGAAAGATTCCTATTTTTTCACACTCATCTAATGAACGAGGATGAGGATGGCATGAAAGAGTGGAAACAAAAAAAATAAAAAAAAACAAAACCTAAAAAAACCCAAAAACCAACAAAAAAACA